>OY740790.1:11163113-11763113 GCA_963514005.1 Raja brachyura
CTGCATGAGCCACTGAGTTACTCCAGCACTGTGAGTGTGTGTATGGGTCTCATGTTTCCTTACTCTCTAGTAACGTTGACATCTTTATTTTTTAAGTAAGACACCACCCACCAGCTTTTGGAAGTCGGGCTTAAACCATGACTGATGACTGGAACTCAGCTGTGAGGAAGTGCAGGAATATGTGAGAGATTATATATCTCAGTGCAAGTACTATTGCAACATGGGACAGGTTTAGAGATATGGGACAAACACAGGCAGGTGGAACTAGTGGTGATGGGGCATGGTGATGGTGAATCTGGCCGAAGGGCCTGCTTCCACTCTGTGTGACTCTATATTCTGGCAAGGGGTGTTTCTGAGGTGCATGAATATGGTTGGGGGGGGGGGGGGGGGTAGAAATATGCTGGACTAGGTGAGAATAAGTGGTGGTTGTTGGGTTCAGAAGGATTCACATGAGCCATGTTCTCAGAGAGACCACATAGGGCAGGAAAGACCACATTGAGACGCCGGGATTCAGATCCAGAGAGCGTTGTCCACGACTCAACGTTGTATCCACAGCCCTTCACCAGGAGACGGTGGAATTTTAGAAAATGGATCAAGAGGCAAGCCAGTCAAGTGTTTAATGTCCCAGTCTGAAGACGGATCCCGACCTGAAACGTCACCTCTCCATGCTATCCGGAGATGCTGCTTGACCCGCTGAGTTACTCCAGCACTTTGTGTCTTCGGTTTAGACCAGCGCCTGCAGTTCCTTCCTACACAAGAGTTAAATGCTTAATACAGCGGAACAATGGAATTCTTGCTGTTATCGTGCTTCCGCACTGTCCTTCCATAAGCTAGGGCACTATCCGATTCACATCTACCCAGATGCCAACATTGGACTTTGTCTCTGGAACTGGTGCGCTACAATGTGGAAAGGGCCGCGGTGTCAATTCATCAGTCAACATGACCGAGTAATGACATTGCATTGGACCCGTGCTACCCAGCTAACGTTGTCGTTATTTAATGGATATAATCACCGATCATTCCAAAAGTTTTAAAAATTGTAGATTTTTTTTGTTGCAGATGCAGCAAGCAATCTTGCAACAGGAAGATATCGCGCGGTCTTAGCTGGGGGGGGGGGGGGGGGGGGGAAGAAAGTTGCTCAAAACTCTGCTTCCAGGGAAGGCTGTAGTTGCAGTTGGATTGTTGTTCGCTGGGTCTCTGCCCGCGTTATTGTAATCCACAACTCATCGGTTCTTATCAATGACAGTTTAATGACACGGCCCAAAATAAATTAAACTCCCATCTAAGTGCGATGCCACCTTCAAACACCCCTGGAGACCTATTTGAATTGTGTCGGAAGGAACTGCAGATGCTGGTTTAAACCGAAGGTAGACAGACAATATTGGAGTAACTCAGCGGGACAGGCATTTGAATTGATCACTTGGAGACAGCTGGAGGTTTTCTTCAAGGCCCTTGGATTGTGGTTAGTTCATGAGTTTAATCAGCGACCGGAGAACTTCCCCTCAGCCAACACTGATCCATGGATAGACACAAAAAGCTGGAGTAACTCAGCGGGCCAGACAGCATCTCTGGAGAGAAGGAATAGGTGACATTTCGGGTCGAGACCCTTCCTTTAGACCCAGTTCCGTCCTAACAATGGCCATTCTACATTTCCTTTACAGCATCTCCTTTGATCTGTCTATTTCACATCTTACCCTTCCACATCTCTAGTCCCCACACCCCGACTCTCAGAAGGGTCTCGATCCGAAACATCACACATTCCTTCTCTCCGGAGATGCTGCCTGTCCTGTTGAGTTACTCCAGCACTTTGTGTCTGCCTTCGGAGAACTTAGCAGTTGTCCGGGTCACGATGTAAAGAAACACAACCTCAGGTGGCATCGATCCGTGATCTTATTCGAGGACAACATCGGCGGGTTGATCATTACATGATTTTTGCAATGGCTCCATAATTGTCGAAATAAATGTATGAAGAAGCCGTTGTTACCGCGTCACGCATATGACTCTATTTCAAAATACATTTCATAAAATTCAAGGAAATATTCTGACATTATTGCCAGAAATCAACTAACATATTGTATAAATGACCAAGGAACATATCAGTCTGAGAAGAGGTCCCGACATGAAACGCCACCTTTCCATGTTCTCCAGAGATGCCGCCTGTCCCGCTGAGTTACTCCAGCACTTTGTGTGTGTGGTTTTTTTTTGCAATCCAGCATCTGCAGTTCCCTGTATCTCCTACATTGTATTCTGTGTTGCAAACAACGTCAGGACGGACAAATACATTTTCGGAACAGAGGACAATCTCCTGTTAAAGTGTGAAGGAGATGTGCGGGCAGGTTTTTAATACAGAGGGTGGTGGGTGCCTGGACCACGCTGCCGGGTGTAGGTGGTGGCGGAGGCAGACACGATAGTGGCGTTTAAGAGGCTTTGGGTGAGCACATGGGTATGCAGGGAATGGGGGGAAATTTATCACATGCAGGTAGAGGAGATTAGATTAATTTGACATCATATTCAGTACAGACTGTGGGCCGGATGGCCTGTCCCTGTCCTGTTCTATGCTCTACGTTCTGTGTATACCTTAGGTTTCGGTTATTCCTGGATGGTGGGTATATATGCCTTTAGAAAATATTTTTTATCCGTTTTAATAGACGACCTTGCATCGCCTCTATCTATTAATCAATCTTTTAAAAAATCTCGTTCAAGTCATTGTTTGTATCTTATGCGACGGGTGCCCAAACTCAGACCTAGGTCGTACTCTATGTTCAGTTCACATGGCATTGTTTACACGGCTAATTGTTTGACGATTGGATCACAATAGGCAAGTCGATACTTATGGCCAAAACGGCTGCAGAGGGCTTCGTATGAGAATATAGACACAGCTAATTGCAGATAGATGCTGGTCTACAAACAAAAAGACACAAAGTGCTGGAGTAACTTCGCGGGTCAGGCAACATCTTGGTAACGTGGATAAGTGACGTTTCATATCTGAACAGCGGTCCCGACCCGAAACGTCACCTATTCTCCAGAGATGCTGCCTAACCCGCGGAGTTACTCCAGCATTTTTTGTTTTTTCATGTGATAATATGCAGATGCAGTGTGGCAGATATTCATAAGTTCTAGGAACAGAATTGGGCCGTTCGCCCCATCAAGTCTACTCCAGCATTCAATCATGGCTGTTCTATCTTTCCTTCTCAACCCATTCTCCTGCCTTCGCCCCATAACCCGTGCCACCCGTACTAATCACGAATCTGTCAATCTCCGTCTTAACAATATCTATTGACGGCTCCACAGCTGTCTGTGGCAATGAATTCCACAGATTCTCCACCCTCTGACTGAAGAAATTCCTCTCCTTTCTAAATGTACGTCCTTTAATTCTGAGGCTATGGCTGGTCCTAGACTCTCCATCTCGTGGAAACATCCTCTCCACATCCACTCTATCCAGGCCTTTCACTATTCGGTAAGTCCCAATGTGGTCCCCACCCCCCCCCCACCCCTCGTCGTTCTAAATGCCCGCGAGTACAGGGCCAATTGCGTGAAACCCAAATTGGACCAAATGGTGATACCCTCTGAAGCCTTCGGACAATTTTGTGAGGACGTTGCTTTGGTGGACATTGCCATCCCAACGTCTATAGACACTTTTACACCTACAATCGTGTGATTCCACCTACAATGAGTCGTTTAATTTCGTAGTTCTATATATAAGATGCACTGGTTTTCCATCTACCGTAGCCTGGGTGGCGTGTATATATGTCTTATAAATAATAACTTTAACTTCTTAAAATTTCACTTTAATAGACAACACTTTAATATCACACACACTACACCAATCAATCTTGAAAATAGATCTTCTAGAGCCATAGAGTCATACAGCACGGAAACGGGCCCTTCGGCCCAGCTTGCCCGTACAGATCAAGTTCCCTCATTTACACTAGTTCCACCTGCCTGTCTCTGGCTCAGATGCCTCGAAACCTTTCCTATCCATGTACCTGTTCAAGTATATTTTATGTATTGTTATAACATCTGCCTCGGCTATCTCCTCTGGCAACTTGTTCCTTAGACCCACTTCTCTATGGGTGAATATTGTTCAAGTCACTCTTTGTATCCGATCAATAGTTCAATCTAAGACATCTGGGTCAGTCACCAGCCCAACGTGCCAATACCAAAGCGAGTATTGATCCAACACAGTCCATCGCGCTACAAGAATTCGCACGTAAAATGGATCCTTTCCGTTGTCTGAAACATTTTATATTGCTCGTGGCTATTGCAATAAGAACAATGAACACGACGTTGGCCAGCACTACTTCAGAATACGTCTCCTAGCCAGACCATCCCGGTGGGGTGACCTGTTCACGGCGCGGTAAGTTCTGCAATATATCATCAGGGTGTTGGAGAGGAACCAGGAGCAGTCGTTATTAGCGCCAGCGACAACCCTAAACTGCTTTCAGTTATTTACAGATAAATATTAAATCTGGCTCATTGAGAGCGAACGAGCACACGCTTTGAAAATATGTTTTTAAAAGGACTTCGGGGATGGATATTGGGGGTGAGACACGATATTTGAGTCTCCACTGGTCTATGTGATTAGCCAACGAGTGTACAGGTCCAAACAACTTCAGTAGACGCAAAAATACCTTACAGGCACCAAATTATTGGGTGGGATGTTGTTACTGGCCAGAGTGCAAGTACGGTGGCCAATAGAACAACTTTGACAAGAACCGAATTAGATGGATGTTACTGAAGATAGACACAAAGTGCTGGAGTAGCTCGGCGGGTCAGGCAGCATGTGTGCATTAGGTGACATTTCGGATCGGAACCCTTCTTCAGTGTTCATCCTTCCTTACAAAATAAAGGCAAAGTAGAAAGATAAACTTTGAGACACACCGAACTGCAGATGCTGGTTTGCAAGAGAGAGAGAAAAACGAAGTGCTGGAGTAACTCAGCGGGTCAGATTGCAAATATACACTTAATGTGGAAACGGTGATATTTAGAAATAACATAAGGCCATTCTTGGCTGAAAACTCTGTTTTCTTTGTGTTGCGTGCCGGGTACAGGTCAATAAATAACAATAATAAAGACCTGGTGGTTTGCCGGAGGCGGGTCAAGGCACCTTCACGTCAGTTATATAGTGAGGCCGGCGTTCCGACTGCGGGCACAATGCGGGAACACTCTACACACGCCACTCTTTCATTGTAATTAGCAGGGGCAAGCCAGCTCGCCAGCCACTTGCCCAAACCCGAGCCGCCGGAGGATCATTGCCACCACTCTCCGCCCTCAACACCCGCTTCCCGGCTGGAGCCGAACCCATCTATGCAACGGGTGAGTTGCACTTTTGTCAAACGTCCTCTTTATTGCCGGGACGGGATTGTAAGTCGGGAGCAACGCGCGCAAGCAATACTTGCTGCTTTCTTGACAAAAGGCATGAATATTTACCCCTTCCGACTTGGCTGGCAACGCCATTCCGATCCTCCGGGTTGTAGACGCCGAAATCTATGGGGACCATGATTAACAACCAGGTAGTATTGCATGCACCCACCCGGGTCACCTGCATATCACACATTGTGTAACTGCTCAGTTTCCACAGACCTGGAACTCTGTTGACTATCATTCCACTGCAGTGTGTGTGTGCTCACACACCAATAGGTCGATTTTTAAAAATCGTTCATTTCACCAAGAACGCTGCAGAACAATATTAATCTCAACAAATAACACCCAAAACGCGTAAATAAATATTAGCACAAATAGTGTAATCTCGAGCAACCCGAGTCGGATGCGATTTCCAAGCACCTATTATTCGTGTATGGAGTTGAATTACGATCAATAATTTGGCCATTGAAGGGAAACGGTGAGCGGGCTTAATATTCTATGATTTGAGATGGTTGAATATTGCTGATATAACGATCTATTGACGCCGGGAAAAGCCGGAATCCCATGCCACCTGAATTCTTGCCAATGGGTAAACAAAAACCGTTTCCCGATGTTTGGAGGGGTTTTTTTGTGGTAAATGCTGTCGTGAAAAACAAATGCTACGGATATTTACGTCTCAAAATGTTCTTCAAGTTCCCCATTTCGGCAATTAGTTGGCCCCGTCGTGTCCCAGTGTTGGTCGTTTGATTAATTAATAGCAGAGGTTTTATAGTTGGGGACTAGCGAGGCAGCGTGAGTTAAAGAGGGTTTAGTTTAATGAAACTGGCACGGGGAACAAATATGCAGCGCTATCGGTTCATTGCCCAGATGGGAGGGTTTTTCCAATGGGATGTGGCGGGGAGCGGAGGTGAAGGAGCGGGGCTGGGATGGGGGTTGATTTTGTGAGGTGATGGAAGCATCACCACCGCCACTCCTTGAACCTTCTCTGCCCATCCCCTCTCTCCCCGTCCACAATTTAACATCTTGCACAAATAAACCTAAAAACACGCTCTTTAAAAGCACACGGCCAGGAACTGTGGAACATTGTGGCTTCTCAAAGATCTGCGAGAATCATGTTAAAATATATGTCTACGCCAGGCCTCTGGCTAAACATGGCACCGCATTTAGCCTTTGTGTTTGGACATAGTTCTTCCATGTCGGCCTTGCTTTTTTGGCTCGAGTGTTTAACACACACAGAAACACTCTGCTCTTGCAAATAAATCAATTCCATAAAGATTAAGCACCATATCAAAGTATATCGTCCGCGGCTGATCTCTGTGGCTAATATGCATGTCATTTTGTCCTATTTACAAACCTGATCCGATTTTTCATAGATAAGGCGTAAAGATCAGTTTAAACTTTTTTTTTGTCGCCGTTTCGTCTGAGCTTCTGGTCCATTTGCTTTGTAAAAAAAAAAATCGCATCTAGTGTTTGCTCCATTCACCTGTTACTTAATGAGTTTCCTCTCACACTTTGGACAACGGAGATTGCTTCCGGAACTAAGATTTTGATTAATTTCCAGTAAAACGCTTTCCGAATTGTTACTATTCTATCTCTGCACTTGCACTTGCACTTGCACTTGCACTTTTCTTTAGGGGAATATTACATTCGAAACCTGCCTTAACCCGTTTAGGATATATTTACGCTGTCAATCGTGTACAATTAAATGTTATATGTAAATATATGAGCTGTTCTAGTCTCTGTACTTGACATGCGTTCACATCTAATTGTTATTCCTAAATGTCAAAGTTGCCATACTGGTGAATATGACATTAAAATGTTAGTATAGGACCACGGCACTGAATAAAAAAAAACAATGCTTCTTCTGAAAACATTGAACGTACTAAAAATCGTTCCTGTTTTAATTGGGTTATTCGGCAGTCCACCTCTCCTCTCCTCGCCTGAATAATGCATGCCCCAAAATCAATTCGGGATAGGAAATTCCAATGTTAAGCAATCAGTATTTTCAGTTGTATTTTTAACTTTTATACTTGTGGAGAAACGTTTTGTTCAAACTGTGCACGCAAGCTAGCATTCAGATCCTGCTAAAGCACGCACTCGCGGTGTTAATGACCGAGATCCAACTTTAATGGTGTTTGCATTCTATGCAAGGCATCTGATGAGTCCTGGCACCGTTCAGCTTTCAGCGTTTCCCCGCTTTGCAACGCTGTGTTAATTGGAATAAAGCGCGGATATACCTCGTCCAATTCACCTTTCCCAATCATCCTTGGGGGAACATTAATTAACGGGCAGCCAAAGGAAGTATTTCATCTGGACAAAGCCCGGCGTTGTATTGCTGCGATTTAAATTACAACCTCCGTGTGTTAAGGGACATTTGCAAAAACCGTGTGATAATAACTATATATTTTAAATAAAACTACACATGTGAATGCTATAATTTTAAATGCAATGGGTTTATTCTCCTAAGTATTGCTAAATTGTTGCTATGCCGGTATAAAAAGTATAATCCAGTCTTGCGCAGTTACCCTTCCGCCCCCGTTATAGTACAAAACAACACCCAGAGCTACATACTAACAATCTGAACAGCAAACATAATCAGCCCACGTGTTGTGGCCACGTCCTGCACTGAGGCAGGGAACTTAATTTGTATTTCTGTGTCGTACACTATGAACCTGCAAGGGTAAACGGCAAATTAAATAGAGAATTTGGATAAATGGAGCTGGGATGAACGGCGTTTTTTTTTCCCAAGTTATAATTTTGAAATGTCCGGATAGCTGGGTTACAAAACCGACAATCGCCTCGGCTTGTCAACAGCCCCCATCGCCCCGTGTACCTGACTGCGCTTGATGGAGCGAACCAGGAGATCACAGAATTAATTAAATGAATACAGATGTATGGGTTTCGCCATTTTTGAGTTATGTTATTGTACCCGGCCAATTACTGGTAATAGTGCTATTGAGCAGAGACAGATATGTAAATTTAAAAACGTTTTTCTCTTGCCCGAAATGGAAAAATAGCTCCTCGTCTCTAATGCACCTGCAGTTTTGCATAGAAGTAGAGGAAGTGTATTATCCAACAAATGGGAAAGAAAGTACTCGGACTTCACAGCATGTTAATTGAATTCATTCAATCAAGCCTGGGTTATGATTGAGCTTTTATCTGTCACATTGGGATGTAGGGAGAGAAGTCTTTGGCTTCATTCTTTCAGCAGCGGGTTGAAAGCGCTCGTCGCTTCTGTTTGTGGGAACCTTAGATCCGAGAATAGTACATTGAGAAATATAAAATGTGTTATTGTGTGTCACACAGACATACGGATAACTCGCCTTCAGGCGCACGGGGGATCCTAATATTTAATGTTTGTTTGAATTTACATAAAGTCCTCATTAGATAGTCGTTAATTAGAGTTAAATACGTATTCATTAGTTGAATTTAACGGCCTCCCATTGGTTGGGGTTATTATCTTAGAATAATATTTGCATGTACCTTCTTTATTTGTGCATTAATGTCCACGTGAAATCGCCGAGAATGGATTTAAAACATTAAAATCCTCCCCTTCCCCCCACAGCCGGCACCATTAAACGGTTGCGTGCAGATCTAATCTTGCAAAAGGTGAGATTGGGTATATCATAATGTATTTGGATAGATTGACTTCGAACTCAGAACTGTGCCGTGTGTCAAAGAGCCATGGACTTAGCAGAACGGAGAGTGGTGCCTGTCGCCCGATACAATCGTTTAATTCTGGACTAAAACTCCTCCACAATATATTAGGTGTGATGCGATCGGATAACATTGCATGCGATTAGATCACATAACAATATGCTAGGGGCGAGATCATGTAATGTATTCTGAACACCCAGACAATTTGTTATGACCATTAACAGATTTACAGATATTCTTCTTAAATATAGCTCAAGATGTAATTTTCTCATTTTCTACTTTTGTTCAACAGCCCTGTTTTTACATTAATCTAGCCTCCAATATACTGGTGACTTTCGCTTTCTCTATTACCGGGCGTTCACTAATGGCTGATGTAAGATTTAAAAAAAATTATAGCGATGAAAAGAATTGTGGATATTAACACGTGACAGCAACATGAGAAACATCCTCGATAATGGGTATTTCCTCTCGAGTATTTCTGCACACATGTACAACTAGCGCTGCTCTATTTATATAAGCCATTGATTTCTGTACAAACGGCTAATTGCATTACTTACAGCAAATAACAGCCCTGCTGCACATCCTAGGACGTGCCAGCAACAAACAAATCACTGCTTATTTCACTTGATTGACTTCATTTTCACATGAAATTGTGCCTTATGAGCTAAACCCTGGCAATCTGGCCGATGCGTCTACCCGCTAAGCAGTGCGCACTGCTAATTGAATCTGTTCAACAAAAAAATTAAACGCTCCTCCAGTTAATAAATGTTCAGCATTACAGTTGTACTGAGGGACAAAAGGGCGAGCTATCAGTTAATTTGCAGGTAGGATGCTGGCTAGAAGATTGCATCTCGCTGGGACATTTATTCTATATGTTCTGCACACGCTCTAACGGTCGTACTATATGGGGTCCCAGAGGAGCGGGAAAGAGAGGCTCCGTAGACAGGAACCCCCGTACAGTCTGGGATGAAGGTGTGATCAAACAGGCAGCAGCTGGCACAGCAGAGACTGGGGCTAAAACAGCCAGTCAGAGGATTTATTCTAAACCAATTAGTTTAAACTGTATATCAGGACAGGCATATGGGGTGTGAGGGAGAGACAGAGGGAGGCAAAGACAGAAAAAGAAACAAAGACGATGACGGAACGCCGCGAGAGGCAGAAATGACAAAAGTGTGGGGAACAAAAGTGTGTTCATCATATTAACAAAGTGCCTGGCGGTAACCGAGCGCCGGCTTTTGACAACGAGTAAACATTTGCGAATGGGGCGCGGTGTAATTTTTAGTTACATCCTCAGTCATTTTGAAGCACAGTTAGTAATTACACGGAGCGCGATTAAATGTTGTCAGCGAGCAGAAGAGGTCCCAGTGTAACTCGGATATTTGCCCCATTTCGCAGCGCTGCACACCCCTCTGTCAATTGCACCTTGAAACTCTTAAAGTTCCCGTTGTTTTGTAGAAAGGGCTTCATTTACCACGTACTAAATAGTTTCGATTTCGGGAAATGGGAAACACACCCGTGAGTCCGTCCAATCCAATAGCGGAGTTGGGTGTTAAGGTGCATTCTAAAATAGGTTTACCTGGCCAGGTTAACCAGGTTAAAATCAAAGAACGCCAATGGCTTAAATGGTGTAAAGTAAAAATCCCAGCCGTGGTTAATATTTAGAATGGCGTTCCAGTGTATCGTTTAGAATTATAAACTGCAAGTCTGAAATAGCCACTGTGAATTTACAAGAGTTGCATTGTCCTATCTGGGACACATGACAATACACTCTCTTGACTTGACTTGGCTTGGACATTTGGCTGCGGCGGGTTTAAGTCGCATTTACAGAGTAACCGCTTTAGTATCTTTGCATCTTCTGGGGAGTGCACGTACTCACCCCTTCTGGTCCGCGGGGTCAGTGCACAGGGGAAGGGGGTGGAATCAGGGTCGGTATCTTCGAGTGTCG
This sequence comes from Raja brachyura, assembly GCA_963514005.1. The sequence goes on from OY740790.1 coordinate 11,174,080, forward strand.
GGGCCGCACTTCTCAAGGGCGATTGGAAATTTCTCCTGAAGAAGTATTCCGACCGCCAACATCCATCACCTATGCCTTTTCTCCAGAGATGCCACCCTAGCCGGCCTGCCAGTTCCACTGTTCGCATCCATATACCCGTTCGTTGTCACCTCTCCCACAACCAACAATGGATCATTGTGGACTCCACCATTCCTTGGTCATCGGTGCCCCGTCTGGTTTGTTCTGAACCTTTAATTACCTCCAGTTTCCCTCTCCCCCCGACTCTCAGTCTGAAGAAGGGTTTCGACCCTATTCCTTTTCTCCAGAGATGTCGCCTGACCAGCTGAGTTACTCCAACATTCTGTGTCTTTCTTCGGTATAAACCTGCATCTGCAGTGAACTTCCCTACACTAAACTTCTCAGTTACAGGCGCGACCTGAACACCCACCAGGGTTGGAGATTGAATTGTTTTACCAATGATTTTTGGAACTTGAGAGATAATAAGAAGGAATGGGTGCCCATCTAGGGCTCTGAGCTGGAGGCTCCCATGCAGATGCGTGCACCCGGGGAGCCCGCCTTGCCGCACTTCTGGACTGCGTTGTATCCACACGCTCTCGCAGCTTGGGCTGGGGCCATCGAAAGTCATAGATCGGGCTCGTGTTGAATGGATTGAGACCCTTGGTCAAGATGGCCACGAGAGAGAGGCACATCACAGAGTCATCGAGACTGCACGTTACCCATGCCGACCAAGATGCCCCATCTACACTTGTCTCACTTGCCCGTGTTTGGTCCATTTCCCTCTAAACCTTCCCCCATCCATGTATCTGTCCACGTGTATTTTATCAGCTGTTAAAATACCTGCCTCAACTACCTCCTCTGGCAGCTCGTTCCCTACACCCACCACCCTCTGAGTGAAAAGGTTGCCACTCACGCTCATGTTAAATCTTTGTTTTCTCACCTCAAACCTATGTCATTGCTTCTGGATTCCCCTTCTCTGGAGAAATTATTTTGTGAGTTCAACCTATCTCTTCGAAATGTTACGTGTGCGTCGGTTTCATCTCGGCCAAGAGTTAAGTCAAGAGTCAGGAGTATTTTATTGTCATATGTCCCGAAACAGAACAACGACATTCTTACTTGCAGCAGTACAACAGATGTGTAAACACAGTACTCTGTAAAACCCTTAATAAACAACGAAAACGTTTAGTATATATATATATATACAGACTAATAAATATGCAGTAATAGTGCGAAAATAATGTCCCTAAGTCTATATAGGCGTGCCATGTGCAGAATCTCTTTGGGCTAAAGGAATCAAGGGATATGGGAAAAAGCGGGAACGGGGTACTGATTTGAGACAATCAGCCACGATCATATTGAATGGCGGTGCTGGCTCGAAGGGCCGAATGGGCTACTCCTGTACATATGTCTCTATGTTTCTATGATTCTAAGCCACACAAGTTCTTCACTCTCCACCCATCATAGCGTGCGGGAGTAATTATTTAAACGGATTGAATCATTACCAACATAGTTGAGGTGACTTAAACCATTACTGGGTATGAAATCCCTAACTTTATGTCGACTTTGAACACACGTGTAACCTCACGCAGGCGCGCAACGTCCCCAAGAATTGAGCTGAGTAATCTGTAACAAACACATTTTTATATGAAATCCATAGAAACAGAAACCTGATCCTCCCACAGTCGGAGGTGCAGAGCAGGGCAACGGGCCTCTTGGCCCACCTTGCCCATGCCAACCAAATTGGCGTATTGGGATAGTCCCATTTGCATGCATTTGGCCCATAGCATCCTAACCCTTTCCCAACCATGTACATCTGTGGAGAGTTTGATTTTAGCGGGGGATATCAAGCAAGCTTGGATGGGAACTTGAGAGAACCGTTTATTCGTTTTAGACTTCCAGCCATTTCGGTGATTGTGGTGGAAGAGGGACTTTTCACGGGCCATCACAAGTCCCAATGCTTCGAATGCCTGGATCTGAATATCAGATATTCGCGACCGGCAGCGCGCAGCCCAGCATTAAACAAATAGGACAGCTTTTAACGAGAGAGCGCAGTCAACCCATCACCCCCTCTTGTGAGATGGTACGATATGAGGCCGGTCCAGATTGGACGTTCCTGCCCAAAGGCAGAGGGGCTAAACCCGAACCGTGCGAAACCGCGCTACTTGCAATGGACATTTTGCAAGCTCTGCCAGTCGGGTGCAGGCAGTGGCCACGGGTTTTCGCAGTGCGGTGGACACACACATTAAAACGCGTTGAACTTCGGCACACTGACCGGAGAAGCGCACGGTTGTTCAGGCTTATTTTACAGACACAAATGCCCCTCCTTTACTTGGGGCCGGGAGATGAGGCAAGTTACCGCGGTTTGTTCCGTTTGTGCCACACAATCAAAATTGAATTGAATATTTAATATATACTATCAGCAAGCAACGTTAATATATCTCAAGCTTTGTCGAAAGTGTATGAAGTCATCCAACTAGGGTCACAGAGTCATACAGCAAGCAAACAGGCCCTTGGTCCAACTGGTCCAAGATGCCCCATCAGGCTGAAGAAGGGTTTCGACCCGAAACGTTACCCATTGCTTCTCTCTAGAGATGCTCTCTGTCCCGCTGAGATACTCCAGCATATTGTGTCTATCTTCGGTTTAACACGGCATCTGCAGTTCCTTCCTACACATCCGGCCCCATCTATACTACTCTCGATTACCCGCGTTTGCCCCATATCCCTCTAAACCTTGCCTACCCATGTACCTGTTCAAATGTCTTTAAAATGTTGTGATACTACCTGCTTCAACTACCTCTTCTGGCAGCTCATTCCAAATGCCCACCACCCTCTGAGTGAAAAGAAGCTGCCCCTCATTAAATCTCCCCCCTCTCGGCTTACACTCTCAGCTGGGTCCAACTAAATTATTGTTGAAGGTGATGCTTTATTTTCACTGACATTGCATGGCTCCCGAGTGATGTCACATTCTTCATAAAATGAACCACTTTCGTTTCTCGTCGAAAAAAAAGACAATTCTCCTAGACCGACTTTTTTTGTTGCCGTTTACTCAAAATAAAGGAACTATTTATTGTAAAAATTAAATCTAAACGCCGCTCCCTTTTCAAAGAATACCTGTTGCTCTGAAAATAATAAAGGAAAAGGGGACCTCCGATTGCTCGCGTTACCCATTCGGGAAGTGGCGGTAAGTAATCACATTGGAAAATCAAACGCGCTCGGAGTTGTCATGGACCGTCCGTCAATAGCCAATGAAAAGACTATGACAGGGCTCTGTAATGAAACGGATTAGGTAGCAGTCTATAGAACTCCTCCTACCAAATTATCCAACTGTGCCCTGGCAAGAAGCAGCGACAAATAGGCAAAACTGGGGGATCGCAGCCAGTGAGGTGCGACGGCATCAGCGAGGATTTGAGCAGGGTCAGTGAGATGCCGCTCAAACCGCCCTAACTTCCTTCTTTCACCGTCGCTTCAACCCGGTCTGCAGAGAGCGGCCTCTCTCGGAAACTTTGGCTGCGCACCAGCCAGTAATGACCATTTCCCCCGCCCGCCTGTCCGTCCGGGAGTTTGACCTGTTGAATTCTCTCTCTCCCCCCCCCCCCCCCCCCCCGTGTTCGAGAGCAGCGGCTGACGTTATTGCTGTTGTTTTAATTGTCTAGCGGCGGGCTTGCTCCATGGTTTGAGCCGGGTCTGCATGGAAGTACTCAGAGCAAGGTCCGCGGAAGACACGTGCACTTTCCGTCAATCAGCAATGCTTTTCCACGGCATCTCTGGGGGCGAGATCCAGGGGATTATGGAGGAAATGGAGCGGAGGTCCAAGACGGATGGGCGGATAGCGAAAGGGGTTCAGATGAACGGAAGGGAAACGGTAAGAACGAAAACACCGGATAGACCTGTTCATTTTTGAAACGCGGAGAATTCCTTGACTACTTTTATCTTTCCAAACGGCGGCTTGTTGAGAGATCCCGCTAAGCGGAATTTTTCCCTTTACAAAAAATCTGTAACATTCAATGCAAGGACAGTTTTTTTTTTTAAATGTAATAAATCGCAGCGACAAAACCAATCTGCGCGTCCTTTGGCCGGTTGGCTTTGGCGAATAAAGTTGTAAATGCAAACTCAAATTATAGCAGGATAAATACACAGAGCGCCTTGTGAATTTACACAGCCCATTGCCCTGTGGGATAATTGCTCAGCATAGATCCAATAACAAGCACTTTGCAACCAATGAATTAAGTATCAATAAATTTGCCAATTTAACTTTTTAGTAATCCCGAATGGGAAATTGTATTTACAATCGGACTGCAATCCGCCAGAGGAAATGACACTTTATTCAAATGTCTGCCAGTAAGATTTGTTTGAATAATTGCGAATAATATTTAGTTTGTCTTATCCTGTGTTGCATTATGTAAAATAGCGAATGAAACATAAATGCCGCTGCATACACAAGTCTTGTATGTAAATGGCTGGACTTTGGCTCTATTCGCTTCGTGTTTATTAGCCCTGTGTTCACATTTGTTCAGGGTGACGTTTCGACTTGACATTAACCGCCTTTTAAAATTTCTGCTTGCAGACGATGCCTTCTATTAATTCTGATAAACCCGCCCTGTGCGCCGGCTGCGGCGGTAAAATCGCCGACCGCTATTACTTACTGGCAGTTGACAAACAGTGGCACCTCAGATGTCTCAAGTGCTGCGAATGCAAGCTGGCCTTGGAGTCCGAACTCACTTGCTTCGCCAAGGACGGCAGCATTTACTGCAAGGAAGATTACTACAGGTACGGCTGTTGAAAGTAACGGGGTGAAATTACCCTGCACGTCAAGATTACCATCGCATCGCTTAGCCCGGCCTCAGGAGTGTGTGGGCTTTCTCCGCTGCACTCTACAATGTCCATTCCAGCCAAATGCCCATCAGTTCAGATCTGCAACCCGCCAACTGGTTGTTATTTCTTCACATTTAACCAGATTGGGCGAGTTAGCGAGGTCACCGATAGAACAACCGCGTCAATGAGGCTTCGCCGTTGAAAGCAGGAGGTGAAATGCTTGCGGTCCGTTTGACGGGGAGAGCTGTGCTTTTCACTCTCTTTGTTGTAGGCCTCTTATTGGCCCTGGGGAAGGGGGCAGCTATGTATAACCCCAACCCTGCTCTTTGTTTGCTAATTGTACACCAACATTGTGCGTCAGTTGTGCTGTTCAGAGTTGGCCTTTGCTATAATGAAACGAACTCGGTGGAATTCCAGGGTGCGATCCAGCATCTTGGGATACGAATGAGTTTACACTCCTTTAATTGTGGGATTGGGACACCATCGCATTTACATGGGAACGCATTTGGGCTCATTTTGGCCTAAGGTTCATATAATGCGATTGTCAATAAGACTGAACTGAATCTAGCTTCATAAACTGACGTGGTTTGCCTGATTGGACTGTCGGATTTTTAAGAGCGACTGTGAAAAATGTGGAGAGAGAAAAGATCTGTAATGTCCCCATAGCTAAACTTACATGCTAACTTGTTAATTCGCTATTCAACCCGTTCTCTAACACACACACACACACGAACAAGGGACTATTTATACAGAAAATAACAGGGAACAAAATCATCAGCTTTTACAAAACTGGCCCGAGTCTGTAGACCAGGTGGTGACGTTCCTTAAATGAGCAGGAATAGTTGAAATCCATAGTTAAAATATTGTGAGATCAAAATGTAACAGCACACAATTTATTGTGGTTCTTTTGAGTTGTGAGATTGGTGATGCGTTTTAATCCAGTGCACCTATTTCTAAAGTTTGTGCCTTTTGTGTCTTTTTTACAGGAGATTTTCTGTGCAACGCTGCTCCCGCTGCCACCTCGGGATCTCTGCTTCTGAAATGGTTATGCGTGCCAGGGACTCGGTCTATCATTTGAGTTGTTTCACGTGTATGACTTGCAACAAAACATTAACCACGGGCGATCACTTTGGCATGAAAGATAACCTGGTTTACTGCAGAGTTCACTTCGAGACGCTGGTGCAGAGTGATTATCACACGCAACTGAACTACACGGAGCTCGCTGCAAAGAGCGGGGGCCTCGGATTACCTTATTTCAACGGGACAGGCACCGTGCAGAAAGGCCGGCCCCGGAAAAGAAAAAGCCCTGCCCTAGGAGTTGACATCCCAACTTACAACCAAGGTGGGCAAAGGCAACATTCTTAAAGAAAACGATGCGTTAGAAATATTATAGTAACGAAGGAAGTGTTAAAGATGGTAGGATATACCGGGCGCCAGGTAATACAGTACATCTACAAATCAAACATTTCATTCAACTTTTAAAATCGCCCTGGTTTATAACGACCGAGGCCAAGAGAGAGAGGGAAAGTCGTATGTATTGACAACGGAACAATGATTTTTTTTTACTTGCAGCATCTTAACAAGCTTGTAAACATAGTACTCGTAGATAACATGTAATAAACAAAAAAATAACAATACTAGTGCTTATTTCCAAATGAGTTCGCAAATCACCATATAACATTTCAAAGATACTAAGTTCGAATGTGTCGCTGAAAAAGTGCAAAGATTTAGAAACGCCTGTTTTGTTTTTAAAATACCTGGCATCATAGAGATGCCTCGTGAAACACAAATATTCTTACAAGTGGAATATCCTTGTTAACCGTATCAGTTTCTTGTTGGCAAACCTCCCAAGGTATTTGTTGTCTTTAAGTGGTAGAATCTTAATTCTCTGCACTTTTTTTTGTCTCGGAAACTCTCTGCACGACTCTATTTTTCGTTAACACAAGTGAACATGATTTTATATATTCCGCCCAAAAAATGAAATAAGGGCTTTGTAGTCTTTCCACACAATGGACCCAATTATACACTCGTCCATTCCTTTCTAGGTATTTCTTAATTGCGATTCTTCTTCAAAGCCGTTTGGCGCGCACACTAGAATTTGATGTTCAAATGAATGGAAGGAGAATCACGTAATGCGGAGGTTAATTGTTTCGTGTTAATTAGACGTGACATAGGAATCCCTGGTTTCCCAGTCACGCATAAATCACCCTGCGAGCTCAAAATGTACCGTAATTTAAAGGACCACAATTGTAGATACTCATTGGTCTGCCCCTTTGTAGTTATCATTCATTTTCGCCTAATGCCAATTAATATGTCGTTTTAAAGGTTCATTCATTTCGTATTAAAGTGTATTTGACAGCAAGAAAAGCGTTTTTGTTCATACCGTGTAAAACCACTTTGCAAAGCAAGTATTTCACTACTTTGTATAAGTAGACAGTTGGTTTTGCACAGAATGGACAAATAAACTATGTAAAAACATAATTTGTATGTGGGCAGTTAGACATTTTATAAGTAGGCAGTATTTTTTTTATAATGACGTTGTTGGAGATTCTTAATACTTTCATAATGGATTTGCAAATATAGCATTAGATTGTTAATGTTAACCTTTGCGTATGTAATTGCAAATTCCAACCATTTACCATGCATGTTAATCTCTGTCCAATTAAAATGAAAATGGGCTAAAATGCAACTCGGGAAAGCCGTTTAATGAAACACATATGAATTGTAGAACTCAGGGACCACTCTGTCCACTCGTTGCCCGTGGTACCTGACGTGGTTTAGATATAAAGCCACACTTAAAATAAACTAAAAACAGGGAAGTTGGTTGCTTAAGTTTTACAAAAAAGAAACTGCGTCCGGTGCCTCAGTAGCCAGAAAGATCCATTAGTTGCGCCAATTATCTGTGCATTTTACAAGAGATCGAGCTAGAATCGGAAGATTAGATTTGCGTTGAAATTACTCTGGTGCTGTCAGCCGAACAGTTAATATCACTGTAAAATTATATGTGACCGCAAGTGTCATAAAATCACAGTAAGCTTGCAATAACTAGAACCATTTATTAAAACGTGATACGCTTTTTTTTTGGAAGTGTGGTATCCACTTTCATTTTTTTAATGTGTAGTTGGATGTGTATTTTTAAGAAAGTGCTTTCATTGAATGCATTAACATTATGGGAAGCAAAGGATTTTCCAAATAAGGCATCATCTTGTATTTTCGAGTAAGGGCACTGAAAAAAAAGTGTATCTGCACGTAATACCAAATAGCGATCAACAATTATTTAATGTGGTGATCAGATTGCGTTTCCGCCATCAGAGCCTTAACCGGCGGTGATCGCACACAGTTAAATGAAATGCAGCAAACGTACTTAACGAAATTGATTCCTCCCATGGGTTTAGTACCAAAACATGTCACTCCGCACAAAGCACAAGGCCATCTTTGCATTTTATTTGTAATGTAATATTTTGAGGAGAGATTGCCAAAATGTTAACATTCCTGAGAGCTTGGTTGATCTGGGAGCCTGATAGCTCTTTGCCTAGGAAGAGTGAAAGGGGGGTTTAACCAATATCCCAGGCATTATGTGGCTAACACAAACTCTACCTTAATTTATATGGATTACAACTATCTCATGATATGGAGCCCCAGTGGCGAAGGGTGGGGAGTTAGCGCCACCTAGTGCAGGCAGCAACTGGTAGAGCGGCGAGCGGGAGCTCAGTGGGAGCGGCAATTAACACACAGCGCGCTTCTGTTTCTGCGTCCTAGGCTGCAATGAGAACGACGCTGACCACTTGGACAGGGAACAACAGTCCTACCCGCCGACCCAGAAAACCAAGCGAATGCGCACCTCCTTCAAGCACCACCAGCTCCGCACCATGAAGTCCTACTTTGCCATAAACCACAATCCAGACGCGAAAGACTTAAAGCAACTCGCTCAGAAAACTGGGCTCACCAAAAGAGTTTTGCAGGTAAGACGCGTTCCTATTTACAAAGGAGATTTTAACCCTAGTTCCCCGCTCCCTTCCTTAATGTTCTGTAATCACCAAGGAGATATTTTTTTTCAATTGCAAAAGTACTGACACGTTAACAGAGTAGCGTTTGAGAGTGCCAAATACGTTAAAACAAGAACCCAAATGGTTAAGGAGGGGGTGGTATAGAGAGCATCTATGTTTCATCCACTCTCAAATATATGTCCCATTAGTGTGTCGTAAGTCCCGGTTTGACCGGTCTTATTCCACTGAGGGGTATAGAACTGAACACCAAGATTGGATGAACACTTGCAGACTTGGGCGCTGAATGCACAACCCAGAACTGAGAGTTAATCCAAGGATTTTAGACCTTACCCAAAATTACAATCGCCCATCTTGCTAACCATTAGAACACATTGCATTTCCAATCGGCTCACGCTTCTCATTCTAAATTAATTTCTCAAAGTTAACTGATCGTAGATAGTCGCTAGGATCTCTAGAACTTGCTGCATTTGGCTAAACGGGGGTAGGCGTTGAGATTGGGATGGTTGGTAAATAAACTCTCGTGTGGCAGCCGAGAGAAGGGAGAGAATGGTTCGTTTCATTGCCCGAATGGATTACATTAGCTGTCGCGCCGTGGAGTTCTTTCTTGGGTTATGGAGCTGAGAGAGGCGGAGGGGAGGGGTGGAGGGAGGGGGGTGGGAGCGGGGGGGGGGGGGGGGGGGGGGTTGTTTATCGGGGTAAATAACTCACCCGAGAGCCATCACCACTTCCTCCCACGCTAGAATAATGGTGGATGCAACATAGGAATTGAATAAACTCATTTTAAGTTTCAAGAATTATAGTTCCTAACTCGTTAGGTAAAACAGTTTTATTTGTGTGCCATTATTATGAACTAGCATTGTGTAGGCGAGTCAATGGTATTAAGTGTTTTTTTTTAATATCACAACGGCATCCCCAGACCATTTAATGCTGATCGATTTAATGAATAGTTTTAGCTGTTTAAATAATTTACCTATCTATATATCTATCTATCTATATCTATAGCAATGATTTGTGGTTTGTGATTAGATAAAAGCATCAAAAGATCGGTAAAAAGATTACATGGGATTGGTTTGCAGGTTTGGTTTCAAAACGCAAGAGCCAAATTCAGAAGGAACCTTTTACGACAAGAGAATGGGGGTGGTGATAAGGCTGACGGGACAGCACTGCCCGCCCCGCCCCCAGCAGAGAGGTCCGGCGCCGCACTCAGTCCGGGCAGCACCTCGACCACTTTAACAGACTTGACCAATCCCACTCTGTCAGTAGTATCGTCAGTGACCACTAACCTGGACGCGCACGAATCCGGGAGTCCTTCACAAACTACCTTAACGAACCTTTTCTAACATTTTTTAGCAGATTCCTTTACAACAGAGAGAGAGAGAGAGAGAAAAAAAATTCCCTGGGAAGTTAAAAAAAAAATCCTGTTTGTTGTGTAGGATGATTTTGTTAAATAACTGATATGAATATATATATTTTTTGTTTATTGACGAATTCTAGTTTACAACAGTAGAGAACAAAACAGTTTACAGAAATATAAATCAATGTCAATGGATTGTGCAGTGGTGACTGCGCTTGGAATATAATTCCATTTCCAATTATATCTTCCTTCAGGCTTTCACTTTCCTCTACACTGGTCATACAAACACACTCCTGTTTCTTCACCTCTGCTGAAAGTGCTCACCTTTTGTTAACGAGGCCTCTGCACTACAGGCTTGTGTTTTAGGGAGGGGGGGGGGGTTTAACAGAGAAATTTCATGCGCACTCACCAGTTGACGCCTATCCAGCCTCTATTCAGCGTTTAATGTCATGTGTACCCGTACAGACAGTAATACAATAAATCTGGCCAAGATTATTATTATTAAAAAAAAACACAAGCGTTCTTTGGAAGAACGGAACATGGTACAGGATCTTTTTTAGCGAGTGAGGTCCATCGCAGCTTTATCACGTGCCTTACGATATTACTGAAGAAAATTTGTGACGTGTTTCCCTTGTTTGGAGAGAGAGAGAGAGAGAGAGAGAGAGAGAATAAATCCCTTTACACCTCACAAGTTTTGTATTGTTACCTCTTTTTCTGAAAACCTTTTTTTTTTTGGGAAACTGTTTTTTGAAAAGAAAAGAAACGGCATTTGCATTTGTCCTTCAAGGCAAATATGAACACTGTCTCACTAGCATAGTTGGTATTCCCGATGTTAAGTACTGCAAAGTACGTTCGAGGTCCTTCTGTTGATTTTCGTGTTTATAATTAGTACAGTAAGTGGTTTTGATGAGATTGTTGATGTTACTTTGTTTTAACATGAATACACTGTACAGGCGCGTTGTCCCCTTAAATATTTATGGACCAAACGTTTGTGATATCTTATTAAAAGTGTGTGATTAAACCAGTTTGTTTGATCGTTTTCAGTTCAGCCTTATTTCATGCGGCGTTTATATTATAATGTCAAATAAGTTCCTCGAGCTACGTCTATGTGAATTGTGTACGGGCGAGTGACCCTTATGCGTGAAACTCGTTTGAAAACCAGAAAATGTCGGTAATAATACAAAAGGCGAATGTAGAGACATAACACCATTTAAAATGAATAAATCAGGAACTAAACATTTTATCAGTTCAAGCAGAAAAGCACTAATGTTATAAAAAGTGCCTGAAATGAATACACAACACATCGAGTTTATTTCAAAGGTTATAGATTGTATGTTTGTACCAACGTTACTTTTCGACGATCTCTATTTTTTAAATTGTCTATTTTCGATTCTAATATGGCCACTTAATTGAGAAATAAATGACAGATGTTTCAGGGACAAACACAGGTGAAACAACTGTGCTTTGGCGCAGCAAATGAAACACGGCTGTAGATAATCAGGAAGCAAGCGTGCATATAAGTTCAGGTTGTTAGCGAGAGAGACCCAAAATGACTTCGAATTTAAATACCTGCCCCGGTGGGTTAGGGGCCCCCAAGTTTTGTTTTAAAGGGGGAACTAAATCAGTTGGAACTTTACAGATTCAGGGAAAAATAATGCCAAAAGTCCAAATAATGCAGATTTACCTTTTCAAAATAGTTTTTCACGAAACGGTGGAAATATTTTCCTTGTTAAAAACATAACAAAAAGACCCCGTAAGGACAGGTTGCTCTGTAGTTTAATAAACTGTTACTATGATTTCTTTCAGGGAGAACAAATCTTGGGGCATTACAGCCACACCTCCCGACGTTTGAAAATTCCCTAGGTATTTTAAGAAGGGGGAAGGTTGATCGGAATTCAACATCAGTGAAGACAAAGACTATATTAACACACAATTAAATATCCTAAAACTTTACTCAGATACATAACTACAATAAGACTCCAAAATGTCATTTGCTTGAATGTTTAAGCTAATGTAGGACGCAACGTGTTGTATATTTTTTACTTTTAAGCTATCAGTGGACATACATGTAGAGAGAAGATAAAGTATGCGCTGGAGTTGGAAAGAATTAGGATGCGGTTAGGACAGGCCATTGCACAGACTAGCTGAACTATAAATTAAACATTTTTCGGAGATCAAACGCAGCGCTTTTTTCTGTATTATACGATTCTAAATGTGTAATCAATTTGATATCCATTTGTAATGTGGAGATTTGGTTATGATGACTATTAGCGACATTCTTATAACAGGGATTATCAATGTTAAGGTATTTTGAGTCTAAATTCGCAAGCCCTTCCAGCCCACACGCGACACTTTGGTATTGCTGGTTGAAAATCAAAGCTGAGACACATTGTGCATGCCATTATAATACTTTCTCTAAATTCTTTTAATTATCAAAGGGTCGGATGTAATATTGTCAGTACTGTTCTTGGGTGATGTATACATTTTCATTGGTTGATGTTAATTGTAATAAACAGATTTCAGTATCGAACACACTCGACTGCTTAATGCAACACATGACTCCCTCTCTGAGGCGACGTGTCCTTGTTATGCAACACCCTGACTCAAAGCACTTACGCCGCTAATACATTGTTAGCTTCCTCTATAGTCAACTGATTCATTTGTTGGAACAACGCATACTCCCCCACCCTCTTCAAGACCGTATATATACCATTGGTATGTATATATACATATATGTGTATGAACCATATATGGATCCATGTGTACATATGTTCATATATGTATCAAGATTCCAATATATAACTGAATTATGCACACGTACACACACAGACACACACCTATATGTGTGTGTGTAAATGGATAGACAGACAGACAGACAGACGGACAGACAGACATACAGACAGGCAGACACACAGACAGACAGACACTCACTCACTCACTCACCCACACACACACACAGACACACACACATATATATATATATACAAACACATAAGCGCTCAACCAAGAAACCTGAGCCCAATGCCAAAGTAGTATCTAAACTATATATACTGTAAAATATATATATATATACATATGTATTTTTTTTAATATTCATTCCAAGATTAAAACTGGACATGAGGACACCGACGCTAATGGTTGTTTTGTTGGGGTGATGTCCTAATGCAGATGTTTCTGGGAGTTTTCCCACCACGCAACCATTACCAACGGTATCAGTTGAAAGAGTCACCATGCGGTATATTATGACTCACGCCTGTTTCTGCTTTTAATAAGCCAGTTATCTTAAGAAGCAGTTAAAAAAAAAATTCCTACGGTAGAGACGATCGGAAATAAAAATAGCAAAGGGAACCCGAGGGGCTGAGTTGTTTTAAATGTTGGGGAACATTTGCCAGTATTTCTTATTACAAAGCCACGCACATCAAGCGGCGCGGCGCATTCCACGTTCATTACTCTTAGCACAGTATAGCGATGACAGCTCACTAAACATTCACAACGACCATGTTGCAACCAAATGGCCAAATTAGTTGATGAAAAAATCCCAAACGAAACGATATTGTGGGATACAACGTGTCCATATCAAGCGTCGTTATGGAGCGTCAAGACTCTAGAGTGTTTTATTGTCATGTGTCCCAGATAGAACAATGCCATTCTTACTTGCAGCAGCACAACATAATTTGTCAACGTCGTGTCCTGTAGTTGATGCAACATGTAATCACATTGGGGATTGCTCAAGTTATAACTTTTGCAAACCTCGCGCAACACAATCAACAAATACTTAGTGGTATAAAATTGGGGACGAATTGTTATTGTTTTACGCGTTCTGGACGACATTTTTAAAAGTTGTTCTTATGAAAAAAATTCAGTCCCTGTTGGGATGATTCTTCACACCGGTAACAGTTGGATATTCAGGGCCGCTCTTCGTTGGAAACGAAACTATTTGGTACATTTTGATATCAAGCAAAGTTGAATCGGCCTGTGGTTCCAAGACCTAAAAAAAGGGCCAGGTTTAAAAACAGGAAAATCTTGAGAGCGAGCATTGAGTTCGCCATCATTTCAAAACAGGATGTTTAAAAATGAAAATCGGTCCTCAGACTGAAAAATAGTGCAGATATAATGAAGAATTCTTCTTTGTAAAAATATGTCGTCAGGAGATGCAGCCCTTACGCGGATCTCGTCTAAAAGAGCACTGCTCCGCTGTGTTGCCACTTTTGAACTGTAAAAACTGAAAGGACATTATTTAATGCTCGCTTTTATTAACGTACACATTTAGAACATTTCCGAGTCTCCGGCGTGTGAACATTTGATTCTCATGGTGTCAGGCAGGAGATCAAACGGTTGATTCCACTGTTTTATGTTATAGCAGTGGAATGCAAGAATAATAACTTTGGGGAATACGGCAGACCACAATACACATTATCTTCTATAACATCGTCATCCCGAAATAGAAGTAAATGGTAAAATAAAATCAAAGACGTGTCCGGTTTAATTGTCGCAGTCATAGACAACTATCACCACCTACCTCCCTTAACAGAGCTTTACAGAGCTGATAGTTTATCTACTTTTTGTGTTCTGAACTCTTAAATGTGAAATCACACAGTGTTTACAGCGACTGTTGCTCATCACATAGGAGATGTTAGTCTATTAAACAGATAACGTTCTCTTTTATAACTGTTGCCGGATAATGGGAGGCAGCTATGACAAGGGCCGGAAATGTTGAGGGCTTTGCAAATAATTCGGACCCTGGATCCTGATAATCTCCCTGATCAACTCAAAGTCACAACGAAACAACACACGCACACACACACATATACACACACACTCCCTCTCTCCCTCTCTCCCACATTGGGGACGCACATACACCCGCGCACACAGGCACATGCACACACACATATGTACACACACACATACATACACACGCATATACACACATACGTTAGCACACACAGTCGCACACGCACACACACAGGCATCCACGTACATACGCACACGCACACACACACATGCACGCACACACACACACACAAACATAAACACACACACGCACATATACATACGCACACATATACACATACATACTCTCTCTCTCTTGCAGAAACATACCCACACATGGAAACTACAGCTGTCTATTGTAACACCCCGAGCACCCACGCCCATTGACATTGTACATCTCCTCGCCATTGGTTACATGAGAAGGGTTAGCCCTGGAATTAATCTTACTTTATGTATTATATTCCTCCATATAAATCTGGAAATACTGGAGAAATGAGAGTTTGAATTACTATTAAAGCACAAATTACTTGTGCTATAAACAAGGATAGGCGCTCAACCGAGAAAGCCACGCCCAATGCTAAAGTCGTATCTAAAGTATGCACACTTTATGCTATCCCACCTATCACCAGGCACGATTAAATGCTGTTTTGTTTTTGGTGTTCATCCATGTAGTACCACAAGTGTTTGTTGCAGCTTCACTGCAAGAGTTGTGATACCGCTTACACACCGCAGCTCCGCGCCACTCAAAGCTCCCCCTCGCCTTTCCAGGGTAGATTAATGGAGTTCCCCCTTACAAGAAAAATAAATAAATCAACTGAGAACGGATCAGCGGTAAACGAGCAGAGACGGGTTGTCATGGCGCCGGCTACAAACTGCCAACAAAATCTGGTCTCCGGAGTTCAGCATCGCTTTGGCGGGATGTTTCGCGTTATTCCCACCCGTATACAGTGAGAGCGGTGCGCCCGACCCCATCAAGTATATATATTTGCGAGCGAGCGAGCTCCCACCGGCATCTATCTCCCAGAGCGGAGGGGGTGTAACACTGCAGCTCCGAGGCCCGTGTCTCCCGTGTTGGGGCGAGAGCTCCTGTGTGACCCTATCAGAGCAATTCCTCTCGGCTCTTGTGCCAGGTGGACTCCACCTCAACGCATTGCACACGCGGTGGATCTGCGATGGGAATGTCCCCTGTCCATGTTCTCCACAGGTGCTGCCTGACCCACTCAATTACTCCAGCACTCTGTGAAATGTCCCCTGTCCATGTTCTCCAGCGATGCTGTCTGACCCACTGAGTTACTCCAGCACTTTGTATCATTTATTTTGGTAAACCGGCATCTGCAGTTCCCGGATCTGCTGTCTGAACGTTCTCCCGTTATTCACGGCTGGACCGGGAAGATGTAGGAGAAACTCAACTGCGTCGAAGTGACAGGACACGCAGTGATGACCAAGAGAGCATTGGCCAGTGGAACTGGCCGTGTGCTTGGGGCAGAAGCACAGGACCAAGTTGTACGGACAGTCATTCTGCCATGTCACAACCGGGCAGGGGGAGCGTGTGGGCACTGCCACCACCCAGCCTGGGCCTCCCAACGCTATTGGCCCCGCAGTGTTGGGTGGACAATTTAAATTATATCACTAAGATTGTAAGCATCTTTGCATAAGGCCAGACACCAGAAACTGCAGATGCTGGATTCTTGACGAAAACGCAAAATGCTGCAGGAACCCAGAAGCTGCCCGACCCGCTGAGTTCCTCTTACACTTGGCGTTGTACATCTAGTTGGGATATTTCAAAGGTTGCAATCACGAGCCAATCCAATTTCACCCGAAAAGTAAATAAAGGGATTAAAAGACATTTAATTTGTTAGTCGAGTGACTATGACTGCATCAAGTTCCTTGGTGTTATTGTGCAGCTTTTTGCAAACATGCCCTGGCACCATTCCCGGGCACTTTCTCTGCCACACCGCCTTCTGCACCCTCGCAGAACCCGTTCATTCAATCATATTTACTGCTAACACCCAGTCTCTCAATATCTCTGACATCCCCTCCCCTTTCTCGGTCTCTCTGATCCCATCACAGGAGGTAGACTATGCACAGACGGAGTCACTCTGAAAAGAAAAATGTCTGTCCAGATGCTGCCTGACCCGCTGAGTTCGTCCAACGCTTTGTGATCCCAGCATCCGTACTTCCTCGCGTCGCCTCTTTATTGTGCGACGTGTTTTATACATAGCGCGCC
This sequence comes from Raja brachyura, assembly GCA_963514005.1. The sequence continues at coordinate 11,191,247 of OY740790.1, forward strand.
AAACTGTGAAGTCATGTTGCCCTGTTCCTCTCCCCCCACCGCCGGCCTTTGGTCCGGGCCGTCCATAGAGAGGGAGAAGTCTTCGGAGTTAAGCAAATGAGCCTTTCACTATTCTCCCGCCGCCGGGCGTCGATTGGTCAAGGACTGTATCGAATCTATCCGGGACACGAGCCACAACGAATTGCAGACGCTGGGACCTTGAGCAAAACATGAAGTGCAGGGGGGAAAAAACATCGGGTCAGGCAGCATCTGTGGAGGGAAATGGACAGATGACGCGTCGGGGCAGGACCTTTCATTCTTCAGATAGACACAAAATGCTGGAGGAACTCAGCGGATCAGCCAGCATCCTTGGAGAAAAAGGATGGGTCACGTTTGGGATTCGACTCGCTGGCCCGCTGAGTAATACTTCGTGTCTCTCCTCGGCATAAACCAGCATCTGCAGTTCCTTGGCTCTGCCCTTCCTTCTCCAGACCAGTAGCAGCAGCAGGAATCACGGAGGGGGTGCAGTGAGAGAGGGCCTGGACTTTGGGGAGTAGAGGAGAACTTCTTCAAAGTTGGTAGACAGTGGAGCAGTAAAATGGAGCCACGGGGAACTGCAGATACTTGGATCTTGAGCAAAGCACAAAGTGCTGGAGGAACTCAGCGGGTCAGGCAGCATCTGCGGAGGGAATAGACAAACGACGAATAGGTTCGGGATCCTTTCTCAGCCTGGATAAGACTCCAGGATACTACTTCATCCATGCTTACGTCTAAACTTAACGGATTGGACAGGGTAGATGCAGGGAAAATGTTCCCGATGTTTGGGAAGTCCAGAACCAGGGGTCATAGCTGAAGAATAAATGGTAGGCCATTTAGGGCTGAGATGAGGAAAAACGTTTTTACCCAGAGAGTTGTGAATCTGTGGAATTATCTGCCACTGAAGGCAGTGGATGCCCATTCACTGGATGTTTTTTGTGTCCCTGTCCCACTTAGGAAATCTGAACGGAAACCTCTGGAGACTTTGCGCCCCACCCAAGGTTTCCGTGCGGTTCCCGGAGGTTTTTGTCGTCCGGCAACCGCCTTCGACTAGCATCGCAACCGACTTCGACTAAAAAAAAATCTATTTTGAAAACGGAAACCACTTTCGACCATTAGGGAGACTGACAAAAACTTCCGGAAACCGCACAGAAACCTTGGGTGGGACGCCAAGTCTCCAGAGGTTTCCGTTCAGCTTTCCTAAGTGGGACAGGGGCATAAGAAAGTTAGATTTAGCTCTTAGCGCTAACGGAATCAAGGGATATGGGGAGAAGGCAGGAGCGGTGTACTGATTGTGGATGATCAGCCATAATCATATTGAATGGCGGTGCTGGATCGAAGGGCCGAATGACCTTCTCCTGCATATATTTTCCATCTATCTATGTTTCTATGCTGATCATTTCCACTGAAAGAGTCTAAAATGTTTGCGGTTGGTGTGGGGACAGGGATCGCGTTCAGTAACGACCAATAAGACGAGTATCTCTGCTCTTTCCATTTGGCCTTTGGGGACCAGGAAGGATACCGGGGTGTGTGGTTGGCGGGAGGACTAGTCTGGGAGTTAGCTCCTGGCACAGAGCACATCTGTAGGATATCTGTGTTCAAGGGTGTCTGAAGAAGGATCTCGACCCGAAACGTCGCCTTTTCCTTCTCTCCAAAGATGCTGCCTGACCCGCTGAGTTACTCCACTACTATGTATCGATCTTCGGCATAACGCAGCGTCTGCAGTTCCTTTTACACTGAGGACAGTGTCTTGCTTCTACTTGGAGACCGAGCGGCCCACGTGGAAATATTGGGCTGTGGGGCGAGGCAGTGTGGTGGCGCCGGGCACCAGCGGCTCCTGTACTTTGTGAATCGCCCAGGCCGCAGTGGTGCTGAAATATTGAGTGCAGATCTGGCCCACAGCGTTAGCTGCGCCAGCTCGCCTGATGTTCGACTCCGTTAGCACATTACCCAACCTGGTGAACAATCCTGGCGCGGGTTGGCACCTGGTAGAGCGCTGCCTCACAGCACCAGAAACCCGGGTTCCATCCTGACCTCGGGTGCTGTCCTTGTGGAGTTTGCACCTTCTCCCTGTGACCGCGTGGGTTTCTGCCGGGTACTCCGGGTTTCTCCCACACCATAACGACGCGTGGGTTTGTTGGTTAATTTACCCACTGTGAATTGCCCCGAGTGTGTGGGGAGTGAATGAGAAATTGGGATAACTGGTTTGAACGGGTGATCGATGGTCAGTATGATCTTGGTGGGCTGAATGGCCTGTTTCCATGCAATATCTCTAAACTCTAAACATTAAAAAAAGTTCAAATTAGAAAACTTTGCTTAAGAAACGTTAAAGCCTCTCAGAGCTTTTAGCACTTTTATTCCAACGAGGAAGTATTCCAAAGTTTATTCCAATTAGGAAATATCCACTTTGCATTTCCCATCTTTTATATCCACGTGGAAATATGGGAATTATTCTTTCCTCAGACCGTGAGCGTGTTAAGAGAGCATTGGCTGTACTTGTGCCAACTCTGCTTCAAGCTCCCAAAAGCTGGTTAGGTGAACTAGTGTGAACGGGTGATCGATAGGTCGGCGCAGACTCGGTGGGCTGAAGGGCCTGTTTCCACGCTGTATCATTAAACAAAACCATTTTATTTGACGCACAGTCCTTGTGTGGCAGTGGATAACTATGTGACATATCTGTACATCTATTGCGCGACATAACTATTTTTGGTTCCAACGATCTATATTTCCCATGTGGTATCTATCCATTTCCAGAGTGTCGCTGGTGTATTTACACCGCGGTGGACAACCTCAGTTCATGCAGATAGACACAAAATGCTGGAATAACTCAGCGGGACAGGCAGCATCTCTGGAGGGAAGGAATGGGTGACGCTTCGGGTCGAGACATTTCTTCAGACTGAGAGTCAGGGGAGTGAGAAGCTTTAGAGGTGAGAAGAAGGGGTTCCTGCAGAACTCGTGTGCGATGCAAAACTACGCCGCTGTTTGTATCCCTCTGTCATTTTGCCGGAGCCTGGCGCTGTGTCCAACGCTGGTTAACAAACACAGCCCTCCGGCGCGGTGAGCACTCCAGCCCACCGCTAACGGGGATGGGACTGGCGTATTTACCTGACTCTGGCACGGCGTGCATCTCCAGGCGTTTAACTCTGCCACAGCGCGTAAACACCGTTCCAGGGTTTCAATATAATATCTTCTTAAGTTGGGCACATCATTAAACGATGTGCATTGTGGAATCCTGCACCCCCCCCCCCCGTGTGTGTAACTGTTCAAGTGCTGGACCAACCTCTGGCAAGGTGCTTTAGGCTGGCGTGGTCTTTAACGCATGATCTCTAACAGTGGTGGCATTGAAGTAAACTGAACTAACTAAATTAAACTAAACACTGGCATGATCTCTAAGAGCGATGGCACTGAACTAAATTAAATTAAACTAAAGCAAACTAAACTAAACACAGATATGGTCTTCAATGCACGATCTCTACCTTTGGCGGCACTAAATTAAGCAAAACTAAACAGTGGCATTGTGACCAACTGTGGCAGACTGTATAACATTGGCATTGGGACTATTATCAAGAGATACAGCGTGTAAACGAGCCCAAAGCCCACCGAGACCATGCCGACCAGCGATCACCGTTCACATTAGTTCTATGACATCTCACTTTCTCATCCGCTCCCTACAGACTATTACCCTACAAGCCTGCACGTCTTTGGGGTGTGGGAGGAAACCGGAGCACCCGAGGGAAACCCACGCGGTCACGGGGAGAACGTGCAAACATCACACAGGCAGCAGCCGAGGTCAGGATGGAAGCCGAGTCTGTCGCTGTGAAGCAGCAGCACTAGCATGATGACTAATTCAGGATGACTGGGTACCTCCGGTCTGATGCTGACCTATGGCAACGTGCATGCATGGGCAGAGTGTCCGGCCCTGGCACTGATTTTACCTCTGACTGGCTTTTTAACGCCGATGGCATCTTTAAATCTGGAAAGGTGTTTAACTCTGGCTTATTGCTAAACCCTGGCCTGTTCTTTAGTTCTGGTATGGGTGTACAAAGTGCAAAGATATAATTGCACTATCTTTGACTCTGACTTGCTGCTGGACTCTGATATGTTGTCCGAAGAAGGGTCCCGACCCGAAACGTCACTTATCCATGTTCTCCAGAGATGCTGCCTGAGCCGCTGAGTTACTCCAGCACACTGCTGCACACGTTGTAAAAATACATCTCTGCGTCTCTCTCCAGCTGTTCAACTGGCCAGGTGCTGAACTCGGAGGTATGGGGTTTGACCCTGGCAGGCTGTAAATGGTCAGGATGTGTAAGCTCAACACAATGTTTAACTCTTGCCTTCGAAGCACTGACGTGGAGATCAATTCAATCAGGATGTGAAACATAGGATTGGTCATTGAGTCGTGCAGCGTGGGAACAGGCCCTTCGGCTCAACTTGCTCATTCCGACCAATACACTATCTACACTAGTCCCGCCTGCTCGCGTTTAGCCCATATTCCTCTCAACCTTTCCTAACCGTGTACCTATCTAAATGACTTTAAAATGTTGTTATCCTACCTGCATCAATTACCTCCTCCGTTCCATATATCCACCGCGTTGTGTGAAAAAGCTGCCTCTCAAGTTCTTATTAAATCTTACCTCCCTCACCTTAAACATGAACTCAAGTTCTTGATTCCTCAACTCCGAGTAAAAGATACTGTGCACCGACCCTGTATATTTCCCTCCTGATCTTATACATCTCTACAAGATCAGCCTCTTGCACTCCAAGGAATAGAGTCCAAGCTGCCCAACCTCTCCCTATTGCTCAGGTCCTCAAGTGCAGTCAATATCCTCCTACATTATCTCTGCACTCTCTCCTGCTGAACTACATATTTCCTCTAACAGGATTTTGAACAGAATATTCCAAATGTGGCCTCTTGTACAACTGTAACATAACCTCTCAACCTCTATACTCAAAATATAGGAAGGAACTGCAGATGCTGGTTTAAACCGAAGATAGACACAAAAAGCTGGAGTAACTCAGCTAACTCAGGCAGCATCTCTGAAGAGAAGGAATGGGTGATGTTTCGTGTCAAGACCCTGAAGAAGGGTCTTGACCCGAAACATCACCCATTCCTTCTCTCCAGAGATGCTGCCTGTCCCACTGAGTTACTCCAGCTTTTTTAATCTATCTTCTATACTCAATATCCTGATTGATGCCTATATGCCAAAAGCCTTCTTGACCACCCTTTCCACCTGTGACACCACTATCAAGGGCATGGTGTTAACCACGACACTATCTTTGACTTGTGCTTGTTAACCATATAACAACCATATAACAATTACAGCACAGAAACAGGCCTTCTCGGCCCTTCCAGTCCATGCCGACCATTTATTTTCCCCTACTCCCATCTACCTGCACTCAGACTATACCCCTCCATTCCCTTCCTGTCCATATACCTATCCACTTTACTTTTAAAGGTTAAAATCAATCCTGCCTCCACCACTTCTGCTGGAAGATCATTCCACGCAGCCACCACTCTCTGAGTAAAGACATTCCCCCTCATGTTACCCCTAAACTTCTGTCCCTTAAGTCTCATGTCATGCCCTCTTGTTTGAATCTTCCCTACCCTCAATGGGAAAAGCTTATCCACGTCAACTCTGTCTATCCCTTTTATCATTTTAAAGGCCTCAATCAAGTCCCCCCTTAACCTTCTGCGCTCCAAAGACTAAAGACCTAACTTGTTCAACCTTTTTTAGTTGCTGGAACCCAGGCAACATTCTAGTAAATCTCCTCTGTACTCTCTCTATTTTGTCGACATCCTTCCTATAATTAGGCGACCAAAATTGTACACCATACTCCAGAATTGGTCTCACCAATGCCTTGTACAATTTTAACATTACTTCCCTACTCCTATATTCAATGCTCTGATTTATAAAGGCCAGCACACCAAAAGCTTTCTTTACCACCCTATCTACACGCGGTTGAACCTACATGTTGTTGAACTGCGGCACGTTGTTTAGTTTGAGGAGAGTGTGTATTTCATGGAGTCATTCAGCATGGAAACAGGCCCTTCAGCCCTACTCGTCCATGCTGACAAAGATGCTCCATATAAGCTCATCCCATTTGGCCTAAACCTCTCGTATCCAGGTAGCTTAGTGTTTAATACTGACACAGAGTCCATCTCTAGCTTGCCGTATTGTTGTGGGATAATGCATGTCTAATTCTTGAATCCGAAGAAGGGTCACGACCCAAAACGGCATCAATTCCTTTTCTCTAGAGATGCTGCCTGACCCGCTGATTTACTCCAGCATTTTGTGTCTATTTTTGGTGTAAACTTGCATCTGCAATTCCTTCCTACACATAATTAGTTAGTTTGCTTGTTTATTGTCACGTGTACAGAGATACAGTAAGAAGCTTGTTCTGCATACTATCCGGTCAAATCTTACCATACATGACTCTTCTGGGACAGCACGCAGAGAGTCGCCACGTTCCGGTGCCATCTACAGCTCTCTGAAATGTGTGATCTTGGCCCAAGGAGGTGAGCAATATCTCATATATATCACTTTTAGGCCCTGTGCCCTGTAGGGCCTCCTTCATGCATGGCCTGCTTGAAGCATTTAGCGTTTGCATTCTGCACAACTCTGACATGGTTTTAACTCCAGCATAATGTTGGACTCTGCAAGGATATTTAACCTTGGCACGCTGTACCAAAGCTTGGTGCCGGGAGGTGAACGACACTGGCAGAGTTGCTTAACCCTGGCATCAGGCTTGACGCTGGCATGTTTAAACCAGGCACAGTGTTTAACTCTGGCAGACGGCAAGGGTCTGGCACCGGATTCAGCTCGGGAGTGTTGTACAGCTCAAGTGTTGAACGCTCAAGTGTGGAAGCGTCCTCCAGCATGGTGCTTGACTCCGCACTGTGTTTATCTTGGGCACGATGTTCCATTCTGGCATCGCATCGAAAGTCTGGAGAGCTTTCACTCCAACATTCTGTTTATCTCTAGATTGGTGTATAAACCTGGCACTGTGTTTACAACCCCCCTGAATTTAACTGTGCCTTGTTCTTGAACAAAGATACAGTGCCAAGTTCTGGCAGGGTCATCGTTGCACCCAGTCTGGTGATTCTTGGCCAATCTGTGGTATGTGCAACCTTATTTGGGTAAACAGACCAGAACTATACACTGTACTCCAGGTGCATTCTCACCAGGCCTTGCTGTGTCCAAATGATGATGACTCTATGATCAGCTCTACCTAGTGATTACCACAGGCATCAGGTTTAACAATCTTGCAGCTAAACCTTGGTGCAGTGCTCCCTCTACTACGGTGATTGTCATGGTTAACTTGTGGTACTGAGGCTTGGAATCCTTAACTCCATAGACAGGACACAAAGTGCTGGTGTAACTCAGCAGGTCAAGTAGCATCTCTAGAAAACAGCAGGTCAAGTAGCATCTCTGGAAAACATGGGCCGGTGATGTTTCGGGTTGGAACCGTTCTTTGTTCCTATATTTAATTCCATGGTGCTTATCTTACATGTTTAACTACAAAATGGAGTTTATCTATCACCATGCTTAGCATTGTCACAGAATGTTAATTCTGACAGGGTATTTATCACTGGCATGTTGTGTCACGGTGTTTACCAGGGTGCGTGCATGTCTGTCATTAAGTTACCTAACATTGGCGTGGAGTTTCTATGTCAAGGTACATAACTTTGACACTGTTTTAGCTCCCTATTTAACACTGGCAGGATATTTATCTCTGGCTGTGTTCCCATCTCCTAGTTCTGCTTTCATGTTTACTCTGGCACGCCGTTTAACTTTAGTGTGATGTTTAACTGAAGCAGTGTTTAACTTAAGCCATGCTTAACTCTGGGCTCTTGTTCCATGCTGTAATATGGACAGTATACATCTCCGCAAAATGCTATGTTGCACTGAAGCCATCCCTGCCTTTGTGCAAACTGGGGTGATGGTATAACAGTCCCTGGTGGGCATTCCAAGAACAGTACCAGGGTACCCAAAACCACTAGAGTGACCAGAAATGGGCCAATGTGTGCTTCAGTACGGGATTGTGCTATGAGCGATACATAGACAGATATAGCATGGAAACTGGCCCTTTGGCCCATCAAGTCCACACCCACCCATTTACACTAATCCTGCATGAATCTAATCCAACTCAAGGGTCTCGACCCGAAACGTCGCCTATCTCCTTCGCTCCTTAGATGCTGCTGCACCCGCTGAGTTTCTCCAGCTTTTTGTGTAACCCTTTATTCTCTCCATATTTTTTATCAATTCCCACACTCGAGCACACATCAGTTCCACCACTCGCGTACACACCAGTCCCACCACTCACCAAAACATTAATTTAACTTGTCATCGTGTTCGGCACGGGCATTGTGGTCCAAAGAGCCTGTTCCTCATCTTTACTTTTCCAGAAAAAAGATAAACACAAAGTGCTGGAGTAAGTCAGCAGGTCAGGCAGCATCTCTGGAGAAAAAGGGTGGGTGAAACTCTTCTTCAGATGGGAAGTCGGGGTTAGGTGGAGGGGATGAGGTGCAGAGCTGGAGGCGAGAGAAAACCAGGACCTACATTCTGCACTTTTCTATGTTCCAATCAAGAATAAACTTGTTGTAGATGATAATGCCATAATTAAGTGACACTTTAATCTTCTCATACACTGTCTTCCCATACACTGCTCACTATTTGGAAGGAATTAAGATCAGTTAGTTGGAATGCATAGAGTGTATCTGGAAGAACCTTTGGGAACAGTAAGCCCTGAGAAATGTTCGGAACAGGTGTATTGAAAGGGACACGGTGACGGCAGAGGTTGGGATCTGGTGCAAAAACTAACTGTGGGAGGAATTGCTGGATTAACTTTAGGCCTGGTTTTGAGTTCTGCTTTTCTAAATCACCTCCATTCATACTATGTATGAATAACCAGGAGCAGAGTTTTGGTGCCTCTAAACTGGTCCCACCTGCCTGCATTTGGCCCATATCCCTCTAAACCTAAGATAGATACAAAAAGCTGCAGTAAATCAGCGGGACTGGCAGCATCTCTGGAGAGGAGGAATGGGTGACGTTTCGTGTCGAGACCCTTCTTCAGACTAATCAGGGAAAAGGGAAACGAGAGATATAGACGAAGATGTAGAGAGATAAAGAACAATGAATAAAAGATATGCAAAAAAGTAACAATGATAAAGGAGGCCATTGTTAGCTGTTTGTTCCTATCCTATCCATAGTTTGTTACAATAACATTTGGCCCATATCGCTCTAAATCTATCTTATCCATACTCAGTTACAATAGCATTTGGCACATATCTCCCTAAACCTATCCTATCCAGAGACTGTTACAATAGGTTGGCTGCCCCTACTCCATAATAAAGATTAACATGGGATAACCTGAGGAATCGCCTGATAAACCAGCCAAGGGCAAAAATCTGGGCTTCTGGCATGACCATCTAATATGTATGGTTAGGCTGAAGAAAATGAATTGAGTTGAATTGATTGATTGATTGAAATATTGAAAGATACAGCATGAAACAGGCCCTTCGGCCCACCACGCCAACCATCAATCACCCCTTCACACTAGTTCTATGTTACCCCACTTTCACATCCACTCCCTACACACGAGAGGCGAGATACAGAGGCCAATTAACCTCCAAACCCGCACGTCTTTAGCACGTCTTTCCAAACTCCACACGGACAGCATCCGTGGTCTGGATCAGTCAAGGTCTCTGATGCTGGGAGGCAGCCGCTGCACTGCTGTGCTGTCATTTCAGTTTATTCAATGAAAGTCAATACCTAAAACAATGAAGACATATAATACTGATGTGCCATCACTAATAACCTCTGAAACAGGATTAATTAATGATCTATATTAATTTATAATCATGAACTATATATAAATACACAGCTTTTTAAATCAACCTCCTTGCTTTGTGGCAAACGTGTCATTTTGAAATGCCTTTCCATTATTAAACCCCTTCTCTGATCTTATTCTTGGTGCCACCTGAAACACTGAATTCATTACTTTATACTTTAAAAACAAATACCCCCCAGAGGAAGGAAAGTGATGAAGGGATTTTACTGTTCTGGGTGTTAAGTAATAGAAAGAAAAATAAAGGGTTACACAAAAAGCTGGAGAAACTCAGCGGGTGCAGCAGCATCTAAGGAGCGAAGGAGATAGGCGACGTTTCGGGTCGAGACCAACTTGTGCGCAAATTTCAAATGCAGAGTTTTCCCAACCACACAACTCCTTGGCAACATGTAGTCTGATGTAACATGTAACCCCTTCCCTCCCCCCTCATTCCCCCACTTGCCTCTCCTTCCCCCCTCTCCCCTCCACTTCCCCTCTCTCTTTCTCCTCTCTCCCCCTCTCCTCCCCTTCCTCTCTCTCCCCCTCTCTCCTCCCCCTCCCTCCCTCTACCCCTCTTCCCCCTCTCATCTCCTGCCCTTTCTTCCCCCCTTTCTTTCCTACCTCTTCCCCTCTCCTTCTTCCCCCTCTCCCCCTTCCCTCTCTCTCCCCACTCCCCCTCTCTCCCTCCCCCTCTGCTCTCTCCCTTCCTCCATCCTCCCCATCCACCCCTCTCACCACACCCCCTGGTCAAAGGCAACCTTTCACACAGTGAGAGAGTGAGCGTGTGAGTGAGACACTTACGGGCCATATGCCAGTCGGATTGGGTAATGTGCAGACTGTGCCTGGAGCTCTGGGAGCACCAGGGAAGCTGCAGCTCGCTGAGTGTTGGCTCCCCCCGAGCTAGCACACACATTCATGCTGGCACATCCCCTCCCCCACACCAAGGAGCCCAGGAACACAGCTCGGAGCTGCCGGGGAGATTACTCCTACTCAACCAGACCATGAAAACCCCACGTGGGACCTTAGCACTTTGCGACACCTCTTCGCATTGGCAGACTCATTAGATCGCTCTGATTCAGCAACCTGAGATGATGCTGCTCTGAAGCCCAAAATATGATAGAATTCATTTTGAGGCATAAAACCTCAACAAACCCAACGCAGTTATTGACTGAAAACTGAAACGTCCAGGTTCAGGAGCAGCTTCTTCCCTCCAACTATCAAGCTTTTAAAACACGTGTCGGAAGGAACTGCAGATACTGGTTTGCACCTAAGATAGACACAAAATGCTGGCACAACTCAGCGGTCAGGCAGCACACTGATGCAATTATAAAGAAGGCACATCAGCGCCTCGACTTCCTGAGAAGATTACGGAGAGTTGGTATGTCAAGGTGAACGCTCTCGAACTTCTACAGTTGCACAGTAGAGAGCATGCTGAACGGTTGCATCGAGGCTTGCTACGGCAACCTGAGCGTCCAGGAGCGGAAAAGAATGCAGAAAGTTGTGACCACTGCCGTCCATCGTCGACTCTGACCTCCCCACCATCGAAGGGATCTATCGCAGTCACTGCTTCAAAAAGGCTGCCAACATCTTCAAAGACCCACACCATCCTGGCCACACACTCATCTCTCCTGAAATCTGTAATATCCAGGTTCAGGAACAGCTGCTTCCCCACAGCCATCAGGCTATTAAACGCAACATCAAATAAGCTCTGAACAATAACAGTCTATTATTGTTATTACTATTGCACTTTATCTGTTTATTATTGTGTATATATGGTCTATGGTCTATAGCCCCACTGAACTTTATCTCCCATTCTGTACTATGTTTGCATATTCTGTTGTGCTGCAGCAAGTAAGAATTTCATTGTCCTATCTGGGACACATGACAATTAAACTCTCCTGACTTTTCTTGACTTCTCTTGATCTCTGGAGAATAGGAAAATATTATGTTTGGGGTGGAGACCATTCTGCTGTCCGAACAAGGACCCGAAACGTCACCTATTCCTTTTCTCCAGCAATGCTGCCTGTCCCGCTGAGGTACTCCTGCTTTTTTGTGTCTATCTTCAGACTATTAAACACTACAACTTCCAAATAAGATCTGAACGACGTAAACCTAGGCGTTGTTTATTATGTGTTTTACAGATTACTATGTTTACATATCTGTTGTTCTGCTGCAAGTAAGAATTCCATTGTTCTGTTTCAGGACATATGACAATAAAACACTTTTGACTTGATTTTAAACATAGAAACATAGAAACATACAAATTAGGTGCAGGAGTAGGCCATTCGGCCCTTCGAGCCTGCACCGCCATTCAATATGATCATGGCTGATCATCCAACTCAGTATCCCGTACCTGTCTTCTCTCCATACCCTCTGATCCCCTTAGCCACAAGGGCCACATCTAACTCCCTCTTTACAGTGATGACAAAGGTTAATTTTAGCAGAGTAGGATAGAAAACAATTCCAGGAAACTGGTCCAAGACAGTAACTGGGTAAAAAAAACACAGTAGGCAGGTTCCAAAGAGAATATATTTAGATCTTGGTCTGATGTACAACCCTAAGGGGAAAAATGTATAGTTAAGACCCATGGCCAATGAACAGCTTGTGGAGAGAGTATATAAGATGGCAAAGTATGCTGTAGGTTCATGGAGTTGGGAGAGATTTTATGAATACAAATGGAAGAACAGAGAGACAGCAAGAGCGACAAAAGGGAATACAAAAATAAACTTTCGCGCGATATCAAGATCAACTAAACATTGACTCAGAATTTCTGATGCTGATGTTTGTGAGCCTCTTGAACACAGATGTGAGTAATACTGCAATTACAAATAAAGAAACAATTTCCTTTCCAAAGGCAAACCTGCAGATGCCTGAAATGTGCAATTAAAACCAGAAAATGCAGGAAACACTCAGTAGGTCAGGCAGCATCTGTGGAGAAATGTAGTTATCTCTTGCAAACGTCTACTGGTGTAGAGCATACTGACTTGTATCACAGGCTGGTGTGGTGACTCGAATGTGCAGGAATTAAAAAGATTTCAGAGAGTGGTAAGCACTGCCTGGTCCACCACAAGTACTGACCTCCCCACCATTGAAGGGATCAATTGGAGGCATTGTCTCAAAAAGCAGCCAATAATATTACTGGTGCAACCACCCTGGCCATGTCTAATTTCACCTGTCCTCCTCTCTTTAACCTCATCCAATATTTCTATGTAGGAAGAAGGGTCCCAAACTGAAATGTCACCTATCCATGTTCTTCAGAGATGCTGCCTGACTAGCTGAGTTACTCCAGCACTTTGTGTCTTTTTTTTCTCCATGCTTTGTACTTCGCCGATGTTTGACCCTTCCACGAGCTCCATCGCCCCACATTGCATGCCATGCCTCAGCTTTAGACTGGAATCTCAGCATTGGACTTCTTACCATCTCTCCCACCCTCATTGCACATATGCACATTGCACAATGCACATTAAACCTCAGATAGACACAAAAAGCTGGAGCAACTCAGCGGAACAGGCAGCATCTCTGGAGAGAAGGAATGGATGACATTTCGGGTCGAGACCGTTCTTCAGACCTCCATCTATGCTCACGATTTTGCTCAGCTTCAAAAGTTTACAATATATACATCAATGCTCGTTAAATGGCAGACATGCTCTAATACAATTTAAAGTATTACACAGATTACATTACTCTAAAGTAAAACTAAATAGAATCTTTCCACATGTCTCTCCTATCTGCGATAAATGTCAGCATCTAGAGGCTAACTTAACACATACTTTTGCAAATTGTATAAAAATTAAACATTTCTGGATTGATATTTTTAGAATAACTTCTGAAGTTATTAATGCTAAATTGGATCTGGACTCAAATCTAATAATATTTGGAATATCACTTACAACAAGCCAAATAAATTTCCTAGATTACAGTAAAATAATTGGGAAGAAATTAATATTAAAATTCTGGAAAGGTCCTATAACCCCCACAATTAAAATGTGGTTGATGGAAATGTCGGAGACCCTACACCTGGAAAGAATCAGATTTGCCTTAATGGACAAACAAGAACTTTTTATTAGAATATGGTCTTCATTCATCGATTATTTGAAAGGGTAGATTGGTTCGGCAGGGGAACCTAACTGAAACTTGGACTTAGGATCAGATGAAAAGTTATATTCTATATTCCTTGATCTTATCTCCAGTGATGTATTAATTGGAGCTAACTGTGGTGTGCAGAAAATAACCTGCTCCTGAACACCTTAAAGACCAAGGAGATAATAATAGACTTCAGGAAGAACAAAACGGAAATGGTACCACTAATCATCAGAGGGGACTGTGTGGAGAGGGTGGCGGATTTTCGCTTCCTGGGAATCCATATTGAGGAGGACCTGATGTGGAGCGTGAACACCTCTGTGCTGCTGAAAAAGGGCCAGCAGAGACTGCACTTCCTGAGGGTGCTCAGGAAGAATAACATCACACAGAGACTGCTGCTGTCCTTTTATTGGTGCTCCATTGAGAGCATCCTAACATACTGTGTATGCGTGTGGTACACCAGCTGCACAGCGGCTCAGAGGAAAGCGCTCCAGAGGGCCATTGACAATGCCCAGAGGATTGTCGGCTGCCCTCTCCTTACCTTGGAGGACTTACACAGTTCCCGCTGCATCAAAAAAATCCCAGAATATTATAAAGGACATTTCTCACCCCGGACACTCCCTGTTTGAATTGTTGCCGTCAGGCAGACGGTACAGATCTACAAGGACAAGGACAAACAGACTTAAAAACAGTTTTTACCCCACTGCTATAAAGGCACTAAATGTAGCCGCCAAGGAACGCGGGGACGAAGGGATTGTGGTTGGTACACTGTGAAATCGACAGAAGGATGTAGGGTTGGGTGTTTATGCGTGCTATTTTCATATTTCATATTTATTTTAGTTGTTTATCTTTTTTAATATTTTACCTTGTATGTATCGTTAGCTTTTATGGTTTGAATGGTGCACTGACTGGATGACATTTTTAAATTTCGTTGTACATGGTTCATGTTACAATGACAATAAAGAAACTATTCTATTCTACTCTATTCTATTAATGGTAAATTATTCCATTCCTTATGATTTTTATTTTATTTATTTTTTTCCAAGCATCACACGGGAGGGCTGGTCCCCCAACGCAATATTCCAACTCTCCACAAATTCCAATATTGGTGGCCAGTGGGGGGGGGGGGGGGGGGGGAGGGGAGGGACTCTCTGGAGCGCTAGTATGGGTGTTGTGGGCTGAAGGGACTGGTTTCCAGAGGGCTAATATGGACATTGTGGGCCGAATGGATTCTTGGGCTGGTGGCTCAGTCACTCAAGCCTGTTTTGCTGGCAGCTCACTCACTCACGGCTGGTAGGCTGGCAGTTGACTCACGGCTATTCCTTGAAATTCCATTACAAGCAGGGTGTAAGGCCACCAAATTCAAGTGCAGTTTCTTACCACTTCAAGCAGGGTGCAAGGCCACCAAATTCAAGTGCAGTATCATACCATTTCACGCAGGGTGCAAGGTCACTAAAGACAGCGAATCGTGACCTCTCCCTCCTCGATCTTCCAGAGACTTCTGGGCCCACACTTCTGGGTTTTACGGTCCCTTCACCCCTCCCACCAGAAGGGGCGTGGCCGTCATGGCATGATTGACTTGAGAGAGAATCTCAACATTTTTAAAACACTAGTAACTCTTTTATTTTTCATCGGTGGAATCCTCAGCACCCGATGAGCGGAGGGGGGGCTCTGAGTAAGATGGCCAAAAATCACAGCCGTACATGGTAGCATTTTTTCTAAAATCAATATAAAGCGCAAACAGGAAGTGGTCAAGATTAGACTTTTAATTATATAGAAGGCAAGGTAGCTTTAATTAGGCAAGGCAGCTTTAATTAGGCAAGGCAGCTTTAATTAGGCAAGGCAACTTTAATTAGGCAAGGCAACTTTAATTAGGCAAGGCAACTTTAATTGGGCACGGCAATTTTAATTCGGCTACACAGCTTTAGCATTTCCAAACCAAAGGGAACACAGCTGTAGCATTTCCAAACTATATTTTCAAACCACAATAACGACACTGACAGGTCAGTAAAACCACTCGCAGCTTAGCAGACATGTGTTCAGTGTTATTCACAGCTCAGACTGAGAGATGTGACCATCTTGCAGAGACTGACTGCGGCACTCAACACTTCCGGGTTTTATAGACTATCAATGATAAGACTAATAGAAGCACCAACTGTTTTTAACAAGAGGGTTTCAATTGGTATTGTGTTAAAAACATAGAAACATAGAAAACAGGTGCAGGAGGAGGCCATTCAGCCCTTTGAGCCACCCTCGCCATTTATTGTGATCATGGCTGACAATAGACAATAGACAATAGGTGCAGGAGTAGACCATTTGGCCCTTCGAGCCAGCACCGCCATTCACTGTGGCTCAGTACCCCGTTCCTGCCTTTTCCCCATATCCCCTGACTCCGCTATCTTTAAGAGCTCTATCCAACTCTCTCTTGAAAGCATACAGACAATTGGCCTCCACTGCCTTCTGAGGCAGAAAATTCCACAAATTCACAACTCTCTGTGTGAAAAAGTTTTGCCTCATCTCCATTCTAAATGCCTTACCCCTTATTCTTAAACTGTGGCCCCTGGTTCTGGACACCCAACATCGGGAACTTGTTTCCTGCGTCTAGCGTGTCCATACCCTTAATAATTTCATATGTTTCAATAAGATCCCTTCTAAATTCCAGAATATACAAGTCAAGCCGCTCCATTCTCTCAGCATATGACAGTCCCTCCATCCCGAGAATTAACCTCGAGAACCTACGCTGCACTCCATCAATAGCAAGAATGTCCCTTCTCAAATTTGGAGACCAAAACTGCACACAATACTCCAGGTGTGGTCTCAATACGGCCCAGTGCAACTACAGAAGGACCTCTTTGCTCCTATACTCCTCCTCTTGTTATGAAGGAAAAAATGCCATTCGCTTTCTTCACTGCCTGCTGTACCTGCATGCTTACTTTCAGTGACGGATGAACAAGGACCCCCAGATCTCGTTGTACTTCCCCTTTTCCCAACCTGACACCATCCTGGCTGATCATCCACAGTCAGTAAACCGTGCCTGCCTTCTCCCCATACCCCTTGATTCCCCTAGCCCCAAGAGCTCTATCTAACACTCTTTTAAATTCATCAAGTGAATTGGCCTCCACTGCCTTCTGTGGCAGAGAATTCCACAAATTTACAACTCTCTGGGTGAAAAAGTATTTTTTAATCTCAGTTTTAAATGGCATCCCTTTTATTCTTAGACTGTGGCCCCTGGTTCCCCAACATTGGGAACATTTTTCCTGCATCTAGCTTGTCCAGCCCTTTTATAATTGTATATGTTTCTATAAGATCTCCTCATCCTTCTAAACTCCAGTGAATACAAGCCCAGTTAGTTTTGACAAAAACACCCATTGGAAAAAGTTTTATAAAGAATGCTACTTTGAATGTTTATTTTAAATGACTGAATTGTGATCATGGCATACTATTCGAGGGTGGCACACATTTCGTGCAGCGGTAGAGCTGCTAACTTACAACACCAGAGAGCCGGCTTCGATCCTGACTACGGGTGCTGTCTGTACGCAGTTTGTACATTCTCCCTGTGACCGTGTGGGTTTTCTCCGGGTGCTCCGATTTCCTCCCACACTCCAAAGATGTACAGGTTTGTAGGTGAATTGGCTTGGTAATATTGTAAATTGTCCCTAGAGTGTAGGATGGTGCTAGTGTACAGGGTGATCGCTGGTCGACGCAGATTCTGTGGTCCAAAGAGCCTGTTTCTGTGCTGTATCTCTAAAGTCTAAAGTCTACAAGTCTATTGAGATAAATCAAAATTAGACCTATTAAAAAAAAACGACTAGCCTTGGCCTGCGACTAAGTTATTTCCTGTTGCACCAAATGTTGTTTTATCATCGATAAGAAATTATCCCGCAGCAGTGTTTGTCAATGGGAGATCCTCAAGAATGTCTTTGAACAGAGAGCACAAATTGCTAATGCCAGATTGAAATCTGGAATAAGTAGCATCTTTAAAATGTTAAATGATATGATTAATGAAAGAAGGTGTTCGCAGAGCCACTTTGTGCCAGTCGATTCAAACATTAATTCGCTGGCACAGTCCAACAATTCCTTAGAGACTCAGGATCTGCAGATCCCGGAATCCTGAATTAAACAAAACAAAGAGCGGATTCAGTGGGTCAGGCAGGGGGGGGTGGGGGGTGGTGGGGCGGTGGGGGGGGAGGGCGGTGGGGCGGTGGTGGGGGTGGGGGCAGCGGGGGGGAGATGGTTGGTAAAGCGAAAGGAAGGGAAGAAGTGGGGCAAGAAAGTGAGAGATGCATTCAGATGGGGAGGGGCTGGTTGAGAGATGAGTGGGGGACAGATAGGTGGAGGTCATAACCAAGTCTGGGACTTACCTGCCAAACAACCTCTCCTCACCTGAATGCATCCATCAACTCTTACCCCATGCCTTCCCCTTCCTTCACTCTACTCACTATCTCCCCTCCACTCCTTTAGACTGAATCAGAGTCCCGAACCGAAACGTCATCTGTCCATTCGCTCAACAGATACTGTCTGAGCCGCTGAGTTCCTCCAGCACTTTGTGCTTCATACAATACAAATTTTTACTCCTGCTATGAATCGATTGGAAGGTGAGTTTATTTCTCACCAATGTGAATTTGATCCTTCTATTGAAAGTTTCAGGTCAGACGCCTCCAGTCAATGGTTTACGTTGCATCTCACAACATTAACCAGATGGAAGCATCCAAGTTGTAACGTTACAAACTTCAACAGACTGATTGTTATTCTCTGCACGCTGCACCATTTAGCTCTGCAGGAGTGAAAATAAAAATAAACGCAGTGCATACAAGTAACAGGTCAAAACTCCAGTACAACACTGCAAAATTAATGAAGGACAGTGAATACAATCTTTAATTTCCTCTGTTGTTTATCAGAAACAGAAATCTGTGCACAACACTACCAGTTATTTTCTTCGATTCCGAGAACACTCAGCAAGCTTGACGCTCTCAGTTAAGCACGTCTGCAAAGGCCATCAAGTACCCACTTGCACTAATCCTGCACTAATTACATTTTACTGGAACATGGAACAACAGAACAGTACAGGACAGGAACAGGCCCTTCTCCCCACATTTCCCTCTTCTTCTTCTTCTTTCGTGTGGCGTGCACAGCCTAAAATTGTAAGACAACTTGTTCTATTTGATCTTCCGTTTGTGCACGTCGAGTTTATTGCATTGGTTGAAACAGGGCGGACCACGTGAAGGATGCAATCTTCCACCCCCTCCCTCCATCCATCTAGTTTTAGTTTATTTTAGCAATACAGCATGGAAACAGGCCCTTTGGCCCATCAAGTCTACACCAACCGTCCATTGTCACTAGTTCTATGTTATCCCAGTTGCGCATCCTACACACTAGGGCCAACTTAGAGAGGCCAAACAACCTGCAAACCTGCTTGTCTTTGGGATGTGGGAGGAAACTGAATAACCCAGAGGAAACCAATGGGGTCACAGAAGGAACGTGCAAACTCCACACAGACAGCACCCGAGGTCAGGATCTAACTCAGGTCTCTGGTGGTAAGGTAGCACCTCTACATCTGTGCCGCCCCTATTATTTATTAGGAACAATATGTTTTGGTGTGTGGGAGGGAACTGGAGTATTCAGGAGAAATGCAGGGAGAATACAGGGAGAACGTGCAAACTCCATACAAACAGACCCATGGTCAGGATTGTAGCTGGATCACAGCGCTTCTAGCCATGCAGATGTGCCATCCCTTTTCAAACATTTTCACCACTGGAGATCAATAATTAGTCATCAGAAAATAAAGATGGCCACAGGTCCTGAGAGATTTCTGTCTGACATGAAATGCACTGTCTATGTAGACACAATTTTCTTGGTGTTTTTGCACTGACTCAGAAACTTTCATTGACTGTGTATTAGTGTGGCTAAATCGCAGGCCACAATTGCTAAATCCATTGTTTATAAGTGTTAGATGACAACACATAAGGCTTATATTTCTTTCGGTTTAAACATGACACTATTATTGACTGCCAAAGTGCTCATTTAGTTGTCTAACCAAAACCATCCGCTGCATAAGTGGACTGTAAATCAGAAATATGTTGAAATAGAGACAGAGTGGTATTGTGGAACATTACAGCTTGAAATATCAGGTGTTTGGATTGAAAATTGATTGCTACGGTGAAATAACATTATCAGGTTCCTCGATGGTAACTGTCGCATCTACAACATTCAGAAATTCCAAATCAAAATCCAATTACCTCAAGCATACATGAAGTAGAAGCAACTGGAAAAGACAAGGCAAATGTGGAAGCCTGGTTAATAGTTTTGAAAACAGACTGCACCAGGTCAGAGTAGACTAATCAATGAAATGTCTGCAGTATATCTTTTATACAGATATTTTTATTGATGATTTTCTGATCTGGAAGTAGTCTAATTCACTTTGGGAATTATATATCACAGGGTAAACTTGGGACATTTCATTATTTTTTTTAATAACTGGTTTTAGTTACAATGCTTAGTTATATAATGCGCTATATGTTGTTACAGTATGCATCTCTCTGCAGAATCCAGCACCCTTTCCTGTCCATTCTTTTTCACCACAACATCCAGCCTGAAGCCAGAGTCTATGTAAGCTTTGTTGTCACCTTCCCCATCTAACAATGTTCTATTCTACATTTACCTTGAACTTTATCCTCTTTGATGCCTCGTTTTCACACCTTACCCTTCCATATTTTTGTGTCTCCCTCTCCCTGACTCTCAATCTGAAGAAGGGTCTCGACCCAAAATGTCACCCATTCCTTCCATCCAGGGATGCTGCTTGTCCCGCTGATTTACTCCAGCATTCTGCTTCTATCTTTTTAAAGAATCCTTTCCGAATCACAAAGGAATTTATTGCATTCCTCACCAGCACCACCATCCTTCCCAGCTGTTATAAGCAATCATGTTGTGTCGTCTGGGGCTGTGTCTCACTCAATGACTTACTTTCAAAGTCATTCTTTAAATTTTAGAGATGCAGAGCGGAAACAGGCCCATCGACCAGCGACCGCCCCTTACACGAACACTATCCTACACACGAAGGACAATTTACATTTTTACCAAAGCCAAACAACCTACAAACCTGTACGTCTTTGGATTGTGGGAGGAAACTGGAGCACTAGGAGAAAGCACAAGCAGTCACTGGGAGAACGTGCAAACTCCGTACATACAGCACCCATAGTCAGGATTGAACCCGGATTGAACCCGGGTCTCTGGTGCTGTAAGGCAGCCACTCTACCACTGCACCATTGTGCCACCCCATTCAAACATACACCCTCTCTTCACGAGGCTGGCAAAGAGGCAGTGGAAAGCCACCAATGAATCGTCCAAGAGTTTGTGATCAGCACGTCAGACTGTTCTGCTGAGAGTGTTCAAGCTTATTTATTACATATTAATGTTTGCTTCATGTGCATTCCTCAGCTATCCTCTCGGAGTTCTCCCAGATCAAGTAAAGCCATGAGGACATCAACCTCATTTAACTCTGGCAATTATGAAGTGATGTACATTGGTGTGTCAACCCATGGCATGGCTTCCCTTCATTGGGAAGGGTATTGAGTACAAAAGGATGTCACAGTATCCAAAGGAAGGATGTCATTAAATTGGAAAGGGTGCAGAACCAGGAAGTTACCTGGGCTTGTGGGCTTGAGTTATAGGGAGAGGGTGGATAGGCTGGGACTCTTTTCTTTGGAGTGCAGGAGGCTGAGCGATGACCTTAGTGAAGTGAACAAAATCATATTGGGCATGGATAAATTGAATGCTCACAGTCTTTTCCCCAAAGTAGAGCATTCTCAAACCAGAGGGCAAAGGCTTAAGGTGAGAGGGGAGAGATATAAGAGGTACTTCAGGGGCAACTTTTTGTCTGTATCTGGAATGAGCTGCCAGAGATTCCAGGGAAGACTGAGAGGGAAGTGAGGAGAATCAGATAAACAAATGCAAGATGCTCTTGGAGTTGGAAATCTAAAATAAAGACAGTGGCGCAGTGGTAGAGTTGCTGCCTTACAGCGATTACAGTGCCAGAGCCCCTGGTTTAATCGCGACTACGGGTGCTGTCTGTACGGAGTTTGTACCTTCTCACCGTCACCGCGTAGGCTTTCTCTGAGATCTTCGGTTTCCTCCCACACTCCAAAGACGTACAGGTTTGTAGGTTAATTGTCTTGGTATAAATCCAAATTGTCTATAGTGTGTGTAGGGTAGTGTTAATGTGCGGGGATCGCTGGGCCGACGGACCTGTTTCCGTGCTGTTTCTCTAAACTAAACTAAACGGAAAATGCTGGAAATGCCCAGTAAGTCAGGCAGCATCTGTAGACAGAACAACATCTCCTTACGGGTCAATCACCATTCATCAGAATGCGGTAGTAACTGCGTTTTAAAATGTAAGTACACATTTAATAAAATACAGTGTTGAAAGATGAATAGGAAAACCAAAAAAGCTGAAAAACTCAGCGGGTCAGGCAGCATCTGTGGAGGGAATGGACAGACGACATTTCAGGTCAGGGCCCTTCTCGTATATTTTTTGCATAGAAAATCAGCCACTGTTTGTTGATACTCGTCACGCCGAATTCAAAAAGTGTATTCAGTAATAATTAGTTGATTTAAATTCTGATTATTTCTGCGGTGTTGTAACAACTTTTGAGTGTATTTATTAAATTAAAGACAGTACTCAATGGTAATGAAGTTGCTGCTGCCTCATGGCATTTGAAAGGTAATGACATTTGCATTTGGAAAACCAATGAGATGTGCACGCTAATTATTTCTACGCCAGGATAAGGATTAATTATTTCAGGCTGTAAGTGATGTGGTATTTTTCCCAATGCATAGTTGACCATAATTATCATTTTAATATGTGTACAATGGGTAATTTGCATTGCCCGTAATTTCCTTTCTTTGCATACAAAATAATTTTCAAAAGGGCAACTGAATTCCACCCCCTATCATATGCTAATGAACCTTAAGTTAGCTATGAAGCTGCTGCATTTTCAATTTCCACTTTAACTTCTGAGGCAGGAGCACAGAGTTTAACAATCACTTTCACGCATCGTTATTTTGCACCCGTGAAAATTGTGCATGCTCATATATTTGAGATATTGAGCACGAGAAGATGGTACACTGGTTAACTGAGTGCATTTCGGAGTGCTTGATGGCAAAGCAATTAGTCAGACAAAAGGAGTCGGGGCTGGGTGTTCACTGCGCTGATGCAGCTCCCTTCTCCGTGTATCTGGAATGAGAATCACGGCAGCAAAAACCAGCCCTCATCAGGTCCACAATCCTCGTGCAGTTTCTCTGCCTCAATGCAAGGAACGTACAGTCTGGGGTAGCTGGTGCCAGATGCAGCATGAGAAGGGATTCCTGCCTATCCCAGGCATCCGTGGACTGGTGCTGATAAAAATCCAACTTTTAAAAAGTTTAGTTTAATTTACAGATACGGCGTGGAAGCAGACACTTCGGCCCAAAGAGTCTGTGCCAACCAGCGATTCCTGCACACTAACACTATCCTACACGCTAGACACAATTTACAATTTTACCGAAGACCAATTAGCCTGCAAAACCGCACGTCTTTGGAGTGTGGGAGGAAACTGCAGCACCCGGACAAAAACCCACGAGGTCACATTTAGAAGTGATGCCAAATTGAGAAGACAATTTATTTTCAGATTTACACTGCCGCCCTCATTCTCAGCCCCCATTCCTGGTTGCATTCCTCAGCGGGAGCATGGAGGATAGTAAAATCATGCAAGTCAATTTATCATTGGGCAGTGGCTCAGGCGCGTTGTCACGGGTTTGTGGTGGGCGGAAGGTGCTTCATGTCGAAGAAAGGCCAGACAATTAATATTGTGCAGTACCTACTTAAACTGAGGTTATTTTGTACCACAGTACAGCAAACCTTTGTTGATCTTATAGTTCCTGACCCAAGAGGAATAGGTAACGTTTCGGGTCGGAACCCTTCTGAAGACTGAAGAAGGGTTCTGACCTGAAACGTCACCTATTCCTTTTCTCCAGAGACGCTGCCTGACCCGCTGTGTTACTCTCGTACGTTGTGCCTTCTTTGGTATAAACCAGCATCTGTAGTTGTTTCCTATGCAGTTCCTGATCTAACCAGGCTGGATATAAACTGTAAAGTTGTATTCATATTACTTTTCACTCCTACCATCAGGAACAAGGTACCTGTAATCTGTAATGTCCAGATCCAGGAACAGCTTCTTCCTAACAGCCATCAGGCTATTGAATGCGACGAACTCCAACTAAAGTCCAAACCATCTTCATTAAGCCACTTCGGGCTTCGGGCTTGTTTTTGTTTTTGATTTGCAAACTCCACACAGACAGCATCGGAGGTCTGAACTGTAAGGGCAGCACAGTGGCACAGCGGTAGAGATCCAGGTTCAATCCTGACTACGGGTGCTGTCTCTATAGAATTTGTACGTTCACCCTGTGACCGCGTGGGTTTTCTCCGGGTGATCCGGTTTCCTCCCACACTCCAAAGACGTACAGATTTGTAGGCTAACTGACTTTGGTAAAATTGTAAATCATCTCTAGTGCATAGGATAGAGCTAGTGAACGGGGCGATCGCTGGTCGGCAGGACTTGGTGGGCTGTAGGGCCTGTTTCTGTGCTGGATCTCAAAAGTCTAAAGCTGAGAGACAGTGGCACTACCGTCCCAAGGGTGGATGTCGTAAGTTTCAGTCGTTCAGCAACTACAGTGAATTACACGGGGAGAATGAAAGCTTCCACCAAGCTCACAAAGCAGGAGCCTGCTGCCACGTGTCAGGAGAGGAACGGCTGGAAAGCACACTGCACCTTTAGATTGATCTCACTGTGTGACCTTCACAGTTGGAAGCTTGGGGTGCCCCTCCATTTGGAAAATCATTGATCAAAAAGCACAATGGAGGTGGGAGGATTCCCGCACCGTTCAATATCTCATTTGAATGGTTCTCCTCACTGGCAGGCGCAATGAAATGAGATAACAGTTCATCTCTGGATCAATGTAAAGCCACTTAAACAAAGGACGCAGAGATGAGCACTGCATGTGTTACACTAGGTGGCATTCTGGAGGTTTTAAGTAATATTGATGTAAAGGACAGTGTTAGCTTTTTATGTGAGGCGAAGACCTGAATTTAATTTAGTTTAGTTTAGAGATACAGCTCAGAAATCACCGAGCCAGCGCCAACTGGCGATCCCCACACACTAACACTAATCTACACACTGAGGACAATTTACAATATTTATCGAAGCCAATTAACCTACAAACCTGTGCATCTTTGGAATGTGGGAGGAAACTGTAGCACCCGGAGAAAACCTACGCGGTCAGAATTAGAACATACAAAATCTGTACAGACAGCACCGATAGTCAGGATCGATCCCGGGTCTCTGGCGCTGTAAGGCAGCAACTCTACCGCTGCACCTCCATGCTGCCCTAATATGCAGACGTTACATTATCAACTCCCTTTGGTAGGTAGAGATTGTTGCTTATGTTTTTAGAAATATTGTTAGGTTTTGTGGAACTTCAGATAAAACATGAGGAGCATTGCAAAATTAGGAAGAATTGCTCGCTCAGACACCAGAATGGTTTTAAAAACTCCAGTCTGACAAAACCTATCCATGTCGTCCACAGATGCTGCCTGACCCGTTGAGTAACTCCAGCACTTTGTGTCCAACTCCAAGAGAGTGTAATTGTCATATCCACCACAACTTTAAAAGCATGTTAATGCAACAACACACAGATACATATATAATAATCAGTAATATAATGTTATCAGTAATATTAGGTAACCAGACCTAGTGTATTGCAGGGCTCCCCTGGTTATTATTTGACTATTTGTGACTGTTTGAACTGCTTTGACTGAAATTGAAGTCCCCTTTGATAGAGTCTTTATCATTGATGTTGAAGTGTTCTTTTGAGGAAGTATCTTGATGCTGATTTAGTTGTATTCTCCATGGGCAAGTGCAGTATGTTCCCTTTCTTTACAAGTTGGGAGTATTTGTGTGATGCACAGTGAACTGGAAAATAATAAAGACCACACATTTGTAGCTCTGATGCCTTTTCCAGTTTGTGACTGACTCAATGTAATGACAAACAAGACATGCTGAGGATCAGAGTGCATGGGCAAGTCCCTCTCTCTGTACCTTCATTCACAGAGGGCTTGAAAATGGATCACACAAGGCTGTTTATTTCAGGAGTTAAGAGTCAAGAGTGTTTTCTTGTCATGTGTCCCGGAACGGAACACTGAAATTCTTATTATCATCATCATCATCATCATCATCATCGTTGAAACCATCGACGGGCACGGTGCCTTGGAATGCTATGTACGACAGTGATCGCAACTTCTACTGAAGTGTGGATGGCCGTTGGCTTGCTAGGAGCTCATCCGCCCTTGACAGGTCTTGTTTTTGGTCCAGCTGGGGGTCCACAGCCCCCTCCTCACCTGGCAAAACCAGGTGACTATCGATAGTCGCCGACTATCCAACCATGGAACAGGTAGCACGGGGTTAATTGGTACCCATGGTAGGGGGAACTCACCCTGACCCGACACACAAATTCTTATTAGCAGCAGCACAACAGGTATGTGAACATAGTACTCTGTAAAACCCATAATAAGCAAAGATCAGAATATTAGTGATCCATTGTGTGTGTGTATATACATACAAATACACACAAATATATTTATATATAATTTTTTTTAATGTATTCATATGTATACATACATGATATGAATATATATGAATATATATATATTTGTATTTGTTTTTTTTTTGTTAATAATATTTTTATTAGATGTAGTAATTTCCAAGTAGTAAAACAAATTTACATATACCAACGTAATTCAGTAAATGTACAACTATCATATTCGCTATTATTATCTTCTGTTTTTTAGAAATAAAGAAAGAATAAGAAAAAAGGAATAGACTTTAAATCGAAAAAAAAAAGAAAGAAAATGATTGTGTTTGAATAATAAAAAAAGATAAAAAGTCAAAGAAAAAAAAAAAGAAAAAGAAAACAAACACTACTTAGTATATATCTATTCAGTATATATATATAATTCCCCTTTATGAACAATATATGGTATAATATGAATATTTAAGATAGAAACAACAAAATGTATTGTAATTATAACGTCGTATTGCGGAGACGTGTACACAAAACCCAATTAGAAAATCCATATTTTTTTCGTCAAATCCTGTCTAGTACCCATTGAGTAGTAATGCCAAGAACAGCTAGCCCTTCAAATATTGTATATATGGAGACCATATTTGTTCAAAGATTTCACATTTGTCCATTAGGACAAATCTGATTCTTTCCAAATACAAAGTCTCCAACATCTCTGCTGTCCACATTTTAATTATGGGGGTTAATGTTCCCTTCCAAAATTTCAATATTATTTTTTTCCCTATTATCAAACAGTAATCTAAGAAAATTCTTTGATTTACTGTTAATACGCATTGTGAATCCGGAATTCCTAATATTATTAACTTTGGTTCTGGATCCAGTTTAACTCTAAGAACTTCAGATATAACTCTAAAGATTTCTGTCCAATAATAACTAAGTTTTGAACACGTTACAAAACTATGTATTAAATTAGCCTCTAAATTCTGACATTTATCACAAATAGGAGAGACATTAGGAAAAATTCTATTTAATTTGGTTTTTGAATAATGTAACCTATATAAAACTTTAAATTGTATCAATGTATGCCTCGCGTTTAATGAACAGCGATGTATGCGTTGTAAACTTTCTTCCCAAGATTCTTTTGTTATAGATAAACCAATTTCATTTTCCCAATTTGTATTTGTTTTTTATTTAAAAAATTAACACACACAATTATATATATATATTTATTTTATATATTTCAAGAAACAGAAAATCAATGAACAACAATAATGCTATATATTCAAAAATAAATTAATCGGTAGTATAAGATTCACCAACAACCATTTCTGGGTCGTTTTATGTTACTCTGGAAATTTAATTGGTCTTTGCCTGACTTGAGTTACGTGCCAGATGTGATTTCAATGTCAAACACACATCAAATTACCATCGCTCCCCTTGCAACCTGCCTCTCGGAGCACAGCTACGAAAATTAGTCCACTCTTTCTTTCGACATTACTAGGATGAAAGCGTTTCTACAGCGCGATGCAAAATCCCACGGAGATATATATTTATCTTCTCCCTTTGCTTACTCACACAAGGCTGTGGTGGTTGCAGCTTTCACGTGTAATTGCATGTGTCTCCAGCAGGTGGAACCTCGCCATGAAAGTGATGCTCCTATTGTGGGAGATCCAGGCTGGGAACAGCTTGACACATTAGTAAGTGTTTCTGGAAGTAATAAAGGCAGGTCGAGCAACTTCATATAGTAGATAGGTTCGAAAAAGTGCAAGTAAAACTTATTCCTACATAGCCAACTACATATATTCATCGACTGTGACATTGAGAGATGTGGTAAAGTCCTTCCAAATGCTTGTACTGGTCTATGTTACCATGTTCAAAGACTGAATTGGTGTGATCAGCCACAGAAATAGCTCAAGTTCAAGTTCGCATTTATTGTCACGTGTACCAATTAAGGTACAGTGAAATTTGAGTTACCATACAGCCATACTAAGTAAAAAGCAATAATAGCCACATAAAATAAAATTTCATATAAACATCCAACACAGCGGAATCCACATTCGTCACTGTGATGGAAGGTAATAAAGTCCAATCATCTTCCTCGTTTGTTCACCCGTGGTCAGGGCTGTTGAACCCTCCGCAGTCGCTGCTGCCGACGGCCCAATGTCTGAAGCCCGCTCGCCGGGAAGATCGAAACTCCGGCGTCGGGACGGATTGGTGCCTTCCGCGGCATGGAGCCCCCGTATCGGCCTCTTCTTACCGGAGATCGCGGGCCTCACAGTGTTAAGGTCCACAGACCCTGCGGTTTGAGCTCTTCACAGTCGATCCTCAGTAAAGAACCGCAGGCTCTGCGATGTTAGAGTCCGTGTGCCCGCGGCTTGAAGCGCCGGGCCGGTCTTCAGGAAAGGCCGCACCACTCCATGTTGTTAGGCCGCGAGGGGGGGGGGGGGGGCGTAGATACAATGAGGAGGAAATACGCAACTCCATCGAAGTAAGTGATTGAAAAAAGTTTCCCCTAATTTCCCTCCCACCCTCCACATAAAACAAATCAAAAAACACCAAAACATACTTTTAAAACATACTTAAAATAATAAAAACAGTAGAGGATACAGACAGACTGTTGGTGAGGCAGCCAGTGCTGGTAGCACTACCCAGTCACCTTATCTTTCAAAATTCCTCAGGGCAACATGCTAAAAAACATTCGGGTAACATGGTATTCACCCTAAGGAAATTTTACTCGTGATCCTTTTCACAAACATCGTTCGCAAATACAGGATGGTAACATGCCATTTGACCCACCGAGTCCACGCCGGCCATTGATCACCTGATTGCACCAGATCTATGTTGTTCCACTTTCTCATCCACTCTCTGCAATCTTACAGAAACCAATTCATGCACAAACCTGCATATCTTTGGGATGTGTGAGGAAACCGGCGCACCCGAACGAAACCCATGCGGTCACAGGGAGAACGTGCAAATTCCACACCGACAGTACCCGAGGTCAGGATCGAATCTGGATCTCTGGAGCTGTTAGATAACAACTCTACCTGTTATGCCACTGTATATTCTAATGTATATTCTAATATTCACATATTCTAATGAATATTCATATGTATTATGCATATTCTAATTCTAATATTGCTTTTCTCTCTATTTGTTTTCTGCACATGATAAGAGTATGAAGAGGGACTCGACCCGAAACGTCACCTATCCATGTTCTCCAGAAATGTTACCTGACCCATTGATTTACTCTAGCACTTTGTGTCTTTCGTGACTAAAAGACCATAAGACAATAAGCCATGGGAGCAGAATTAGGCCATTTGGCTCATCGAGTCTACTCAACCATTTAATCATGGCTGGTCTATCTTTTCCTCCCAACCCCATTCTCTTGCCTTCTCCCCATAACATTTATAGAATCATAGAGTCATGCAGCATGGAAACAGGCCCTTCGACCCAACATGCCCACGCCGACCAACATGCCCCATCTAAACTAGTCCCACCTGCCTGCGGGTAGCCCAAATCCCTCTAAATCTACCATATCCATGTACCTGTTTAAATGTTTCTTCAACATTGTGATAGTACCAGCCTCAACTGCCTCCTCTGGCAATTCATTACATACACCCACCACCCTTCGTGTAAAAAAGTTGTCCCTCAGGTTCCCATTAAATCTTTTCCCCCTCACCTTAAACCTACATCCTCTGATTCTCAATTCCACAACTATAAGCAAAAGATGTGCATTTGTATTTACCCGAACTATTGCTCTTGTACACCTCTGTAAGGTCACCCTCAGCCTCCTGCGTTCCAAGGAATAAAGTCATAGCCTGCTCAACCTTTCCCTGTCGCTCAGGCCCTGGAGTCCTGGCAATATCCTTACTAATAGTAGCTTTGATATCAACTTTGTGCGTACACTCAAAACTGCAGCATAGAGACCCGAACACCAAATGTTCCACGCTCCATCACTCACATAAATAACCTGATAAACCATAGAAATATTATATTTTGGCGCAATCGATTTTAACTGAATGAAATGTATCATAAATATTGCAAAATGTGTGGGAAGGAATTGGAGGTGTTGGTGTTGGTTTTGGTTTATACTGAAGATAGACACAAAACACTAGAGTAACTTAGTCAGTCGGGCAGCATTTCTGGAGAGAAGGAACCCTGCTTCAGACCGTTGAAATAAGTAGTGGGGTAATGGGACGAATGGGAGTGCCATGGACTTGATGGGTTGAATGGCCTCCCTCTGTGCATTGCAAGTATAAATATAAGAACTACATTGCTGTAAAGATCAACTAGAATATTAAAAGATAAAAGTTATTCATTGGTTTAATGCCACCTATTTGAAATGACACTTGGCTTATTAATTTAGTTCTGAAAATTTAATGATGTCTTAATTACAACAACATGACTTCTGTTATGGTACAATTAACATTTCAAGCTGCATTAGAAATATTATAAGGAAAGGGTCCAATACTTTACAACCTATTTGCGCTGGAATGCAAATTTTACTTTAATTAACATGAAAGTCAGTTAATGTTCTGATCAAATTTTAACCACAACATTAATCTATGAAAGTAAATCATGGCTGATAGTTCATAAAAACTATACATGAACTTTATTTACTACTATGAAAAATGCCTTCTTATTTTTAATTTATTTACTTCATTATCATTTACCAGTTATAATTAACGAAAGATTATTTTAAGCATAAATAGGAAAGCCTGATTCAGTATTTCATAAACCTATAAATTGTCGTGTAATCTAGAAACATGTGGGTGAGTTACCTTCTGAAAAGGCACATATCTGTATGAAGGGTTCCATCCAAGAACAGGGAAAAAAATGTTCTGATATTGGGTGGGGAGACTCCCATTGGCTACTGGATGTGGTTTAAGGAATCCTGACTGGTTGCATTGTGGCCTGGTATGGCAATTCCAACACACAGGAACACAAGAGGCTGCAGAGAGGGGTGGACCCAGCCCAGTCCATCATGGGCACAGCCCTCACCACCATCGAAAGCATCTACATGAGGCACTGCGCCAAGGAGGTGGTATCATAAGAGAAGACACATTGTGCTGGGGGTACACAAAATGCTGGAGAAACTCAGCGGGTGCAGCAGTATCTATGGAGCGAAGGAGATAGGTAACGTTTCGGGCCGAAACCCTTCTTCAGACTGATGGGGGGTGGGGGATTGTTCGACGTACCCGACAAAGAGGCAGGCGTAGCTGGGGCCCACGAGTGTGCCCATAGCTACGCCTTGTATTTGGAGGAAATGGGAGGAGTTAAAAGAGAAGCTATTGAGGGTAAGAACCAACTCCGCTAAGCGGAGGAGAGTGTCAGTGTACGGGTATGGGTTGCTACTCTGGTCGAGGAAGAACCGTAGGGCTTTGAGACCAAATACAAGGCGTAGCTATGTGCACACGCATGGGCCCCAGCTACGCTTACCTCTTTGTCGGGTACGTCGAACAATCCTTGTTCACGGCGTACCAGGGCACCCCACCTCTACCTCCGTTACATCGACAACTGCTTTGGTGTCACCTCCTGCACCCACACACAACTGACTGACTTAATCCGTTTCACCACCAACTTCCATCCGGCACTCAAATACACTTCGACCATTTCCGACACTTCCCTACCATTCCTTGACCTCACCATCTCTATTGCAGGTGATACACTCCTGACCGACATCCATTATAAACCCACTGACTCCCATGGCTACCTGAACTACTCTTCCTCCCACCCTGCTTCCTGTAAGGACTCCGTCCCCTAAACCCAATTCCTCTGTCTACACCGCTTCTGCTCCCAGGATGAGGTGTTACACACCAGGTCATCACAAATGTCCTCATTCTTCAGAGAACGGGGATTCCCCTCCCCCACTATAGATGAGGCTCGCACCAGGGTCTCCTCCATACCCCGCTACACTGCCCTCTCTCCCCATTCCCCCACTCGCAACAAGGGCAGAGTCCCCCTGGTCCTCACCTTTCACCCCACCAGCTGGCACATACAACACATAGTCCTCCTCCAGTTTCGCCACCTCCAATGTGACCCCTCCACTCGCCACATTTTCCCATCTCCCCCCATGTCTGCCTTCCGCAAAGACCGCTCCCTCCGCAACTCCCTTGTGAATTCTTCCCTTCCCTCCCGCTCCACCCCTTCCCCGGGCACTTTCCCTTGCAACCGCAAGAAATGCTACACTTGTCCCTTTACCTCCCCCTCCATTCCTTTCAAGGGCCCAAGCAGTCCTTCCAGGTCCGACAGAGGTTCACCTGCACCTCCTCCAACCTCATCTATTGCATCCGCTGCTCTAGATGCCAGCTGATCTATATCGGTGAGACCAAGCGGAGGCTTGGCGATCGTTTCGCCGACTACCTCCGCTCAGTCCGCAATAACCAACCCGACCTCCCGGTGGCTCAGCACTTCAACTCCCCCTCCCATTCCGTATCCGACCTCTCTGTACTGGGCCTCCTCCATGGCCAGAGTGAGCAACACCGCAAATTGGAGGAACAGCACCTCATATTCTGCTTGGGGAGTCTGCATCCTCTTCGCATGAACATTGAATTCTCTCAATTCTGTTGACCCTTGCTGTCTCCTCCCCTTCCTACCGCTCCCTCAGCCCTCGGGCTCCTCCTCCTTTTTCCTTTCTTCCCCCGCCTCCCCTCACCCCCCATCAGTCTGAAGATAGGTTTCGGCCCGAAACGTTTCCTATCTCCTTCGCTCCATAGATGCTGCTGCACCCGCTGAGTTTCTCCAGCATTTTGTGTACCCTCGATTTTCCAGCATCTGCAGTTCCTTCGTTAACACATTGTGCTGGAGTAAAGGGCCTGTCCTACAAGCATGCACCCCTTATGCGATGAACGCGATCAAACTAGAAGCGAGGGCCGCGCGGAGGCCGGGTGATCCCCTGTACAGGGCCATTCCCACCAGCATGCGCCTGCATGCGGCAAGCGCAACCAAACCGGCAGTAGGGGCCGCGTGGAGGTCGGTGAGTGGCGCAACGCGGCGCAAAGTGAGGCAAACTTGGAGCGAAGTCTAAGGTAAGTTCGCCCGCACAATTCCACACGGCTCCGGTGATCGAAGTGGGACCAGCCCCGCGACGCCGGATGACTCAAGCGACCACGTTAGGTCGCGCTAATCACATAGAGTTGCATGTTTGTAGGACAGGCCCTTTACTCAGCGGGACAGGCAGAATCTCTGGAGAACATGGATAGGCGATGTTTCGGGTCGGGAACCTTGTTCAGATTGAGCTATCCCAGCATCGTCTTCCTTTGAACACGTCTTGTCCTTTGCAGTCTTGCAGAATTTATGTGTAATTGATGTATAATTTGTGCTTTTGTGTCTTTGTCGGCGTCTATGTGCCCTTTTATGCTGCTCAAACAAGGTTTTCATTGCACCTGCACTTCGTACTTGTGCTTTTGGCAATAAACCCGACGATGAAAAATAGAGGCGTTTCAAAACTGTTATAATAATGTTCAAAAAATAGTTCTTCATCTCAGTTCCACGAATTGAAAGATTAATGTTAATTGGAGGATTACATTACCGGAGTTTATCGGACATGCCTCCAAATTAAGAGTGATTGGCCACAGATTCGATTGCATTGTGCATAATTTATTACGATCATAATTGAATGAAAGCATAAAATTGAATGTCAAAGGAATCATGAACCTGCAGATAGGAAAAGGTAACAGAGAGTATTGAGGCGACAAGTATCCTCTTCATCAAGTGACACCTCCTCTGAGAAATTAGATCACCTTGGATGTAACGTTATTCCCTTATCATGTATCCATTCGCTGTAAATGGCTCAATTGTAATCATGTATTGTCTTTCCGCTGACTGGATAGCATGCTACAAAAGCTTTTCACTGTCCCTCGGTACGTGTGACAATAAACAAAACTGAACTAGGCACCTGTGTGCGATTACATGGAGTGCGGACCATACGGAGGGAATTAGTCCAGGGCAGCAGGGAGAAGGAATGGGCTTCTCTTATTTAAAGTCATCCTCAATTACTGTCACTCAGTAATCACTCACAATTTGTAGCAGCGTGAACCCTGGCATCCTCACAAGCGCGCAGAAGTGAAGTCATCCATTTGAAAACAAAGCATGAGGTGCTTTCACAGAGAGAAGGAACTGCAGATGCTTTTCTACAAAAAAGACGCAAATTGCTGGAGTAACTCAGCGGGTCAGGCAGCATCTCTGGAGAACATGGATAGGTGACGTTTCGGGTTGGGACCCTTCTTCAGACTTATTGTGGTGAGGGGGGGTGGGGATGGTTAGAAAGCTGGAAGAGAGGAGGGGCAGGACAAAACCTGGCTGGTGATTTTCATGCATCGTCTGCTCCTCCATGTCAAGTCATAGGTTGATACAAGTGTGAGGTGGGGGGGGGAGGGGGGGGGGTTGATAGGCAAAGGCAATAGATAAAAAGACAAAGAAAAGGTGTGCAATGTGAAGCCAAAGGAAGGAATCTAGTTGGAAGATGGGAAATGACGCTAATGCCCCTGTCCCACTTAGGAAACCTGAATGGAAACCTCTGGAGACTTTGCGCCCCACCCAAAGTTTCTGTGAGGTTCCCTTTGAGGGAAGGGAGGGGAAGGGGAAGGAATAGGGGGGAAGGAAGGGCAGAAGGATTGTTTGTAGATCAGTTGCTTTAGTTACAGGCCTCTCCAGAACAAGAGGACTAAAGCAAAAGATTCCACCACAGACAAAGTCACAGGTGGGAGAGGGGGCTCTGGTCAGGAGATACAAAGCCCAGAAGCTTTCTGGATCAACATTTTTATTTTGACCTGAGAGGCAATGGCTGGCATTTTCAATCAAGTAGAAACAAAGAACTGCCGATGCTCCTTTATACCAGAGATAGACATCAAGTGCTGGAGTAACTCAACGGGTCAGGCATCATCTCTGGAGAAAAAGGATGGATGATGTTTTGGGTCGGGAGAGATCTTCTGCGTAGAGTGCCTCAGCATTGCCTCTGTGCCTGCACTGCTCTGCTCATTAGGGTGGGTCAGCAGTGCAGTTGGTTGATTTGCTGCCTTGCAGCGTCGGAGACCCCGGTTCAATCCTAACCGTGGGTGGAGTTCGGACATTCTCCCTGTGACCATGTGGGTTTCGTTTAATTTAGAGATACAACATGGAAAGTGGCCCTTCGGCCCACCGAGTCAGTGCCAACCATCGATCACCCCGTAAACTAGTTCTAACCTACACACAAGGGGCAATTTCCAGAAGCCAACTAACCTACAAACCTGCACGGCTTTGGAACGTGGGAGGAAACTGGAGCGCCCAGAGAAAACCCAAGTGGTCACCTGGCGAACGTACAAACTCCATACAGACAGCACCCGCAGTCAAGATCAAACCCGGGTATCTGGTGCTGTAAGCCAAACCCGGGTATCGGGTTTGCAAACCCGGGTATCAACTGCTGCGCCACTGTGCTGCCTCCTCCCACATCCCAAAATAAGTGTAGGTTGGTAGGCTAATTGGCATTTGTAAACTTCCCCTATTGTGTAGGGAGTGGATGCAAAAGTGGGATAACAGAACTAGTGTTAACAGGTGATTGATAGTCAGTGTGGACTCAGTGAGCCGACAGGCTTGTTTCTGCAGGCTTGCTCTGGCTGCTCCATTTTCGTCCTATATCCCAAAGACATGTAGGTTGATAGGTTAATTGTTCAGTGTAAATTGCACCAGTGTGAAGTGAGTGGTCAAATCTGGGAACAGCTGGGTGAATTGGCCTTTGTAAAATTGCCCCTAGTGTATTGGGAGCAGATGAGAATGTGGGATAACATAAAACTAGTTTGAACGGGTGATCAATGGTAGGTGTGGGCTTGGTGGGCTGAAAGGCCTGTTTAAATGCTGTATCTCTAAAACAACCTTTTTTATACGAATGTTTTACAAAAAGTATGTTCCTATGACAGACGCAGCAGTAGAGTTGCCTCCTTACAGCACTTAGAGCGCAAGAGACCCAGGTTCGATCCTGAATACGGATGCTGTATGTACCCAGTTTGTACGTTCTCCCCGTGACCGTGTGGGTTTTCTCCAAGATCTTCGGTTTCCACCCACACTCCAAAGACGTACAGGTTTGCAGGTTAATTGGCTTGGTATAAATGTAAATTGTGCCTAGTGTATAGGATAGTGTTAATGTGTGGGGATCGCTGGTCGATAGGACTCGGTGTGTCGAAGGGCCGGCTTCCCCGCTGTATCTCTGAACTAAATAACAGACTTCCTGCTGTTGTAGTAATTAATACCAAGCATAAGTTGCAAGTCAGTTACCATGCGTGCGTAATTGCGCTCTCGGTTTTGTTGCGCTTTTGTCGAGATGTTGTGATATTCACCTCCATCAGACCTGCTCTGATTGTTTTGCACTGTGGTAATTTACTGAATCACTTGAACAATGGGGCAACATTTCTCAAAAATAGATTCAATCAAGTAGGCAGACCAGAAAATTGAGGACATGTCCTGTGTCAGTGTGAGATATTTCCTTAAACCACTTCAACACATTATGCAAAAATCCCAATTTGCTAAAGTGTTGTTATTTGCATGTTTCTGCATAAAATATACTGCCATATTACTCTGTACTAATGGTCACCTGTATTTGAAGGAGCACTAAAAATGTTTCTTTGTTCGATTTCATTAATTCATGTCAAGGTAATATAACAAAGCGTGTTGACATCACTGTTTGTGTTCCAATCTACAAGTAAAGTTATTTTTTATGCATGTGGTAGCAAGGTTGATATAAAAAAGGATTGCTTGCAGTAATTGAACAATAAATAAGATATATCCTAGTTGAATTTCCTTTGCAATCTGGGCCCTTGGCTAGCCCTGAAAAATACACCTATTGCCAAAACGATTTTGCTAATTTCAAAAATGTTCACACAATCTCATTTAAAAAAAATCCATGAGAAAAGAATATATAAGTTGTAAATCAACACTGAGCTTTAAATCGCCATTGCTTTAATATTGGAATTCGCCCTGTTTTGTTCAACATGTGTTGGACAGCATACTGAAAGTCCTTTGCCAAAAACTGGCCAAATATATTGGGACAGTAAAGGCACAAAATGCTGGAGTAACTCAGCGGGTCAGGCAATATCCCTGGAGAACATGTATTTGTGACGTTTCGGGTCAGGACCCTTCTTCAGACTGATTGCAGGAGTTGGAGGTAAGTAAGCTAGAAGAGTGAAGTCTAAAGAAGAATTCTGATTCGAAACATCACCTAGCCATCTTCTCCAGGCAGGCTGCCATACCTGCTGTTACTCCAGCACTTTATATCTTTCCTTGGTAAACCAGCATCTGCAGTTCATTTGTTACAACACAATATATTTGGACAAGTTAATTACAGTGTGGTGAGGGGGTGGCAGATTGGGAGAGGATGGGAGAAATGTATGTGCACCAGGGTGTGGGAGCCAGGAAAGAGAGAGGGGCTAGGGGGAAATTACGTGTCATTGTTAAATTCAATGTCAAAGCAGAGAGGGAGATATGGGCAGAAGGTAACAGGGGGAAGGGGATATAGGGGTTTATCAAGAATATATAAAGGTTATAACGAGAGGTCAGAACCTAAATCTGTGGAGTTTTAATGTTCTAGTTTAATTTGCTGTGAAGACATTTCAGCCTTTCTCAGCAATTCATTTTTGGGAAGGTATGTTCATGATGCTGACCCATGTTCTTTACAACACAGCCCACTGAGTCTGTGACTGTCAGAAACCCATCACTGCAGTGGCAAACGGGAACAAGCAGTGTCAACCTGAAATGTCAACTTCACAAGTACAAGCATTGTCATGGTTCCAATTAAATCCTGTGGTTCCAGGTAAAGCTCCCCTGACTGAATGAGTGCATGGGTGAAGAAGAGATGTCGAAATAACAAATGTGCTGGAGGTAGCTCTGAAATGTTGAGTGTTCAGAAGTGATGATAATTATTTCTATATAATATCGCGACTGAGATTTCATACTTCGTCACGTTTCCACTTGAACAGATTTCGGATCAATTAAGGATTTAACATTAAGCCATGTCATTCTTCACTGTGAACTGTTGTCGAACTGAGTTTTAGTTGCATCTTTATGAAGTGTAAAATGTTGAATGTAGCACATACACATATTAACAACAATAGGTAACACAGAATAACCATCATTATTTGGAGTTTATTTCACATCTATGCAAAAAGTATGAAACTATTCTTAATCGGTGTATTTATAATCACTTAAACTAACAAAGGATGAAAATACTAACAGCTATGCTTATCATATCATTGTATAATAAATAACATACTTAATATCCCCATCACAGCCTCAGATGCAATTTTCATCTGAATGCCCAGGAACGAAGGAGTCTTTAAAGAATGGTAGAGATTGCCCATCACATTAGGGGTATTGACCACTAACATCCATCCGGCACTCAAATTCACCTGGACCATTTCCGACATCTCCCTACCGATTCTGGACCTCATTATCTCCATCGCAGGTAACAGACTACTGACCGACATCTACTATAAACCCACTGACGTCCAGGGCTATCTGGACTATACTTTTTCCCACCCTGCTTCCTGTAAGGACTCCATCCCCTACTCCCAACTCCTCCGTCTACGGCGCATCTGCACCCAGGATGAGGTGTTCCACACCAGGGCATCGGAGATGTCCTCATTCTTTAGCAAACCGTGGTTTACCTCTTCGACTATAGATGAGGCTCTCACCAGGGTCTCTTCTATACTCCACAACTCTGCTCTGACTCCCCATCCCCCACTCGTAACAAGGGCAGAGTCCCCCTTGTTCTCACCTTCCACCCTACCAGGCATCACATCCAACAGATAATCCTCCCACATTTTTGCCACCCCCAACGGGATCCCAGCACTGGCCACATCTTCACATCTCGTCCCCTTTCAGCTTTCTGCAGAGACCACTCCCTCCGTAACTCCCTGATCAATTTGTCCCTTCCCACCCAAACCACCCCCTCCCCTGGTACTTTCCCTTGCAACTGCAGGAAATTTTTGTCTACCTTCTCCACCTTAGAAAGGACCTCCAGAGACTCCCAATATCTTCAAAGACCCACACCATCATGGCCACACTGTCATTTTGCTATTACTAACGGGAAGAAGATACAGAAGCCTGAAAACCATGACCTTCAAGTTTAAGAACAGCTTCTTCCCAGCAACTATCAGGCTGTTAGACTTTAGAGATAGTGTGCGGGAACAGGCCCTTCGGCTCAGCGAGTCCGCGCCGACCAGCGATCATCCCAGACACTAGCACTATCCTGCTCTCTAGCGACAATTGACAACATATGAACTCCGTACAGACAGCACCCATGGTCAGGATCGAACCCGGGTCAAGATCGAACCGGGGTCTCTGGCGCTGTAAGGCAGCAGCTCTACCTTTATGCCACTGTGCCACCCTCGGCTCTTGAACACTGCACAACTCTAACCTCAGCAACTATGATCTGCTATGGACTGTGTCTTAAGTTACAGTACCGACTTTGGTTTTAGTAATATTATCGTTACCTAGTATTATAATGATTAATTTAATGTATTTTTGATTATTATATATTATCTGGGCGTTATTGCATTTACAGGCCTGTTAAGCTACCGTAAGAAAGAATGTTATTGTTATGTGTTTGGTACATATGACAATTAAATACTCTTGACAATGAGAAATTCTCTATGCACCAACACTGAAAAATGAATGTTTCATCCAGTATTTGAATTATGAAATAAAGGCACGTTTACTTACACATCTGGGAATACCAATAAATTCTGTATTTATCATCAAATGTTTAGATTCTTACGATAACACTTATGATAGCACTTAGAAGCACAGTTGTCTCAAGCCTTAAATATGAATACGCCAAATACATTTCTAGTAGAGATGAATTGTGATATGCACCTGAGCAATAATTTGTTTGTTTTTAACCATATAAAACTGCATAAACTAGCGAGTTTAAAAATATGACTTGTTTTATCTTTATTTAATAAACTGTTTGAATAATTTAACTTGAGGAAAGCGATCTCTCTGGATTTATACATTCACTCCTTACTTGACAAGCAGCCAACCCAGCTGACTATTGAGAGGTAACTCAAACACAGCCAAAAGATTAAAGATATATGTACCTGAAGATTAAAAAATATGAAAAGTACTTTATGTGGAAAGCGCTGTGTGGATGGGATGAACAAGTTTTTTGTAAGTGATTACATATTCCTCCCTCGAGCTATTGTGATCAGAGAGACATTTCTTTGAAGATTGAATAAAAACAAGCTTCATTGGAAATTGACGGAAAGAACAGATCTGTGCAGTCCCAGAAAGATCTCTGGGCCTTGTATGCCTAGAGTGATGATGGTGATGTGAGAAAGCTAACCCATTACGGTGTTTTAACGCTCTATTGTTTTTTTGCTGAGATATCATGATTCCTGGTAGTATCGAAAACATCAGGAACTGCATTATATCCTAAAGAGACCTACCCATTAACAAGGAATGCCCTGAAGTGTTTCTGATCTCACAGAATCACAGTCAGTCATACAGTAGGGATAAAGGCCCTTCAGCCCAACTTTTCCATGCTGACCAGGTTGCTCCATCTGAGCTAGTCATATTTGCCTGCATTTGGCCCATATCCATCTAAAACTAGTTCTTTTAAATGCTGTGATAGATGGTACCTGCCTCAACTACCTCCCCGGCAGCTTGTTCCTTATACCCACTGAGAGAAGACTTGCAATTAATCTTGAATCTCTAAACCTTTCGATTGAAAAGGTGATTGAATTTCTAAACCCTTCCTATCCATGGACCTGTCCAAATGTATTTTACATTTTGTTATAGTACCTGCCTCAACGACCTCCTCTGGCAACTTGTTCCATACACCCAGCATCCTCTGAGTGGTCTTGTAATTAGTCTTGCTATTGGGCCGCCTTGTGTCATTTGGTTTACACAACCCTGTTGTGCACTGTGCAAGGAAAATAAAAACGTTGGTTAAAACCCTAGTTTCAGAAGTAAAGGCCACGATGGCTTAGCTTTGCTTATTTCAGCCTTAAATCAATTGCCTCAGTGAAATAAAGGGGTTCCAAGTGTCAATAATATTTTCCTACTCTGCAGAAAAGATTCTAGATGCTGGTGTCTTGAGCAAAACTCAAAGTGCTAGAGGAACTCTGCAGGTCAGGCAGCATCTGAGGAAGAAATGAACAGACAACATTTCGGTTCATTGCCCTTCTTTAGACTATAGAGTAGGGGCGGAGAAAACTGGAAAGGAGATGGGGGTGCGGTAGGGAAAATGCAGTTTGCTTTGCTGGGATGGTTTGCATTATTTTCACCTCTCCTCACAAAAATAGCAAAAGTGATTTGAGGTTGAAAGGAGTGGATTGTAATAATTTGAAGTGCCAGCAAAAAATAACCAAATATTTCAGTGAGCTGTTGACTATTCATTCAAGAAATTTAGTTTATTGCATACATTTTGGCAATAATCATGACAAATTAGAAGCAGAAATTGTCAAAAATATTTTCCTATTAATTTGAAACTTTGGTTTTCTTTAAACTAAGAGACAACGACAATATCGCAAGTAACAGTATGATTTCAGTGCTTGTTGGGCATGCATTACAAATATACATTTCCCAATTTACTTCAATTTTTAATTATTTATTTTGGCATGTTATTGATTTGACTCTGGGTGTCAGTGGCACACAGATGCTAATCTACAAGGTGGTTGCTCATAAAGATCTAGCAATGAATGTGGTGTGGATTTCAGTTGCAGTCCGATGTCAACTCTAAGGCAAAACTGGATGTAAGGCTGGATGTACTCAGCAAGTCA
Source organism: Raja brachyura (assembly GCA_963514005.1). Next base: position 11,233,528 of record OY740790.1, read on the forward strand.
GGCAACAACTGTGGACTGAGTGGTCCTGAGCTCCCATCTACCTCATTCTGCCGCCCAATCCGTAGTGGTAGACACTTCCCTTCCACTCTGTAAAACTGTTTCATGTAGGACTGGGTGTAAGGGGCTGCAGAACAAGACCAGCACTCACTTAACTTGACCGTGTCCTAACCCATGTTCGCCAGAGATGCTGCCTGACCCGCTGAGTTACTCCAGCACTTGGTCTGTTTTTGTAAAGCAGCATCTGCAGCTCCTTGTTTTCACATTCCTTTTTAGGTAGTTGCTAATTTCCTCACACCTCTAGATCTTTAAAGCAGCATTAAAATACATCAAAAAAAAATGAAAGGAGCTTTTTTCCACTGGCGAGGTAATTATGTTTAATGAATCTTGGCTAGTCCCTCTTCTCCCATCCCCCATTGGGCTAAAAGTATACAATTGTGAAAACGCACACGTCCAGATTCAAGGACCGTTTCTTCCCAGCTGTTATCTGGCAACTGAACCAGAGAGCAGTCCTGATCTACTATCTACCTCATTGGTGACCTTTGGACTATCTATGATCGGGTCTGGCTGGCTTTATCTTGCAATAAACGTTATTCCCTTCTCATATATCTGTACACTGTGAATGGCTCGATTGTAATCATGTATTGTCTTTCCGCTGACTGGTTAGCACGCAACAAAGGTTTTTCACTCTACCTCAGTCCACGTGACAATAATAAACTAAACTAAGCTAAAAACTTTTCACGGCACCTTGGTACACGTGACCATAAAACTAAACTGAAACTCATATGACTCCATGACGCTTTTGTCCCTGGATGTTGGAGTTGCTGAAACAGGCATTGATGCAACCAGTCAGTTTGCACACAACCTTACACCTGTAGAGGTTCGACAGAGTATTCACTGACATCCTGAATCTCCTCAATTATTCATATCATCACAAAAACAACACGATCTTTGTCACAGGCACCTCTTGAAGGGAAACTCAGGTCTCAACCACCAGCACATCCTGTTTAGGACACACAAACACTTCTAATTCCTCCCAAACCCCTAACTCTATTGCATCCTTGGAATTCAGCACTTTAATTGGGGTACACACTGGTGGTGATGACAGGGAGAAGTGGAGGACTTGGAGAAATTTAGGAAGGGAAAGGTATGAATAAAAGAAGCAACATTGAAAATAACCAATGGAGATGAATAAGGGAAATAAAGAAGTTGCCCTCTGACTGGAATAAAATAGACAGAAGGGTAAAAGTAGAAAAAGTGGAAATGAGAAACAGGCTTTAAAACAAAAATAATTTACAGATAAAAGGAGAATAGTAGCATGAGTCAAATATTAAAAAGGTAATTGCAAGAATAATAAATTAAAAATGTCACCAGAAACCATAAGGGACATCTGTCTTCCTTTTTGTTGTATAGTTATTTTTTGTCTTTTAGTCATTGTTCTTAAAGAAAATGTGCAATTATACAAGGAATGGTATTTCTGCACACACTTTGTTAAGCTTGATGAGAAAGCTATGTTTTATTTAGAATAGATATGAGAATGGAGGAAAACATATTAAAGACAGATGAATCTTCATTTCAGTTGCTGGCAGCGTGAGTAACCACCAACTTTGACATTGCACTTGTTTGCTTTGCTATTTGGTACAGCACTGACCTCTTCCAATAGGCTCCCCTGCTGTTAAAGTAAGCAACACAACTGATGCAGTGAAAGGAGACGTGAAGGATACTGCTAACATTAACTTGTAATCCTCTTGAATACGATTAAACTTTGACCCATTATAATATATACTCATGAGAAGGCTCATTATAACCAAATTTATGAACTTTGCCTTAAGAACTAACAGTTAATGTAACATTACACTAATTGTAAGTGTAACTTCAATGAGATGATTCTGTGCAGAGGACTTTAGCAAACAGGAAAATCACTTAGCCCAATGTGCTGATGCTAGTGTTCTCTCCAGAGCACTCCCACTTCCCTGCTTTTCCCTTATACCCTACAGTATTTTTCATGTTCTTGTATACTTTTTTCTTTAATGTTACGATTCTATTTCCTGAAGGCAGGTGATAATGAATTCCATATCTTAGTAAGCCTTCGGGTGAAGAGATGTCTCTGATCCACCGGTATGCGATTCCTGGACAAATCACTTCTTTCACTTGTGTGCTGCTGATTTGCAAAACGCTTTCATTCTTTACATACAAAGTACCTTTCAGATTGTGCCTTCTTAATGTTCTGATCCAGGTCAGAAGGACCATTAAAAGCATGATACCTCTCACCCATGAGAACTGTGGTTAATAATGGAGGTAATCATCCAGCCAAAATAAGCCAGTTTTACCAACTTCTCCAGATGCACCAGAGAAAGCATGCTGTCGGGTTGCATCACTGCTTGGCTTTGAACACCTCTGCCCAATGCAAAAAATTGCAAAGAGTTATGGATGAAGCCCAGTCCTTAACACAGACCAAACTACCTGCATCCCTACCTTCGACTCCATCTACAGTTCACTCTGTCTTGGGAAAGCACCTAACATAACCAAGGACCTTTTTTCACTCTTGTCATCTGTCTTCTCCCCTCTCGATTGGGCAAAAGATGCAGAAGCTTGAAAGCATGTACCACCAGACTCAGGAACATCTTCCCTCCCGTAAGATAGGGCAGAGTCGATCTTCCAACCTGCCTCAATGCAGACATTGGAATTTTTCTCTGGAACTGTAATGCCACAATGGTGTTTAGTGTTAGAGTAGTCATTTTGTGAATAATTGAGGTGGACTGAATAACACACTAAACTCTCTGTTCAGGAAATGTAGACATAATTTCAGTGTGATTAAAGAAGCGATGTGTAATGGAAATTATCCACAGAGACAGTGCAAAGCTTAGTTTAACACTGGGATCAACTGCTGGCAGGGGAAAGCAGCCAACACAATCAAAGACGTCCCACCCCGGTCATTCTTTCTTCTCCCTGCAGCCATGCAGCAGAAGGTACAGAAGCTTGAAAGTGTGCACCACCAGACACAGAAACAGTTTCTTCCGCTCTGTTATCAGGCTTCTGAATGGTCCTTCCATGAGCTAGAGTACTGATTCACCTCTACTCCGTTGCAGACTTTGGACTTCATCTATGGAACTGATGCGCTACAATTCTGAAAATTGTATTCATTGCTCTGTATCTTACTCTTTCCTCTATCTATTTTACTTGAGTTTGACTTGATTATATTTATGTATCTGATCAGATTGGATAGCATGCAAAACAAAGCTTTTCACTGTACCTCACTACATCTAACAATAATAAGCCTAAACGTGTACAGTGAAAGCCTTAAAGTCAGTTCAGCTGCCTTACTGACAGCTTTCCTCAAGTGAATACATGGAAGAGGGATGGAGGTGTTAATTCTGGCCAAATTGGAGAGGCCAGGACACTAAAATTCAGTAAAGGCTTCATAAAGGCACTGAGCTCAGTGCTAGAGTATAGATTGGCTGGGAATACTCTAGTCCATTCGAGATTTCATTGGGCAATTTAGTTTGAATTTGAGAGCCCGTGTATGTGGAGAGATACGTGCCAAAACTAGTTGGTCTGAGAACGAGTCTAGATTTGCAAAATCAAATTTCCAAATACAGAATTTCACATTGAAGTTCTGCCCGTACGATAAAATTCGAATTCCGTGTAGATTGAACATCAGTGTTTGTGCATGTTTGTGATCACTTCCAAATAGCGGCTGATCAACAGTGAATAGTAACCCTCTGATCGATTGTTGATTAGTACCTGATAGCAAAGAGTAACTGAGAAACAGGAACCTGATTTACTCGGTGAAAAGTACCCAGATGCGAGAGGTACCCCTAATTCTGTAGAACTTAGAAAGGAGGGATAGAGGTCCCCCTATAGAGGTCCAGTCTTAGCAGGAGGAAAGCAATATTTAGGAGGGAAAGTGATCATTTAAAGAGTAGTACCCCTCAGCAAAGAGTTACCTAGGAAGGGGAAAATCTTTGGTATCAGAGGTAGAGGTTCACTGATGGATAACAGCGCGATGCAGCATTGAGATCGAGTGTTTGTAAACTATGCACTAGCGTGTTAAATTCTTATTGTAAATTGTAAAAATCCAGCATTGTCTTTTTTAGCATCGATATTGGATCAGAATTATATAAATATTTTGTGTGTGAAAAAAGATTTCGAGTGTATTAAGATTTAGAAAGTTAAGATTTAGAGTGTGTTAAGTTCGCGTACCGCTATTTGTATTGCTGCTTGTGTGAGTGTTTAAGGATTTTTGGGTGTTAGATAGTTGAAGTAAAAGTGTGTTTGAATTAAATATTTGGAATTGTTTAGATCGTAGTATTGTTAGAATCCGATTCGTGGTGGTTCGATCAGGGTTTGTGCTCTTTCAATCGCTGTGTCGGGGAAGTAGTCGTTCTGTTGACCGAGTATGCCACAAGGAGGATTTATTAGAGTGTTATTTATCGGATGCTTGTAGTTTATATTGGGGTGTGTCTAGGGTTAGTTGTAATTGGGGCAATACTTTCTTTTTTGATTATAGTTTTACTGGCGTGGTTCAGATTTGCTTGTCTGTGCAAACTTAAAGTGGTTTGAGTGGGGGAGATTGCTGCTTGTGAGAGCATGTGATTAAGAGTTGGTCTTAGTTTGAGAAACCAGAGAGCCTTTGTTTGAAAGTGTTAAAGAAGGAACTGCAGATGCTGGAGAATCGAGGGTTACACAAAAAGCTGGAGAAACTCAGCGGGTGCAGCAGCATCTAAGGAGCGAAGGAGATAGGCGACGTTTCGGTTCGAGACCCTTCTTCAGACTGGTCAGGGATCAGTTTCCCTGATCCCTGACCAGTCTGAAGAAGGGTCTCGACCCGAAACATCGCCTATCTCCTTCGCTCCTTAGATGCTGCTGCACCCGCTGAGTTTCTCCAGCTTTTTGTGTAATCCCCAGCCTTTGTTTGAAAGTTGAGAGCTGAATGAAGTGATTGTAATCTAACATAAGAAAGTTGGGAGCAATTGATTTGAATAATTGAAGAGGAGCGATTGAGTGGGTGATTGAATAACGGTTGGAAGGGAACAATTGTGTAAGAGGTGTGAATCTGAGAGACAATTAGCCATTGTGTGGGAGCGATCCCATTGACCTTGGAGTCTGAAAGGAAGGAGCAATTTTGAATAGGTGTGAGTGTCCGGAATTTTATTTTCTATTATGACTATTGTGCAGAAAAATGGGGAATGTCTCAGAGAAGGACCTATCAAATAGACCCGAAAACCCAATAAGAATAATTTGTGAGAAGCTTCCGCATGAAGCAGAAAGATTAAGAGGATTATCTGGAGAATTAAATTGAGTTTTGAGGAGCGAACTTTGGCCACTGGGTGGACTAAAATCTGTACTAGGAATACCCTACATAGAAACAATTGTTAGACGATATGGAAACAGTGAAAAGGGAATGAGCTAATTGGAATATGGAGAATGTTCTTCACTAGAAGATGATATCGTTCTGCTTTCTACTTTAAGAACGGCAACGTTCAAATTAGGGATTAGAGGGGAACACGAGAGAACTGGTCCTTCTCGGGACATTCAGGAACATGGGAAGGAAGATAGTGGAAGACAACAGCAGGAGCAGGAGCAGGAGAGAATACCAGCTTCTAAAAGAGAAATGACTGAGATGGCTCTTAAAGGGGAGGTGCCGACTAAAATCAAACTTATTAAATTTAGTAAGAGTGCAGCAGTATCTGTAGACCTCGAAGGCAGAGAGGCTCACAATATGCTAGGGTGGGTAACCATTTTTGGAATGGAGCCACAGCATTCCTCACAGCATTCTCATGTTCTCAGTTTGGAGACACCATGCACAGCTTGCGAGCAGGACACTCGGGAGGAGTCAGCGGTATCTTCGACTCCTCCCACTAAATTCAAATCCAAAGTGGAAAAATCGGGGAAGGAGTCCCTATGATTGTTCCACCAGTGGGGGATAGTATGGGAGATCAAGGCGCTCCAGGAAGGTTCTGCCGAAGTGGGTTACCAAAATTAATTAAGAAATCCAGTAGTGGGAAAGCGAAAGAATCCTTCCTGAAGTACAGAGACAGAATGAGTAGCTTTTCTGAGAGTGAGACAAAAGGAGGATACGGAGTGGTTGATCCTGACATTGATAGTATTATTAGGTCGGAGCAATTTCCCGACGATGTGGGTATAGAACAGATTCCCTGTAGGCAGTTCACTTGTAGGAAGCTGCCTACTCCACCTTTGGTATTAGGTCCCACAGTAGGTGTAAATGATCCCCGGGCCACAAACGTTCACACTTTAATGCAACCTGGTCCAACGGCAGCTCAGTGACCTGTATTAAGAATTCAGAAATGGGAAATAACTTTGGGAGGAAGATAAGGAGGAGGAGGATCTTAAAGCTTGGGTAGACCTGCCATTCCGTTAGCCGACTTTTCCTCGGTTTGGTTGGAGATGGTATAGAGTTGTTAGACCTGATCAGTGCTGCAACTGTGGGGAATTAGGACATTGGACAATCGTGTCCTGTGAGGGAATATCAAGAAGGAAGGGGGCAAAGAAGAGGGCCACGGGGTTTCAGAAATCAATGGATCCCGAGAGGTTACCGGGACACTTGGGACCCCGAAGGTAGAGGAAGAGGACGCTGGCCAGGAGATCAGGGGACAGAGACATTCTGGCAACCAAACCCAGTGGGAACTAAGGAGAACTGAAATGGCACTAGGGAGAGAAGAAACAAAGAGAAGAAGATATCTACCCTAGTGCCCAACTTTAAAATCATCTAGCTGTTGAAGCCAGTGAAGGAAAGAAAAGTAACACTATCTAATCTTTCCTAAAGAAAGAACACAGACAACCTATGATGACTGTTGAGGCAAGCTTCACTTTAAAGAACTGAATTTGAATTTGAAAAAGACATTCATCTGTGGTTTGGGGTAAAACACCTACTTTGCGTCTAAATTATGATTATTTGATAACATTTTGAATTCAGTCTCTAAATTGTATGGTAATGAATTGGAGGGACTTAAAAGTTTGAGATTTGGAACCGACTTGTGAGATTTGGAGTTTGATTATTAATTGATATTGCTATTGTCACATCCAGATCAGACAGCCAAAGATGGGAAGGATTATTCAGAGAATTTCAGGAAGGATGGAACTTGGGAAGATCTGGTAACATGGAAATTATTCAGGGAACATGAGAGTCGGAATTGGAAATGGTCAAAGGAGGAACTGTGAACAGCAAGACTTCCCTTTAGGAGACCAGACGAGAAATTACTCAGTAGTTAGGAAACTAGTATAAGAGAGAACCCCTATTGATGGAGAGCCGAGCCAATATACTAAGAAAGAAGTACTGGAGGAGAAATCTAGTGAATTAGAAGGAGAAACTTAAATGGGTGTTGAGATATCAGAGCCGATGTATTTGACCGATGGATCTAAATTGTTTAACCCTTGATAGTAATCGTTGCTTCTATTATCAAGGTGGAAAGAAATTGTCCCTAGATTTGGAATTTTTAATTGGCTTTATGATAAAATTGACAGCATATGGAAATTGATTGATTAAATTTGAACAGCTGGGAATTGCACAGGATTTGGAATGGAATTGTGTTATCGGCCACAATGCAGTGGAATGAAAAGGATGAAATGGACAATGAAACTTAAAATAGTAAATTGAAGACTGAGACTGAATTTGGTTAAATTTGAACATTCATCGTGGTTTGCTTTAAATAAGTGTCATGTCTGTAGGGAAATCTGGACTGAACCCAGCTGAAATTTATATGAGAAACCATCATCAGATATACATGTTATAACATCGTGTGAATACAGAGAGATCTGATTAGTGTTGATCCCAGGATAGTAAAGAGTATATTATAGAACAGAATAGTAATAGGAGTACAGTGATAGAGCAGAATATAATCGGATAGTGATAGTGAAATGGAAAAGGGATAGTATTGCAGAATTACAGTGAATGTATGGGAAAGCATTAGTACATGAGTGGTGACTTGCTTCGTCCCAAGTTTTTCAGGAATTATAGGTTATAGGTTCGACTCCAGAAAGGGATGGAAGAATTGGCAACAACACAGATGGAGGGAACGAAAACTCTGGAGGTAAAGACTCATCAAACAGAAGTTGTGAAGCTATGCCCACGAAAACTTGGGAAGCTTGACAAGATTCTGGGAAGAAATATCATCGTCTGGTTGTTGTTAATAGATGGAGAATGTAAGACACACATATGTATATCTGGTTATCTGATTATCTGACTACTTGGTTAACATAAATGATGGTTTATCATATATGATAAAAAGGAAGGAATGTTAATTCTGGCCAAATTGGAGAGGCCAGGACATTAAAATTGAGTAAAGGCTTCTGGGCTGCTAGGCCACTTGGTCAATTTAAATGTGCCTTCTGCAGAAATGGGACGAGCTGCAGAATGGTGCCAGTTTGTCTAGGGCCTAGATTAGAGCTGCAGGAAGAGAATGGAACATCTGCAAAATCTGACAAATAGGTGCAAAAAGCAGAGAATGGATTGGATGAATGCAAACCAGACATACACATTGTAAATAATGTTGCAAAGCTTTACTTTGCTAGATGTTGGGAAATCATCGGGACCTCTCTCCCCTCAATCGGGGATATTGCGACCAAACGCTGTGTGTCTAAGGCCAGCAGTATCATAAAGGACCCCACACATCTCCATCACGGACTGTTCACTCTGTTGCCCTCGGGAAAAAGATACCGCAGCATGAGGAGCAGAACATCAAGGTTCCGCAACAGCTTCTTCCCACGAGCCATCAGACTCCTGAATGCCATGTAAATGGGCTGCCACTATTGTCTATTTATCCTTTTCATGCATACCTATCCTTCGGTTAATTTATTGTGTTGCACAGGGAGCCAAATGCAACGTAATTTCGTTTGGAACTGCATATATCAATGTATTTCTAAATGACAATAAAGTTTGTTTGACTTTTGTTGATTGGATTAAATATTGAGTCTGATTTTCTTGCATATACAGGCACATGTTGCGACATTTCCTTTGAGAAGCACCGTTTGAATACAATGTATTAGTCACTGTATTATTGGGTTGGGGAAATGTCTGTCATGTACTGGGTTTAATCGATATCTGTTATTGGACTGTAAAGAGACCACCTCCCATGTGGTTCGGCCCCTCAAGGTTTTGGGACCTATAAAAGACCACTCCCACGATGTCCGATGTCGATCTTCTGGCAGAACGCTTCGGACTGTGTGACCTTCTGGAGTGTCTCTGCTTGAGTGAGGCTAGGAGGGCTTTGTCAGGTAGATACGAGGATCTACCCGCGGTGGTTAGGTAGAGTAGTGGGAACTGTAATTGTGTTTTGTCAAAATAAATATTAGTTGTGCAAGTGCTTGACTCAGTGATTTCTGACTGAAACTAGACTGGGGGGAAGCTTAGAACGAGCTATTTACAGAGAGTTGTGTGTGCATGGTGTAGACGGTCGAGGAGAGAAGCTAGAATTAACTGGGAGAATAGGAAACAGCAAGGAATAAGCTTGGTCAGCGCACTTTGTGCTCTGGCCTTGTTGCTGCGTTCGACTTGTTGCAGAAGACGTGACTTTCAGAGAAAGGTTTCTGCAGGGACACAGATGTCAGCACAGAATATCCTGCAGTCCCTGTGGGAGATGGACATGGTGAATACAGTGAGATGGTTTCACAAGCAGACCATCAGTGATTTGGCAGAATGCCTCGATGCCAGTCCTCACAAGCAAGCACCAGGACCTTGCAATAAGAGGGCTCCTGGTTGGAGTCTCACTCACACGACACACTCCCTTCAGATGGCAGTGGTGCAAATGGGACAGGGCGTTTGTGGGTCTGGAAAAGAATGCAGTGGTTTTTGATGATATTTGCCCCCAGCACCTACTAACAGAGGACTCTGTCCTCAATTGGTCTGCTCCAAGGGACATCACCAGAGATAAACTTGAACTGTTGCTGGAAGATCATCAACTGGGTGAAAAACACACGTTGGCGTGCCTGGAGCTTGTTGGCCTTTCAGTGTGAGGAGATGCCCACAAGCAAATGGTGCCAACTGGCACATTCCAGGATACAGATGGAAATGCTGAAGGGAGCACTGAAGCTCGATACAGCAATTGCAATAGGCTTCGTGGGAAAGGACCCTAGTCTAGAGTCCTGCTGCCACTGAACACTTCATGGGTGCATTGTTCAAGGAGGAAATGAATGGCATTGATGCATTGTGAGAGAATGCATTGAATGGCAGTACAATTAATCTAGAGAAAAATGTGTACCGATTTTACTTACTATGTACTGTCTATTATGAATAAAGTATATTTATGAAATAATAAATGTTTTGGAAGTTGCCAAATAGGATAATTTTTATTTGAAGTTATGTTGACTGCTGTTGAAAATGAAACACAATATTATTTATAATGTGCCAAAGCACTTCACATATAATCAATTAGTTTCAACTTCAGTGACTGTGATTATGTCAGCAGCCATTCTGAGTCCAGTAACTTTCCATAAAGAATATATGACCTACATTTTGAACTATTGAGAGGGAATTGTTTACATAATTCACTGCTTTTCATTGAATGAGCCCATTGTATGACAAACAGTCAACCTGACAAAGCAAGAAAAACTGCAATTATAATGCCATATTGAAAGGGTGACATCCCTTTGTGTTGTATGATTACTTTATAACATTGGAGTATATACCTACATCTTTATGGTTACCAACCGAGTTAGGTGAATGCTGCAGAATTAATTGAAGTAATTTTACTGAGGCAATTAAATGAATACATTGCATATTTAAGTGTTTATTAAAAATGAAAGACAGACTTAACATAAAGAAATAATACAATTGATTATAAAAAGGAATTGCAGAGCTCAGGCTAATGCAAAAATATATTCTAAATTATATTTATGTTAAAGGTACTGCCCTGAGGGGCAGAGGCTGTAGGCAGAGGCTGCCATCATGCAGCCACTAGGGGTGCCTCCAGTCTGTCTGTTTTTCTATCTTTTTGTTATTTTTAGTCTGTTAAAAGTATGTTCTGGAGAATTTTTTTTAGTATTTCTATGTGGGGGAGGGGGGTAGGGTAAGGGGGAAACCGTTTCCCAGTCACTTCCCGGCGAGGACGCAACTATTCTCCGAGTCGTGTCCTCGCCCCCTCCTCGCGGACTACCAACTGGAATGGCGCGGCATTTCCTACCGGAGACCGGACCAGAGCTTTAGCAGCGGTGCAGCACTGGATTTACCGCGGAGTGGGCGATGCCTTACCTGGGATCACCGTTTGAAGCTCCGGAGTGTTTGCAGAACTTCCAGCGCGGGCGGCACTGACCAACATCGCGGAGTCCTGGGATCCCTTTGCTGAGGGCTGCCAGCGTGAATCTCCGCCCAGCTAGGCCTGTGGACTTCGGGAGCCGCGGACTACGGTAAGAAGTGGCCGATTCGGAGGTCCAAGCCGCTGAGGATGTTCTCCCATTTCGACGTCGGAGTTCCATCAACCTGGCGAGCAGGCCTGAACATCGGGCAGAGGAGGAGGACTGAACTTTGGTGCCTTCCCTCACAGTGGGGAACTTTGACACCGCTGTGTGGGGGTGTTGATGTTAAAGACTATCGTGTTCTGTGTTCATTATTTTATTCGTATAGCCACAAATTTCACTGTACCAATGGGTGCATGTGACAATAAATGTCTCTTGTCTTGTCTTGAGGGTCCCATAAAATAACGTCTTACAGCTTTGGTTCATGGCACAAAACGAAATGAAGGGCACACATTCACGCTGTCAATATTTCACATCACGATAGTCAAAGAAAATGTTTGTTAATGGCACAAGGTGTTAATGAAACTAATTCTAATAATGGGAGAGGTTTTTTGTTTAATGATTCACCTTGCTGGGCTGGACGATGTTAATGTGCAAATTGGCATTGGCAGTTGATCATTCATCCCCTTCATAGAACTGGATGTTGAAATTGTGCTGGTCTGCAAAACACATTGAGTTCTATGAGTTAATTTACAAGTAAAAACTGAGTCAAGAGATGGTCATAGCTGCAACACAGATCTTGAAGATTTGCTGCCTTGTTATGTAAAAGGAAAATAAAATGCTGCAAAATACTCCAGGTGGCACAGTGGCGCAGTGCTGGAGTTACTGCCTTACAGCGCCAGAGACCCGGGTTTGATCCTGACTACGGGTGCTGTCTGTACAGAATTTGTACGTTCTCCCTGTGACCACGTGTGTTCTCTCCAGGTGCTCCAGTTTCCTCCCACATTCCAAAGACGTGCAGGTTTGTAGGTTAATTGGCTTCTCTAAATTGTCCCTAGTGTGTTGGATAGAAATAGTGACCGGGTGATCGCTGGTCGGCATGGACTCAGTGGGCCGAAGGGCTTGTTTCCACAGTCTCTCTAAACTAAACTGCCTCTTTGTAGCGTACGTCGGACAATCCTTGCTCGTGGCGCACTGTGGCCCTTATCCCCAAACTCTACCCCCGCTACATTGATGACTGCATTGGTGCTACCTCTTGCACCCAAGCAGAACTCACTGACTTCAGCCATTTCGCCACTTATTTCCATCCAGCACTCAAATTCACCTGGACCATTTCCTACATCTCCCTACCGTTTCTAGACCTCACCATGTCCATCGCAAGTAACAGACTACTGACCGACATCTACTACAAACCCACTGACTCCACTGGCTATCTGGACTACACTTCTTCCCACCCTGCTTCCTGTAAGGACTCTATCCGCTACTCCCAATTCCTCAGTCTACGTCGCATCTGCACCCAGGATGAGGTGTTCCAAACCAGGGCATCGGAAATGTCCTCATTCTTTAGGGAACAGTGGGTTCCCCTCTTCGACTATAGATGAGGCTCTCACCAGGGTCTCCTCTATATCTCGTAGCTCCGCTCTCACTCCCCATTCCCCCCCACTTGTAACAAGGACAGAGTCCCCCTCGTCCTCACCTTCCACCATGCCAGCCGTCACATACAACAGATAATCCTCCGACATTTTTGCCACCTCCAATGGGATCCCATCATTAGCCACATCTTCCCATCTCTTCCCCGTTTGGCTTTCCACAGAGACCGTTCCCTCCGTAACTCCATGGTCAATTTGTACCTTCCCACCCAAACCACCCCCTCCCCTGGTACTTTCCCTTGCAACCGCAGGAAATGCTGCACTTGTCGCATTACCTCTCCCCTCGACTCCATCCAAGGACCCAAGCAGTCTTTCCAGGTGAGGCAGAGGTTCACCTGCACCTCCTCCAACCTAATCTCTTGCATCCGCTGTTCCAGGTGTCAACTGCTCTACATAGGTGAGACAAAGCGCAGACTTGCCGATCGCTTTGCTCAACACCTCCGCTCAGTTTGCTATAACCATCCTGTTCTCCCGGGCGCTCAACACTTCAACTCATCCTCCCATTCCAAATCCGACCGTTCTGTCCTGGGCCTCCGCCATTGCCAGAGTGAGTCCCAACGCAAATTGCAGGAGCAGCACCTCATATTTCGCTTGGGTAGTTTACACCCCAGTGGTATGAATACATTGACTTCTCCAATTTCAGGTGGCCCTTGCTTTCTCCCTCCCTCCCCTCCCCTTCCCAGCTCTCCCACAGCCTACTGTCTCCGCCTCTTCCTTTCTTCCCGCCCTCCTGGGTCTGAAGAAGGGTCTCAACCCGTAACATCGCCCATTCCTTCGGTCCATAGATGCTGCCTCATCCGCTGAGTTTCTCCAGCATTTTTGTCTACCGTTAAATTATTCAGAGTGTCAGGTGATAACTGTTACATGATAAACAGTGTTGAAATATCCTAATCAGTCCTTTTTAAGGGTTCTTATCAGCTCAGGGGAAGGGCCATTTGATATAAATCCTGTGGCCAGGTCCAATCTGCTGGCAAAAAATCAAATCTAAATAATTTCCAGTTTCTTCCTGTTGAGAAGAAAAGGAGATAAATATTGAGACACAAATAATTGCAGGTGTTGGTTCAGAAAAAAAGACACAAAATGCTGGAGCTCAGGCAGCATGTTGGAGAAAATGGATAGGCGTCGTTTTGGGTTGGGACTCTTTGTCAGGCTGATTGAGGTGTGGGGGGGGGGGTTGGAATAGAAGGGGGAGGGGCACGACAAACCCTGGTAAGTGATAGGTGGACAAAAAGATTCAGCACTGAAGTAACTCAGTGGGTCAAACAACAATAGACAATAGGTGCAGCAGTAGGCCATTCGGCACTTTGAGTCAGCACTGGCATTCAATGTGATCATGGCTGATCATCCACAATCAGTACCCCGTTCCTACCTTCTCGCCATATCCCCTGATCCCGCTATCTTTAAGAGCCGTATCAAGCTATTTCTTGAAACTATCCAGAGAACCGGCCTCCACCGCCCTCTGAAGCAGAGAATTCCACAGACTCACAACTCTGTGTGAAAAAGTGTTTCCTCATCTCCGTTCTAAATGCCTTACCCCTCATTCTTAAACTGTGGCTCCTGGTTCTGGACTCTCCCAACATCGGGAACATGTTTCCTGCCTCTAGCGTGTCCAAACTCTTAATAATCTTATATGTTTCAATAAGATCCACTCTCATCCCTCTAAATTCCAGAGTACACAACCCCAGCCGCTCCATTCTCTCAGCAACTGACAGTCGCGCCATCCTGGGAATTAACCTTGTGAACCTACGCTGCACTCCCTCAATAGCAACATCTCTTGAGGGCATGGATAAGTGAGCTACATGTGAATGGTCAATATAGTTGGGAGGGAGTTAGGCAGATGGTTGGACAAAGGCTTGGCAAGAGACAAAATAGGAGGTACAGGTAGAAGATGTGCAAATTGTGAAGCTAGTGGAAGGAACATAAAGGGGAGAAAGAAGAAATAGGCGCAAATCCAGGAGAGTTGGAGCGCAGCTAAATATTGCTGGATTTGGCTCTTTGAGACGCTCTAACTACACCTATGAACTTTCCACCTAAAGTGTTTGGTATATAAACGAGGCATAAAACTAGATGTGTAACACATTTACAATGTTCAATTTGGTCATTTGAATCCTACCTTTATGAGCTGCCTTTAAGTGTTGGAGTAACTCAGCAGGTTAGGCTAAGTTACGCATGAAATGCTGCTCGATCTGTTGGGTTATGCCAGCTTTTTGTGCTTTTTTGTAAGGCAGTATCTGCAGTTCCTTGAACCTATCTTTATCAAACTAAGAGTGTGTAGCCACTGGGAAATTAGCCATAATATGCTGTCTATGTTAATTGCAGCTCATTCACATGGCAAATAATGAAAGTCATTTAATCCAAAGCACCAAATAGCACCAGAGTATTCTTACACCTCTGTGCATACACAGCAATTGTAAAATGACACAAAGTGCTGGAGTAACTCAGGGAGCAAGGGTCCCGACCCAAAACATCACCAATCCATGTTCTCCAGAGATGCTGCCTGACCTGCTGAGTTACTGCAGCACTTTGTGTCCTTTTTTATAAACCAGCATCTGCAGTTCCTTGTTTCCACCATTGAAAAATGACGACCAGTCTGTTATGGGCAGAATGGTTGTCTGCTCCCTTATCCAATCTCCTTTAGGTCTCAGCTTGTGTGTTGAAAAATTGGGTTTCTGGAGCAGATTTTTAAGCTCCCTGAGCCAAATTCACTTAGTTCTTCTGAATGCAACATTCTTAAAATGTATGCATTGAGTCAGGATATTTTAAACAACATCCATCCTCAACTGCTACTTCCAATGCTATTTCAATAATTATTATCAAAATTTCCAATGCAAATACAAACATTCCGATTCTCTGCACAAATGTTTATGTTGATTATACAGGGTAAACATGAGGCACATATTTTAGTCGTGTCACAGTTTGTTGATGAATCAATCAAATTAGCAGAATGCTTCCCAACAATGTGTGCATGTTTTGTTGTAATTTATGATGAATAAATATTGTACAAAATATACAGACAAAAAATGTTACAATGTTATAAAATGCAATCTTAACAGTGCCCGTCACTCTGTAACTCCACACTATGAACAGCCGCTAAACTTTGTATCTCATGACATCTCCATTCTGGAATTATTTTGAAACCTAAACCTTTTATTTGAACGCATTACTTGAAAACTTGATGAACTTGAATTCCATGAGAAGATGGCATTTTGTTCTTTCTCTTTTGTACTCAGATACAATTGTTCCAAGCATCTTATTGGCTCAATTGATAAGGCACAACAGATCTCGCTATAAGAGTCTCAGTGCCAGTCTC
Organism: Raja brachyura; assembly: GCA_963514005.1. The sequence goes on from OY740790.1 coordinate 11,249,674, forward strand.
TTAATGGTGATTATTAACATAGCACTTTTCATGACTTCAGGATGCTTCCAAAGCACTTTGAAGTGTAGGACGTGTGACAGGCAAGTTACACACAACAAACTCGCAGAAAGAGCAATTTCCTGTTGAATTTACACATTGAAAGTGGCCCCTCTGGAAAGCTCTGCCGACTTGTATACTTTCTCAATCTGCTATTCCTATATCCTGTACTGAATCGAAGATGTGCTTATATATAGTAACTAGACTGAGTGGGACACGTTGGGTCCCATGTTCACACGGGAGGGCTGGTCCCCCAACGCAATATTCCATCTCTCCACCAATTCCAATATTGGCCAGTGGGGGGGGGGGGGGGGGAGTTATGGGTGTTGTGGGCCAAAGGGACTGGTTTCCAGAGGGCTAGTATGGACATTGTGGGCCGAATGGATTATTGGGCTGGCAGCTCAGTCACTGGGGCCTGGTGGGCTGGCAGGTCAGTCACTCAGGCCTGGTAGGTGGGCAGCTCAGTCATTCAGGGCTGGCAGCTCACTCACTCAGGGCTGGTGGGCTGGCAGTTCAGTCACTCAGGGCTGGTGGGCTGGCAGTTGACTGACTAATGGCTGGTGGGCTGGCAGTTGACTGACTCACGGTTGTTGGGCTGGAAGTTGACTCACAGCTGGCCGGCTGGCAGATTGACTCACGGCTGGTGGGCTGGCAGTTCACTCACGGCTATTCCTTGAAATTCCATTTCAAGCAGGGTGCAGGCCACCAAACTCAAATGCAATTTCATACCATTTCAAGCAGAGTGCAGGCCACCAAATTCAAATGCAATTTCATACCATTTCAAGCAGAGCGCAGGCCACCAAATTCAAATGCAATGTCATACAATTTCAAGCAGAGTGTAGGCCACCAATTTCAAATGCAATTTCATACCATTTCAAGCAGAGAGCAGGCCACCAAATGCAATTTCATACAATTTGGGCTTTATACTCCTGGTCCCCCTCGATGGGGCGTTACCTTCGCCATGGTGATTGACAGGCGAGAGGATCAATCAGCTGATCTCAAGATTTTTTAAACATTCATAACTTTTTTATTTTTCGTTGATTGGAAAAATCCTTGGGACTGCCTCAGCGGAGCAGGACTGTATGATGGCCAAAAAATCATAGCAATATATGGTAGCGTTTTTTCTAAAATCTATATACAGTGCAGACAGCAAGTGGTCAAGGTGAGACTTTTAGTTATATTGATACTTTTACTGAACTGTATGCAAAAAAGTATTTAACTGTACTTCGGCACATATGATAATAAAAATACTATTGAAAACCAGTTTTAAATGCACATTCCTAAATATTCTCGTGTCTTGATTTATATAGGGCGATGGTATATTTTTTAAACACTATGTATATCATGTGGTGTGAATTTCAATGCATTGTTGTATTGGCCACTGTTGTCAGTTGGTTATTGATTACCACCATTGGATTAGAGGCTCAACCCTTATAACTTGTGCTATTCAAAAAGACCTGTACTTCTTTTGAGCATGGGAGCACCCGGAGAAGACCCACTTCGTCACAGGGAGAATGTACAAACTCCACACAGACAGCACCCAATGTTAGGATCAAACTTGGATCTCGAGCGCTGTAAGGTAGCAGCTCTACCGCTGCCCACTGTGCTGCCCCTAAACTTGTAAAGTTCACTTGTAGAAGGTTGATAAGAGAATTTGGTGACATACTGAATCTCTTCAAATCTTTCAGAAAATAGAGGCATTGGTCAAGAGAGTCAAGAGTGTTTAATTATCCTATGTACTGCCAATGGAACAATGAATTGTTCTTTCCTTCGCGATTGCATCAATATACTGAGCCCAGGACAGATCATTAAATATGCATTTGCCCAGGAAACCGAAGCTATTGATTCTCTTCACCGCTGTCTCGCTGATGAAGACAGGTGTTTGGTTCCTTTCCCTTCCTGAAGTCAACAATCAGCTCCTTGGTCTTGCTAACATCGGAAACAAGATTGTTGTTCTGGCACCACTCAACCAGTTTGTCCCTCTCCCTTCTGTATTGTTCATTGAAGCCTGGGGCTTTGCAGTATTGACAGTTTGTATGTCCACCAGGAAGAGCTGTGCACATATTTATTGCAGCATGGTGCAGCAAGTAAAACAAATACTGCAGTTCAATGCCAGTGAGGGGACGTGGGCAGAAGATGTACATGTTGGAAGTCTCCGTGGGGACCATTAATGTGGTTGCACTACAAGGCTGCTGGGAGAAGCAACAAACAGGGTCGAGAAGGTCAGAGTGAAACGTCCTGCTGATGGAAATCTCTGCATTCAGTCCTCAGCATCTTCAGTAACTTTAGAATTGGGGATAACTGATGGCAGTTGGGTCCCTCCTGCCAAAGTGGGAGAGGGCTGACGAGTGTTTGAGAGGATTGAGCTTGAATAACATTGTTTCTTTTGTGTGCATACTGTTTCGAACAGAAAATAAACAAAAAGGGCAGCACTGTGGTGCAGTGCACCAGACACCTGGGTTTGATCCTTAACTTGGCTGCTGTCTGTGTGGAGTTTGAATGTTCTCCATGTGACTGTGTGGGTTTCTTTCCGGTGCTCTAGTTTCATCCCAGATCTAAAAAAACATGCAGGCCTCTGTAAAAATGCCCCTAATGGGTAGAGAGTGAACGGGAAAGTGGGATAACGTGCAATTAGATTGTTTGAGTAGACTCTGTGGATTGAAGGTCCTGTGTCCATGCTGTATCACTAAGCTAAGCAAATATATATTCTGAGTATTAATCTATCATTATGATACAGTACTGCTTGGGACAGGTCTGTCACAGAATAACATTGAGGCTCAGTCTATTGAACTCAGGTTTGTCCCTGTATAACATTGGAGTGCCAAGCTGCTGGGTATTATTTGTCCCTATGTAACCTATCCATGTTCTCCAGAGATGCTGCCTGAGCCGCTGAGTTACCACAGCACTTTGTGTCTTTCTTTGTAATCAGCACCTGCAGTTCCTTGTTTCTACACTTCAGTATTACTTGGGCAAATCACAGCATGGGGGGAAAACAGGAATCAGAATAGTTGTGCAGACTTCCGGTGGCGCCATGTTACAGCAACAGACGCAGCACCTAGCTCCGCTCCCGAAAATTTGCGATTTTTTGCGTTAAAATCGTGTCTACTGATCGGGACCGATTAAAAAAACTTACCGGAGCTCCTGGACGCCGTGCTGCTGACGTCAACAGTAAGCGCTGTGAATTTAACTGAGGTTTAAAGCCTTTTAAAGCCTTTTAAATGAAAAATTCGTCCACTGGTCAGAGTCCTCAAAGAACAGTCACAAGATACCTCCTGAAAAGCCAGACGAAACCTGAAGAACGCACCTCTGAAGTGGTCCCTGAAGTAGTCTCTGAAATGGCTACAAGATCCAAGAGTGAACTGGCTAAAGACAAAGACAAAGAATTTGAGGAATTAATGAAATCGGTAAGAGAAATGAAAGATGAAATTGTGGATGGAAATAATAAAATGATGGAAAAGATGATGGGAACGATGATGGAAAAGATGGAAAAGATGATGACTGCTGGTAATCAGAAAGTTATTGATTCAATTGGCATCATAAATAACCGAATTGATGATGTGAAAGAAGAATTATCGGAGAGAATTGATAAGGTGGAAGACGCTCAAGGCTGTGCTTGAAACTGTCGCTTCATATCTGACTACAATGAAAGAAATGGAGACAGATATGGCACGAATGGCTGAAGAGATGACGAGTATGAGGTTAGGACAAGACCTCACCACAAGACAGATGGCGATTCAGCTGGCAAAAGTTTCGGATAAATGCCTTGATTTGGAAGGTCGTTCGAGACGCCAAAATCTAAGAATAGTTGGAGAGCCAGAGGGAGCCGAGGGAAATGACCCTCGTGAGTTCGCTGCGGACTTAATTAAACAAGTTCTTTATCTCCCTAATGAACTGAAAATTGAAGTGGCACAGATTTAAACCAAGATCACAAACAAGACAGATCATCGTGAAATTTCGGGACATTTCAGACCTTGAAGAGATTATGAGGAAAATCAAATATGGAGTACAATTGATGTTTGGTAATGACTCTATCAAACTATTCAGGGACTATCCTTATGAAATTGTACAAAAGCAAAATCAGTTTCAAAGACAAAGCACATTCTCCAAGGAATTCAAAATGTTAGATATGGTGTTTTTTATCCAGCTAAGATGCGGATTACCTACAATGGAAAGGAAAAATCATTCATAAACCTGGAGGCTGCATACAAATATGCTCAAACCATTGTGGAAGAGATCACCCCCGGAAGAATATAGTTGGAAGGTATGTATGGTATGGACAAATCTTTCTTTTTATTATTCCACAGTCATTGGCTGAACATGAGTGGAGAATCATTACTTTTTTTAAAGACTAAGATGGAGAGATTTTCCACGTGCGCCTGTCTAGACTCCTTATCTGTGGAATTTTAATTCAAGGACATTCTGTGTTCCAAGCGAAGCAAAGAAAGATTAACACGGGAACGATGAACTGAAGAGCAGAATGTTGAAAACACCAGAAGCAATTACTGTTGTTTATGAGATTAAAATACGAACTCAAATCGTACAGAACTAACACTTCCAACAATATTAACATAGAAATAATAATGGATATTAACCAGAATTGCAGAATGGGGAAGAATTTAACCAAGTATTACAAAGAGGGAACATCCCTTTCATAGAGGGCGATAGTTGATACTTAAATAACTAATAACAAATTTAAAAACGAACACATATAATTCAATAAGTTTCAGTCTTACCTATATTTGGGGGGAGGGGAAGAAAGCGGGCACCTGGTCCAGATCCAGGAGCCTGTTTCAGGTTAACCCCTTCAACCAACAGTTGATTATTACCAAAGGTAAAACCATACGTTTAAACACTTAGTAGATAAAAATGTTAGATATATATGATGTCATAACGAAATGTATACATATATTGTAAATGGGTGCAATACTTTTGATTTTGAATGGGTCCCGTTCCACTATGCTATGAGTAATTAAGGGAGCGGAGCTAATTGTTTAATTTCGACAATGGAAGTCGATACAATGTTTTCTCCCACCTACAGGTGAGCCACTTGTTACAGTGTCAACAAGTTCAGACACTGTATTTTCACTTTTTCAATTTTTTAAAATCACAACAAGTCACATGTGTGTGTTTTTTATTTAAGGATAATCGCAAAAGGAATCTACCAATTGAACTCTGTAGCGCAAATGTTCCCCCAATATCTAAAGACCTGAGGTATGGATGCACCGTAAGATATAAGGGTATTAAAACCATTCAAAATGCAAGACGATAAACAAAAGAAACTGGGAGGAATCTCATTCTGCAGTTGGAACATAAGGGGTGTTAATGAACCTATTAAAAGGGGTAAGATATTAGCTCAGCTGAAATTGTACAATACAGACATCACTTTTCTACAAGCACATCTCAAATCCCAAGATCAGGCTAGATTGAGGGCGAATTGGATAGGCCAAATCTATCACTCTTCATATACTTCGAAATCCAGAGGTATGACAATCATTATTCGTAAAGGCATACAATTTAAAGCAAATAATACCATGACAGATAAGGAAGGGAGATATTTGATAGTTACCAGAGAGATCCACGCTACCCCAATCACCTTGGTAAATATATATGCGCCCAACTTTGATAATCATCATTTTTTCAATAAAATCTTGAATATAATCGCAGAATCTAATTACCAAAATGTCATAATTGGAGGAGACTTTAATTGTGTTTTAGATCCGTACTAATATAAATCTAGGCAAAAACAGAGAGGTAATACGAAATCTAAAACTAGTGAACTCTTAAACACATACATAAAAAATACCAATACAACAGGTGTTTGGAGGATCGCGAATCCGACCGGCAGGGAATACTCGTTTTATTCAATGGTACACAAAACATACTCACGTATAGATTATTTCCTGGTGGATACAAAATAAATCCCCTATACTGCAAACTCAAAATACCATACCAACATGATCTCAGATCACTCCCCGCTAACTTTCTTTTTAAATCTGGAAGGAATGTCTAAGAACAAATCATTTTGGAGTTTTAATCCTCAAATGTTAAAAGACCCGCAAGGGAGTACATATCTAAAACAACACATGGACCTCTTTTTCGAAATAAATGACACTTCAGATATATCGCCCACATTATTATGGGAATCCTTCAAAGCATTTATTAGAGGCATTATAATTTCATACCAAGCTTTTCAAAATAAAAAGAACAAGAACGAACAAAGACAGTTAGAAGAACATGAACAACTGGATATAGATAATGCTAAAAATCCAACTATGGATAAACACAATAAAATATTAATACTGAAATTTAAATTAAATAAACTGTTATCAGCCAAAGTTATAAGACTATTCCAAATTATAAGACAGGAACATTTTGAATTTGGGGATAAACCCCACAAACTTTTGGCACGTCAGTTAAAAAAACGAGAAAAAGAACACACAATCCTAAAGATCAAATCAGATAGAGGGGAATTATTAACTTTACCGAATTATATTAATAAAAGATTTGTGCAATTTTATGAGAATTTGTACACATCCAAAACGACAACGGACACCAATAAAGTCACAGAGTTCTTGGATAATTGTCATCTTCCAAAACTAGAGTTGAAGGAACAAGAGGAATTGGGAGCATAAATTTCAATTAAGGAAATAGAAGACACAATAACTTCATTAAAGAATGGAAAACCACCAGGACCTGACGGAGTGTTTATAACGAATTTTATAAAAAACTTTATGACATAATTATACCACGTTTACAGAAAATGGATACATATGCCTTTAAAGAACAAACATTACCCGAAACACTAGCAGAATCAACGATTACATCAATACTTAAAAAAGACAAAGATACAGAAGAACCCGGATCATATAGAGCTATTGCATTGTTAAATACAGATCAAAAAATATTAGCGAAAATATTAGCTAGAAGATTAAGTAAGTATGTTAGTAAATTAATAAATCCGGATCAACGGGGTTTATCCTTAAGAGACAATCATCTAATAATCTGAGACGTCTGCTCAACATGACGCATTCACACCAAACTGAAGAACAAGAATTATCAATTATTTTGTTGGATGCAGAAAAAGCATTCGATCAAGTGAAATGGGACTACATGGTTAAAGTATTGCAAAAATTCCAAATGGGAGAGAATTTCATCCTATGGATTAAATTATTATATAATAAGCCTACGGCTAGAATATTAACTAATAACATATTATCTACGAAATTCCAGTTATCAAGGGGTAATAGACAAGGATGCTCACCATCACCGCTGTTATTTGCACTTATAATTGAACCCCTAGCGGAAATAATTAGAAAATATCCGAATATCCACAGCTATAATACAAAATCAACTATAGGTAGTTGAGGCCAGTTCATTGGCTATATTTAAGAGGGCGTTAGATGTGGCACTTGTGGCTAAAGGGATCAGGGGGTATGGAGAGAAGGCAGGTACGGGATACTGAGTTGGATGATCAGCCATGATCACATTGAATGGCGGTGCAGGCTCGAAGGGCCGAATGGCCTACTCCTGCACCTATTTTCTATGTTTCTAAAATATTCAAATAATAAAATATCTTTATATGCTGATGATGTACTATCGTACATCACAACACCCCATACCACTATACCAAACATATTTCATTTCGGAGTCACGTGAGTGACTTCGTGAAGAACCCGCCAGCACGCATGCGCGACATATCGTCGCTCGCATTGCAGTCGACGGCTGGAGAGGAGCGCGGCTCATCACCAGCCCTTCATAAGGGCCACTCAGGTAAGTACTAACAACCTTGAGTTGGTTGTTCTGTGTGAATAATTGTGTTTTCTTCCACAGAGACATGGACAGTAGAAAAAGTAAAGGCCGTAAAACTTCTGCAAGGAGTTGTCGGCAACCCAACCCGGAGCCCCCCTCCACGGCAGGAGGACGGGCCGGGAAAAAGGCGCGCAAGCCGGGGAGCCCTGTATTCACAGGATCCGGTTCACCGACGCAGCTATGCCCTAGCGGGGTACCTGCAGAACAATCAGTCGGTACAGCGCCGGAGCAGGTGCATCCTGACTCCATCTCTCTCTCACCCACTGGGTCGTTTGCAGAGACAAGTAAAAGGGATTCGCGTGCTGATGCACGGCCCTTCTCCCTGAGCCCTCTTGAAGGAGGCAGGGATACAATTCCACTACCTAGCCCTTCGCGGGTTGAGGTCTCACCAGGAGCCACTAGGAAGTGGTCTGGTGAATCAGGCAGGCCCGAGTCCACTGGCAGACCAAGAAGGGCCAGTGTCGACTCACCACCCAGAGGGACCAGGAGGAGTCACAAGGGTGGAGCCTCGCCTAGGTCACCGCTTCCCCCGCTGGGGGCAGGTCGGGACCGTACGCCGTCTGGGTCCAGATTTAGGACAGTCGGCAAGCCCGTGCGGACGTCGGGTCACCACGCTGCGGCGTCAGGTGCCGACCTCTCCCCACCCATGCCCTTTGAGGCAGCCGGGTCCAGCTCAGCGAAGAGGAGGCGCTCGAGCAGGTCCGCGCGGGAATCGCTCAGCTTCGCCGAGGCGGCTGGTAGCGACACATCATCACAGTACCGATATTACCTCGACGAGGTACGGACTGATGATCGAAGCCTCAGGAGTTCCTTCGGGCACGAGGCCTCTTACCTCCCACACCCGCCCGATGAAGGGCGCTTGGATCGTATGGAGAGGATATTGGAGCAAGTTCTACTCAATCAGAAACAGGACACACACAGCTCCAGGGGACTCATGGATATATCCCCGTCCCCATCTATGGACAACATAAGACCAGATGAGGAGGATATCCTGGTACATGCCCCAGCAGCACCTGAGGTCCCTCAGGAAGATCTGCTGGATGTGGCAGCCAAATTCGGGTTACCCGTATCATCAGGACAACCCCTCAACATCAAACTGGCCGCAACCATAGATTATCTTACCAACCATCAATTGCAGGAGGAGGTCCTTGCGAAGGCCATGGAGAGACACAAGGCTCCAGGGAACTGCAATTCACTCCACGTGCCGATTGTGAACATGCCAATCTGGGGTAATATCAGCCCGGGCATCAGAGCGCAGGAAGTGAAACTGCAGAGGATTTTAAAACTGCTTACGTCTGGGATCACCGCTTTTGCAAAGTCGGTAGATGGGGTTGATCTAAGCACCGAACAGGAGGATGCTCTAGCTCTGCTCTGCAATACGCAGTACGAGATCAACGCTTTCCGGAAGAGCATTATCAAACCTTCCTTGAATCCCAAATTTGCGGGACTATGCAGAGCACCTCCTACCCCCCCACCTAGACAGCTGTTCGGGGAAGACCTCCCAAAGCAGGTCAAAGAGCTCGATGACCATGCGAAAACCATAGGTCTGATGAGACCACATTTTGTGGCCAGACCTTCGGCCAAGAAGACACCTTACTTCAGGCCACGAGGTCAGACCGATAGGCCAACAAGGACCTACGTTCCGGCACCTCCTCAATATCAACAGCCTCATCAGCCCAGGCCTTTTTTAGGACTAGGCCCTCAGCGGCCAGCATGGAAGATGCGGATTCCGCACCAACCACGAAACCCAGCGCCTCCACGTCCCACCAAAAATCCCAGGGACCGCCGATAACCATGAAGGTAAGGGGGTCTGGGTTCCATGCACTTGCATGTCTAACCTCACGAATTGGGGGCAGATTACGGGGATTTAAGGAGGCTTGGGAAACCATCACTTCAGATGAGTTTATCTTGCAAAGTATTCAGGGTTATGAAATTGAGTTTATTCATGGCCAATTGCCTCCACCCCAGCATATGCCGAATCGCAAATTTGCACTTTCCAAAAAAGAATTGGCAGAAGGCTATGCTGAAATCTTGAGTTTACAAGACAAAGGTGTGATAGAACGAACCACACATGAACCAGTTGAATTTGTGTCTAATATATTTACTAAAACTAAAAAAGACGGTGGATGCCGGGTCATTATAGATTTAACTCACTTGAATACCTTTGTAAAATACACCCATTTCAAAATGGACACATTTGAAACAGCCAAATCTTTGATTTCGGAGGGCTGCTTCATGGCATGCATTGATTTAAAAGATGCATACTATTCAGTATCCATTCGGAAACATCATAGGAAGTTCTTGAAGTTTACCTGGATGGATCAGCTTTGGCAATACAAAGCATTGCCCAATGGGCTTACTACAGCCCCCAGACTGTTCACCAAACTACTCAAGCCAGTGTTATCTACACTGCGGAGACAAAATCATACGGTCATGGCTTATTTGGATGACATTCTCATAATTGGGCACACTCTGGAATCCGCAGAGTTGGCGGTTTCAGCCACAGTGGAAATTTTTCAACAAATGGGGTTTATAATCCATCCAGACAAATCAAAGTTCCTCCCCGCACAGATCATGGACTACTTGGGGTTCACAATAGACTCCAATCGCATGATCACCACCATCCCAACTAACAAAGTTGGTGATGTGTTTCAAGCATGCAAGAACCTGGTCTGCGCCAGTATACCGTCTATCAGATTAACTGCCAGGGTAATTGGCAAAATTGTAGCAGTATTTCCAGCTGCTCAATATGGACCTTTACACTATCAGAATTTACAAAGGTAAAAAATAACAGCATTAAAATTAAATGCTGGACATTATGATAGACCCATGCAGTTGCCGGTTAAGGCAAAACTTGAGTTACTATGGTGGATTGGCAATATCCATAACTCATTTAAACCCATCATTGTGCCTCGTCCAAAGGTATACTTGCAAACAGATGCAAGCTCCCATGGCTGGGGAGCTACAGACAACAATAACAGTTGTGGAGGTAGATGGGATTCACTTGAAGCTACTTTGTTGTTAGCACAAGGGATAAACTATTTGGAGATGCTAGGAGCATTCCACGGACTTAGAGCCTATTGTTCAAACATGACTAACACTCATGTCCGTCTCCAAATAGACAATACCACTGCGGTGGCTTATCTGAATCATATGGGCGGTACCAGGTCAATTTCATGCAATGAATTGGCAAACACAATTTGGCTCTGGTGTATTCAACGGAATATTTGGATCTCAGCTACCTACTTGCCAGGTGAGCTCAATACAGTGGCGGACACCAGGTCACGGAAGTTCAATGACAACATCGAGTGGATGTTGAACCCCCAAATATTCACCAAAATTACAGCCAAATTTGGTAAACCGGATATTGACCTTTTTGCGTCACGGTTGAACCATCAGGTACCAACATACGTATCATGGGAGCCAGATCCTGGGGCAATGGCGATGGACGCATTCTCGCTAGACTGGGGGAAATGGTTCTTCTATGCCTTTCCTCCATTCTGCCTCATCAGTCGGGTATTGCGGAAAATCCAGCTCGATGCTGCCAAGGGCATCCTCATTATACCCGACTGGCCTACGCAATCATGGTATCCGGTGGTCCTTGGAATGATAAGTCAACCATGGGTCCTCTTGGAGGGTTGCCCACAATTGGTGACGAACCCTGCCACAGGGGAACCACACCCCTGCCATAGTCATTTGAATCTATTGGCTTGCAGGATCTGAACAGGCCACTACTTCAGTATGGTCTATCTTCAAGGACAATGGATACCATGGGAGCATCATGCAGGGAGTCCTCAAGACGGCAGTACTTATCGTACATCAGGAAATGGGAATCCTATTGTGGCCGCATGGACGTTGCATATGACTCCGTCTCCATCACAGATGTGCTGGAATTTCTTGCGGGGCTACACCATGATCAACATCTCAGCTATAGTGCCATCAATAGCGCCAGGAGTGCGCTCTCGTCCTACCTCAATATTGAGGTAGGATCCAATAAATTGGTCTCCAAACTTATGCGGGGGATATTTAATTCCAACCCGCCGAGGCCCCGTTACAACGTCACATGGGATATTGGCAAAGTGCTGACCCTGCTGAGAACATGGTCACCCATGACGGGGCTCGAATTGGACAAACTCACCCTGAAGGTGGTGATGTTGATGGCACTTACTTCAGCACAAAGGGTGCAAACGCTTCACAAGGCCAAGATCGACAGAATGATCTCTACCCCTGAACGGGTCACTTTCTTCATTGATGAATTGCTCAAGCAGCATAGACCTGGATTCACAGGGCTGCAGCTGGAGTTTCCAGCATACCCCGCTGATGCTAGGCTATGCATAGCCACCCATATCCGCCACTATATCAAAGTGACGAGGAAAATAAGGGGAATGGAGCAATACCTGTTCATCAGTCACAAAAAACCTCACCATAGAGTGACGGTGCAGACGATATCCCGATGGCTCAGGATCGTCTTGAACAAAGCAGGTATTGACACTGATGTTTTTAAATCCCATTCCACCAGGGCAGCATCAACATCGGCGGCAAAGGCCATGGAGGTGCCCATGGACCAGATACTTGCCACAGCGGGATGGGCCAGTGAAGCCACTTTTCAACGGTTTTACAATAAACCCGTCACCATACCTGGAATGTTCGCAGGAGCCGTGCTGGATGCAGGCCGAGAACATGCAGTTCCCCCTCAGTGAGGGGTCCTTTCTTGTTGTTATTAATAAATATTATTATTTTTTCAGAGAAACAGTGACGGAAATTGATTACTGCTGTCCACCTTTTCAGTAGCGTGTGTGATAGCATGGACGTGCCCTCCGCTCCCAACCCTCGATCATAAAGTCAACTGGTAACTAGAGTCTCTTTAATCTTACTATAACAAGTCATTTCTTGGCTTGGTTTTTCTGTGATTCCACACCGCGGCTTTGAAGTATGTCGCGCATGCGTGCTGGCGGGTTCTTCACGAAATCCCTCATCGCAACTCCTCATAAAATAAAGATCAAACTTCAAACTGGTAAGTTCTCGTTTAATCTTACTATTAAACTTAATTGAGGATTTTGGATCGTTCTCAGGATACAGAATAAACTGGAACAAAAGTGAAATTATGTCAAGAAAACCGAAAGACTCAACACACCTCTTAAAATTCCCTTTTAAAATACTTGGGTTTTGAAATTACCAGAAAATATCAAGACATGTTTAACGCAAATTATAATTCTTTACTTAAGAAATTAAATAATTTAATTAAATTCTGGAAAACGCTTCCGATGTCTTTAATAGGTCCAATAAAAGCTATAAAAATGATTTTTTTTTTACCACAAATTCTACACCTATTCCAATCAATTCCTATATATCTAGCAAAAAAGTTTTTTTTTTTAAATTGGATTCAGACATTACAAATTTTATATGGGATTATAAACCCCATAGAATACAAAGAAGACATTTGAATAAACCCAAAGTATTAGGTGGATTAGCACTCCGTAACTTTATGTACTATTATTGGTCAGTAAATATTAAAAATATTATTCAACTGCTGGACAACTCTGCCCAGCAGGTGGATTGGATTATAATGGAGAGGGAGTACTGCTCCCCTTGTAATATTGGAGCGATCCTCCTCTCACCAATGAAGTTGAATAACACAAACTATAACAAAAATCCAATTATACACAGTACAATTAGAACTTGGAAACAAACAAAACATAATTTAAAATTAATTATGTCTATCTCTCTTATATCCAATAGTTAATAACCTTCGTTTAAACCCTCCATTATAGACAAATCATTTATACAATGGGAAAGAATAGGAATTAAAACGCTCGGAGACTTGTATGAAACTGGAAAATTACTATAATTCAAACAATTACAACTAAAATATAATCTGGGAAACAATGAATATTTTAAATATTTTCAAATATGTGCTTATCTGAAAAAATATACACAAGATTATTACAACATGCCATTAGATTTACTGGATGAAGCAATGAAGACAAAGGCCGAATCAGCAAATTTAATATCATATTTACATAGTATTATTTTAAATATAGAAATACCAGCTGATGGTATTAGAAGAGACTGGGGACAAGAATTAGCTATTAAATTTTCAAAAGAAAGGTGGGATGAACCTTTATTAAATGTGTACAAATGCTCGATTAATGTAAGACACACTTTAATCCAATTAAAAATTTTACACAGATTATACTATTCAAAAACCAAAATAAGTTAACTTTTTCCCAACGTATCACCCATCTGTGATAAATGCCAGTCTCAAGAAGCTACTGTAGCACATTTATTTGTTTTTTGTATAAAAATTAAAAAATTTTGGATTGCAATTTTTGAAATCTTTACAAAATTATTTAAAATAAAACATACCAAAAGCAGAACGGATTATCTTTGGTACAAAGGAAGGTAGCCCTGAACTAAATGTGTTTCAAAAGAACCTATTTGATTACGGGTTAATAACTGGAAAAAATCTTATTTAAAAATTTTGGAAAAACGCTCCTATAATGTGGATTTAAATTATGTTTGAAACACTACACCTGGAAGATATGAGGCTCCGCCTGACAGTCAAATCAGATCACTTTTATAGGAAGTAGTCTTCATTTATAGACTTACTACAAGCATAAGGTGCAACAGTACTTTAAAAAGGCACCATTGTCAGGACTTTGTAAAGGGGGATGAAATGTGTCAAGTTGGTACATCCCTTTTGCGTGATGTTCATAACAGAACAACTGTCTTTTTCTTTTTTCTTCTTTCTCTTTTTTCTTTTCTAGGATCTATTTCTTAATTTATTTTCTCTAATTCCTCGTTTAACGGGTCTTTCTTCTTTCCTTTCGTCACGCTTCTACACTTTCACTATTCTCTTTCACTTTCTCTCTGTTCTCAATTTCTATCCTTCCCTAATAGCTTTAAAAAATGAAGGGGTACAATAAATGTAATAATATATACGTGGCGTGTATTAATGTAATTTACTGTACTTCTAATAAAAAATAAAATTAAACAATAAATACTAAATTAATAAATAAATAAAAAAGAATAGTTGTGCAAGTTTTGTGGTACAAGGACCACTCCTACAATTAGCCTGGATTATGTGCTTGGACTTGGGGTTTCAAAATTTACAGAAGGCACAAAACTGAGTGGAAGAGTTAACTGTGAGAAAGATAATGAAAGATTAAGACAATGTATACAGGCTGAAGTAATGGATGGATAGATGGCTGAGGAAATTTAATGCTGAGAAATGTAAGGTATAATAGTAAGATTAAACGAGAACTTACCAGTTTGAAGTTTCATCTTGATTTTATGAGGAGTTACGTTGGTGATTACGTGAAGAAGACCCGTTCAGGCCGCATGCGTGTCAATCTTCAAAGCAGCGGTATGAAATCACAAATAACAATCACCGAAGTGACATAGTAAGATGCGTGACTCGAGAACTACCAGATGATCTTAATGAGGGTGATCTTTATGAGAGCCCTAGAGGAATGAGATGTGAACACATCAGTGTTAATATCTGCATCAATCAAGACTTGTTTCAACCATCTCAAAATAGTATTAACTGACACTCTCTTATATGGCTTTTTGTAACTGATAAACAATCCTGTCTCCATGTTCCGTAGCTGCAATGTATTGCATCAAATGTGTTTTTACGCATAAAGATGGATCCGTAGGATATGCTGAGAACACCATTTTGAACCCTGTGAACCTGGCCTGCTTTGTTTGAGGAGGTCATTAATGTAGAACGTAACATTGTCTGCAGCTATTTCCATTCTATCTAGCTGTAGTTTTTGTAACGTCTGTACTCTCTGTGCTGATACCAATGTAATGAGCATGGCCACCTTCATGGTGATTTTGATCAAAGACAGAGACGAGACAGGGACCCACTCACACAGTAGTCTGAGGACCACGCTCACATCCCAAATTGCCATATATCTAGGTTTAGGAGGTCTGGAATTAAAAATCCCTTTCATTAACCGGACAACGAGAGGGTGAGACCCAATAGAATGTTTGTCTAACTTCATCACTAAATATGATAACAAAGCAATTCTAGCTGTATTGATTGCACTATAACTCAACCCTTCATCATAGTAGAGGGTTGACAGGAACTCTAGAACATGCGAAATACGTGTTGTACAATAGTCAATATTATTTTGTACACAGTAAACTTCCCATTTTTTTTTTACATAACAAATATACTGCTTTTGAGTACTCGAACTCCAAGATGCAGTGAGCATGACCACAGTTCGACACGACAATCCGCGCCCCAGATATGGCCTTCTTAAAATCTGCAAATTAACAAATCAATACGGTCATACAACGGATGGCATTCGCCAGTTACCAGATGCACCAATAAATCCCTTCATTTGGAACATCCATCAGGGGTTGTGTCATCAGCTGTAATATCAAAGGGTACCATGGCTGGGTAATTCAGTCGAGTATCGCCAGTACCCCTGAAGCATCATCCTGCTTGATTTTAAGCAGACATCGATTCATGAGACAAAATGGTGGAAATGCACACACCACCCCAATGCAGCGAGAAAGCGTCAATTGCTACTGCCCCAGGATCTGGTTCCCATGACACATATGTTGAATTGGGTAGATTCAGTAGACAGTAATTCAGTAGAATGGGATAGCTGCAGTAGATTTATGTTCTGCTAATTTACATTTGGTTAACAATTAATTACTTGCATGATTGTTTTACTGTATTCAAATAATATCATGAATGGAATTACCATTGTTATGGTTCGGTAATTTTTAATTTGGAAGGTGTTGCACATATGATAGCAGTGTATTATCTTGGGAGTGTATTAGTGATTAAGAACTAAGACTGGAATGTGGTTATTCTTTGAAACACTGTTGTTAGGTAGGTGTGGTTCCCTTCATTAAAGGAGTTTGGTTACTTGTCCAAATCTGTTTTTAATTTATTTCTTGGGATCTTGCCACTGCTGACTAGTATTTATTGTAATAAGTCACTCACTACAGGATTGTCAGCCTCTGACTTGCTCTTTAGGTATGCTATTTATTTAGCTGATCCATTTAGCTTCTTATTAATGATGGTAGTCATGATGCCCATGATGGGAGACTGCGTATTATCAATGTTATTGAGTATCTCGGGTAGAAACAAGGAACTGCTGATGCTGGTTTACACAAAAAGACACAAAGTGATGGAGTAACTCAGTGGGTCAGGCAGTATCTCTGGAAAACAAGGATAGATGATGTTTCAGGTTTGGACTCTTCTTCAGATTCAATGTCAAGGGCAGGTGGTTGGACTTTTGTTTGGTACCTTTACTGTTGTGAATTTACTGGCCAGTTATCAGCCCAAGCCTGAATGTTGCCTGGGTCTTTCGATGAACATGGACTGCTTCAATTGTTGAGGAGTTTCACTTGGAATAGAACACTGTGTAGTCATGAGGAAACATCCCCACTCTTAATCTTGTGATCGGTGGAAAGGTTTTGAAACAGTTGAAGATGGTTGGGCCAAGGACACTCTTATAGTAATGCTCCAAGGTGGGATGACTGACCACCACCAAACACAACCATCTTTACCACTGTGAGGTATGACTCCAACCATTCAAGGGTTTTCTCTTTAACGGTTTTAATTAAAGGATACATATTGGTCTAAAGAACTGGCCCTGTTTAAAGCAGTGTCATGAAATACTTTCTATACTCTTGGAACCTGGGTTTAACACTTCATTTAAAAGTCCAGCATTCCAGCATAACATAGTATTACCTGCATTCTATATTGGAGTGCGACTTGGTCAGATATTGAGTTCTCCCTGACTTGGTGGTGTAAAAAAGTTAAACTAACTCTACTTCACGATTGCAAAATACTTTGGAATAAAAAAATGCATCGCCACGTGGAATTTTGTTGTAGTGACTCATTGCCACATTGGGCAGCGTATGAAAGAACAACATAATTGACTTGTAACATTGAAGACATTAGTAATTTAAGTAAAATTCAAGAGGCAGATATGATATGCAGTAATATACTGGTATTGGTTTATTATTGTCACGAGTACCAAGCTATAGTGAAAAATGTGTGCTGTCCAGTCCAGTCCAATCATACTGACATCAATACAATCAACCCACACCCAAGTTCAACAGCTAATGCTATACATAATACCAGAGTGCAAATATATATTGTTGCAGCATTATAGCATTATTTACAGAGAAAAAGTCCAAAGTCCGCAATGAAGAAAGTTGGAAGGGCAGAACTACATCCTAGTTTATGAGTGGACAGTAGGAAAGAAGCTGTTCCTCCTTTTGGTGGTACGTGCTTTCAAGATGTTGTATCTTCTGCCTGATGGAGGCGAGTTGAAGAGGGAATGACCGGGGTAAAAATTTCCAGAGAATACAAACCCTATGTCTTTATGGCCTTGAAGAGAGATTTATAAAATCAGTAAAGTCGGGTGACCATTGAGAACATGACTACTTTTGTGTTTCAGTGACCTTTTTGTAGCTTTCCCGGAAAAAGCAGCAAATAAAGTGGCTTGCAATATCTCCCATTTTAATGTATATTAATTTACTTAAAAATCAATTTCTGGAAAAGGGTGGCATGGGCGGGACAAAGCCTGGCAAGTGATAGGTGGAGTGTTAAAGAAGGAACTGCAGATGCTGGAGAATCGAGGGTACACAAAAGGCTGGAGAAACTCAGCGGGTGCAGCAGCATCTATCATCTCCCATCAGTCTGAAGAAGGGTCTCGACCCGAAACGTCGCCTATCTCCTTCGCTCCTTAGATGCTGCTGCACCCGCTGAGTTTCTCCAGCCTTTTGTGTACCCAAGTGATAGGTGGATATGATTGCGTGAGGATGATTGGCAAATGGATGAAGCAAATGACAAAGGCTAGAGGTGAAAAGGAGACAACAGGATGTCAAATAAGAGAAGGTGGCAGAGAAAAAGGGTCTGCAAGGAAAGTCTTGGTTGGGAACTTTGTGGAGGAGATATTTTGGGCAGGTATTATCACATAATTTAAAAGATATTTGGTCAGGTACACGGATAGATAGGTATAGAGGGATTTAGCCAACCACAGGCAGATGCGACTAGTGTAGATGGGGCATGTTGTTCGGTCTGGGCAAGTTGGCCAAAAGGCTTGTTTCCATGCTGTATGACTCCATGTAATAAAAGCAGGCAGTGCGGGGCTGGGGAATGATGAAGTTAGAGGCTGTGGAGGGGAGATTGCCAAAGGTGAGGTGATCAGAAACAATCTGAGAAATGGTGGCCTGGTGTTTGTCTGCAGGGTCAAGGTTCATAAGTCATAGGATCAGAAGTAGGCCATTCAGCCCATCAAGTGTACCTCACCATTCAATCATGGCTGATTTATCTTTCCCTCGCAACCCATTCTCCTGTCTTCTTTTACTAATCAAGAATCTGTCTGTCTCCGCCTTAAAAATATACCCAATGACTTGGCCTTCAATGCTGTCTGTGGCAATGAATTCCACAGATTCACCACTAAAGAAATTCCTCTTTTCTGAAGGTATGTCGTTTTATTCTGAGGCTATGCCCTTTGGTTCTAGATTCGTCTGCGAGTGGAAACATCCTCTCCACATCCACTCTATCCAGACCTTTGACTATTACACACTATGGTCAAGAGATAAGTATGTGGAGTCGCAAACCAAAACGTCACCTACCCAGGCTGGAGACATGGAATTCACATCACCTGTCCAATTTCACTCCTGGGATAAATAAAGTCCTATCATATGTATCGCTCTCCAGAGATGCTGCCCGACCCGCTGAGTTACTCCAGCACTTTGTGGCTTGTTGTGTAAACCAGCATCTGCACTTCCTTCTATCCCACCCCCACACACATAAACAGACACTTTCTCCCTCTCTTCCCCTCAACAGCCCCCGCCCCCAGCCCCACCCGCCGCGCGCGTCCCCATCAGCCCCGCCCCCTGGCCGCGCGCGTCCCCATCAGCCCCGCCCCCAGCCCCACCCGCCGCGCGCGTCCCCATCAACCCCGCCCCCAGCCCCACCCGCCGCGCGCGTCCCCATCAGCCCCGCCCCCTGGCCGCGCGCGTCCCCATCAGCCCCGCCCCCTGGCCGCGCGCGTCCCCCCCCCCCTGGCCGCGCGCACCCGCCCCCCTGGCCGCGTGAACGCGCGCCGGGGGGATGCTGGGAGGCCTGGGTGGCGGCGCGGACGCGTGATTCCCGCGGCGCTGACAATCAGCGGGGGCGCGCGCGGCGGCGGGCACGAGCACAAGCACCGGCCTCCCTCCCTCCCTCCGTTCAACGCAGCGCAGCGACTCACCGCGGGGAGGACAGCGAGCCCACGGCGGCCGCACCGCCCGGCCCCGGCCTCGGCCTCCTGGTAAGGACACGGTGTGCGTGTGTGAGTGAGATGGCGGCCGGCCCTCCCTCCGGCCTCACACCTCCTGTGAACCTCTGTCGCCGCCTCGCTTGTCCGTCGACGGGAGGGAGGGATGGAGGGAGACCTTCGGCGTGTGGAGGCCGAGCGGCCCGGGTTGTCCTCGGTCCCGGGGACGGACGGGTGGAGGGAAGAGAGGAGGGAGGGAGAGCGAGGGGCAAGGAGAGGCCGCGTCGGCCGAGCGGCCGCCGGCACCGCCCCCTCTCTCCGCCCATTGGCCGCCGCTCACGTCAGTCACCAGGCCCCGCCCACAGCGGGCTGCTGTGATTGCAGGGACCGAGTTAGTTGTCAGATTCCCAGGAGTGCTGGAGTATCTCAGCAGGTCAGGCAGCACTTTGTACATTTATTTTTAAATCGCATCTGTCTCTGTCACAGGAACAATGCTGGGTGCACAGAGTCAGGCAGTAGCAGCTGCATGGGGTGAAGAAACCCGGGGCAATGGTGGCCCCTGGTGCAAGGGACAAATACAGACAGGCCTTGTTGCAGCCTCGAAGATAGACGCAAAGTGCTGGAGTAACTCAGTGGCACAGGCTGCATCTCTGGAGAGAAGAAATGGGTGACGTTTCGGGTTGAGACCCTTCTTCAACCTCACAAGGAGCTGGCTAGGTTGCATGGGGGACACTACAAAGAGTTTTGGTTTGCTTATTTAAGGAAGGAGAGTTCCTCCAAAGGGCTGGAGGAACTCAGCGGGTCAGACAGCATCTGTGGAGAGAGTGGATGCGGGGAGGATGTTTCTACTAGTGGAAGAGCCTAGAAGCAGAGGGCACAGCCTCAGAATAAAAGGACGTACCTTTATAAAGTTGCTGAGGAGGAATTTCTTTAGTCAGAGGGTGGTGAATGTGGAATTTGTAACCACAGGCATTGGTGGAGGCCAAGTCATTGCGTATTTTTAAAGCAGAAATTGACAGGTTCTTGATTGATAAGGGCGTCAAAGGTTTGTTTAGTTTAGTGTATTGTCATGTGTACCAAGGTACAGTGAAAAGCTTGTGTGTGCTAACCAGTCAATGGTGAGACAATACATGATTATAGTTGACCCGTCCAAAGTGCACAGGTACATGATAAAGTGAATAACGTTTAGTACAAGATAAAGGGTACACAAAAAACTGGAGAAACTCAGCGGGTGCAACAGCATCTAAGGAGCGAAGGAGATAGGCAACGTTTCGGGCCAAAACCCTTCTTCAGACTGATGGGAGGTGAGGGGGGCGGGGAGAAGGAAAAAGGAGGAGCCCGAGGGCTGAGGGAGAGGTGGGAAGGAGAGGAGACAGCAAGGGTTAACAGAATTGAGAAAATTCAATGTTCAAGCCAAGAGGATGCAGACTCCCCAAGCGGAATATGAGGTGCTGTTCCTCCAATTTGCGGTGCTGTTCACTCTGGCTGTGGAGGAGGCCCAGAACAGAGAGGTCGGATACGGAATGGGAGGGCGTCCAGTTAAAGTGATTAAAGATAGTCAGAGACTTTCCCATGAGGTAGATGGTAGCTCAGGAGCACTCTATAGTTATGGGGTGAAGGCAGGAAAATGGGGTTGAGAGAGAAAGATATGGGAAAGAAAAGCCATGATTAAATGACGGAGTAGGCTTGATGGGCCAAATAGTCTAAAGTTGCCCCAATGACATGAATTTAGGAATGGACAGGCAATGTTTCAGCTTGGGACCCTTCCTCAGACTAGATATCCCTCAAGGAAGGATATACTTGCTTTGGAGACATAGTGGAAAATGTACACCAGGCTGATTACTGGGATGAAGTTGTTGATAATTAAAGGTAGACACAAAAAGTTGGAGTAACTCAGTGGGTCAGGCAGCGTCTCTGGAGAGAAGGTGATGTTTCGGGTCGAGACTTCTTCAGACAATTATCAATTGTTGATAATTAATTTCGTTTTGAGTGTATTGAGCCAATACTTATGAGGTTTAGAAAGAATAAGAGATGATATTAAAACACAGATACACAAGGAACGGTAGATGCTGGAGTATTGAGCAAAACACAAGTGCTGGATGAAGTCAGTGGGTCAGAGAGGAGAACTTCTTCAAAGTCAGTCTGAAGAAGGGTCCTGACCTGAAATGTCAATGTCATCTGTCCATTTTAACTGCTGGGTTCCTTCAGCATTTTGTGTGTTGATGTTAAAACATGCCGTGCCTGGATGGATGGAGGGGGGGGGGGGAGAAATTGGGGGACAGTTAACAGTCCACGCCTTGTGCTATTGAGAGGATGTTTTCACCATGAGGGTAGGGGGAAACAAGCCACAGAGGTTCAGAATACAGGTCCTTACCAGGTTACAGCAGGATTCTGTTCTCAATACTGATTGTAACCTCAACAGTTTGCAAGCCTGAAGAAGAGTCTCAACTCAAAACATCATCCATTCCTTCTCTCCAGAGATTCTGCCGGTCCCGCTGATTTACTCCAGCTTTTTGTGTCCATCTTCAGTTTGCAAGTTGGGAATGTGGCTGTGAACTGAATCCCACGTGGTAGAAGATCCCTCAGAGGTGGGTTGGCCCATAGAGATAGATAGTGTGGAGAAGCATTTTAAATCTGCTTTATGCCATTGTTAATAATAGAACTGTTATTACCAAATTTAGTCCAAGACACTCTTTAGCTAATCGTGATATATCAAATGATTTTACTGCCAACAAGGTTTTAAATGTTATGGACAAAAAGGTCACAGCTGCTGATTCGAATGACATAATTGGACATCTAGTTTTAACTACAGTGTGTTCTTCTTGGTTTCAAAGTGGCTGGTGTCAAGAACAATTGCCTTTATCCAAGCAGTGGCCAGCAAATTCACTTTACTAATGTGCCAAATATCAAGGTGTTTGTAAGATGGGGAGGCCTGTGTGGGATCATCTATTTTGGTTGGATTTTGAAGAATTTCTTCTGTGCTGTGCTGTGACTCCAGGAAATTCTCTACTCCAGAGAACTGTGGAGATAGTCATTGAATATATTTAAGGCATAAATCGGAACCATATGAACCAAAATGGAGTCGAGTGGTATGGGAAGAGGGTGGAAAGTGATGTAGAGACCAAGATAGGTTCAACTAATTGAATAATGGTGTGGAAATGAGGGTTTGTCTGATCTTCTACTGCGTTTGATGTTCTCATGAGATTGGTGAAGTTCAGGTTTCTTTCCCCTGTGTATTGTTACTAAACTGGGCTTAATGAGATAGAAATTCAATACACAAAATGTAATTGTGAGGATGAGTAAAATTATTTTGTGAAACATTCATGCAATGCTTGAAGGAAGTTAGATGGCAGTCATCTGTCAAGAACTAGAGGGTGGGGGAATAGTTTATCTTAACTGGGTAGGTGATTCAGATTCTTTAACATTTTTTTGGTCAAAACATCCATGTAACATTTTCTTTATTTCTGCACAAATCTTTATCGTTAAGCATAGATATAATGGCATAATGGGATTCAAGAGAAACATGTTTGGAAATGAATACAAAACAGTTACAGCTTGGAAATGTGCAATTTGTAGGCAATTATTTTATTGTTAATTCAATTAGAATGTGTGTCAGAGTTGTTGCAAGATATCACAAAATTTGTTCCAAACCAAATGTTAGACTTCCTCTTCAATTATTAAGAAACTTAAGATCGTCATAGGTAATGAGGCTTTTACATTTTTTTCCACATTGTCCTTGGTTTTTTGTGAACTTGATTGAAATTTTAAACATGTTTTTTAACTGCATTATTAATCACACAGCCACCCCTGAGGCCCCTCCCATTTTGTTTCACCGATTTAGTTCATAATTCATAAATTCTAGGTGCAGAATGCCATTCGGCCCATTAATTCTACTCTGCCATTCAATCATGGCTGATCTATAAAAGGAACAAATTTAACTCCTTTATTGGTTTTAGTTTATAATTGTCATATATACCGAGATACATCGAAAAACTTAGGTTTGTGTACTATCCAGAGAGATTGAACTGTACATGAGTACATCTGATAGTGCCAAAGATAAAATAAAGTGCAGAATATAGTGTTTACAGTACAGAGAAAGTGCAGATAAAAATAATAAGTGCCAGAGCTGCAATAAGGTAGATTGGAAGATCAGAAATATTTCCATAGCATATGAGAGTTCCATTCAAGAGTCTGATAATAGCAGTTGTTCTTGAATCTGGAAGTAAGTGCTTTCAAGATTCCGTATCTTCTTCCCAACAAGAGGAGGGAGAAGAGAGAATGACCAGTGAGTTTCCTTGATACAATTGGCTGAGTTCCATAGGCGGCGTGAAGTGTAGATTAAATCAATTGGGTACGGTGCGAAGGGAAGGGGGTGGCCTATGCGAAGGACTGGGCTGTATCCATGACACATGGTCTTGGGCATACCAAACTGTTATGCAACCCCTTGGAATACATTTGATGGAGCCTCTGAAGGAATTGATAAGAATCTTTAGAGAGTTACTTTCTTTGTTTTCTGAGGAAGTAGATATGTTTGTGTGCTTAGCCATACTGTAGATATGGTTGGTCTGTGTCAAAATGAAGCTGGTATTTGATTTAGCTTTTTAGTTTAGAGATAGAGATGGAAATAGGCCCTTCGACCCACTTAGTCCACACCGACCAACAATCACCCATACATTAGTTCTATCCTATGCAATGGCACAATTTATAGAAGCCAATTAACCTACAAACTGCACATTTTTGGAGTGTGGGAGGAAATCGGAGCACGATGAGAAAACACACGTGGTGATGGAGAACGTACAAACTCCGTACAGACAGCACCTGTAGTCAGGATCAAACCTGGGTCTCTGGCATTGTAAGGCAGCAACTTTACTGCGGCACCACTATGCTGCCTCTTTTCATCTAGGAACTTGATGTTCTCGACCATCTCCACTTCAGCATCATTGATACAAATTTGGGTGTGCACTTGCTGAAGTATATGTATTTATATAAAACAAATTGCCCAAGTTTTTTTTAATTTTTGGGAAGATGTATGATTTACCTGTTAAATTTCATTTGCTTATCTGCCCATTCTACTACCTATTTCTATCCTCACATTTTATTACCAGCCTCCTTTATCATCTTTCCACATCTTGTATCAGCAATAAATGCTGAAATGTTATCAAGCTCACCACATCTAATTCATGATGGTAATGGCATTGATCCTGAGGCGCATCATTGTCTACTATTCTCCAATTGGGAAAAACACTGCAACTCAGTACTTTTTCCCCAATAACCAATTTCCTACCTGAGCTAGATGTTCTGAAAATCCATGTGAGCAACATCCACTACATTCATTTTACCAACCTTCTCAATTAACAAACAATTCAAGCACATCCACCAAACTATATGATGTTTCCAAACTTTTGCTGCCTTTTTAATTCAAACTTCTGCAAGTGCTTATTTTTTCTGAACATTATTAGTTAACTCTACATGAAGGGAACAAGTCGGGCATTGTTGATATTGTCCATTACAGAAAGTTATATTTGTCCACTGTTGTGTGAAATAGTTCTGGGTTGACTAAATTTGCATTGTATTTCACCCAACTTCTGAAGAAGGGTCTCGACCCGAAAAGTCACCCCTTCCTTCTCTCCAGAGATGCTGCCTGTCCCGCTGAGTTACTCCAGCTTTTTGTGTCTATCCCAACTTCTATACTCATTTCCCTGACCGTTGAAGACCAGCGTGACAAAAGCCATCAACACCCTATCTACCCACAAAGCCATTTTCAGGGAATATTTTGGTCTAATTTTCTGGTTTTCCTTTATCTGCTCTGTCCGTTTTCCTCTAAATGTTGTGAAAAATTCAAGTAAATAGTCACTTAACTGAACCCTGGAGATACCAATCCTACTTCTTCTTCTTCTTGCGTATGGCGTGCTCAGCGTAAAGTTCTATTTGACATTTGATTGTGCATGCCAGATTGATTGCATTTGTTGAAACAGGGCAGACCACGTGAAGGTTGCAATCCCCCCCCCCCCCCCCCAATCCTACTTATTTCAGTAAACCAATAGTGACAAATCACTTTCTTTCCAATTGCGAATAAGATGATCTAATCTTTCTTGTACTTCTGCTTCCTTAAAGCCTTTGATGTAATTGCCCACATCTTTCTCCAATGTCTTTCTATAATTGTCCAGTGAGAATGGAAACACTCTGTACTTTTATATTAATCATAACCAGAGAATCGTTGAAATAGTTTTTCTTTTTTGCTTCCATGCCGTTACTTCTTATATCCCTGAAGGATCAATCTTTTGGGATGCTGCCCAATTCCTAAGTTACATGATGCTATTCAGCAACAGCGTTCAAAAATACAGTGGAGCCACAAGGAACTGCTGATGATGGAATCCTGAGCAAAGCACAAAATGCTTGTGGAACACACTGGGTCAGGCAGCAGCTGTGAAGGGAATGGACAGACGATGTTTCAGGTCGGGATACTTCTTCCGATTGATTAAAGAAGGGACCTGATCCGAAATGCTGCCTGTCCACTCCCTCCACTGATTTTGTCTGACCCACTGAGTTACTCCAGCACTCTGTGTTTTGTTCAAAAATAGTGGCACACCGACGATATTCACCTCTACGTTAGCACTCTCGAAGATGGCATGCTGCCCATTCAACATACATTATTGGATGGGCAGACATTTCTTCCATTGAAATATTAGATATATTGAAGCCATTTTCTGTAGTCTCTAGACACCAATTCCAGCCCTCTCATTGACAACCATTCAAAACTCAACCAAACTTATTTTGCAGTATATTTGACCTTGCTTTGGGATCACTTACCCCTTCCATTAATCATGCAGTTATTTCTCCCAGCCCCATCATATTATTGCCTGATTTTACCTTCCCTCGGCTTATTTTCTGCTGAAGACCCTAAACTGCAAGTTGTTATCTCGACGAAGATTCAAAGCACTCTTGATTGGACGCTTGCACTCTGCACTCCAAAACCGAGGTCATCCAAAACTCTCCTATTACCGAGTCCTGTTTACACATTCCTTCTGTATTTTATAGTAATAGGGAACTCCAACTCATACATGCTGACCAGTGTTTTTCCTGAGATAGTTTCCATTTGTCTGCATTTTGCCCTTTTCCCACCCGTCCAAATTTTGTAATTGTACCATCTCCACTACTTCCTTCGGCAGCTTGCTCCACATTCCCACTGCCCTCTATGTCTAGAGACCACAGCCAATGGCTTCAATATATCTAATTCTTGACTCCCCCATTCTGGAGAGAAGCCTGCAACCATTCACCTGAACTATACCCCTCATGACTTAAGTCTCAATAAGGTCACCTTCGCTCCAGGGAATACCGTCCCAGCATATGCAGTCTCAAGTTCTCCAATTTAAATCATTCTTGATTTCAAATCCCTCTTAACTTTACCATGCCTGTATCTTTGTAATATCTCCAGTCCTATAATCAATGGTCAAGGCCTTAACCTCTAACTTCTTTCCTAAATCTCTTTGCCTTTCTGTCCATCTTTCTTAAGATGTTCCATACAGCCTACTTTCTGGCAATTTTTCAACACTTCATGCCCCTTCCAACACTGGTATTTACTTGTATATTGTCCTTAGAACTACTTAGATTTCCTGGAGTATTGTGTCCAGCTCTTGACATCGCAGTTTGAGTCGTGCAGCATGGAAACAGGCCCTTCGGCCCAATTTACCCATGCTGACCAAGATTCTGCGTCTACACTAGTCCCACTTTCTGTGTTTGGCCTATTTCCCTCTAAACCTTTCTGATCTATGTACTTGTCCAAATGTATTTTACATGCTGTTTGCAGTTGAGGCCACCTGCCTCAACCTTAGTGGCCTGAATAACATCTCTTCCCTTGCGACACTGATGACAATTCAAGTATTTTTACACCTCCACTGTTTCTAGCTTTACTTTTTCATCAACACTTCTTTCCTTTTTGGGTTTAGCATGCTTTTGTAGAAATAAATAACTGCAGATGCCGGTTTATACCAAAAATAGACACAATGTACTGGAGTAACTCAGTGGGTCAGGCAGCATCTCTTGAGAAAAAGGATGGGTGACATTTCTGATCAGGACCCTTCTTTAGTCTGTATCTTTCTTTAGCATGCTCTTGCCTACTTGCTTAATTTAGTAGTTTTTTAGTTTTATGATTTCATTTTCATCGCTTATAAGGTTGTCTCTGTTCTCCCTTCTTTGGTAATCCGTTGGGGTTGAGCATGACTTCCTTCCATTCGAGCTCTGTGTGTTCTGAGGTGTCTGAAGAGGTTGTGCAGCTCTGCCCTCTGCCACTACTAGGGCAGATGGTGTTTGAATGGATTGTGTGGAGTGTTGTGTGCTCTTTCCATTGTTTGGATGTGGTTTCCAAGAGTACCTGCTGCAGAGTCTTGCGGTGCTCTCTGACGTCCTGAATATCCATAGTGCCACCAATCTACGTCAGTGGCAGATTGCCTTAGTCAATTGCATTATCTGAGTCAATAATAAAACGCTATTCTGTTCAAGCCCTGGTCCAGAAATAAGGCGTTACTTTAAAAAGCTTAAAATGTGCATTTGACTAAATGATGACAAATGATGCATGCTCTATTCTTCAGTCCAGATGTTTTTTTCAATTACATTTTTGTGTTGTATTTAAATCAATTGTAGGTTTGGGTTCTCTCACTAGTTTTAGGGGGGGGGGGTGGGGGTGATTAGTTACCTGCACTTACTATACTTTTGCTGCAGCATACATGTAAGAGTGGTTTTCCACTGCCATTTAGCATTAAGTCCCCAGATGTCTAAGGTAACTAATATGCAACAAAGCTTTCATACATGGTTCATGGAACCTGTGAGTCACAGGGGTGTGTTTAATTATACTGGTCAATACCTTTACAAAACTTGTTTCATGCACAAACTATTCCCCCCAACTGTGATTTAAGCTACGTTTCTTTTGTCTTTCATACTTTTTGAATAATTACTTTTGATTTAACTCAAGAACAAATTACTTGTCTTGGATATTCAAAGCTGCAAATGCTCAGCAAATCATACAGCATTTGTAGATGGAGAAATGTTTCAGATTGATAGCCTTTGATCAGAATAATTTTGCTGAGGCGTGGACCATTGTTTCATTTCCACAACACTGACTGACACGAGTGCCTAGATCTTAAAAAATGCCACCTCTCACTTACCTTCAGCTTTTTAATGCTGAACTGTACAGTTGTGGAACAGGCCCTTTGGTCCACAATATGTCGTAAACATGATGCCAAGTTAAACTAACCTTCTCTGCCTGTACTTAATCCATATCCCTCCATCCCTGTGTGTAAATGCCTCCTAAACATCACTCTTAAACGACCACCACCACCGTGTGTGCGTGCGCGCAAGGCGATCACCTTCTTGATCTCAAATAACCCTCACACGTTAGTACACCCCGTGCTCGTCTCACTGTCCTCCATGTCTTTCTCCTTGTTGAATACCCAAGCAAAGTAGTTGTTCAGTACCTTACCTACATCCTCTGACTCCTACCATAAATTCCTTTATCCCTGAATGGTCCTACTCTTTCCCTAGTTACACACCTCTTTTTATTGTCTTTTTAAAATTCTTTGTGATTCTCTTGAATTCTACTTGCCAAGGACATTTCAAGGCCTTTTTTACATCTTCTAATTTCCTGCTTTAGTTCTTTCCTGCTTTCTTCATATTCTACAAAGGCCCTTTCTGTTTTCATCTTCCAAAAGCCACCAAAGCTCCCTTGCCATTCTCCTCCTTCCGGGAACATGCTGATCTTGAACTGATTAATTGGTCTTGAAATGACTCCCAAATGAGGACATCCAATAATAGCTGCTCCAAAATTACTCTCACTGACACCTGCCTACAAATGTCGTGATTTACCTTTGCCTATTTATCCTCTTTATTCATAACTGTCTTACAACTTAAAGTGTGCAGAAAGGAACTGTAGATGCAGGTATGTACTGAAGAAAGACACAGTGCTGGAGTAATTCAGCAGGTCAGATTCAAGAACGGTCCTGACCTGAAACGTCACCCATCCTTTTTCTCCAGAGATACTGCCTGACCCACTGATTTGTTACAACTTAAGGAATTCACTATTCTCAAAATACTCTCCCATTCAAATGCTGTTCACCCGGCCAGGCTCATTTCCCGATACATATTCCAGTATAGTCCTTTCACAAGTTGGATTATGAACTTCTCTGTTTCATAAACTCTCTTCAATGCCTCATATAAATTCTAACTCGTATAAATGTCTTGTTCTAGGAGAATCCTAGTCACTATGGAGAAAGTTAAAGTCGCCCATTATGACACCCTGTTGTTTTTGCGTTTTTCCATTATCTACATGCGTATCAGTTCATCTCCCACTGACTTTCGGGAAGCCTTTCATAAAAACCCATCAAAGTGATTGCATCTTTTGAGCTCCTCTTATTTTGTCTTGGTGGACGATGAATCATGAATTAAAATTGGCATGTAGTAAAGGTATGCTAGGATTGTTATGGGAGATTTCAACGTGCAGGTAGATTGGGAAAATCAGGTTGGTACTGAACCCCAAGAAAGGGAGTTTGCGGAGTGCCTCCGTGATGAATTCTTAGAGTAGATTGTATTGGAGCCTACCAGGGAGAAGGCAATTCTGGATATAGTGTTATGTAATGAACCAGATTTGAGAAAGGAACTTGAAGTTAAGGAGCCATTAGGATGTAGTCACCAAAATATGGTCAAGTTTAATCTTGGAGAGGGAGAAGGGTAAATCGGAGGTGTCAGTGTTACAGTTGAATAAAAGGGACTATGGAGCCATGAGGGAGGAGCTGGCCAAAGTTGGCTGGAAAAATACCCTAGCAGGGATGACAGAGGAACAACAATGGCAGGTATTTCTGGGAATAATACAGAAGGTGCAGGATCAGTTCATTCCAAAGAGGAAGAAAGATTCCAAGGGGAGTAAGGGGTGAACGTAGCTGACCAAGGGAAGTCAGGGGCAGTATAAAAATAAAAGAGAAGTACAGTGTAGCAAAGCAAGAGGATTGGGCAATGTTTAAAGAGCAACAGAAGATAACTAAATAGGCAATACGGGGAGAAAAGATGAGGTACGAAAGTAAGCTAGCCAAGAATATAAAGGAGGATAGTAAAAGCTTGTTCAGGTAGGGAAGAGGAAAAAAAATAGTTAAGACCAAAGTTGGACCTTTGAAGACTGAAAAAGGTGAATTTATTATGGAGAACATGGAAATGGCAGATGAGTTGAACAGGTACTTTGGATCCATCTTCACTAAGGAGGACACAAACAATCTTCCTGATGTACTAGTGGCCAGAGGATCTGGGGTGACGGAGGAACTGAAGGAAATCCACATTAGGCAGGAAATGGTGTTAGGTAGACTGAAGGCTGATAAATCCCCAGGGCCTGATGGTCTGCATCCTAGGGTACTTAAGGAAGTGTCTCTAGAAATCGTGGACGCATTGATGATAATTTTCCAATGTTCTATAGATTCAGGATCAGTCCTGTAGATTGGAGGGTACCTAATGTTATCCCACTTTTTAAGAAAGGCGGGAGAGAGAAAACATCGAATTATAGACCAGTTAGCCTGATATTGAGTCAGCATGGATTTACAAAGGGGAAATCATGCTTGACTAAACTTCTGGGATTTTTTGAGGATGTAACTAGTAAAATGGACAAGGGAGAGCCAGTGGATGTAGTGGACCTGGACTTTCAGAAAGCATTTGATAAGGTCCCACATCGGAGAATAGTGGGCAAAATTAGGGCACGTGGTATTGGGGGTAGAGTGCTGACATGGATAGAAAATTGGTTGGCAGACTGGAAATAAAGAGTAGGGATCAACGGGTCCCTTTCAGAATGGCAGGCAGTGACTAGTGGGGTACCGCAAGGCTCGGTGCTGGGACCGCAGCTATTTACAATATACATCAATGATTTAGATGAAGGGATTCAAAGTAACATTAGCAAATTTGCAGATGACACAAAGCTGGGTGGCAGTGTGATCTGCAAGGAGGATGCTATGAGAATGCAGGGTGACTTGAACAGGTTGGGTGAGTGGCAGATGCAGTTTAATGTGGATAAAGTGAGGTTACCACTTTGGTAGCAAACACAGGAAGGCAGATTATTATCTAAAAGGGGAAGTACAACGGGATCTGGGGGTCCTTGTTCATCAGTCAATGAAAGTAAGCATGCGGGTACAGCAGGTAGTGAATGAAGCGAATGGCATGTTGGCCTTTACAACAAGAGGAGTTGAGTACAGGAGAAAATAGATCCTTCTGCAGTTGTGTAGGGCCCTACTGAGACCACACCTGCAGTATTGTGTGCAGTTTTGGTCACATAATTTGAGGAAGGACGTTCTTGCTATTGAGGGAGTGCAACTTAGGTTTACAAGGTTAATTCCCGGGATGGCAGGACTGTCACATGCTAAGAGAATGGAGCGGCTGGGCTTGTATACTCTGGAGTTTAGAATGATGAGAGGGGATCTTATTGAAACATATAAGATTACTAGACTAAATGAGACCCATTGGATCCCATGTTCACACGGGAGGGCTGGTCCCCCAACACAATATTCCACATCCACTAATTCCAATATTGGTGGCCAGTGGGGGGAGGGGGGCTTTCTTGAGCGCTAGTATGGGTGTTGTGGGCTGAAGGGATTGGTTTCCAGAGGGCTAGTATGGACATTGTGGGCCAAATGGATTCTTGGCTGTGGCAGCTCAGTCACTCAAGCCTGATTTGCTAGCAGCTCACTCATGGCTGGTGGGCTGGCAGTTGACTCACAGCTATTCTTGATTGAAGTGCAGTTTCATACCACTTCAAGCAGGGTGCAAGGCCACCAAATTCAAATGCAGTTTCCTATCATTTAAAGCAGGATGCAAGGCCAACAAATTCAAATGCAGTTTCTTACTACTTCAAGCAGGGTGCAAGGCCACCAAATTCAAGTGCAATATCATGCCATTTCAAGCAGGGTGCAAGGCTACCAAATTCACGTGCAGTTTCATACCACTTCAAGCAGGGTGCAAGACAACCAAATTCAAGTGCAGTTTCATACCATTTCAAGGAGGGTGCAAGGCCACCAAATTCAAGTGCAGTTTCGTACCACTTCAAGCAGGGTGCAAGGCCACCAAATTCAAGTGCAGTTTTATACCACTTCAAGCAGGGTGCAAAGCCACCAAATTCAAATGCAGTTTCATACCATTTCATGCAGGGTGCAAGGCTACCTAATTCAAATGCAGTTTCATACCATTTCATGCAGGGTGCAAGGCCACCACGTTCAAATGCAGTTTCATACCATTTCAAGCAGGGTGAAATCACCATAAAACCACATAAACCCCACACTCACAGTTCAGTAGACATTCAGTGTGTTCAGTTGATTCACAGCGCAGACAGTCGTGACCTCTCCCTCCCCCATCTTGCAGAGACTGAGCCACACCCACACTTCCGGATTTTATAATCCCTCCCCTCTCCCACCGGAAGGGGCGTGGCCTTCATGGCTTGAGAGACAGGAGAGAGATTCTCAACATTTTTTAAACACTAATAACACTTTTATTTTTAATTGATGGGAAGAATCCTCTGCACCTGATGAGCGGAGGGGGACTGAATAGGATGGCCAAAAATCACAGCCCTAAGTGGTAGCGTTTTTATTTAAAATCAATATACAGCGCAAACAGGAAGTTGTCAAATTTAGACTTTTAATCATTTACCATTTCAAACCAACCACCACCAATCATTTGCTGTGCTTCATTTCCAACCAACCGTTTGCTGTGCTTCATTTCCAACCAACCACCACCGTCCATTTCCCGTGCTTCATTTCCAACCGACCACATTTTCATTTTCAAAGCACATTAAGGGCACTCAAGGTCAGT
The DNA here is from genome assembly GCA_963514005.1 of Raja brachyura. The sequence goes on from OY740790.1 coordinate 11,283,585, forward strand.
AAAACCACACTCACATTTTAGTAGACATGTGTTCAGTGTGACCCTCTCGCTTCCCCATCTTACAGAGACTGACTGAGGCACTCAACACTTCCAGGTTTTATAGTCCCTCCGGAAGGGGCGTGACCTTTAGGAGAGAGAATCTCAACATTTTTTAAACACTAATAACTATTTTATTTTTCATCAATGGGAAAAATCCTCTTGTCCTGCAAAGCGGAGGGGGACTCTGAGTCAGATGGCTAAAAATCACAGCTGTAACTGGCAGCATTTTTTCTAAAATCAATATACAAAACAACAGGTCAAGATCAGACTTTTAGTAATACAGATTGGACACACTAGAGGCTGGAAACATGTTCTCAGTGTTGGAGAAGTCCAGAACCAGGGGCCACAGTTTAAGAATAAGGGGTAAGCCATTTACAACGGAGATGAGGAAACTTTTTTTCACACAGAGTTGTGAGTGTGGAATTCTCTGCCTTGGAGGGCGATAGAGGCCAGTTCTCTGGATACGTTCAAGAGATATGGGGAGAAGGCAAGAACGGGATACTGACTGGGGATGGCTCGAAGGGCCGAATGGCCTACTCCTGCACCTATTGTATATCCCTCCAGTATGTCCTCTAGTGCAACTGTGGGATTCTCCCCGATTAGTCACTCCTTCACCTCTCTTATCATGTCTGAAATATGGAATCACGGAGCTACTTTCTCTTAAATTATATAGGGTTTCTAGTTTTTGTGTTTATTTGATCCTATCAAGCCTTTGATTAAATCCATATATAAATCAACCATATGCTCCCCATCAATTCTTGTTAGCATCTTGATTCAATCAGATTAGTCCATACTGACTATATTTGATCAACACGTCAACATTTGATTTTGTAAATTATTGTTGCCGTTTTAAAATTGGTAATTTTGGCTGACCGGCTTATAATGTGGTCTGTTCATGTCTTTTCAATACTATTTCGGTTGTCTTCCAATCTTCGACTATCAACTATGTAGCTAAAAAGAAAAACAGAAAATACGAATGATGCTGAACTTCTGTGGGGAGAGAAACACAGTTAATGCTTCAGGCTAATGACCTTTCATTAGATAGTATTCGAAATTGATGGTTAGAATTTCGACTGTTTCCTCCGTTCATTTCACAGTCTGGGATACTTTCTATGTGAACTTGATATGTGTTCTCTGATGTTACAAAATGCCTTAATATTTAATCACCACCTATGTTCATACTTCCAATATTTCACACTTTTCTTCAACATGTTCCACAAACCCTCTGACATCTGCAGTTCTCTGATTCTTACCACTTGCACGACGGCTGAATTTATCGTTACCTTAAGATAATTTAGCTCTTAAGTTTGAAATTTCTACAATCGTTCCTCACATTTATCCCCTTTCTAATATTTCCATCAGTGGCTTGATGTCAAATTATGTTCAGTTATGTTCTTGTGAAGTGCTCACAGATGTGTTGAATCCTTCAGTTGGATTGATAAAGGAGTTGCATAGTTTGTCGCTGTGTGCCTTTGGGCCCAGGTGGCTGTTTTCCCTCATTTTAACAACTGCAGCTCATACTTTCATCAAGTTGCCATGGAAAAATAAAACAAACCTTTGATGTGTAAAGGCAAGCACCGTTATACAACCTGCCACATCAAATTATGTTCAATGTTGGGTTTGGTTAGTTGTGATAATAACATACTTTTTGATTTTTTTAAAACTGAAAACCTGGGAAACTCTGTTTTTTTTTTAAACCTGGAAATGTCAAAATTTGAACATCTGTGAAATCTTGCATGTAGCCTTCCAAGTATCAGTCAAGCAAAGTTGAAATTCTTATTGAGCCATATGCAGAGAATTATAAGCCATAGTGTCTTAGTATTAGGATAGACTTGCAGCAAAATGACACCTTCAGTCTTTAGACTTTAGTGATACAGCGCAGAAACAGGCTCGCCGGATCTGCACCGCCCAGCGTTCCCTCCATACACTAACCTACACAAACTAGGGACAATTCTTTTACAATTTTTACAACTTACTAAAGCCAATTAACTTACAAAAATGTATGTCGTTGGAATGTGGGAGGAAGCCAGAGCCCCCGGAGAAAACCCATGCGGTCACAGGGAGAATATACAAACTCCTTACAGACCGTACGAGTGATCTGGATCAAATCTGGGTCTCTGGCGCTGTAAGTCAGTAAATCTACCGATGTGCCACTGCGCCTCCCTCAAACCAATAATTTCCCAAAATTAACTTTTACTTCTGCGCATAGAAATTCTTCATTTAAAAACAAAAGTTATTTTTGCTTTTTTAATAATGTACTTTATATTCAAACCTGTAAATCCATTTGTTCATACACACATTTCAATGTCGTTCTGTACATGTAGGCACCCATTTCCTGTCTTTGCTATATTGCAATAATTTCGATATTGGTAAACAAGCCCTATGGGCGTGATTTGTCTTCTTTTTTTTTCCACATGTTTTTTCATATTGAATTACTTCTACATATTGATCTGTTTGACTTCTGCATATTGTATTCCCTGGCAAACCTTTATGCTGTCAGCAAATTGAGGTTTATTTAAATCCAAATTATATATTGTTCCCATTTTACTCAATTTTAAGCCTGCAGGATCTTGCTTTGGAGCTCTTGTCCAAACAGTAGGCCTTTTACACAATTTTTGATATCTGCATGCCAATTTGCTCAATTGCATGCTGTTATATTTCCTCCAAAATGTTTGAGCTTTTCCAACAAGATATGCTATTGAATTACTTTCTGAGGTTTCTTATATTTAAAGAACTTCAATGGAACTGAGTCATACCTTCCGGTTTTGAACATGACCATGGAGTGCAACTGTTTTTGAAAAGTTTTAACTGTCTTTGTTCTAACTGCTGAATGTATGCTCTATGCTAACTACTATATGTTGATATTTAACAACATCAAGGAGTGGATTTTCATCTTGACTGTGCGGGATAAAAATTGGGCACGGATACTGATCCTGACAAATTTTCCTTCCATTGAAATGCATAGAAAGAAAATCTGGGATTTCATGAATTTATATTTTATCTGTCACTTTGGCAACCCTTTTGCTTAATGCTGTTAGCAGATTCTGAGAATTTGTTCCCCACCTCCGCATCCAAATCTTTTTTGCATGCATTGACACAATATTCAACCGTTGGGACACTAATTTTGAGCTCTCAGGTCTGGCAGCTTTCAGTTGCATTTGATCATTTTAAAGTGAAAATAGTAATGAAGTGTACAGTGCAAGGAGAAAGTTAATTACAGTAACGTTGTATGACATAGAGCTTATTAACCAGCCCATTGAGCTTTGGGGATATATTTAAAAACATCACCAATCCCTCAGCCACATCAGAGATGCAGCTTGACCCACTAAGCTAGTCCAGAACTTTGTGTCCTTTTGCTGCTTTTGTGTCATAAAGTAAACCTGTTTACTGTGGTAGCCACAAAGTGCAAGAGTAATTCAGTGGGTCAGGTAGCATCTCTGGAGAAATTATCCATGTCCATCAGAGATACTGTCTCACCCACAGAGTTACTCTCGCATTTTATGTCTTTATTTGATATAAACCAGCATCTGCAGGTCCTTTTTAATTACATATTATTTTTATGACAGCATTGTTTTATGTTAAACAGTGGCGATAATCAAACCTGTTGCGGAGCTGTATTTCTGGATTCTGTGCTTGACATTTTACTGTATGAATCACTCAACAGTGGCTAGGACACACGCCAGACAGTATTGGGCAGGGCCCTTGTGAGACTGCACCCGGAGTATTGTGTTCAATTTTGGTCTAATTTGAGGAAAGAAATTATTGCTATTGAGGGAGTGCAGCGTAGGTTCACCAGGTTAATTCCCAGGATGGCGGGACTGACAAATGATGAAAGAAAGGCTCAATTGGGCTTCTATTCATTGGAATTTAGGAAGAGAGGGGATTATATGGAAACATGTAAAATTCTTAAAGGATTGGACAGGCTAGATGCAGGAAAATTGTTCCCGATGTTGGGGGAGTCCAGAACCAGGGGTCACAGTTTAAGAATAAAGGGTAGGCCATTTGGGACTGAGATAAGGAAAAAACATTCCCAAAGAGTTGTGAATCTGTGGAATTCTCTGTCACAGAAGGCAGTGGAGGCTAATTCACTGGATGTCTTCAAGAGAGAGTTAGATTTAGCTCTTAGGCCTAAAGGAATCAAGGAATATGGGGAAATAGCAGGTTCAGGGTACTGATTTTAGATGATCAACCATCGCCATATTGAATGGTGGTGCTGGCTCGAAGGGCCAAATGGCCTCCTCCTGCGCCTAGTTCCTATGTTTCTACGCAAGTGTTATTTGTGATGTAAAGTTACAATTAGATGCTAACTGCATGGCATGTATGATCTCTCGGCTAGACTTTAAAATTAGTCGGTGAAAACATTGTGCGAATGGTGATTGTATTCATTTTTTTCATTCTGTATATCATCATTTGCATCATAATCAATCTTCCTAACCTGCAAATATATCATTGGCCTTTCTTTGCGGATCCTGGAGGTGTCTGTCCACAGCACTATGGAAGCACTACCAGCAGGGTTGCAGTGCTTCCAGAAGGTGGCTTTTGGGTAGTCAAGGATGAGCAATAAATACTCTCTTTGCTAGCTGCAGAATATTAACAGAATTAAAAAAAAAACATAAATGTGATCTGGAATTTGTCAAATCCTCAAATGGCTGCCACGGCACTAAAATATTTTGACACTGTATTTTGGACGGATCCTTTATTGACACCTTTTCATCATGTGATGCACATCCATGTTATGTTCACTAATAGGATGTGGGCCGAGCATCAAAAATGTGTCTGGAATTTAACTTTTGTGACCCATGTCTGAGAACTACTTGAAATTTGGCACAGATTCAGATAAAATATAATAGAGAAGGAAGCCATAATTCGTCCGTGCCAAAAGTTGCACATTAATTAATTAAGCTAATTACAATTATACAATTATTTATTGTCATTTGAACCTCAAATGAAGTTCAAACGAAATTTAGTTTCTGCAGTCGTACAACAAGAAAAGAACCAAGACACACAACCAACACAATATATACAAACATCCTTCATAGTGAATCTCCTCCTCACTGTGATCGAAGGCAAAGACTTGTCTTTCACTTGTGTTCCATTCTTCTCCCGATGTTAAAGCCCCCGGCAGGCGATGGCAAGTCCCGCGGCTGTTAAAGTCGCGCCGGGCGATGTAAGGCCGCGCTCCGGGTCATTTTCAACCCCGCAACTCGGACGGGAGAAGTTGCCATTGCGGGAGCTCCAAAAAGCGGCTGGAGCCCCCGAGCTCTGGAGTCAGGTCGCAGCCGCGCGCCACCACAGCTCTCCACGCTCCAAAGCCGGCCAGCCCCAAGATGGTACGTCCGCAGGCTCCGCGACTTCAGCCCCCAGGCCGTTCCGGTTGGAGGCCGCTCCACGGTGCTAGGCCCCAACGACAATGGAGACCCGACAGGGAAAAGGTCGGGTCACTCGTACAGGGAAGAGATTAAAGGTTCCCCCCGCCCCTCACATATACACAGCTAAAAACAATATTAAAACCACAACAAACTATACATTCAACGGACAAAAATAAAAAAAAGACAGACGGACTGCAGAGGCCGCTGCAACGTCTGTCGCGCCGCCCACCCAATTCGAAAATGAGATTGAAAAAGTAAGCGCCATCTAGTGCTCAATGCTCATATCACTCCGTGGGAGCCTAATTCCGTGCTGCTGTCCAATTCACCCATATTATTATACCACACACACACACTCTATAATAATATGGATATATATAAATAGGAGGGAGAGGGCGGACTTGAACTCGGCGGGCGGCGCGGACAGGGCCGACTGCAAGCGGGTGGCGGACCTCGGAACGCCTCTGGACCTTGCGGGACCTCGCAGGACCTCTGAAGCCCACGGAAACTCAACCAAATTACTGCGTGTTCAGCGGCTTCAATCACTCCATCAGTCCGCCCGCTCGCTTGCTGCAACACTGGCCGGCCAACAGCCCGACCAACCTCTCGCAGCATCTACCGACAGCCCGACCAATCCTTCACAGCACTCACCGGGGCCCGACAGCCTGACCGATCCTTCACAGCACTCACCAGAGCCCGACAGCTCAACCGACCCCTCGCAGCATCCACCGGGGCCCGACCGACCCTTCAAAGCAGTCCCCGGGGCCCGACTGATCGACGACTGACTTCTGACTGTCTGACCGACTGACTGACTTCTGATTGACTGACTTCTGACTGACCCTCATCCTAATCCTAACCCTAGCTCTACATTTTTATTTATCATTTTTATTTAACAGTTCACATCATAACTTTACAAAGGTAAATCAATTGCAAAACAAAATAATCAGCAAGATTAGCATTACCTTTATTCTTTCGAAACCTTGCAATTGTTTTGATATTATTAGGAGGCAGCCATGATCCCACAGTAGATAGAAATGCTGGCGAAACTCAGCGGGTGTGGCAGCATCTATGGAGCGAAAGAATATGTGACATTTCGGGTTGAGAACCTTTTTCAGGCTCAACCATGATCCCAGAGTGCTCTCTGCCTCGCTACCATGAAACAAAGCACGTGATTGGTCAATTGGCGTCCGACGCAATGTCAAACGTGCGTTGATTGACAATTACTACTCGGAAAATTGAAGGTTTTTCTGATATTTAAAAAATATGTGCAGGATTTGTTCTTGATGAGTTTCAGGTATGATTGCTATCATTTTTTTACACAATTCGTTAAAACTTCAGATAGTTGCGTGATTTGGGTTGCGAACTTAAACGAAAAAGCTCCTCGGCCCACAGCCTAATAAGACAATTAGACTTTAGATATACAGCACGGAAATGGGCTCTTAGGCCCACTGAGTCCGTGCTGAACACTATCCTCCACACTTGGGACAGTTTGCAATTTTTCCAAAGCCAATTAACTTACAAATCTGTATGACTTTGGAATGTGGGAGGAAACCGGAGCACGCAGAGAAAACCCACGCAGTCACAGGGAGAATGTATAATCTCCGTATAGACGGCATTCATAATCGGGATCGAACCTGTGTGTCTGGCACTATGAGGCAGCAACTCTACCACTGCGCCACTTTGCTGCCCCAAATTGTGTAAAACTCTTTCTTTATTGATCAAACAAAGTTAAATTGTCAAAGGTACTCATAAGAAAAATAAAGGTTTACTTGGGTGCAAGTTAGATACTGTTGAAGAAGAGGTATTCTCAATAATCTTTTAGTGAGGTACCTTGCAGGGAAAGGGAAGTAGTATTAATTAAATTTGACATCTTTAATGAGAAATCTTGCATCTGTATCCAAATCCTGTTGGCAAATAGTTTGTACGCTCTTTTCTCTAAGCTTTGTGATTTCATGCCCTCTTGCAGGCACTAAATCACCAAAATGTGGATGAAACTTTGTGCAGTGTGAGATCTGTTCTGATGAAGTATTGTCTTTCACATAAAAATCTTAAAGCTGAGTGCTGTTTCGGCTGCATGCTGATGACACCAAGAGAAAGATTCCGAGAAGGCATGGATTTAATTCTGAATCACCATAACTAAATCAAATCATGATTGCAGTGTTGTTTGAGTTCACTTTAGGCAAATTGGCAGCTATCTTTCTTACGTAATAACAATGATTATGTTTCAAAAATGTTTGTTAATTCTATAAAACTAGCCTTTCCAGGCCATTGCTTTCTGCTTAACGCATTGAGCTACATACCAGAAATTAGGAGTCTATTTTGTATCAAGATAGGTTCATTTTATTTTCCAATTTGCTTGAAAACCAGCTGTCCAGGAAATTACTCTGGCTAAAAATAATAATCAGCACTTGTCAAGAAGTTCACTCAAGTGCGGCTTCTAATGTTGGCATAAGTGGGTTGTTCTGCTATCCAGAAGCTCCCCTGCAGTGATTCAGCAGTGAAACATGAGGCTGAAATGTACTTATCTTTTGACAACGGTTTGAAATAGAACTGCAAGGAATGGGCCATGTGTGCAAGTTCTAACCCTGTGCAATGCAGCATTTAAGCGCAGATATGTGGGAGGTCAGAAGTTGGTGCTGGTCTCAGCAAAGAGTTCAGAGTGGAACTCAAATGTCCCGAGCCAGGGTATTCTATATGTATTTGGTATCTGGCTTATCTCTTGCAGTCTGACTCAAATGAATCGGGTCACTGATCTAAATGCAGGAGATATGTGATCCGGTTGGTTAATTGTAATTATTTATATTAATAAAGTTGCATCGGTAAGTTTAAAAACAATCTGTTTGAGGAAGTCAGACTGGATTAGGAACAAATGAAATCATGAGGTTGATTAAACTATTAGTTACCTGCTGAAGGGCGTGTCCTACTTTCATGACTTAATTAAAAACCTCTGCCGAGTTTATGGGACCTGAAAAAAAATCAAGATGGTGGTAATCTACGAACTCCTACGACCTTCCATGACTATGTTCACAAATTCCTACGAGTATGTCTACGAATTCCCACGACTATTTCGATGCCCTCCTTACGAGTAAAAAGTTGCAATTTGTTTCATCCCGACCATTTATTTACTCGTGGACATTTTTTATCGGGTTGGAAAAAAAGTCCCGACTTACCCAATGCCACGATTACCTACCGCTGGCATAAAGACCCACTACGATATATCTATGAGCTCCTACGACCTCCTACGGACTCATTACGAACATTCTGCGTGTTTGAATCAAGGGGAAAACTCAGAGAATTCGTGAATAACTCGTGAAAGTGGGACAAGCCCTTAAACCACCATGTAAATGTTACAAGTGAAAGCAAATTTGTCCTGTAAGCACATTTCCTACAGTGGGAGTTTTAACTACTACATTTCATCCAATCTGGCACTGAAAGTTTACTATTTTCTGTTGTGGATGTTATTTTACTTGCAATTTTCTCCTGTGCCATTGAACTCTTTTTGTGTCTGTCTTCTGATAGAGTAATCCCAGAGTTGTCCTGGGCTAATCTGTAGATGATATCATATGGTTGATGGGGTAATGGGAGCAGTTAGGGAGAGGCAACATGATCCTATATTCATATCAGCTATGAAATGAAGGCAGTTAGAGACTGAGAACACAGGCAAAGATCTGGCAAAGTTGTGAAATGCTGGGCTGCAGGACATGATCAGCAAGTCAGGCTGTTCAAATGTGGACAGTAAAATATGGATGACATATGAATTATAGAGTCATACAGCGTGGAAATGCCTTTGGTCCAACTTGCCCACACCAACTAACATGCCCCATCTATACCAGTCACACCAACGTTTGGCCCATATCCCTCTAAATTATCCTATCTTATCTGCCACATTCTAGAGTAGACAAAATGAGTTACCTAAATTGTAGAATTTGATATTGACTCTGGAAGGCTTTAATGTGCACAGATGGAAGGTGAGGTGCTGTTCTTCAAGTTTCTGTTGGCCATCATTGTTACAGCGCTCTGAGGGCACAGACAGATCTCAGTGGGATATAGATCGGGAAGCTCAGACTACGCCTGTGAACACAGGTGCTGCACAGAGGTCACCCAATCTGCATTGGGTTTCTGCAGTATGTAGGAGGCCACATTGTGAACACTGAATGTAATGCACTCGATTGGAGAAAGTGCCAATGCTTCACAGTTTCTTCCGGAATGGAACAGTGGGAAAGGAAGAAATAAATGAATGATGTGCTTCATACAAGCTGGATTACCTTTCACTTGGTGAGGTAAAACTCATTCATTTTTGGCATTAACCTTTAGACGTGTGAGAATTTTCTTTCCTTTTGTGCAAATGGATTTTGAACATTTTGTTTAAAGGTACAGCATGGGAACAGGCCCTTTGGCCCACCGAGTCTGCACCGACCATCAATCGCCCGTACACTAATTCTATGTTACCCAACCTTTGCATCCTGCGTACAAGGAACAATTCACAGAACCCAATTAACATACAAATCCAAACATCTGTGGGATGTGGGAAGAAATCGAAGTACTCGAAGAAAACCCATGCGGTCACAGGGAGAAAATCCAAACTCCACACAGACAGCACCTGAGGTCAGGATTGAACCCAGGTCTCTGGTGCTGTCAGGCGGCAGCTCTACCAGCTACATGTAGCTTCTTCACTAGAAGCTGAATGCTGCAATATGCCTGGATGTGAACTGAATGCTTTAGCAATGCTAGTGTGCAAGAATATCTTTGGTTCTGACAAATTGTTTCTGACGCCTATCAATTGAATTTTAGTTAGATATTGTTCATCATGTGTTTAGAAGGATGAGGGAGGATCTCATTGAAACCTACTGAATAATGAAAGGCCTAGATAGCGTGGATGTGAAGAACATGTTTCCTGTAATGAAAGAGTCTAGAACCAGAGGGGACGGCCTCAGAATAAAAGGACGTACCTTTAGAATGGAGATGAGGAGGAATTTCTTTAGCCAGAGAGTGGTGAATCTGTGGAATTCATTGCTACAGATGGCAGTGGAGGCTGTCATTGGGTATTTTTAGAGCAGAGATTGGTAGGTTCTTGTTTAGTAACGATATCTAAGGTTACAGGAAGAAGGAAGGAGAATGGGGTTGAGAAGGAAAATTAGATCAGCCGTAATCGAATGGTGGAGCAGACCCGATGGGCCAAATGGCCTCATTCTGCACCTATGTCTTGTGATCTTATGATCAGAGTGTAAATCAGTGTAATTTTGTAGCCCCATGCAAAATTAGCCTTGTTTGGAATTAGTTTCATCCTGAACACAGAAAAATGGGCTGAGCGTTATTGCTGCACTATTTTAGTGAGATACGTGCCATGTCCGAGCTTGTACTCCTAGTGCTGCTGGTGACAGCTGCATTCAGAACCCTGATAGCGTCAAGGATAATATTACAGATTTTGAATAAATGTGACATTATCAACAAAGATTTATAATAGAAATTGTTAAATTAACATCTCTGATCACTGCTGTTACAGATGGTAACATCTTAACATGGATAAGTGAATCCAGCACAATTTTAGCAGTGACTTTTTAAAACAATTTGACAGGTATGTTGACATCCTCCAAGTTAGCGAGTCATGAAAGAGTTTAAATGGTGCCAAGTAAATTCTATTAGATGTCTGAAAAGTGTCCTTATTGTACATGCAAGAATTTGTACTGCTTAACTTGAGTATGCCTGCTGAGACTGGCCCTTTAAAGGAGATCTCTCAACAAGGATTTGTATTTGGCATGAGAAAAATTCCAAAACTAAACAGCTGAATATATTCCTCAATGATGATAACATGAAGAGAAGTCAGTTGTCATTTTTTAAACATTTGGGAAGTCTGATAGTATAACAACTAAGTTTAAAATGATTCGTAGATGGACATCAGTTGCCACGTTCATTTAATGCACAGGCATTCACGATTTTAATAAAGACCAATCATAATATTTGAATTTTTAAGAATCTGGTGCATGGTAAACATGTCTTTCAATTATTTCATTTCTATCTTGATACGTCAGTTTGTGTTGTGGAGACCAAATGTAAAAAGTGCAAAGTAATAACTTCAGTGCTTGAAGTAAACCGCTGTACCAAACATTTGAAGGTATTAATATAATACAGTTTAGTTGGTCCTATATTATTGAGCAGTCAGAAGTTTAATAGTGCTTGCTTGTGGATTATGAAACTTTGTATAGTATTTGTGCACTCCAAAGGAGCACCAATGTTGTAAATTGTTGAATTAGGCACTGGTGTCAATTTATCCTTTTTTTGATCTGAATGATATTTAGGTTCGTATACATATCGGAATTATGTTGACCATAATGACCTGAGCAGCACAGATAATCTTACCAAGTACTTTCCCATTGCCCACTGTCATTATATGTAAGCCGTGGTTAGCATTCAGAATTTTTAAATATAAAACAATCTTTGTTTTCTGAAAACAGTACCACAATCTTGCTCACATTAGCTACTTGGTACCTCTGTGGGTGTGTGCGGTAATACTGTTGATGGAACACATTGTAACTTGATCTGTTTCAATTTAATCCTGAGAGTTAACAGATGAAGTATCAAGATGTGACTCAGAGGTCATTTGTCAGAAGCGTAGTGCTCAGTTTGGTGGACAGAACACTTGTGTGAGTGAATGTTTCCTAGAGGATTGTGTACAGTGCTTCTGTGTAGCTTTTTCTTAACTGGCAGCATAAGTATGAATTTCATAGCTGTGTTAGAATGTGGACATTTGTAAATGTTTTGTAAACTAAACAGTGAAACTGGAGAATGCAATGAGCTCCAGAAGGTACTAAAGTATATGTAACTGCTTCTAACGGTGTCAATACTGTCAATATCAAATTTCTGTTTGTAAAGCAGGGAATTTTTGTATTTGAATATACTGGATGGATTGGATAACAGCAAATGATAAATTATGAATTATTACGTTTCATGCAAAACCAGTATGTTTAATTTCAGTGTGTCGTGAACACTATTATGAGCCACCGTGAGTATTATTGAAAATATGTTAATAGTTTTGTTGCAAATGGTGTTATAAGTAACTTGGCTGGTGCATTTCCTTTATTGCAGTCTTTACTACAGGTCTATTTTTTATTATTGGCTAGAAAGCAATTGAGAATGTCCTATTCCCTGTTATTGTAAATGTGAATTCATCTTTACAGTTTGGGCATGTTTTGACACAGACTCAGGATTATGTTGACACAGATTTCAGGAATATATTGGTTTTGATTCCAAATAAACAAAACACAAAAATCGCTCATGACATCTAACAGGGAGAAAAAAAGGGTATTGATGGAACAAGGCCAAGCCCAAAATAAAATGGATATTTGGATCAATTTAAGCATTTAAAAACTCCTGTGATTAGGGCAGAGGAATTAATGTTTGGATTTTAAGCATAATAGCTCATTATTTAAATCTAATGTGGATTGGAGCATTTACAAGTGTGCTTAAGGTTGATAACTTCAAAAGTGGCCTTTTTTATAAAATTGATTTCTTTTTTTGAAAACATTGAATTTTACCTAAGACAATTCAGTATACTTTGAATTTTTTTTGTAGAGAAAGGATAGTTGTGGTCCTGTTAACTGACTGCATTATTTTGAAAGAAATTTGCTGATTGCGGCAGTGAGTGGAAGCTTCTTCAAATGGTAGAAAGGAATAACATACTAATGCAGAAAGGGAGTTCTCTGGAAAGGTTATGCTTAATAGATAGAATACATTCATTCTTGTTGACAACTTAGATTTATAATGTTAAGCTTGCAAACGAGTTAGAAGAAAGAATTATGAAGATGATCACAGTTGAAGCACTTAGGTTAGTTTATTATTGTCATGTGCACTGAGATATAGTGACAAGTCTTTGTTTGTGTGCCATCCAGTCCAAAAATAGACTCTATATGAATACAATCAAGCAGTCCACAGTGCAAAGATAAAGGATACATTTAGAGCAAAGATATAATAACATTAAAGTTGAAGATGTGTTTGTATGGATTATTGTTATTATTTTTATTATTATTTATCACACTTATATTGTGAATTTGAGTGGATCAGAATATAATGGAGACATGAAATCTTGACTTTTTTTTATTTTTAATTCTCTCATAGATAAATGGGATTTCTGACATCAATTTCTATGATTGGTTGCGAATAATTGCTAGGAGGTGATTTTCTACAAGGTGTCTCAATGCAGTTTTCTATTTAGATCGGATGTTATTTACAGTTTATTTTTCAAAGTTGTAATTGAGTAACATAGCTTGGTTTTAATTTAGGTATTACCCAAACTATGGGTATATTAGTGAAATGCAGATATGCAATAGGCAAAAGTTAAAAAGCTATCCATCTAATTCTGATAGTAAAGGGCCTGTCCCACTTGGATGACCTAATCCATGAGTTTGGAAGACCGTAGATGAGTTGAAAAAAATGTCAAGGTTGTGTTGACTCACCAAAGTAAAAGACCTCCTACGACTATGTCTACGACCTCCTACGACCCCCCTCAACCTCAGTCTTCCACACCTAAGACCAACTACGACTAGCTACGAGTGGAAAATGATCTCATGATAAAATGATGTCATGTTTGCATTTTTCTTCTTCGGGCCAGTTACCGACCTACCTACGACTACCTATGACTCCCATCACGACCTACCTACGAGTAAAAAGTATCAATTTTTTCCATGCTAACCTTTTTTTTACTCATGGACATTTGTTATCAGGCTGGAAAAAACGCCGCAACCTACTTGAGGCCACGAGTACGTGGAGACCACTCACGAGCATGAGGAAGAGTTACGAAGACCTCCTACGAGTATGAGTTGAGGGCAAACTCGGCAGAGGCCGCCAATTAGGTTGTGAAAGTGGGACGGGCTTTTTATACCTGGGAAGGAAATCCTTTGGGAAAGGTGTCTGAGCATTAGAAAAATAAGTTCATAGAAAAGCGTGCATGCAAAGCTGCAGCAAGTAAGAATGTAATCGTTCCGGTCTTGGTGTGTATGATAATTAAATGCTCTTGAGTCTTGGAGCTATGCTGTAGATATTGAAAGTATCCATTTGTACATTCCTTTCGTAATGATGGTTGCTGTTTGTTCAGCTTCCTTTTCACTTGGCACTTGTGAAAATTCAGCACCAATTGTTTTAATTTTGCAAATCTCAATTTAAACCGTTGCAGTACTAGAAAAGATGAAGTGCATATCATTTCTTCGGACCTTTTTTGCATATGCGCATTAATTGCGCACTTAGTAGCAACGTTACAAAATTTTGAGATTTTAAAAATCAAGTCTGCAATTTATCCCATCAGATAAAGCATAAAAAGAAGTTTAATTTGACACCTAATTCACTTTCATATCTTCAGCATTAAGTTATGGCCATTTTCATACTTGGAAATTAGCAACTTGTTTCCTATTGCTTTTCTATTGACTTTACACAAAGGTTGTGATCGAGGACAGTCAAAAGCCCATAACTTTCTTAAAAATGAAGAGAACTGAAAGGATTTTTCAGTTATTATAGATTGAAGCATTCTGAAACAAATATGAAACAATCTTACTTGGATGACCTGAAATTAAAACATATAATTAGTTAGTTACCCAATTGTAGCTAATTACAAAATTCAATTACTAGATCTAAACATCTATCCACTTCTTAAGAAAAACTCAACTTTTTTTTTGAAGCCTAAGTGTCCAAATAACATTCACACAATAATTCACAATATAACATATTTTTTTCATCTAATTATCATTAATTTATAGGCCAAATTGAATTTAGTATTTAATGCCTGGAGATTAATGGCCATTTAAATCAGCTTGCGAGTGTGATTTTCTGGAACGCGATGGATTGGAACGTTGCGGTTGCGGTAAATTTAAACCCCATATCGGCGGGACAAATTCTGCCGGTTCGTATGGGGAATAAATCACCGTTTCGCAACATGAAATGTTGATTAAGGTCATCTTAACAAGCACGTTTCTATGAAAAAATAGACAACTTTCACTTACCTGTCCCCCACGTAAAATCCATCCCTGTTGTCGGAGTTCATTAGGAGCTAATTTTTATTTTACTGCAGCGCTGAAATAGTCAGGCGATTTAAAAAAAAAAAAAAAAGCACTTACCAGCAGTCGGAACGAATCTCCAGAAAAAGCTCGCACTCCGAGAAAATAAAGCTCCGGATGGCAAGGGAAAACCACATTTTAACCCCACCCCGCCTCCCCCCCCTCAACGGCGCCAAAGTTGCGCACACGGCCGGTGACAGAACTGCAGCACCGCTAAAGGTAAGTTTTGTAACATACCTACACTTAGCAAAATATCTTCTGTTCACTTTAACTGAAATTCCCACATGGAAATTTAAGTCATATTTGAAATATTCTGTAGTATTTTAGTTGAACCATTGCATACTGTAATTATAAACAGACTTCAATTTTTATATTCAGTTGCTACAAATGTGTTTTACATCTTCAATATTGTTATATGGGTTTAAGGTGAGGGGGGAAATATTTAATATGGGACAATGACATCACAACGTACCATTTTGATGTCATTGTGACAGTAGGCTGGCAGCTTGAGAGCCCATTGTGATTGGGTGACTGTGAGTGGCATTAAAGGCTGGCTGAGAAGCTGTGGTTACCGTTGGCAACGTTCCACTGTCCTGCCTGCAACTGGTCCAAAACACCGCAGCGAGATTCCTGATGGGCACCCGAAAAAGGGACCACATCACCCCGATCCTGGCCTCTCTCCACTGGCCGAATAAATTTCAAGATCCTCCTTCTTGTCTACAAAGCCCTCAATGGGCTTTCCCCCACCTACATTAAAAGTATGCTCATCCACCACACCACCTCCAGGTCCCTCAGATCGGCCGACTTGGGGTTGCTGAACATCCCTGTGGTCTAGGCATAAGCTCAGGGGTGACCGCGCCTTTGCGGTTGCAGCTCCTAGACTGTGGAACAGCATCCCTCTTCCCATCAGAACTGCCTCCTCCATCGACTCCTTTAAGTCGAGACTAAAAACTCATCTCTACTCCCAAGCCTTTCTTGACGTCCTCTGAGCGAGGGCTATATGTATGTAGTGATGTTTGTATTTAATCTATGAACCACTGTTGTTTGTTATACTATTCTTATACCAATGTAAAGCACTTTGGCCAACGAGAGTTGTTTTTTAAATGTGCTATATAAATAAAAGTGACTTGACTTGACTAGATATTGTGATGGCATTGTGGCAGTGGGCAGCTTGAAAGCCAATTGTGATAGGCGCACTGGGAGTGGCATTGTGACATCAGCTTTTCACGCTGCTGGAAAAAGGCTCTCTGTGAGAAGTGGGTTTTGGCTTTTTTTTAAACTTTAATCGCAAATAACTTTTGAAAAAGAGCATTAAAATCTGAAGTGAACCTGATGAGGTTGTGATGGCGAAAATTTTGAGTAAGAATATGTAAAATTTTAAGAGTTAGTGCGTAGCGTTTTGAGGAAGATACAATGCACACACACACACACACACACACACACACACACACACACACACACACACACACACACACACACACACACACACACACACACACTCAGACTTTTATAGGTATGGAGATATTCAGTTTTTTGTTGTCAAAGATGTTGAGATGCACCATTTTGGTCTGTGTTTGTTCATGGTGTGGAAAGTTCAAAATTATGAGTTCAAAGCAGAGATTTGCACTGTATGATCCTTTTGGATTACTGAAATAGTTGATTGCCAATGAATAGCAGTTGTTGAATTCAAACTATCCTGCTGCAAACTTTGCATAGTTGGTTGTTTGGTTAATGCATATGAGTGAAACTTTGCACATACATTTTCCTGCTTTATGACAAGATACATAGAATGTTGCTACCTACAATTTGGATGTAGGTTCAGCCTAATTGATTGGACTTGATGGGTTGTCAGGCTCATGATAAAAATAACTAAAATTCAAACGTAGTCAATTATCAGGATCGCTTCTCACCCCATTCCCTTGCCACAATCATTTAATTAGTCAATAATGTGCTAATTGTTTTCAAAATGAGGAATGAATTTCAATGAGCAATGGCATATTTGTGAATGACAAGCCCATAATTTGCATTTTTACTGTGGCACAGATGTGGAGGAAATCCATAAATTGTTTCATGGAGGCGTGTTGTATGAAACCAAAGTGAAAGTTGAGAAACCAAGGTTTTGTGTGCCTGGAAGTGGAATAAATAGAACAACATAGAATCATGGAATTTAAATTCCATATTGGCAACTAAAGATATCGCTGACAGGAATAGAACATGGTCAGTACAACTGTTCTAGAAGGTTTTATGAGTGGAAACTGAGGAACAGAAAACATGTGGAAATAGTGTGGAGGTAGTTATAGAGTTAGGACACAAGTTTCAAGTCCATTAGATTAACATTGAATTGGTAAACTGGAATCTATTGTGGCTACATAAGGATAGAGACAACAGGTGAATGGAATTTGGGCTGGTACGGTAATGATTGGTAAGCACCGTATTTCCTGACAATGAAGGCGCTCTCTCTCTCTCTCTCTCTCTCTCTCTCTCTCTCTCTCTCTCTCTCTCTCTCTCTCTCTCTCTCTCTCTCTCTCTCTCTTTTTTTTCCCCTCCACCCCCCGCAGGCGATGTTACCAACCCCTTGACTAAACGGAGAAGGAAGGATGTGAGGCCATGTTGCTCAGTGTCCAAATGAGGATCTTGGTGGTAGAAGGCCAGAAATGCATGTGGGAGGAGGAAATGAAGCTGGAAGATACTAATGAAGAAAATTTGAGGATAGCATGGATTTGGGGACGGGTGGATGACAGCTCAATGCTTAGGCAGTAGTGAAGAAACTGGAAAGACATACTGGTGAACAAGTGGGGTTTGGGGTTAAAGTTTTAATTTCTCCTGCGCATTATTTGGCAGAGGTTCTTTCACAGAAGCACGGAGCCTGGCTAATGTCCCACGAGGAAGATGAGGAACAAAGACTGAAATTTGACCAAATTCAGAGATGAGGTCAAACGTGGGCATAAGAGGAGAAACCTGTCCTGACCTTTTTGTATGGAAAAGAATAGGGCCAAGAGTGAACTGACAAACATTACAAAAGCATCACACATGAATTACATAGTGATTGGGAAGTATAATGTGTTATTCTCACAAACAATGCTGTATCTTTGCGTCGGAGGGAAACACAACTAACCGGCTAGGAGTCTTTTTAATTTAAAAGGAATGAAGGAATCCGTGGATGGTCTTCTGGACTGCAATCGGGCGAAAAAGTGACTTGAAGGAGATAAACATAGGCTTTCTCTAGAGACAGAAGAACAAACATTCAATTTTAAATGGAAGCATAAACAAACATTGCTCATGTCCAACGTTCACTGCTCTTATTTTAGTCCCCAGATGAGGATGTTGGTGGCATTTGCAGCAGTTGTGTTCGAAGCGGGTCTGTAGAAGGGTCTCAACCTGAAATATCACCTATTCCTTTTCTTGGGTGATGCTGCCTGTCCTGCTAAATTACTCCAGCTTTTCAATGTAAACTAGCATCTGCAGTTCCGTCCTACACACTTCCACTTTGGTTTTGGCTTTCAACAACAGCTCTGATCTGTATATCACAACTCTCTCTTTTTTATAATATTGGGCAACTTTTCTACACAGAGTGTTGGGGGCGTGGAATGCGTTGCAAGGGGTGGTGGTGGTTGCAGATATGATAGTGGTGTTTAAGAAACTTTTACAGTTAAAATATTTTCTTTGCTAGCTTGAAATTTGACAATTAAATCTCTCAATGAAATAGATTTGAATTTTTTTACTATTTGTTGCAAGGATGTGGTAGAAATTATTTTTAAATATCCAGTCAAATCTGAAAAGTCCAATTTATATATATTTTTTAAAGTTTTTTCTCCTGAATGATCTGGAATTGAGTTATTTGTTGAATTTGACTTGTATTAGCTACCTGTCTCATTATAACCTGGTCTATTAATTTGTAAATGATTATGCTTCGTAGAAGAAAGCAAACGTGCACATTCTTCATAGCTTGAGTGAGAGAACTAAGACATGATGTTCAGAACTATCTTTACAGTCATAGAAATACTCGATTAAAATCCTGTCAAGGGTATCCTAAATTAAAACTTGCATTTGCTTTGATTTTGCAAAGGCAGTAGTTTCACCACGTAGTAATAATCCATCATATAGGGCTTACATGATGTGAACAATGTTTACCGATAATTGCTTATAATGTGACAAATATAAATTACGGAAAACTGCAAATGCAGCTTTTGATTGTACTATTCAAAATTGCAAAACGTTGGTAGTGGACTAGTTAACTATTGTTGTACTGGTGGATATGGTCACAGTGGAGACACGAGGAACTGCAGATGCTGGTATCTTGAGTAAAACCCAATGTGCTGGACTCTTATTGGGTCAAGCAGCATTTGTGGAGGTCATGGCCAGGTTATATTGGATTGGGACCCTTCTTCAGTCTGGATGTCAGCATGGATGGTCAGGCCAGTCATGTTGAGCTGTATAATGGCAAAATTGCACCAGAGGAGTCAGTTGTGCTCGGGTAGGTCCAAAGAGGATTTAGAAAGATCTGTACCATTTTTTTGTATCTTTGCAGGATTTTAAACTTGAATAGAATTAGAGTTAAAAGCTGAATTGGAGTGAAAATTGGGAAAATTAGAAAACTAGGAAAATTAGAAGATGAGAAAATGTGACTTAAATCAGATTTGTTCTAGGATGGGAGAGCAGGTTTGTTCAGACAATATTAAAATGCAAAACGTTAAACAGATTTCATTTTCATTTGGTAAATCCATCATGTCAAATATCAGACATTTAACCCACGACTTTATCATAGAAATATTGTGTGCAAGGTGACAAGTATGTGTTTAGTAAAGATTAATTCCAATATTTAAACTATATCATCAAGCAGGGCTGGAGATTAGCGGTTGCCCGGGTGCTAATGACCACCCAAAGTGCTGCCGGGCAACCTAAACGCCGACTCATTTTGCCCGGCTTGGCAAGCAAATACTGGTTTATACCGATAGACACAAAAAACTGGAGTACCTCCGCGGGTCAGGCAGCATCTCTGGAGAATAGGAGTGTGATGTTTTGAGCCGACGGCGGCGGCAGCTGAATTTCTCTGGTATCTTTGATTGCGGGGCAAAGATATTAGGTGCATGGTGACGATGGGTCGGAGCGAATGACGGGCCCCGAACAGCGGCAACAGCGGCTCCACCATCTCCTCCTCCCTCTCCCTCCCTCCCTCCCTCCTCCAGGCTTTGGCGTGCGAGAGGGGTTGTTTTGAAAGCGCAGTTGGTAGATTTGCAGCAGTATCTTTTGATTTACAGGCAGCGGCCTGTATCGCCCTGATAACGGCTGCTGCCTGCAAATCCGTTAACAGCGCTTTCAAAACAACCTCTCTCGCATGCCGAGGCCGGGAGGAGCGCGGAGGGGGAGAGAGAGGCGCAGGCGAAGGCCGCCTTCCGTCAACTGAAGCAGCTGCACCAAAGATCCTATAGCTATAGGATCTTTGAGCTGCACCACTCGGTCCCGCATGTACCTGTCGGCTGGCGGAGGAGGGAAGGCGGTGACGGCGAGTTCCCAACCACCTCCCCCTTTCGCGGCGGCGCTTTGGACAGGGACGGACAAGGCAGCGGTGCGATGTTGGCCGAGGAACGCTGACCTTCCTTCCCACCTACTCTGCTCTCTCTCTCTCGCTCGCGCGCGCTCTCGCTCTCTCTTCTTTATCCTGGGACCCCTCCTCTCCATCCCGCACTAATCCCCATTCCCTCCTCTATTCAGTCCTCACTGACATCCCCTGTGCTCCCCTCCCCATCTACCCCCCCCCAATCTATTTGATCACCCTACCCACCTCGCATTGATTCTCCTGCCACCCCCCCACCCCCCTCCCATCCATCCTACACTGGTCCCCCAATTCATCCTGTACTGACCCCTCTTCCCATCCATCCTGCACTTCTCCCCCCCATTCATACTGCACTGATTCTCCCATTCATCCCGTACTGATCCACCCTCCATTTACCCTGCACCAAGCCCTCCATCCATCGTGTAGTGATCTCCCCATTCATCTTTTACTGATCCCCCATTATCCTGTACTGATCCCCTCATTCATCCTGTACTGATCCCCTCATTCATCCTGTACTGATCCCCTCATTCATCCTGTACTGATCCCCTCATTCATCCTGTACTGATCCCCTCATTCATCCTGTACTGATCTCCCATTCATCCTGCACAGACCCTCCGATCCACACTGTCCTGACCCCCCCCCCCCCCCCCCATCCTTCCTGTACTGATCCCCCCCCCATTCAAGAAGAATGGGGGGGGAACAGCCTCAAAAAGGATCTCGACCCGAAACGTTGCCTATTTCCTTACCTCCATAGATGCTGGCTCACCGGCTGAATTTCTCCAGCATTTTTGTCTACCCCCATCCATCCCGTACTGACCCCCCATTCAACACCACTGACATCCCCCGTTCTCTCCCCTCACAATTTTACATACTCCAACCAACACATACTAATTCACCTGCCTCAATCCATCCATTCCGTACCGATTGCCTTCTCCTCCCCCCCCCCCCCCCCCCCCGCCATCTATCCGCCCCGCACTGATTCACACACCTCTGACCTATTGTGATTCATGGTCTTCAGATAACGGTATGCAATCAAATGTGTTTTAATTCCCAATGTTATTATTTCTTTTGACACCTTGAAACATATTACCAAAAGAACATTTGCTGCAGTTATGTCCTTTGGCCATGTCTTGTCAGTTAGTGTAATGTTTAACCTGTCAGATGGGTATAGTCGGTTTTAACAGCTATTATCATAAAATGCCTTTAGAAATGTCCTTGCAACCTGTATATTTTGTTATGGATAAATTCTGTGGGAAGCCAGAGTGTTTCTGTGCCAATAGCAATAACGACCCATGCTATGGCCATGTCATGGTAATTTTCGGTCTTTCACAGAAAACATGCTTGCATCAATCTGTAGTGTGCATGGTCCAGGATTTATTGACACAAGTTGATCATTTGATGAATAATCCAACCACATTTTTATTTAGAAGTGGAAAGAACTAATAGAAATTGTATTAAATGCAATGTGTAAAAAGAGTTGAAATATTGTATTATAATTTTGCTGCATGTCATTGTGGTATATGTCATGTCTTGATTGGTGAATATGTTTGAGTTATTTGAAGCAGAAATAATATGTGAATGTAGACAAAAGTGCTGGAGAAACTAAGCAGATGCAGCAGCATCTATGGAGTGAAGGAAATAGGCAACGTTTCGGGCCGAAACCCTTCTTCAGACTGATGGGTTTCGGCCTGAAACGTTGCCTATTTCCTTCGCTCCATAGATGCTGCTGCACCCGTTGAGTTTCTCCAGCACTTTTGTCTACCTTCGATTTTCCAGCATCTGCAGTTCCTTCTTGAACATAATATGTGAATGCTTCATTGAGCATAATTCTGACTGGTAACTACGCACTTCGTCCGAGCACATTATCGCACGCGTCATGCAAACCGTCTTAAATGACCACCTAAACTGTCATTTGGCAACCTAAAAAGCTGTCAAGTTTTCCCGCTGGCAACAGGGAAAAAAAGTTAAGTGAGAGCCCTGTCAAGGAATAATCTTCAACACTGATATGAAAAATAAATGGTAATTTTTTTTTAATATGTTGAGCTATATAAGCGAGTTCAGTATTCTGAAAAATGCAAGAAATCATGGGATTTGTCAAAGGTCAAACTCTGAATTAAAATCGAACAAAGCGCTGTAGATTCAGTGAGTGTAGTTTGGGTCCGACTTTTTGTTTTTTCAAGTTTGTACTTCTCAGGGGGTAGATGGAGAGGGCAGATACCAGTGGGAGACCGGGGTGGGGGGGGGGGGGGGAGAGACTGGACCGGCTCTCGGCAGATGCGCACACACAGAACCGCGCCTCATCCGCAGAGATGTCTGGACCGACGGGGCACCAGCCAGCGCGGAGAAGCCCCAACCTCAGCTCGCCTCCGCCTGGGCAAACCGACACCAGCGGCCCCAGGCCCACAGCCAGCACAGAGAAGTGCCAACTCCAGCCCAACCCTGCTCCAACTCCAGAGGAACCCACTCCCCAATGGGCCGCTGCGGCGACAAGTGTCGGTTCATCCACGGCCTGGCCGAGCTGCGCTCCTTCAGCCGCCAACCCAAGTACAAGCCGTACCTTGCACACCATCGTTTTCTGCCCCTACGGTACCCGCTGCCACTTCATCCACAACCCCGAGGAGGAGGTAGGGCCCCGGCCTCACCTGCGCCAGAGCGCCAGCCTGGGCTCGGCCTCCTCCGGCCCGGCGCTCGACTGGGCCGCGCTACGGGCAGCCTTCAGCCCCGACCTGGAGTTGAAACTGGCCTGGACTCTGGGCTTGGGGCTGGGCAAGGGAGCGGGAGGAGGTTGCTGCTACCACCAGCACCACCAACAGCACCAGCACCAGCACCCCATGGCCGGCAGGAGCCCGTCCCCAGACACTCTCTCTGATCAGGACGACTCCAGCAACAGCGGCTCCGAGTCGCCTGTGTTCGAGCTGGGCCGGCAGCTGCCCATCTTCAGCAGGATCACGTTGTTGGACTGAGGGGAGGGGGGGGTGGAGGTGGAGGGCTGTCGGTCAACCCGGCGTGACAGGCAGAGCCGAGCTGGAGCCAGCGGCTGCAGTGCTGGATGCAAGTCCAGGGCCGCCCCACCAGCACCGGACACCTCTGGACAGGGACGGGACACCCGGGAGTGGACAGAGACGGCCCAACAGCAACTCAACAGCATCCGCACCGACGGAGAGCTGGGCCTGACCCCAACCCCGGCCACGAACGAAACGCAAACCTGCACACAATGCAGCACCACTATTGCTGAGACTGTTTTGACTCTCTTGTGACCTATGACCTGCGCATGGGCAGTCAGAAAACCGAACTCACTTCTTGATATTTTTAAATGAAAGAACATCAGTGTTTCTATTGGAATGCGTCTGGCCATTCTATCTCTGGCCATATGCCTTTCGTCATTCCCTACTATTCTCTTGCCTATCCCGTCTACTGAACTTGCTGTTACTAACTTTTATACAGACTCCCAGCCTCTCTTCCGCATTGGATCCTGTCCCATTACCAGCCTGGTTTAAACCCATCCGAGTAGCACCCAGTAAATCTGTCCACCAGGATCTTGATCCCCTCCAGTTTGGGTGAAACCTGTGCCTCTTGTACACCTCTGCCACGGAAGAAATGGTCCAAAAATCAGAATCTCTAAACAAATTCCTCAGCCTTGCGTTCATCTGACCTTTGTTCCTATTTCTCCCTTCACCAGCAGGATTAATTGTTGGAGACTAACTTTACCATCCCACATTCTTCCTTAGATTGATTCAAGTCCTATCATAAAATTGGAGTACACTGTCCAGAATGATATTTCAGTACAATGTTGAGATCCTGCTACTTGGTCTCTACCTCTCTCTCTCTCTCTCTCTCTCTCTCTCTCTCTGTCTCTCTTTTTTTCTCTCTCCCTCTCTCTCCCTGCTTGTGTGGACATTAAAATGTTCTCTGGCAATGGCACATGTAAACATTTTCCCTACGAGAGGTTCTGATTAAAAGGTATCAATAGGTCTTTCATTTAGGTTTTTTTTTCTGCTGTATATGCAAATTTTGCTGTGGCTGTACAAAGATTTTTTGTTAGATATGCTATTTGTGTAAGTGTAATATTTTCCAGCACGCTTGGCTGCAATGCTGGTAAGTCAGTATGTTTAGAAGAATTACGATAAATATAGTCTTTGGAAGAGCAAGTTGAAGTAATTCAGCGGTGAGCCGTAGAAGTATATTTGGCACTGCATGGAACAGTAGCAGCAAAAGTAGTACTACTTAAAGGTGTAAAATGTCGCATTTAGGCACCTAGCCCCTTGATGAAACAATAAAGCAAATCTTAAAAAGCTTAAAGATTTGAAGTCGGTCTTAAGGAGCTGTAGAAGATAATTCCAACACGTGTATTTACTGGTTAATACGCAAAGTACTGGAGTAAGCCAGCAGATCAGGCTGTATCTCCAGAATGGATAGTTAGGATATGTTTCTGGGTTGGGAGTCTTCTTCAAACTCAATGTTGGTTTACTATTGTCACGTGTACTGAGATACAATCTTTGTTTTTTGCATGTTATTGGGTCAAATCATAGCATACATGATTATAGTCAAGCCGACAGTGGTGCATATAGAAAAGTCATCAGAGTGCAGAATATAGTGTCACAGTGTAAAAGGGCTGTCGCACTTGAGCGACCTAATCCGCGAGTTAAGAAGAGTGTGTTTGACCTTGAAGCTTGAGGGCACTCGTCTGGAATTTAAGCGTTAGTGTGTAGCGTTTTGAGGAAGATACAATGAACAGACACACACACACACACACACACTCACACTCACACTCACACTCACACTCACTCTCACTCTCACTCTCACTCTCTCTCTCTCTCAACATCCTGAGAAATTTTCCGCCACAGAGCTGACGCCACGAGTATTCGGGCATGAAGGAAACCACGAGTCCACCATGCTGCAAGGTTGAATACACTCTTATAAACTCGCAGATTAGGTTGCCCAAGTGGGACAGCCCCTTTAGTATTACAGTTTCAGAGAAAATGAAAATCAATCAAAAGTGCAAGGGTATCAATGAGGTAGGTTGGGAGTTCTGGAAAACGCCTGTACTTTGTGAGATGTACGTTCCGAGTGGAATAAGAAGAGGTTAAAAATGTCCATGAATGCTGCTGCCAGCTGGCCCGTGCAAGTTCTGAGGACATGTCCGGGACATCTTGGCCAGTTGCTTTCCACTGGATCATCCTCAAGAAGGCAGACACAAAATGCTGCAGTAATTCAGCGGGACAGACAGCATCTCCAGAGAGAAGGAATGGGTGACGTTTCGGGTCCAGACCCTTCTTCAGACCATGTCAGATCATCCTCGGGTTTTCAGTTTTTCATTAAACATTTCGGATTGATTTAATTGCACATATTGAATCGGCTCATTTCAACCAATTTAAAATGTTTAAGTGTATTAATTAGAGCCAATGATTTAACATTAAAATGGTGACATTTTATTAACAGCAGAATGCTGGTCTTCAATCAAGACGACAGGTAAAGTGACGAAACAAGCGTGTCTGGTGGAAAGTTTCAACACCGTGGACCCGTCATCCGGTGTGGTGTTAGAAAAGGTAACGGTGAGCATTTTCAACATGTTGTTTAAGTCTTTTGGTAATAAAATGAGCCACCCCGCTAAGTGCTGATGGAACAGATGATGTAATTGTTAGGTTAGCCATTCAAACTGGGAGAGTTTATCCCCCAATAGTGTTACTGGTAATCTAGTAGATGGTTGATCAAAGATCTTCTCCTTTGCTCTACCTATTGTGCTTGAATTTGACTTGATTGTGTTTATATTATTTGATCTGATTGGATAGATTGCAAAACAGTGTGACACAGTGGCGAGGCAGCAGAGTTGCTACCTCTCAGCGCCGGAGACCCAGGTTCCATCCTGACCTGGGGTCCTGTATAGGTGGAGTTTGCACGTTCTTCCTGTGGCCACAAGGGATTCCTCCTGGTATTCTGGTTTCCACCCACATTCAAAAGACTTGTGGGTTTGCAGGTTAATTTGTCTTCTGTAAATTGCCCCATGTGTGTAGGATTTGAAAGTGGACTAACAGAACTAGTGCGGATAAGTGTTCTATGGTTGGCCTGGACTTGGGTTGAAGGTCCTGTTTCCACGCTGTATCTCTAAACTAAATTAACAGGTGACAGGTACAGGTGACAATAATAACCCTAAGCTTAAACAGATAATTAGTTAACGTGCTGAATCCGAATGGCATTTTCCCTCCTTGTTCCTGTGCTGTGGACTATTTCTTCCAATAAAGGGAACAATGAATTTTTAAGAGTTAGTCATAACGCACACAATTATCAAAGTAATCAAAACTTGATATGCATATTTTGCAATATGTTATGGATAAAGAAAATGCCTTGACTTTCATGTTATTTTTTTTTTTTTTTTAATTCTTGAGGATGTAGGCATATCATAATTAATCCAAAATTAAAAATCTTGTTGTGGACTTGGATTCTTCCTCTTTGCATTACTTCAGCAATTCAGACTAATGCTCTTAAATTTAATTCATGCCACTTGTCAACATTTTTTGGGCAATTTGTCATGATCATCTAAACACTCTAATTAATGTGCAATATTTCAATTTTTTCTTACTCCAGGGCTTAAATTGTGTTTTTAATATTTGGCACAATGAAAAATGTAGTTGAGATTCATCGACTTTTATGAAACATAAAAACAAAATCAATAACAACATGCATACTCAAAAAGTCTAATTTTGTTGCAGTTTAGGATTTGTTTGTGCTCCAGCACACTTTTTCTTTCAGGTGAGTACAAAACAAAAAATCCTTAAATGTAAAGCTGGGATTGAAGTGTCATTGTTTACAATCAACATTTAGAAAATACATTCGAGTAAATGTTGGTAGATTGAATGAAACTGTAGATACTGATGCTACTGCTTTGCAAACATGGTTCTGCATATGTGAGATGACAGTTACAGGCTGTGGGCATTGCCAACATCAAAGGCTATGCTGGCCATTATGCAGGTTGAGAAGGTTGCCCAGGTTGTGACATCTAGACCTTCAAGGTGGGATGAGCATGCCCTCCATGAATTGATTATGAATTATGAATTGATTATGCAACACATCATCATCTTCATCATCTTTCCATGCAAAACTCAAAGATTAAACTGTCATCGCTCATCTATAAATGCACCCTCATCTACTTGCACATCAGTACAGAGTAGCCTTTCTCCTCATTCATGCAGTGCCATGGTGAAGTGCTCTATCTAAACAAGAAATGAGAAGACAAATTGTGCGACTTACTTTAGACTTGGTCTTCAGAGATTCAACGTTGAAACAGGCCCTTTGGCCCACCGTACCGACCAGCGATACCGACCCCATACACCAGCACTATCCTGCACACTAGCGACAATTTACAATCTCACCGATGCCAATTAACCTACAAACCTGTATATCGTTGGAGTGTGGGAGGAAGCCGGAGCACCTGGAGAAAACCCATGCAGTCACAGGGAGAATGTACAAACTGTGTATAGACAGGGCCCGTAGTCAGGATCAAACCCAGGTCTCTGGCGCTGTGAGGCAACTACCCTACTGCTGTGCCATTGTGCCACCCTTTCAATTCAAAGTGAGTGCTTGGAATTTTGTGGAGCAATGTTTCCATGTCTGATCATTTTGTTTTACGATTTTAATTCAGATTCCTAAGCACACTGTAAACTCAGTAAGCTTAGCTAGCTTTATTTTCTGAGGCTTTGCATGATTCTGTCAGAGGACACTTACCATCAGAAATTTTAGCTGGCATAATAAAGAGCACTTCCTTACTTCAGAACTGATCAATTTGCTTACACTGGAAGATTTGTTAGAAAAGCTTTCACTTTCCAGCAAATTTGTAAATGGTCTCAACCAAGCGATTAACGCCAGCAGTGAGAGAAAACGCAAATTAGTAAAGTAAAAGCAGTCTTCACCATCATACCGTAAAAACATTGTAGGAGTCCCATACCTGTCTGGTTGCAAAATCAGTGGATCAGTGTATTTTAAATTGGAGAACCACTTCATACAGCTTGCAGAATCTCTGCAGAAAATTTGTGACAAATCAATCCAAGATGACTTCTAGTACGCAACGCAATGTAAAAGGGAATTAAATAGGTGCAATTTCATATTGAACATTAATTATTCTGCTGTTTTTGTTCTCATCATTATAGAGTGTAACAGGGAATGCGCAACTTGCATACAGTGTATCTCGGCTTTCATCAAGGATAAAGGACTTTTTAATATTACCTCCTATGCATGTCGTGCCTCTCAAATTATTTCACAAATCCTGGCAAGTGCATCTTAAAGCTGGTGTGCATGTGCTGTAGGAGCTCCTGTGAAACAGCTCACCAGGGGATCCATCTGTTTAATTCACTCTCATCCCAAATGCACCATTGCCTGCACACATTCATGAGTGATCCCTTTCTACTTTTCTAGCCTTTTTGCCATTTTTAGTTACAATTCCTGTAAGTGACATTTGTACCATCCCAGATTGAGGCTATAGTTAATTTATGTGCCAAGATGCGTGGGTGTTTCAAAGTTCAATAGGCAGTTTTTCTGGAACTCTACAATTCCCGTAATTACAGACTCGGGCATTTCTTCAATTTCTTTGATAAGTCTTTGTCTTTTACAAATCTGAAATGTCTTTTGCTTTCCGCTTATGTTTTGCCCTTCTGGCTTTGCTTAATACCATAATGCCAGTAAGCAGCTCATCCTGCAAACAAACCAAATTGGTCAGGCACAAATTATCTTTAAACCGTAGTGGATGGAAAATACAAGTTTTGAAGACAAAAATTGTTGCACCCTAAAATCGGAGTGATCAGAAATGTACACAGTACTCCAAATGTGGCCTTGCTAATGTTTTGACATGTTCAATATTATGAACGATGAAAGCAAGAATGCCAATGCTGTCTTTACCACCCTGTCTACCTGTGTGAATACTTTCAAAGAACTATGGGCCTGCACCTCTTGGTCTCTGTTCTACAACCTTCCCGATGGCCATGTCATTTACTGAAATACTGACTCTGTTCTGTCATATTTGATCATTAGTGAGACAAATGAACCTGCATTTAAATTGTACTAATTTGAAATCTCACTACAAAGGATGGTATACGGATTGACAATGTTCATCCTGTGCGTGAGTTTAGTTTAGATTGAGTTTAAAGATGCAGCTTGGAAACAGGTCCTTCGACGCACCGAGTCCATGCCGACCTCTGATTATCCAAACACTAGTTCTATGTTATCTGAATTTCTCATCCACTCCCTACACACAAGGGGCAATTTGGAGAGGCCAGTTAACCTCAAAGCATCTTTGGGATGTGGGAGAAAACCGGAGCACCAGGAGGAGACCCATGCAATCAAAGGGGCAACGTGCAAACTCCTCCCTCCATGATAAAATCAGAATCATCACTTAAACTGTTAAAATCTGAAGATTTCCTATTTCAGAGGAAACCTTTTGTGTGAAAGTAAACTAGTAATGTGTGAGAATGAGACTGGTATAGTTATTACTTTCACAGGCAGCTTACACCAGTTTATTTTGGCTGCTTGATTCCATTATTGATCAGAGTAATTGAGATGGTGGTTTTAAAAGCTTATCTCCAATGACAATACATGTGGGAACAAATACATAAATATAAGTGAAAGATTGCCATAAAATTGAGCAATGAGGCAGCAACAGCGGGAGGAGAGGGGCCGGTCGTGATGAAAGGTCATTAGATTGAAAGGTTAACTGTAACATTGCACTCATATTTGGCCCAGTGGATAAAGGGATTTCATTGTTCTCATTACCACAGTAAATCGCAGGATTGGAAGTTTATCTTTCAAATTTAAGTAGTTGAATGTAACACCCAGTTGCAATATATAGATATTAATGATCAAAGATTCTGGGAAATTCTGTTCCTCTGTCATTACCTAAGATGCTTAGTACACTATTGCATCTTGTAGTTTTGCCCTTCCGTCTTTGCTTAATACCATAATGCCATTAAACAGCTCATCCAACAAACAATCCAAATTGGTAGATGCTTTGTACACTATTGCATCATGTAATTTCAATTACTTCACCCTGAGAAACAACTTGTGGGTAAAGAATTAGGATTACAGAATTAAAATCATTTGTTAAAAATCTATATTTGTTGGGGAGTCTGTATTTGACAATATACAATTAGACTTAACAGTACACAAAGTTAACAGTCCTTCACAAAAAAAATAATTGAAACATATTATCCAACAATATTTGAATTCATTATTGCTTTTCTAAAGTACATTTCTGTGGTAAATGTAATTTGGCAGATTTTTTTAGAAAGCTGGAAAGAGTATTGCTGAAGCTCATTTAAATCTAGTACAACAACATTATATATTTCACTGATCTGATGTTTAATTTAGTGTTTTTATATGTTTTTTAAATATTGAGTTTGCATTTTACATTGTTTTATATCTTTTGAAATGTCTGCCTTTTTACCTTACATTAATAAAAAGGGGTCATTTAGTCTTTATTACATAGTTAATTGCAGGATCTTGCTCTACAAATTGGCAACTGCTGCCTCTATTTCAACAGTGGGTACAATTTGTAAATACATATTTGGTGTGCCTTTAGGTGGGATAGAGGGGATTGCATCAATGCCATGTTTTGTTTTCAGGCCCTTGTGGAGGCAGAGCTCAGTTCTTGATTTATAAAATCCCATGAATAATAAACAGATGACACAGTGGCGCAGCAGTGGAGTTACTTCCGCACAGTGCCAGAAACCCGGGTTCGATCCTGACTACGGATGATGTCTGGAGAGTTTGTACATTGTCCCTGTGACTGCCTGGGTTTTCTCTGGCTGCTCTGGTTTCCTCCCATATTCCCCAAACCATACAGGTTTTTTAGGTTAATTTGCTTCTGTTAATGGTCCCCAGAGTGTAGGGCTAGAACGAGTGCACGGGCGATCGTTGGTCGGCACTGTGGGTTGAAGGGCCTGTTTCCACTATGTATCTCTAAAACTAAAACTGAACTAAATGGTTGAAGACTTTCTCCTCTTTCCCTCCCCTCAAGTTTTTGAAGGAATCTTGGCTGCAACTAGACGAGATTCCCGTGCCTTAATTTGAATTGCTCTATGGGATCCTTTGCGTTTACCTGAACAGGTAAACTGGATTTTCATTTTATACCTCGCGTTAAGGGGCTGTCCCACTTGGGCGACCTAATCTGCGAGTTCTGGCGAGTTTTCCCTCGATTCATACTCGCAGCATGGTCGACACGAGGTCGTACGAGGTCTTTGTAACTCTCCTTCATGCTCGAGAGTAGTCCCCGTGTACTCGAGGCCTCAGCTAGGTTGCGGCGTATTTTTCAACATGTTGAAAAATGCCCGCGAGTAAAAAAAGGTGGCCATGGAAAAAATGGATACTTTTTTTGCTCGTAGGTCGGCATGTTAGTCGTAGGTAATCGAGGGTAGTCGAAGGCAATCGAAGGTAGTCTTCATCATGGTCGAAGGAGGTTGAAGGAGATCGAAGGAGGTAGTCTTCACTCTCCACTATTCGGTGTCCAATTTTCCCAAAGTTAGTCGAAGCTAGTCTTCAACATAGTCGAAGGAGGTCGAAGGACGTCTTCTGCACAGTCGAAGGAGGTCTACAACATGCCATTTTTTTCAAACTCTTCTAAACTCGCCAATTAGGTCGCCCAAGTGGGACAGCCCCTTTAAGGTTTTGGTTCCTTGGTACTGCATTGAAGTATCAGTTTAGAATGGATTTTAATAGGAAAAATAAAAAAACAAACCCAGTTGCCACGAAATTAGTATGTTGATAGTTGAAGTGCATTAATCCATTGTAAACATGAAAACTTAATTGACTACAATTTTTGTATCAGTATAATGTGACTTGAAGGCATTAAGCATTTGTTAAGAATTTATTACAATTAATCATTTAGTGTGAATACTGCAAGTAAGCAATGCATGTAATTAACTCGCTGTTAAAGAATTAGCTGACACATTCAAATATTTCTGTGTGTGATAATGATGGTATGTCAGTAAATTTGCTCCATTTAATGTCTTAGGTAAAAGGATCCGATTTCTCTTGCATTATGGATGAGCAACCACATCAGTTTGCTGGTCATGTTGCAGTTTCTGCATTTCAGTCACAGGTAGCAGTTTTAAACTTTTAAATATCATTGTGATAAAAATGATAGAAAATGCAGTTTTTTTTTGTGTGATTTAAAAATAAACAATAAGTTTTTATAACTGGGGATTATATTGGAACAGGTACTTCGGATCTGTCTCCATGAACAGGTACTTCGGATCTGTCTTCACTAAGGAAGACACAAACAATCTCCCAGAGGACAGAGGATCTTAGGGGGTAGAGGAACTGAAAGACATTTTCATTAGGCGAGAAATAGTATTGGGTAAGCTAATGGGACTGAAGGATGATAAATCCCCTGGGCCAGATGGTCTGGAAATAGTGAACGCATTGGTGATCATTTTCCAATGTTCAATAGATTCAGGATCAGTTCCTGTGGATCGGAGGATAGCTAATGTTATCCCACATTTCAAGAAAGGAGCGAGAGAGAAAACGGGGAATTACAGACCAGTTAACCTGACTTTGGTGGTGGGAAAGATGCTGGAGTCAATTATTAATGAAGTAATAATGGGGCATTTGGATAGAAGTAAAAGGATTTGTCCAAGTCAACATGGATTTATGAAGGGGAAATCATGTTTGACTAATCTTCTGGATTTTTTTTAGGATGTTACAATTACAATGGATGAACGGGAGTCAGTGGATGTAGTGTATCTAGACTTTGATAAGGTCCCGCACGGGAGAATGGCGACTAAAATTAGAGCACATGGTATTGAGGGTAGGGTATTGACATGGATAGAAAATTGGTTGGCAGACAGGAAGCAAAGAATAGGAGTGAAGGGTCCTTTTCAGAATGGCAGGCAGTGGCGAGTGGAGTGTTGCAAGGCTCGGTGTTGAGGCCACAACTGTTTACCATATATATTAATGATTTGGAAGAGGGAATTAGGAGCAACACTAGCAAGTTTGCGGATGACACAAAGCTGAACTGTGAAGAGGATGTTAGGAGGTTCCTGGGTGATTTGTACAGGTTGAATGAGTGGGCAGATGCAGTATAATATAGATAAATGTGAGGTTATCCACTTTGGCGGCAAAAACAAGGGGGCAGATTATCTCATTGGGATTAGGTTAGGTAAGGGGGAGGTGCAGCGAGACCTGGGTGTCCTTGTACACCAGTCACTGAAAGTTAGCGTGCAGCTACAGCAGGCAGTGAAGAAAGCTAATGGAATGTTGGCCTTCATAACAAGAGGATTTCAGTAGAGGAGTAAAGAGGTTCTTCTGCAGTTGTATAGGGCTCTGGTGAGACCACATCTGGAGTATTGTGTACAGTTTTGGTCTCCTAATTTGAGGAAGGACATCCTTGTGATTGAGGCAGTGCAGCGTAGGTTCACGAGATTGATCCCTGGGATGGCGGGACTGTCATATGAGGAAAGATTGAAAAGACTAGGCTTGTATTCATTGGAGTTTAGAAGGTTGAGGGGGGATCTTATAGAAACATATAACATTATAAAAGGACTGGACAAACTAGATGCAGGAAAAATGTTCCCAATGTTGGGTAAGTCCAGAACCAGGGGCCGCAGTCTGAGAATAAAGGGGAGGCCATTTAAAAGTGAGGTGAGAAAAAACGTTTTCACCCAGAGAGTTGTGAATTTGTGGAATTCCCTGCCACAGAGGGCAGTGGAGGCTAAATCTCTGGATGGATTTAAGAGAAAGTTAGAGGCTAGTGGAATCAAGCGATATGGGGAGAAGGCAGGCACGGGTTATTGATTGGGGACGATCAGCCATGATCACAATGAATGGCGGTGCTGGTTCAAAGGGCCGAATAGCCTCCTGCACCTATTTTCTATGCTTCTATTCCACTGGGTATTACCTCCTTTTGAAGTACACACTGAACTTTTTTTCTTGTTTATTATATTGTTTGCAGTGTACTATGTTAACATATTCTGTTGTGCTGCTGCAAGTAAGAATTTCATTGTTCTATCTGGGACATAAAACAATAAAACACTGGTTGACTATTGACTATAGTGAAGTTATTGCACTGCCAAGTTTTACAAAGACCTTGTGTTGGTGCCCTGTTACTCTGCTTTTTTTTTAGCAGGGTTTTAGGGAAAATCTTTAGCCTAAACACGAAGACCACTAACCTGTGAAGATTTGAATCTAGTTATGGAATCTTTTTGGGCTGCCTGTGGAAGGCAATGCATCTCTGCTTGCACCTCATTCAAAAAACGTTATCTCTAAAAATGTAGCAACCGCTTGCCCTTGCACAGTGGGAGCAATTGGATAATGTGGCAACATTTCTGGAGTTCCAGTGAATTACCTCACCAAACCTAATCTGACAGGATTTTGGCATGTGTGCTGCCGATGCCACTTAGTCTTAAAAAAGAAGACACAAACACCATTTATTAATAATGTGATATGTCTGGAAATTCACCTTTTCATATATGTTAGCAAATCCTTGACCTCTTGCGATTAAAATGGGACATGCATTGGTGTGTTGCGTGTTTGGAAATGAATCCACAGCAATATTTACCTCTGTGAAGCTGTGATTTAACTAATTCAGTTGCAAAGAAATTATACTTCAGAAACTTGGAATTACATGTTTGATTCTAAGAGCATTTTTGATTACTTTTGCTTCAATGGTGCACGTGTATTTAATAGTCTTGGAGTCATACATCATGGAAACAGGCCCTTCGGCCCAACCTGCCAAAGCCGACCAACAAACCCCATCTATACCAGTCCCACCTGCCTGCGTTTGGCCCATTATCTCTCTAAACCTATCCTATCCATGTACCTGTTCAAATGTTTTTTAAATGTTGTGGTAGTACCCGCCTCAACTTCCTCCTCTGGAACCTCAGTCCATATACCTGCCACCCTTTGTGTGATGGAAAAAAAAAGTTGCCCCTCAGATTCCTATTAAATCTTTCCCTTCTCACCTTGAACCTATGTCCTCTGCCTACTATTCAGTGTTTGAAGTCTGGGTAGTTCACGGATAGTGTTGGCTTGGCACTTTGGCTGCAACTTCATAAATATGATTTCAGCCAGTGATAACCATGCTGGTCGTAAACATAATTGTGCTGTTTCTATACATCTACCTTCTATCATCAATTAAAGCTTAATATCATGCCTGCCTGTTTCAAGAGCAGGTATTGATCACAGCATCTAATGGTGGAGATCATTACCACAGATCTTTGGAGCTTTCTAGAAGCCATGGTTGATCATGACTGGTAGCTGGCATGTGATTTTTCTGACGTGACTTGGGTGGCCTTGGTAAATGAGGCAAACAGAACGTCCTTTACCCTGAGAGTGCCTGGATGTACACCAGGAAAATAGCAATGGAAGTTGCTAATAGAGTGATGAAAGATGAAAGAAGTGGACACATCATGGCAAGAAGCTTGATCTCTCAATGAGAACAATGATCTCTTGTGCCTGGCTAAAACTAGTATAGAGGTTAAAAAAGGAGAGGTATATGTGTGTGGAGAGAGAGTAAAGGCACAGGAACAGAAATATCGTTAACATTCTCTCATGCATGGCTCCTGCTAGTGAATACATTTTCTAGCAACTACACTGCTAACTTTAAACACATGGCATTTGTTTAACCTCTTGCAAATATTTATCTTGTCAATTGTTTGTTTCATTGTAAACTTTGAAATGCAAATTAAAACTTGAAAAACATAACTAAACATAGATTTTCACTATTTACTGGAGGTTGATGTACCAGTTCAACACGGTCAACATGCTTCCTGTGACAGGATTTTTCAAATAATTTAAAAGAAACTAACTGATGGATTTCAATAAAATATGTGTGAAATGTTTCCACCAGTTCTTAGGCATGGCCCACTCCAGGGCTGAATACCAGACAAATTCTTTGGACAAACCATTTTTAGCATGCTTGGACTAACTTGGATTTTTGTACATTGCAGCTGTTCAACTACCATGGCCCATAATAAATGCTGAAACTTTAACGATTAATTAAGCCTTGGGTTTTGCCAGCTGTCATTAGCTGTTCAAACACTAAATAATTGATATGATAGAGAAGAATCCCTTCTTAGGAAGTATGTTGACTGTGTTGAACTTGTGCACCAATCTTCAGTAAATAGTGAAAATCTATGTTTAGTTATGTTATTCAAGTTTTCAATTGCATTTCAAAGTTTATAATGAAACAAACAATTGATGAGAGAAATTCTTGCAAAAGGTTAAACAAATGCCACATGTGTTTAAAGTTAGCAAAGCAGTTGGTCGACAATGTATTTATTAGCCTTAGCCATACACAAAAGAATGTTTCCGCCATTTCTGATCCTGTGCCTGTTACTCTCCCTCTCCAACCTCTCTACCCCTAAACCTCTCCTTTTCTAACTATACTAGACACAAAAATGACTGCAAATGGTATAATCTGGATCAAAAAGCGCTGAAGGATCTCAGCTGGTCAGACAGCATCAGGGATGCAAAGGGATAATGGACATTTAGTGTGATACCCTGCCTCAGTGCTGCTGAGTTTGTTCACCAGTTTGTTTGTTTTTCCACTAGTTTGCAATAACCTGGGTCTCATCATTCTTCACATCCTCTTCTACTCATCTCTAGTGTTCAGCCTTATCTGGTTCTAATCTTATCACAAGAAGCAGAGTCAATAGTAGGCGTTTTGAACGGAAAGCCGATGACAGTAAATTTGTGCAGTGGGTCGCTGGGCTTTCAGCAACTCTTTTATGTAACCTCACACAAGAGTTGTTGAAAGCAAGCAGACAGGAGGAACAAGCGGGTAGGTATGTTGTTGGTGGGAGGGCTTACGATGGGTGGGGTGGGGAGCTGGGAGCAGTTCCAAAAAGAAGAAAAACACTAGCACCATATCAGCTATTGTAAGTTTAAGCAATGAAGCTGGGTGGTCACCAATTTTATTAGAATATCATTGATGGAGTAGGAGGAGAAAATTAAGGACAAAATAAGCTTGGGAACTGCAAGGCAGAAGATGGTGTGAAATATTGGGGAAAAATGCAGATTCACAGTGGGAATATGAGGGGAAATTTGGTCAAGGAAAAGAAAGGGAACAGCAGACAAAGTTGTGTAATCCTAAATGTTGTGCTGTAATTAGGCTTGTTTTTATTGGGGATAAAGATGGAGGTGGTAGAGGAGGATGGTTTAAAAAAAAGAATAAATGAGAATTCTTTCCAGTGCTAACAATATAATTATTACAAACTCACAAACACCCTGACAATCTTGTAAAATCTGCTTTGTTAAACATTTTTGAAATTCTAATTTTAATTACATTTTTAAAAAGACGTTGACTAGAAAATAGGTGCAGGAGGAGGCCATTTGGCCCTCCGAGCCCACACCGCCATTCATTGTGATCTTGGCTGATGATCCGCAATCAGTAACCATCTCCCCATATCCGCAATCAGCCTGCCATCTCCCCATATTCCTTGATTCCGCTAGTCCCTAGAGCTCTGTATAACACTCTTTGAAATTCATCCAGTGAATTGGCCTCTACTGCTTTCTGTGGCTGAGAATTTCACAACTCTGGGTTAAAAAAATGTTCTCATCTCAGTTTTAAATGGCCTCCTCATTATGCTTAGACTGTGGCCCCTGGTTCTGGACTCCTCCATGCAGGGAACATTTTTCCTGCATCTAGCTTGTCCAGTCCTTTTATAATTATATACGTTTCTATAAAATCCCCTCTCATCCTTCTAAATTCCAGTGAATACAAGGCCAGTCTTTCCAATCTTTCCTCATATGACAGTCCTGCCATCCCTGGGATTAACCATGTGAACCTACGCTGCACTGCCTCAATAGCAAGGATGTCCTTCCTCAAGCGATGGAAGATACTTAAGTTTCGGACAACCAGAAGCTTCTGTATGAATGAGAACTTGGAAATATTTTAAGACTGTTCACATATTGACCAGATAGAAGTATATATAATTATGAGAGGCATAGATAGGGTAGACATTCAGAGTCTTTTTCCACAGGGTGGAAATGTCAAAAGCTAGAGGCCAAAGTTTAAAGGAGATCAGCGGAGCATGTTTATTTTTACCCAGAGCGTGGCGGGTTCCTGGAGCGTGCTGCCAGGGGTTGTGGTGGAGGCAGATACGACAGTGGCATTTGAGGCTTTTAGATGGGCACATAGAAATGCAGTGGATGGAGGGATATGGATTATGCGCAAACAGAGGAGATCAGTTGAACTTGGCAACATGCTCGGCATGCACATTGTGGGTTGGAGGGCCTGTTCCAGTGCTGTACAGTTCTATGAAATGTAGCACTGTGGCTGGTTGTGAAAATGAATGCTGCAATTTTACTTTGTAGTATATAGTTTACTATGTACTTCAATTGTTTTTGAAATATATTATAATTCTCTTTCTTGCTCTGTAATATTTTAAGTGCCATAATAATTATCCTGGTGCTCTTTAATTGTTCAGTAAGTTCTAAATGATATATTTGTACAATATTGGGAATTGGAATTTTAAACAGAAAGGAAGCATCGTTCTAATTTACTGTGTGGGAAAGGTTATAAATTATGTGGCTGTAAATCATAATTTAACTGCTCCCAATAGAATAATTTACTGCGTTAAAATTAAGATAATAATTCATGTGCTCAGTTATCCTTCGTGTTTCCACCACAGATTATATTATATAGCTGCTTTACAGATGACCTAAATTCCCTTTTCATCAGGGGTCAAAGAATGGAATATAACGCGTTTAATGAACCTGAGGGAGATTTTTGCATTTCATCTAATAATAAAAAGAATAACAATTGGTCCAAAAAAGTATTTAATTCTAAGTATCTACTTTTGCATAATGATGGAATTTTCTAAAATTTTCAGATGTACATATAAATTGGTGTTTTATTTGTTGGCTCACTGAGAATTAGTGCAGGCTCAATATTACGGTGGCATAGCAGTAGAGCTACTGCCTAAGTGCCAGAGACCCGGGTTCAATCCTGACTACGGGTGCTTGTCTTTATGGAGTTTGTACGTTTTCCCCGTGACCTGCGATGGTTTTCTCCAAGATCTTTGGTTTCCTCCCACACTCTAAAGACATACAGGTTTGTAGGTTAATTGGCATGGTGTAAATGTGAAAGAAAATTGTCCCTAGTCTGTGTAGGATAGTTTCTGCACTGTATCCCTAAACTAAAAATTAGGTTTTTGCCATATTGTAGATACCTGCAGTCAAAATTGTGATCATGCAATACCTAGAATTCTGAGGTATTGGATGAGTTTAGTTCAGTTTATTATTGTCACGTGCACTGAGGTTCAGTGAAAAGCTTTTGTTCTGTGCTATCCAGTCATTGAAAATACTACAAATGATTACAATCAAGCCGCCCATTGTAATTTTTCTGAGTACGGCACGGGTTTGACTTTTCCCTGTCCTCTTCAGCTCACAACACAAGTTGCTGAAGGTGCAAGGTCACAATAGTACAATGATTCAAGTGAACAAAGAAAACAGCATTTCCTTGATCAGTTCGGATTGAGAAGTAATGGAAATTCAGTGAAGATAGCATAAACTGGAAGTGTAAATGCACTGTCAAATCCAATATAAGAAAATTATTTGGATGAGAACACACAGGACAAGATTGGCAAGTTTGCTGATGATATAAAAGTTAGTGGTTTTGCAGATAGTGAAGATGGTTGTGAACGATTGCCGCAGGATCTGGATCGATTGTGGGCGGAGGAATGGTTGAAGGAATTTAACACAGAGAAGTGGGAGGTGTTGCATTTTGGAAGTCAAACAAGGGCAGGACCTACACAGTAAATGGTAGGCCTCTGGGTAGTGTTGTCAAGCAAAGGGATCCAGGAGTACAGGTGCATGGTTCCTTGAAGGTCTAGTCGCAGGTAGATAAGGTGGTCAAAAAGGCTTTTGGCATTTTGGCCCTCATCAGTCAGTATTGAGTATAGAAGTTGGGAGGTCATGTTGCAGTTGTATTAGACATTGGTGAGACCGCATTTAGAATATTGTGTTCAGTTCTGGGCACCATGTTATAGGAAAGATATTGTCAAGCTTGAAAGGGTTTAGAAAAGATTACGAGGATGTTGCTAGGACTAGAGGGTGTGAGATATAGGGAGAGGTAGAGTAGGCTGGGTCTCTATTCCATGGAGTGCAGGAGGATGAGGGGAGATCTTATATCGAGGCATACAAAATCATGAGAGGAATAGATCGGGTAGATGCACAGAGTCTTTTGCCCAGATAAGGGGAATCGAGGACCAGAGGACAGAGGTTCAAGATGAAGGGGAAAAGATTTAATAGGAATCCAAGGGGTAACATTTTCACACAAAGGGTGTTAGGTGTATGGAACAAGCTGCCAGAGGAGGTAGTTGAGGGGATTATCCCATCGTTTAAGAAACAGTTAGACAGGTACATGGGTAGGACAGGTTTGGAGGGATATGGACCAAGCGCAGGCAAGTGGGACTCTGGTAACTGGGACATTGTTGGCCAGTGTGGGCGAGTTGGGCCGAAGGGCTTGTTTCCACACTGTATGACTATGACTCTATTTGGTATTGGATTAAAAGGATAAAAGGAGATGAGGAAAACAATCTTTGAAATCATTTTTAAAGCTTCAACAGTACCTGAAAGAAGTGTAGGAAAGAACTGCGGATGGTAGACACAAAACGCTGGAGTAACTCAGCGGGACAGGCAGCATCTTTGGAGAAGGAATGGGTGATGTTTTGGGTCAAAGAAGGTCTGAAAAAGGGTCTCGACCCGAAACGTCACCCATACCTTCTCTGTAGAGATGCTGCCCGTCCCGCTGAGTTACTTCAGAATTTTGTGTCTACCTGAAAGAATAAGATTCGTGTTCGTCGCAGTCGATTTAGTGATAGAAATTGATCAACATTTTTGAACAGTATATAACATTATTAAAAGGATAGTTGCACTTGAAATGACAAAAAAAATTGCACACAATGAAGCCCACCATTCAGTGGACGTCATTGATGAGAAAAACAGTGAGATGCTAATGTAGAGCAACAATGTTTAAGAAAGAACTGCAGATGCTGGAAAAATCGAAGGTAGACAAAAGTGCTGAAGAAACTGAAGTCTGAAGAAGGGTCTCGACCTGAAACTTCACCTATACCTTCGCTCCATAGATGCTGCCTCACCCGCTGAGTTTCTCCAGCACTTTTGTCTACCTTAGAGCAACAATGTTGGTGACTTTTGAAAATTGCATTTAAACATGCATTTGCTGTCTGAAGTTGTTGCAGCATGCATCTTTGACAGTAGTAAGTAAATTCTAGCCCTTTCTAAAGGTCGAAAATTGCTGGAGTAAGTCAGCGGGTCAGTCAGCATATCTGAGGTACAAAGATGGCTGATGTTTTGGGTTCAGAACTTTCTTCAGACTGATTGTAAGAAAGCTGGGAGAGGTGAGAGGCAGGACAAAGCATGGCAGGTGGACCCAGGGAAGGAACATTTTTGAGAGGCGGATGGTTGAAAAAAAGGCGATAGATTAAAGCAGAAGGAAGGTGTGACGGAATTGAAAAATTGCAAATTGTGAGGCCAGAGGAAGGAATTTAAGGGGAAGGGAAAAGTAGGCACGAGTCCAGGTGGGGCACAGTGGAGGGAGGGGAGAGGAAGGGGGGAGCGTGGGGACAGAAGGGAGGGGGAAGAGGGGTGTCGTTAGAGGTTAGCTAGAATTAGAGAATTCAATGCTCATACCATTGGGTTGTAAGCTCCCCAAGCAGAATATGAGATGCTGTTCCTCCAGTTTGTGTGTGGTCTAACTCTGGCAATGGAGGAGGCCCATTCTACTTTTTTTAAATAAAAAGAGTAAATCGAAATTAACTTAATTTTTTGTAAAGAAGGTTTGACTGATGATAAACCTAAACTTTTTCAAAAGCAATCTAAAGTTTAATTCTTGGTTGGATATAAAGCTGCGGTGTTGTTAAAAGTTGTTTGAGCTGATTGGTTTAGTTGTAAAATAGTATTTTAGGGATGGATTGTTACTCCCGCAATTTGAAGATTTATCACGTTGAATGGGTGACTGATTTGATTGATTCGTTCTGAAGCCACACTGGTTTCTCTCTCAAGGCGTTAAATAGACACTCAATTTAACAACATTCAGTTAGCAATGATAAATGCAAACCTTTTATAGATTTTAACTGAGTATCTTTAATGGATAGAGCAGGCTTGGTTGAACATAAAAACATGATAAAAGAAACTAGAGGGTTTTTTTTTTACTTTAGTAGAATTAGAAATGTTTGTTGATTCAAAATTTAACGGTAGGTTTGTAACTGGGTATACTTTAAGTGCCTTGCTGATTGGGTGCTGCACGGTCAGAGATGCTGTCTAGGGATGAATTGTAAAGTGGGAGTCCTGAGGCAGATGTAAAATAGTAGTGGACAACAAGTTTTCGGGAGGTCTGCATTAACAATCCAAATCAATTCAGAGGGCCTTGGTTTGACTCACAGGAAGCTTGGTTCCTTTAACAATACATTAACAATAGATAAGGTTTCAAATAGTTGGAGAACAACACAGTGTCTTTGCCCCAGAGAAAGGGAATCAGGAACCAGAGGACATAGGTTTAAGGTGATTTGGGATGTTCTGGATATCTTAAATAAAAGCATGAAGTAGTGTCTGCAGTTTTCAAGTTGGGTATAATAAACTAAATGTAAGGTCTCTGAGTCTGTGCGTGATACAAAGCTGAGGGTGGGTAATGAAGGATATGAGGGAGATAGGAAAAACATTTGTTGCAAATTAGACCGATTGGGTGTGTAGGCAAATGCAGTGCAGATAAATTTGCATTGATTATATGAAGCAAGCTGTTTCTACGTGACCTGTACATTTTACTTTGCATGGACTTTGCTGATTTAACTTGAGGGATTTGAGCTAGCAAAGATGTTTTTTAAAATATTTTTTTCTGTGAGTTGACTATGTTTCTACCATTTCTGCATTTTAATTGCCTTCACAGAGGAGCAGGCTATTTTTAGTTCCCAACATGAGAACAGCAGCGTCATGCTAAAATAAATCTGCTGACCTGTCTGTGGATTCCTTGTATCACATAACTCCAGAGAGTGGAAAGGACCAGTAGCTGAAAAAATAATGAACACTTACCTTACTCGTACATATCATAAAAATGGATCTTTGAACTCTAATCATATTTGAGTTCAGGGCCTGTCCCACTGTAAGAGGTAATTCAAGAGTTCTCCCGAGTGTAAAAAAAATCAAACTCATGGTAAGCGCGTAGAATGCACATTGCGGGAACGTCGGAGCTCAGGACGTCTATTAGCTAACGGCAGGTACTCGGGAAACGCGGTAAGCTCGTGAAGACGCGTGAAGATTTTTCAACGTTGAAAAATGTCCACGAGAGCCCCGAGTATCTAGGAGCGGCTATTACCGTAATTCTCCGAGTTCGAATCAGCGAAACTTGGGAGAACTCTTGAATTAGCTCGTACAGTGGGACAGCCCCCAAGTCCCTAAGCCATTAAACTCAACGCTTACTCTTGTAATTTTACATCACCTGAAATGTTACTTGGAATGCATCTTTTGCTATATACTATGGCATTGACCATATTGCTGTCTACTTTATAAGTTGTATTGGTAAGCTAATAGTGGTTTAATATTTGCCGTCTAAGAATGCTCAAGGGTCAATAGGAGTGAGACCGTGCAAATCTCTTTATTGCAGACAATAGTGAATGATCCTCATGAAATACATATTTATGTCTACAACCCAGTAGTTTTTTCTTCAGATCTAACCATGTTAGATTTTAATTAATGGGATATATC
Source organism: Raja brachyura (assembly GCA_963514005.1). The sequence goes on from OY740790.1 coordinate 11,328,284, forward strand.
TGGGGAAAAAACTTAGGTCCACTTGGGTTGAATACAGTGGCGTTGACTGGAATAAGTACGTTTCTGTAACTTCTGGTATACAGCTATTTGCAGTTGTCATGACAACATTTGATCTGATCTCCTTCACACCCAAGTTAATGATATTTAGAATTACTTAACCTTTGCTACATTATCCGTTGCTTGAGGCTGACCATTTCATAATTAGTCAAAATCTTAACTGACATTTGGCATTACTGCATTGGGAACTTAGCAAATGCCATGTGATCTGAGTGCGAAATGATACCTGTCATACGATCTGCAAAATCTTTGCAGAATAAAGTGGTTTGATATTTTTTTTTTCTATCTGCAGGCTTGTCAAACCAGTAATTTGGCTTTGTCATTTGCAAAATGAACAGGAGTATGAGTGCGCAATTCCAACTTACTTTGCATTATTGATATATAATTTTAAGGGGTGACTTTACCTGAAATTGAAATTGCTGCTTTGTCTCAGTAGTGTACCTGGATGCTTATCTGTGCCACATTAATGGCGATAAGATGGTTGACAGTTTATCCTAATAGTTCATTGTGATATTTCTTATCTTGCATTGGAGTGTGAAGAGTCCTTTGTTCCAAACTATTGTATGCTGACTCCTTGAGGTCACTCGCTGTGATTTTGTGGCTTTTTAATTTGCCAGGGTGAGACTGTATCGCAAGGTTACAACGCACTTTGGGCGTTCTGAAGATTTCCTGAATTGAGAGACTACAGCTCAAGAGGTTTAGAATGTCATCATCACCGTATGACTATATTACATCCTGCAAAGCTGCCGCATCATTTTTATGCTATGTTTACTGTTGTTGACTTATTAATGGACTCTCCAGCAGTTTGCTGGCTGCTCTCTGTGAGCTGAGATGTATACAATCTTTTGTCTCTTTCTATAGTAAGTAGTACAGTGGCGTGGTGTGGATAGTATTTTGAATTGCAATAAATGCAATGAATTGCAGGGGATTAATTGATTTATGTTTTTCTGTATTTGTAATTTTTGCCAGTGGAAGAAGCCATAGATGAGATCTATCAGGAAATAAATACTTTTGTTACTGATGAGCTAAGATAATGTTGTTGATGAATTTCACCAGGAGTTTAATTCACTTCTGAAGTTGAACACTGAATACACTTTTGGTTCACCTTGCTTAGATTGCTTGATCAAAATTGTACAGTAATGTTTATTATGTGATTACTTGGAATTTGTAGCTCCCTCACAATATTGGCCTAAACATCTGAGTTTTATTCTCATCATAGGGCGTTGGCCAAAGGAGTGAAGGATGATTACAAAAAGCAATTATAATGTAGTACTGCAGAAAGGAAATGACAATGACTTTGTGCAGACTGTCGGTTCCCATGTCATTTAAAAATTCATATAATATCTAACATATGTTCTGATTTAAACTCCATAAATTAATGAATTCAGAAATATTGAATTATTGATTTTCCAGTAATATCAGCTGTCAAATTCTATAAATGGATTTTTTTGCAAGATGCAATTTTTTGTAAAAATTAGATATCTAAACATCTCACAAAATTTGAATTGTGTTTATTAGGTTTGGGTAGTGTTACTTGCATTAACATGAAATGAAAAAGCTTTTGGAGTCACATAGCAGTGACCTGAATGAAAGCCCTTGTTGGTCCAACATTCAGAATTTGGAACAAGAAACAAGCAAATTGTATTGTGTATAAAAGTGACCCAGTGGTGGTTAGGAATGTACAGTTATGTTGTTCCTCACGTCAGCTCTCCATGCCTAAATTGTATGACAGGACAAGGCAGCAGATGAGACGAGCTGTCGCTCAGCCTCTCTGGCCTTTTGAAGAGAGGCCATGGGAGGAAAAGGTGCTGCAAATAGGCTGTGAAGTTTACATACACTGCCCACTGTTAAACAGATTACATCTAATGAAGTGTCTAATGCTCAGCCTGTATCAGCCTAATCCTAGGTGGCAGTTTGTCCCTCAGCTGCCAAGAAACACCACCCTCTGGCCTTATATCACCAATGTCTTCACAGTGCACTGGGAGGTGCGTGGCTTTAATAAACCAAGACAGTGTGTGATCTGACATGCAAATGTAGGTCATTGCATATGTAAATGTGTGATTACAGACTTGCATGCCAGAACACATTAGTGAGACTTTCCTCTCAGCATGCGGTTGTCAGAGTTCCTCAAAAGCTGATGCTAACATTTGTCAAGTTATCACATACGCCAATAAGACAAAAAATTGTGCTGTAGATTGCATCTCCTTAATGAATGTAAAATACCCAAATTGTGAAATAACAAAAACAATATATACTTATTTTTAACCTCCATGCTAACATTGCTCACTCTGCATTTTCAAATACTTTGTAACTTAATTGATGGGTGTCAGTGGTTTCTCATGTAGTTTTTAAATGTTGACTTATCCTCTTTGTGTTCCTATTTGCTTTGCTTTTATTAATGGGAGCTGCTAATTGTTTTCAAATTGTATTGTTTATCTAAAAAAAAAAGATACTCATGAACATCACTTTCTATTTCTAGAAATCAAATTTAAATCGGAGTGCGGATTCTTTTGAATCTGTTACCATGACCCTTTCTTTTGCTTTGTAAAACAAATTCCTAATGGACAAGTAATCTCTTTACTCATTTGCCACATTGTCTCTGAATCAGGACGAGGGAAGTTGTGTGGCTTTCAAAGCAATCATTTTGGGGCTTGCTTTTTGAAATATTACTTTTGTTTTAAAATGTACAATATTAAACTTTCACTTTTCACTTATTAATCTAACGAAAGATGGACAAGTGTATGGGTCTAATTGCATATTCTGTGCATGCATAAATATCTTAAGTGCTACTGCATTTAAAATGCCTGGAACCTGACAGAAATGAATCAACATCAGTCACGCCAATTTGGAGTTGTTTTTACTGTGCTGTGCCGCTGAATGATAGAACACAAGGTTGATTTTATATCCACCACCCACCAACTTAAGGGCCTGTCCCACTGTATGAGGTAATTCAAGAGTTCTCCCGAGTTCTCCCGTGATTCGAGCTCGTGTAATGTACGTAGCTGGTACGTAGCGGGTACATAGGAGCCCGTGGATGTCACGTTGCGGCTCGTACGAGTAACGGTAGATACTCGGAAAATCCGGTAAACTTGTTTTTATAACACTGTGAAAAATGTCCACGGGTACTAAAATACTTGTGATGTAAAAAATTGTTACTTTTTACTCGTACGAGACCGTACGTACTCGCTACGTACATTACACGAGCTCAAATCAGGGGAGAACTCTTGAATTACCTCGTACAGTGGGACAGGCCCTTGAAGTGTAACTGGTCTTAAATGGCGTGTTCGAAGTGAACCATTCCTACAACCCTGGGATCAAGTTGCTGTTTAGTTAAAAAAAATTCTAAAGTAGGAGATGGAAGTGGAAGATTATTATTTCCCTTAAAGAATGGAAACATAAAATATGGGGAATGTTTCAACTATTCTCTGGTGTTCCAACGATTTGTGGTAGCTTACAATGCTCCCATATAGTATAAAATAGCACTTATTAAATAACATTGTTCAAAATGCATGCTTACTATGTTGGTTGAATTTGTTTTGCAATGCAACATTTGTGTGATTTTATTTTTAGTAAATGCAGGGAAAACAGTGGTGTTAAATGCAAGAGTTCTGCATCTGTCAAAAAACATTAATCTTTACTGAATTTCCTTTTTTATGGCATATGCTGTCTGTCATGTGGCATTTAAAACTCATCCCAGACTGATCAATTGTATTTCCTTTCGTTTTCAGACTGGGTCCATGCTTTATATATTAAACGAGAACTGAATCCACCTCATATGTATGTTGTGTTGATGCATCAACAGAACATACCTGAAACTGCTCACATAACTAAGAAACACTTTAAAAATAAAAAACTGGATTTGACAATTCTGTAAACATGAATTGTGGGAATTAGGAGCAAATCTGTCAGTACCTGAAGTGAGCAATGCCCATGTTGATTACTGGAATCCTTTGATGCAACTTATCTTTAAATGTTGATTTTTGAAGTATCTTTTCTCACTTTTTGGTGGAGTTATTGTACATTTGTACATTAAGTTTTACATTTGGTCTTAAAAGTTGACAAATCCTTCGAAACAGAAATGGTTATTTAACGTTTTTCTTAGCAGTTATGTGTATAGATATCTGAGTTGACGAATGCAAGGGCATGTTTGGGAGTAGGGATGGAAAGGCACTGGTCCAATATTCAAGTAGGCTGGAAATGACTGGATCCAAGACTTGCACGGAATGAAAAACAATATGACATTGGCATTGACTGAGGAAGGAAGGAACGCAGACATATTTAAGGGAGGTTCAAATAGAAAATAGAAAATTGTGAAGAATTCAAATAGAAAATTGTGCAGAATGCAATCTAATATATAATTAGATGGCTAATAATATTGTTTTGGAATAAAACTTAATTTCCAAAAATATTTGCTAATTAAATTACTGTTTTGATATAAAATGAAAATTAGCAACACATGATCACCAAAACACCTCCTGGACCATAAAGATGCAGTGTGAGAACCCCAGACGTTGCTGTCAGTTATTTTATACTCGTCCACTCAACTTGCAAATTATTTTCACTGAAGTATCTCAAATGGTATTAAAAAAAAATTCTAAACTGTGAAGATACAAGGAACTGAAGATGCTGGCTGCCAAAGAAAGACAGAGTGTTGGAGTAACTCAGTAAATCAGGTAGCATCTCTGGCAAGCATGGATAGGTGAAGTTTTGGTTTGGGATCCTTCTTCTGACTTGACCCAAAACGCACTTATCCATGTTCTCCAGAGATGCTGCTTGACCTGCTGAGTTACTCCAGCATTTTGTATTTTTTGTAAACCAGCATCTTCAGTTAATTCTATCTACACAGTTTAGAATTTTTATTCCAATCATTATTTTGTGCACTCAAATGTTTCAAATTTGTTTTTTAATATTGGTTTCCAATCTTCAGTTTTCTAGCTGTGTTTGGCTGCTCGACGGCTTCATGATAACGTTATCGTTGCATTTCGGAGAACACCTGGAACTGATACCAGGCAACACAAGTCCAATTACAATACAAACCTTGAGAGAAATCCACAGAGCTGAATAGCATTTTTATCTTTATATTAATGCAAACTTTCTGCATGGTGCAGTGTTTAACTTCATGTCCTTCTCATGTTCTCAGAAACCTCTGCGTCCTGATTTGGGCCTCAATACACTGGGAAATTTCCAAATAGTGAAAAAGATTGGACGCGGACAATTTAGTGAAGTCTATCGAGCATCCTGCCTACTAGATGGGATGCCTGTAGCTCTGAAGAAAGTGCAGGTATGTGTACACATGGATGATCGTAATTGGTCTTGAATGACAACAGTCAAACATTATAGGTGAAATTTTCAGAATCTACTTGATGTCTGACCTAACAATATACTTCAGTATATTTAGGTACAAGGAGGGAATATTGGGGGAAAGAAATGTGTCGATGTATAATTAAAATAATGATAACTAATTTTCACAGAAGCAATTGGAAAAACTTGCTAGTCGTCTTGGGTAGTAGGTTGTAACTATTTACAAATTCTTGAAATTAATGATTCTGTTAAATCCTCTCTTCACAACTGTTGACTTAACATGTTTTAGGTAATGAACTTTGCTGTGTGTAGTATGTAGTTAAATTACTGCATTGACTTCAAACCCATCCCCAAGCCATTCATTGGATCCAGAACCAGGGGCCACAGTTTAAGAATAGGAGTAAGCCATTTAGAACGGGGATGAGGAAACACTTTTTCTCACAGAGTGGGGGGGTCTGTGGAATTCTCTGCCTCAGAGGGCAGTGGAGGCAGGTTATATGGATGCTTTCAAGAGAGAGCTAGATAGGGCTCTTAAAAATAGTGGAGTCAGGGGATATGGGGAGAAGGCAGGAATGGGGTACTGATTGGGGATGATCAGCCATGATCACATTGAATGGCGCAGCTGGCTCGAAGGGCCAAATGGCCTACTCTTGCACCTATTGTCTATTGTCTATTGATCCTTCCAATATTGATTGGTGTAAAATTATCTTTGTGTATGTTTTGGTTGCATAAATGTTGCCCAGATTTTTCAGTTGCAATAAGTACAATATTCTCCTACCACATCAGTGCGTACTTTTGCAACCGTTTTATTATAAAAGAAAATACAGCAGATAATATGGGGAGAAAACGGAATGAACCCTGCATCATTTAGTGATTTGTATGCATTGGACATGAAAAGGAAGCCTGAAATTACTATTTTATTCCAGATATTTGAAATGATGGATGCCAAAGCTCGTCAAGACTGCATAAAAGAAATAGATCTCCTAAAGGTAAAAAGGCACCTTCAAACTAAAATTAGAAGCATGAAGAAATAATTAAAAATATCTGTATATTTAATATGGTTTGCTAGGTGTTCACTTTTTCACCGGTGCAACATAAAATGCTGGAGGAAATACTTGTTAACTCTTTATCTTCTAACTTGATACTTTAGATTGTGTAAACTGATAGCAGGAGCTTGTAGTGGTATTACCATGAACGTGTTGTACACGGTAACCGTGTTGTGCAAGTGAGAACATAGACCTTCTGTAATTGTGACAACAGTGATTGTGATTATGGTCTGCTCCTTCATGTTACTCAGTGCAAATTATCTTGACAGTACTGTAATGTGCAACTTTATGAGTTTATCCGTGCCAAGCTGATGTTTCGGCTAGTTAAATTGAACTGAACCATTTGCTCCATGTACGTTAACACAGTATAAGAAAGTTGGTCATAAGTTCATAAGGGATAGGAGTAGAACATGGCTGATGTAACTCTCCCTCCTAACCCCATTCTCCTGCCTTCTCCCCATAACCTCTGACCTGTAAAAATCAAGAATCTATGCCTTAAAAAAATATCCACTGACGTGATCTCCACAGCCTTCTGTGGCAAAGAATTTCATGGATTCACCACCCTCTGACTAAAGAAATTTCTCCTCCTCTCCTTCCTAAAAGAACGTCCTTTAATTCTGAGGCTATGACCTCCAGTCCTAGACTCTCCCACTAATGGAAACATCCTCTCCACATCCACGCTATCCAAGCCTTTCCATATTCGGTATGTTTCAATGAGGTCCCCGCTCGTTCTTCTAAATCTCAGCAAGTACAGGCCCAGTGCCGACAACGCTCATCATAGGCTAACCTACTCATTCCTGAGATTGTTCTTGTAAATCCACTCTGCACATCCTTCCTCAGATATGGTGCTCAAAATTGCTTACAATATTCCAAAAGCGGTCTTACCAGTGCCTTATAGAGCCTCAACATTACATCCCTGTTTTTATACAAGCCCTCTTGGAAATAAATGCTAGCATTGAGTTTGCATTCTTTACAACTGATTCCACTTGCAGATTAACTTTTTGGGAATCCTGCACCAGCATTCCCAAGTTTCTTTACACCTCCGATTTCTGGATTCTCGCCCCATTTAGAAAATAACATTATCGAGAGTGCAGAAGAGATTCACCAGGAATGTGCCTGGAATAGAGGCCTGGAGTTAAAAGTTTACTGTCAGTGGAACTTGGGAGTCTAGAAGTTTATAAAATTATGAGGGATTGTTCGTCTATTTCCTCGGATAGGGGAGCCTAAAACTAGAGGGCATATGGGTAAGGTGAGGGGGAAAACTGTAAAGGAGATCTGAGAATCTGAAGAAGGGTCTCAACCTGAAATGTCACCTATTCTTTTCTCCAAAGGTGCTGTTTGACGCACTGAGTTACTCCAGCTTTTTGTGTCTATCTGAGAGTTAAGTTGTTCTTGGAGATGGTGGTTATGTGGAATGAGCTGCCAAGGACGTGGCAAAGGCAGATTAAATTATAATATTTAAAAGGCATTTACACAGGAACTTGGATATAAAAGAGTAGAGATGTTGCCTGAATTAAGGGGTATTAACTATAGGGAGAGATGGGACAGATTTGAATCATTTTCTTTGAAATACTAGAGAATGAGTGGAGACCTGAGAGAAGTATATAACATTATGGGATGCATAGGGGTAACCAGTCAGAACGTTTTTTGTCAGGATGGAAATATCACATACTAAAGAACATAGGTTGAAGGTGAGAGGGGCAAAGTTCAAAGGAGATATGTAGGGCAAGTTTTTTATACAGAGGATGGTGGGTACCTGGTACACACAGGTGGTTGACGCAGATATGATAGTCGTGTTTTTGTGATTCTTTGGTAGGCACATGGGTATGCAGGGAATGGAAGGATATGAATATGGAACATATGCAGCCAGTTAAGAGTTGGTCTTGGCATCATGTTCGGCACAGACATAGAGGGCCAAAGGACCTGTTCCTGTGTTGTGTTCTGGAGGGAAACAGGTCGAACGTAGGTAAATGGAATGATCATAGATATCATGTCAGCAGGGACAAGGTAGACTGGGCTGTGAGGTGGAGGGGATGTTTCTGTACTGTAAAACTCTAAAATTCAGTTCTATGTGTGTTTATTATTTTAAGCAGCATTGGTTGGTTCAAGGCTTGCATTCCCAAATGTTTAGTGAATATGACAGTTAGTATTGGTAAAAGTTATGGCCCAATGATATAATAAAAACATCACCATACCTCTGCAGAAAATAATTCTTTGTATCTGCACAAAAAGCCAAGTGGAAGCAGTCTGGCCCCTCAAATCCAACCCTGCAATTCAATTTGATCGTGGCTGATTACTGAGAATCTTCAACACTTTCTCTTTTTAAATTTTATTTCAGATTTTCAGCATCTGCTGTATCTTTCCTTTCAGGGACCAATTGGATACTTCCCTGCAAGTGAGGGGCAACTTTTAACACACAGAGGGTGGTGGGTATATGGAACAAGACAGGTACACGGATAGGACAGGTTTGGAGGGATATGGATAGGTGGGCCTAGTGTAGCTAGGACATGTTGGCCGGTGTGGGCAAGTTGGGCTGAAGGGCCTGTTTTCACGCTGCATCACTCTGACTAAGCTTCCGCAGGAAGTAGTTGAGGCTGGTACGATAAGGGTCCAAAAGACATTTGCACATATACATGATAAGAAAGATTTAGAGGGATATAAGTGGCAAACACAGCCAGTTAACATGGGTGCCTTGTTGGGCATGGACGAGTTGGGCTGAATGGCATGTTTCCGTGCTGCACGCCTCTATGTCACTGACTTTGCAGAAACCAATTTCTATGCACCTGCACCTCTGTTTTAAATGACCTGCCCCATATGTTGTAACAATCTCCGCTCATTCCAATCTCTCCCACTGTATCAATTTGAATAACTGAAGTGAATTATCACGTTATTTTTAAGATTGACTAATTTATTAGATTAATCTAGAAAGATAAAAATGACCATGCATTTTCATTTTATCTCTAGGAATTGAGTAAAAAATCTGCAAAATCCTCAATTAATATTTCATTAAATGCTTTTATGCTTATGTATTTCACAGCAATTAAACCATCCAAATGTAATAAAATATCTTGCTTCATTCATTGAAGATAATGAGCTAAATATTGTACTGGAACTGGCAGATGCTGGAGACCTTTCTAGAATGATTAAGGTAAGCATTTGCAACTTCAAACAATCTTTTAGCCTTCTAATGTAATCATTGTTTGATATCCAGTCTTGTTTATGCAAAATCATTTATGGAGTAAGCAATGGTGTAAACTGTCGATGACAATATAGTGAAGCAAACCAAATTATGTTGATCTGCTTTATTATTGAAGTACACCTCACATTTTTCTGTTTTTCATAATTAAAAATATATCTTTTATTGCCAGCTTGGAAACACCATTCATCTCGAGTCCCAGCCTCGGGAGTTGAGCAAGATTTTTGTTTGCTTGCCCAGAGTGAAATGTGTTTACTTTAGCAATTCCTGTTGTGCTTGCATTGATATGGCATCCGATTTGCACATAATACATTTTTGGTAAAACTTTAAAAATTGGTGATGGCCTAGATTTTGCTTATTGACAATCTTGGCCACTGTGGAACTATACACGTTTTCTGTCATAAGACATAGGAGCAGAATTAGGCCATTGAGTCTGCTTGGCCATTCAATCATAGTCGATCTATTTTTCCCTCTCAACCCTATTTTCCTGTCTTCACCCCGCAACCTTTGACGACCTTACTAATCGAGAATCTGGGAAGCTGGCAAGAGCCCCAAGATTTCCATCATGTTTAGTGGAAATCCCAAAGTTTCTGTCAACAATTCATTGTCCCTCCAGGCTGTATTGTTTTTAACTTTCAATGCTACATTCAAAGTTAATTTATTTCTACAGATTTGAATTTAAGTTGGTTATGAATGAGATCTACTTCAAAATGCTCTGAAAATATGTGGCTTTGTTGTATCTGCTGCAAAGGAGTGTTTTATGGCTTAATTATTGCTCAGTAAAATATCTGGTCCTGGGGTAGATTTATTTTTTCTAACATGCTTGAATTAATATGTCATAACATAAGGGATTTTTAAAAAGGCATGTTTATTGGAATGTGTATTCAATACATTACATTGATCAGCCATGATTGAATGGCAGAGTAGACTTGATGGGCTGAATGACTTAATTTTGCTCGTACAATTTATGAACTTATTGTATTAATCTGTGTTTTGTTTGCTTCCTTCATGTTTGAACAGTTGGTTTAAAAACTCCAGAAATGTTTTGATGTGATTCATTGCTCAGTCAAAGTATGTTGAGAGGAGCCAGGGATTCCTATGAAATGATAACTGACAGAAAATTCTTGTCACAGAAATTGGGAAGTATTTGAGGATTTTTTTTCCTTTGAATGCCAGAACTAACTGATTACCAATTTTGGGCCACTGAAATATTGCACATTTTGCAATAGTAACTATCCGATTAGTTTGACATGTCTGCTAAAGCACATGTGCTTTAACGTTGCTTCTGTAATAAATATCATTTGTCACTGGTCATTTTAATGGACTGGAAGATATGAGACAAACTAAGAGCTGTAAAACTGTCAACAATGCTCCATTAATACAGTAAAAAAAGATTAAAAGCCAGCAAAGTCTGAGTAAAAATGCTTTGAAAATACTCTAGAGAAGTAAATACAATGCACAGTCTTTTGCTCAGAATAGGGGAATCAAGAACTAGGGGACATAGGTTTAAGCTGAGAGGGGAAAGATTTAATAGGAATCTGAGGGGCAACTTTTGCATTCACAATGGAACGAGTAGTCAGAGGAGGCAGTTGTGCAAGGTATTATAACAACATTTAAAAGACATTTGGACAGGTATGCAAATAGGAAAGGTTTTGAGGGATATGCGTCCCAAACATGAGCAAATGTGATTCGCTTCTATTGAGCATCTTGGTCAGCATAGATGAGTTGGGCCAAAGGGCCTGTTTCTATTATAAATATACTGTTGAAAGGATATGTTTACACTCTTGGATGTAGTTTCAAATGACCACACAAGGAACTACAGATGCTGGAATCCTGGAAGAACTGAGCGGGTCAGGCAGTATCTGTGGAGGGAATGATGAATCGACGTTTCAAGTCGGTCTTAAAAAGCTTCACCGGTCCATTCCCAGCATAGATGCTGCCTGCTTTTTGAGTTCCTCCAGCACTTTGTGTCTTACGAGTCTCAATGGGTTAGACTAATAAGCAATTTTCCTTCTTGAAACATTAAAAATATAAGATTAAACAGTCCAGAAAAATGTGTGACAGTACAAAGCACAAATATACAGTGCCCTCCATAATGTTTGGGACAAAGACCCATCATTTATTTATTTGCCTCTGTCCTCCACAATTTGAGATTTGTAATAGAAAAAAATCGCATGTGGTTAAAGTGCACATTGTCAGATTTTAATAAAGGCCATTTTAATACATTTTGGTTTTGCCATGTAGAAATTACAGCAGTGTTTATACTTAGTCCCCCCATTTCACGGCACCATAATGTTTGGGACACAGCAATGTAATGTAAATAAAAGTAGTCATGTTTAGTATTTTGTTGCATATCCTTTGCATGCAATGACTGCTTGAAGTCTGTGATTCATGGACATCACCAGTTGCTGGGTGTCGTCTCTGGTGATGCTCTGTCAGGCCTGTATTGCAGCCATATTTGGCTTATGCTTGTTTTGGGTGCTAGTCCTCTTCAATTTTCACTTCAGCATATAAAAGGCATGCTGAACCCGATTGGGTTCAGATCGGGTAATTGACTTGGCCATTTTTTAATTGAATTTTTCAATTGACCATTTTTTATCTTTGAAAAACTCCTTTGTTGCTTTAGCAGTATGTTTGGGATCATTGTCCTGCTGTAGAATGAACTGCCGGCCAATCAGTTTTGAGGCATTTATTTGAACTTGAGCCGATAGGATGTGTCTATACACTTCAGAATTCATTATGCTACTACCATCAGCAGTTGTATCATCAATGAAGATAAGTGAGCCAGTACCTTCAGCAGCCATACCAGGCCATAAGACCCCCACCACAATGTTTCACAGATGAGGTGGTATGCTTTGGATCTTGGGCAGTTCCTTCTCTCCTCCATACTTTGCTCTTGCCATCACTCTGATATAAGTTAATCCTCGTCTCATCTGTCCACAAGACCTTTTTCCAGAACTCAGATTGTTCTTTTAAGTACTTCTTGGCAAACTGTAACCCGGCCATCCTATTTATGCGGCTAACCAGTGGTTTGCATCTTGGAGTGTAGCCTCTGTATTTCTGTTCACAAAGTCTTCTGCGGACAGTGGTCTTTGACAAATCCACACCTGACTCCAGAAGAGTGTTTCTGATCTGTCGGACAGGTGTTTGGAGGTTTTTCTTTATTATAGAGAGAATTCTTCTGTCATCAGCTGTGGAGGTCTTCCTTGGCCTGCCAGTCCCTTTGCGATTAGTAAGCTCACCCGCGCTCTCTTTCTTCTTAATAATGTTCCAAACAGTTGATTTTGGTAAGCCTTAGGTTTGGCTGATGTCTCTAACAGTTTTATTCTTGTTTCTCAGTCTCATAATGGCTTTTTGACTTTCATTGGCATAACTTTGGTCCTCATGTAGATAAACAGCAATAAAATCCAAAGGTGATGGAAAGACTGGAGGAAAGACTAGGTGCTGAGAGCTCTCTTATACCTGCATTAAGGAGGCAATTAAACACACCTGAGCAATCACAAACGCCTGTGAAGCCATGTGAGCAATCACAAACGCCTGTGAAGCCATGTGAGCAATCACAAACGCCTGTGAAGCCATGTTTGTCTCAATCACAAACGCCTTTGAAGCCATAATGGTGCCCTGAAATGGGGGGGACTATGTATTAACACAGCTGTAATTTCTACACGATGAAACCAAAATGTATAAAAATGGCCTTTAATAAAATCTGACAATGTGCACTTTAACCACATGTTTTTTTGTTTTTCTATTACAAATCTCAAATTGTGGAGTACAGTGGAAAATAAATAAATGATGGGTCTTTGTCCCAAACATTATGGAGGGCACTGTATATCAAGCTAATAGTTCTAATACAAATTATGAAATAAGTCTGTTTTTTGTTAATCGTTTCTTCTAATGTGTCTTCAAATTGAAGCCAAATGTTATTACTGAAAAAATATATTGACCAACACAATACAATTTGAATGAGATGTATTCAGATTTAAGGTGATAAAAGTTGACTAAAATCCAAAACTGAGAAAGTAAAGTTGAAGTTATCCTCCGAGATGATGCAGTTCATTTAGTTGTTGTGACCTCAATATTAGCAGGAAAGTGGAATTGGGAGTCAGGAATGTGGTAATGGAACCCGCGCTTTGTACCTGGAGCCGTAAAGTGCAGGGTTGCCTTTGTGTGCATTGGAAATGAAGTTTTTATGGGCAATACCTGTTGGTGGCCTGTGACAAATGGGGTCAAAAGCAAGTGCGGGCTTTAACTCAGGAAAGTATAATTTGTCCTGGACATTCAGATGTACTCCAGCCCCTGTTATTAAATAATTTTTGTCATTTCAAATAACTGTTCAAATTTCCATTTAGGACCAAATAGGGAGAAGTATGCTTATTTGGGAAGCACCAATTATTGACACTTTGGAGCCTTTCTTGAACGAGAGAGTTAAGGATGAAAATATGAGGGCATTTTATATTTGTAGTGGTCATGTGCATACATAAGTTAACAAAGGAAATTTCCGTTGCATATATACATTGAGCGGAAAGCAAAAGATGAAGGTACAGAGGTAAGTTTAGGTCAACTTCTGAATGGTATTTAAGATCTTTTCTGGCAGGAATCTTAATATAAGTGAGTGTAGTGCCACAGGATAGTGTGAGGATGAATGAAAATCAAAGTGTGACTTGAAGGAGCAAAAATATAAGCAGAACTTTGTGGCAGAGTTTCAAAACCAAAAGGAAAAATAGTTTAAAAACATCAAAGCCCATGGTTCCAGAATGCATCTAGCAATTATAACAATATACGTACGTTGATGGCCCAAATAGAAATATATGAATTGTATTCAACTTGCAAAAGCAAAGATGTGGTTCCATAGTAAGTAGAACTGAAAACCCTGTACTCCGGGGTTGAAAATGGGCTTGTGGAAAGGCCAGCAGATGAGCAGACAATTAAGACAAATTATTTTTTCCAAATGCAAGGTCTCGGTCATTTCCGTAATCCACATTTTAATTGTGGGGGTTGTTGGTTTTTTCCAAAATTTAAGTATTAATTTTTTTGCAGTTATTAAACTGTAACCAAGAAAGTGTCTCTGGCTTATCGTAAAGTTTGTGGTATGTTCTGATAATCCCAATATGATTAATTTTGGATCTGGATCCAGTTGATTATCGATAACTTTAGAGATCATTTTAAAAATGTCCATCCAAAAATTTTGCATTTTTACACGTTACAAGTAGCTTCTTGAAATTGCCATTTATCACAAAGAGGGGAAGTGCTTGGGAAAATCCTATTTAATGTTGTCTTTGAATAGTGTATTCTATGTAATATTTTAAACTGTATTAAGGAATGTCTCGTGTTTAACGAGCAGTGATGTATATATTGTAAACTTTCATCCTATGTGTCTTTCATTATGGGTTGAGCCAATTCATCCTCCCATGCTCGTCTATATGACTGATGATGGAATGTCGGTATCTAAAAGGGTATTATAAATATAAGACATTAATTTATTTGTATTAGGATGTCGATTCAGACATTCATCAAGGATTTCTGGGTCCCTAAATCTATAATCTTGCTTATGTAATTTTACATCATGTCTAAGTTGTAAATATCTAAAAAAATTATTAACATGTAGTTCGTACTTCTGCTGAAATTCCTGAAAAGAGAGGAAAGTCCCCTATTGATAAAGGTCTCCCACCATTTTAATTCCATTATCCATTGAGTTATCCATTGAACAAATCTATCAAAGACAGACGGTTTGAAAGAAGGGTTATTTGCAATAGGGAGGAATAGAGATAGATTACCCAATTTTAAAGTAAATTTTAATTGTTTCCCGATATGGACAACACTATGTATAATCGGGTTTCCACCAAATGTTTTTTTTATTCAAATTTATAGGAGCTAAGAGAATCGAGCCTATGTCAGAAGGTAAACGATCCTTCTCCATCTTTAGCCAATCTGGCTGCTGATCAATGTCATCCAGCCAGAAGGTTATATTTTTAATATTAACTGCCCAATAATAAAATAGAAAGTTTGGTAAAGCTAATCCTCCATAGCCTTAGACTTACATAGATGTATTTTGTTTATTCTATGGGTCTTATAATCCCAAATAAAATTAGTAATAATTGAATCGATTTTTTTGAAAAAAAATTTTGGAAGATATATCGGAATTGATTGGAATAAGTATAATAGTTGTGGGAGAAAAATCAACTTTATGGCGTTAATTCTACCAACTAGTGAGATGGGAAGTGCTTTCCAAAATTGGATGTTTCTGTGTAATTTATATTGTTATAAAGGCCAACATGCCATTCGCTTTCTTCACTGCCTGCTGTACCTGCATGCTTACTTTCATAGACTGATGAAGTAGGACCCCCAGATCCCGTTGTACTTCCCCTTTTCCCAACTTGACGCCATTTAGATAGTAATCTGCCTTCCTGTTTTTTATACAAAAGTGGATAACCTCACATTTATCCACATTAAACTTCCATCTGCCATGCATCTGCCCACTCCCCCAACCTGCCCAAGTCACCCTGCATTCTCATAGCATCCTCCTCACAGTTCACACTGCCATTAATTTCTTTAATTACTTCAATATTTTATAGTTTGTCATTTTGGAAAATAGCACTGAAATGTGGTTTGTTGTTCCCAACCTCCGCTACTGACTGTCGTGGCTGCTACCACAGGAGCTTTTATTTAAGCTTTGTTTGTCCGGCAATCAGAAGGATGTGGGATACTTTATGAAGGCTCAGAGAGCCTGCTCTGATAGTAGATACAAATCTCCAGCAGAGGAGTCAGCAGCTGCTAAGTTGGCATTGTTTGTCACTCATTGCCAGGGCAATGCTGTCAGGATATATATTCTGCCTCAACAAAAAAGCACTTTCATGACGAATATCAATTCATACATAATATTGACAACATAGTAGGAACCAGTGAGTTCTAACTAATATAAGAAGGATATCCTTTGGTTTTAGAGCAAGTATTCTTCAAATTTGCAGAAATTGCTTAATTGTGAAACTCAATTTTGTTTTTGCCTCTCCGCTGAAGTGATTATCCACTTACTCCAGCATTTTGTGTATCTCAAGTAACTCAGCAGGACAGGGAGCACCTGAGCAGAACATGGATATGTGATGTTTCAGGTTGCGACCCTTCTTCACTCCCTACTCTAAACATCACCTATCCATGTTCTCCAGAGATATCGCCTGACCCACTGTTACTCCAGCATATTGTGCCCTTTAAGAAACCGTCATCTGCAGTTCCTTTTTATTACATTTAGCCCACTTACTTGAGCTCCTTGACCTAAAATTTCATTTTCATTCCTGATTTTTTTCTTTTTTCCCTTAACTTCTTCATTTCCCAATTCCTCCCCTCAGAAAAGGATATACTAGTCTGTAAATTTTATTAAAATTCTTAAGTCAAGAAAATAATATTGTTATTGTGAATATGGACACACATTGCTGGAGTTACTCAGCCAGTCCGGCAGCATCTCTGGAAAAAAGGAATAGGTGACGTTTTGGGTCGAGACCCTTCTTCAGACTGAGGGTGAGACTGAGAAGAAGGGTTTCAACCCAATACACCACCTATTTCTTTCCTCCAGGGATACTACCAGACCCGTTGAGTTACTCCAGCATTTTGTGTCCATCTTCGATGTAAACCAGCATCTGTAGTTCCTTCCTACACAATGTTGTTATTGTGTTCCGCTCCAGTAAATTGGCTGGCCCATAATAGAATTCAACCTCGCAACATCATCCACTGCATCACAAGTTCCAGATGTTTCACACCAGGTGAAGGAAGTACCAGCAACATTTATGTCTTTTTGAACTTGCATCTGCACCACAGGGATTTATAAAATCACCTTCCTTAATACTGCCTGTTTGTGGCTACAACTAGTACACGTGTGCACTTAATTAGGAAGTTAATCCATGAGCATCTTGACAAGAAGTTGCATGTTCTCATTTTTCAAGGATTTGCTTGTTTACGTATGAAATGAAATAATCGCTTGAAGCCAGAGAAGATGCTCATAATTAGGCGTGTCGAATATCTCTGGAAATTATTGGTTTTTGAAGTGATTTTACCACTATGGTCATGTCTTGTATGGAGGGCTGAAGAACTTTATTTTCTCCAGTCATTGACATTTTTATGGTAATGGATGCATTATATTAGAAAGTGGATTTAATTAATATTTTTCAGACTGTTTGCCATTGCCACCCTGTGGTCTCCGGCGGTAATAGCATACCAGATACATACTCTGGCATTGAAAGGAAAAGTTTAGTCTGTCGGGTTACATGTGCCTCCTTTTTCCTTAACAGCCTGCAGTGTGCACAACCTAACTGCATGGATGGAAGCTCTTCCAAGCAGCAGAAGATCAGGCAAAAATTATATTTTCAGCACTGAGCACTGAGCTTATTTTATTATCAAAGTTTAGTTTCGAGATACAGCATGGAAACAGGCCCCTCAGCCCACTGAGTCGTGCCAACCAACGATCACCCAGACGTTAGTTTTATCCTACACACCTGGGGGAATTTACAGAAGTCAATTAACCTGCAAACCCGCACGTCTTTGGAGTGTGGGAGAAAACCAGAACACCCAGAAAAAACCCACGCCGTCACAGGGGGAACGTACTAGCTCCCTAAAGACAGCACCCATAGTCAGGATCGAACCCAGTCTCTGGTGCTATGAGACAGCAACTCTACCGCTGTGCCACTATGTCACCCCATTGTCATTTTTATTTATTATTTTAAATTTGCTTCCTTTGATCAGTTGTTTTGATAAATGTAAATCTGACTATTGGCTTTATACCACTTGTCTTGTTTCCTTTCATTAAATTCATTACTTCACCCTTCTCAGGATTGAATTCATTTTGATTGCCATTAATTGCCATCATGATTGAATTCATTTTGATTGCCATTTAACCAGAAATTCGTCTCTGCTATCTGAGACAAAATGCAGCAAGACACATTTGCCCAGGCAAGGTATAGCTGTGAAAGTGAATTTTGGTAATAGCAATATTAAACAATTGAAATTAATAACCAAACCCAAATGAATAATTGAAGAGAAAGATTGTTAATCCGGGGGGATCAAATAATTTTGAAGTTCAGTCAGTGGACTTGCCCTCTGAGGTGAAGACATCTGGACAAAGAAATGGTTGCAGGGAAAGAGACGGAGGAAGAGAGTGATGTGATCTTAGGCTGAATTGATTGTTATATGGAGGAAGGGAGATTAAGCTAAGTTTCTGATGGATCAGAGAGGAAGATCAGAAGGCATAGTGAAAATGGGGCAAGAGTGCAAATAAGAATGGGGGATAGATAGGGAGAGAACTCATTGTTGAAGTTTGCCATCCTTGACCCTGAAATGAAAGAGGAACATCTCCCGTTAAATAACTCAATTTAACAAAGGATGGTGTGGAACTGTGGCCACTTTGAGCAATAGTGAAGTGGTGAGGTTGGAAAGAGATCAAAGATGTGCATGTGCTGATGTATGCATCGACTGTGAATATCAGGTCATGAACGAGAACAGTGACCGAAGAATATCTTGACCATAGCTGCAGCTATGGGTGAATCCAAAATGTCAGGGATGGAATTTTGGTTGTGGTGAATGAGAGACAAATAGAAACATTTGCCCAGGCAAGGTATTGCCATGAAAATGAGTTTTGGTAATCACAATATCAAAAAAATTGAAACAAGTAACCAAACCCAAATTTAATAATGTAAAGGAGCCCAATGGAAATCATGTGTGTGTGAGAGAGAGACTCTAAACGTCTTCGAGGTGAACTTTCCTCTTTTCCCGGCCACATCTCCTTGAATGAATATTTCCAACTACAACTTTTAGTTTAGTTTACTGTCATGTGTACTGACGTACAATGAAAAGCATTTGTTGCATGCTAACAAGTCAGTGAAAAGACTATACATGATTACAATTGAGCCATCCACAGTGTACAGATACATGATAAAGGGAATAACGTTTAGTGCAAGATAAAGTCCAGTCAAGTTCGATTGTAGATAGTCCAAGGGTTACCAAAGAGGTTAGATAGTAGCTCAGGACTGCTCTCTAGATGTTGATGGAATGGTTCAGTTGCCTGCTAACAGCTGAGAACAAACTGTCCCTGAATCGTATCACTCACGTGAATGACTTTATCTGCAATTTGTCCCACAGAAACAATTTGGAATCATTTGAGGTCCACATAAAGTCCCACAGGAACCACACTGTTCTGTCACATATTATTTGATTTCTCCCGTTGCGTTTACTCATTGTATTAATTAAATTGTACAATGCTGTGGACTTTGGTCCTTTGATACACCACTGGACATACGTCATACAAACGTACATTTCCGATATTTAGAGGTGATTTAGAGCCGTTTTATGCTACCTGCCTGGTACAACAGATCTGCCTGGTGGTTAGCCATTATTTCTTGGCCTGTAAATACATCAGATTAGGTGAATGTCCCTGAGAACATGACATGCACCTAAGACCTTATGGATTTTCTGAAATGACACCAATTGGTTTTCAAAGTAAAACATTTGGATTTGAGCTTTTCAGTTGACAAAGTTTACTGCATATTAGTATTCTTGAATGTGAGGAGGATTGTATGTGTGGATTATATTTCATATAAAGGAAGGATGTGCATTGAAAGGATTCAAGGTCTTTGTAGATTGCCTATTGTTAGCCAATCAGAATGCTTAGTAATTATAACTCCGCCTAAATGTATGATTTATACTGTCTTCAGTAGCTGCAGTAGACTGAACGTGTGATGTACTGCTTACATGATGATGAACTAGACAATAGAGATGCTTGTGCTTTAACCTGTGTGAGACTAAGGAATTTACATGGTTTCAGAAAATTGGGTCCAACCCTCGTCTGTTAACCGTGATTTATTTTGTTTATCGGTTTTTATTTGTGAGTGATTTTTACGACATGGCTAACTCCTGTTGAAAGCCAAGTCCGCTTGATTTTGATTCTGACATAGCCGAGCGCTGGCAAATGTTTGATGAAGACTATGCTCACTATATCCGCATCATTCACCGAAACGACCCCGACGATCTGAAGGCATCGCTACTGCTCAATTTAGCGGGTCTGGAAGCAATGATCCGTGCGACCACCTTTGAATTCGCCCCAGCACACCTCGATGCGAATATTCAGGTACTGGTGCCAGCTGAAACTATCGACAACCCAACAGTTCTACTGAGGAAGTTTAGAAAACTGCGACCTGCCATCGAACCGTATACTCGTGAGAACACGATTTTTTGCCCGACAGCAACAGGCTGATGAGCCTGTTGAACGATTTGTCAGCGATCTACGACACATGAGTGCACAGTGCCGCTTCGGTGAGTTGACTAATGAGCTCATGCGTGACAAGATTGTGGGAGGAATGAACGACCGCAAGCTACTCCGGAACTGCTCTGGAGCGTTGAACTGACTTTAGATCAAGCCATTCATGCGTGTTGAATGGCAGAAACCGTAGCCCCACTGGCTGATTATGACCCCACCAGTCCTCACCAGCAACATAACGTAAATATAGCTAACTCCTCTCCGCAGAAATTTTTAAACGCGTCCCGCAAAGATCCAAATATTCTTCCCACAAGATGGCCCAACTACGACTATTTCCACTCTAGGGGGTGCCAGTTTTGCGTTGCCCATGGGAACGTTTGTCACAAATGCAAGAAATGTAACCATTTTGCCACATGTTGTCGATCGCGTGGGAACACTGCTTCAAGGACGAATCTGCACCTGATTCAACAAGAGCTGTCTGATTCTGATCCCCAAGAACAAGACGATGCTTCCCACGGGAATGATTCCGATAACACAGACAACTGTACTTTCCCTCAACCTGTTCTTCGCAGGCAAGCTGATGGATCCTGCTGTGACCATGATAATGAACAATAAAGCTTTGAATGCCAAAGTTGACACCGGTGCCAGAGTGAATGTAATGTAACTCAAAGAGTTCAACAAGATAAGAACCACTGAACTCATGAAAAAAAGACTCCTCCACCCTACATGCTTATGGGGGGGGAGATTCTTCACCCATTGGGTAAAGCTGATTTAAAATGCACTGTCAATGAGCAGACTAAAAACCTGATTTTTTACATTGTCCAACCAAACTTAGAAGCCATGCTTGGCATCTATGCATGCCATGACCTGGGTCTGGTTTATTTCGGGCATGCTGTCCACAAACACTGTTTGACAGAGGAACCAACACAGCAGATGCTATCCAATAACAAGGACTTGTTCGACGACAAACTTGGCAAGTTGCCTACGATATACAAGATCACTGTGGATCATGCAGTCACCCCAATAGTTCTCGCACCTCACCGCATCCCCCATGACATGCGGGAGAGAATACACACCAAACTCAAGCGCATGATCTCCATCTGAGTCATTGCCGAGGTCAGCGAACTCTCCGACTGGGTCTCCACCATGGTCGCAACCATCAAGAAAGACAAGAAAGAGTTACGGATCTGCATCACCCCTAAAGATTTAAATATAGCAATTAAACGCCAACACTATCTGACGAGAACCACTGAGGACGTAGCGGCACAGATCGGCAATGCAACGGTGTTCTCAGTCCTCGATTCCAAAAGCTCTTTCTGGCAAATATCACTGGACCGAGCATCGTCTGCCTTCACAACTTTTGCCACACCATTCGGCCGCTACAGGTTGTTAAGAATGCCTTTTGGCATCAAGTCTGCCAGCGAGGTCTTTCAGCGCGCAATGGAACATCTATTCGCAGAATATCCATGTGCCGTCATTGTTAACAACATCTCAGTATACGGCCTTGACGTGGCCGAGCATCATGCTAACCTGAAAAAAAAAAACTAAACCGTGCCAGAGACATTAATCTGAAACTCAACCCTTTGAAATGCAAGTTCTGAGTTCCCGAGGTCACCTACGTCGGTCATGTATTCACCAGCAACGGATTAAAACCTAATCCGTTAAAGACTGCAGCCATCAACGAGCTGCTGGTCCCAACCGATGTCACCAGTTTACAGCGATTCCTCGACATGGTCAACTACCTGGGTAAATTCATTCCCAACTTCAGTGAACTTTCTGCTCCTCTTTGACAACTGACCCACATGGACAATGCATGGTCTTGGTATCCGCAGCACCAAAGAGCCTTCGGGACTTTAAAGCTCCAGCTAGCCAGCGCACCTACACTGGCATACTTCAATCTTAACTTCACCTGCGATGCATCCCAGTACGGACTAGGCACAGCCTGCCTACAAACAGCCACCGACGGCGATGTGATGCCTATCTCCTACGCAGCACGCACCTTGACTTAAACTGAACAACGCTATGCCCAGATCGAGAAGGAACTGCTCGCCGTTGCTTTTGCCTGTTCAAAATTCAAATACTTTATTTTTGGCAAAACTTTCACGGTCGAAACCGACCACCAGGCATTGGTGACCATCCTGAGCAAGCCTATCCATGCCGCGCCGCTCGACTACAGCAAATGATGATGCAGCTGCAATGGTTTGACTTCTGCATCGTCTACAAGAAAGGTAAAAACATGCACATTGCAGATACGCTCTCCAGAGCCCCGTGCACCACCAGCGAATGGCACCCCTTTGAACAGGACGAATTCTCAGTCCTGAAGGTCTCGATCGTGCCCACCGATCGCCTACGCCGCCTTGCCAAACACACAGCTGCAGACAACACCTCACAGTTGCTGACCTCCATCATAAGAAGCGGGTGGCCAAACAAGCAGTCAAGCACCCCGTTTGAAATACAACCTTTCTTCCTGGCTCGTGATGAGCTGGTGCTACAGGACAAAATAATTGTCAAGGGTCACAAGGCCGTCATTCCCCCCCTTCTTTACGGAGCGAGTACTATGACAAAATCTACGGAGGCCACCCTGGTACGGTGGCCACTCTAAAACGAGCCCAGAATATGATCTACTGGCCCGGGATGACCAAGTACATACGTGAAAATACAGAATCGTGCAACAGTCACCGCATCAGCAGAAGCAGCCCCTCTTACCCCAGCCGGCTCCCTCCCTACCATGGTCATCACTGGCTGCCGACATCTTCGAATGGCATGGGAAATACTACCTTATTTTAGTGGACTCAATAGACAATAGGTGCAGGAGTAGGCCATTTGGCCCTTCGAGCCAGCACTGCCATTCAATGTGATCATGGCTGATCAACCCCAATCAGTACCCCGTTCCTACCCTCTCCGCATATCCCCTGACTCCGCTATTTTTAAGAGCCCTATCTAGCTCTCTTGAAAGCATCCAGAGAACCTGCCTCCACCGCCCTCTGAGGCAGAGAATTTCACAGACTCACCACTCTCTGTGAGAAAAAGTGTTTCCTCATCATAAATGGCTTACTCCTTATTCTTAAAGTGTGGCCCCTGGTTCTGGACTCCCCCAACATCGGGAACATGTTTCCTGCCTCTTGTGTGTCCACGCCCTTAACAATCTTATATGTTTCAATGAGATCTCCTCTCATCCTTCTAAACTCCAGAGTGTACAAGCCCAGCTGCTCCATTCTCTCAGCGATCGCCAACAGGACTCCTACTTCAACTGGTTCGAACTTGACTTCTTGCCAACGATCACTTCTGAAACAGTGATCCAAAAGCTGAAAATTTACCTTTCCGTGCATGGGGTACCCGTTCGTCTTCGGACTCACAATGGAACTCAATTCACCAGCCGAATGTTTAAGGACTTTGCTAAAAGGTGGAACTTCCAACACGTCACCAGCAGTCCAGAATACCCACAGTCCAATGGGCTTGCCGAGCGTGCTGTTCGGAGGACAAAACAACTCATGGAGCGCTCCTATCTAGCTCAATCTGGCGTCTACCTGGACCTGCTAAACCTGCGAAATATTGCAAGGGACACGTTCTCGGCTCCCCAGCCCAGCGGGTAATGTCTCGCCAGACGCGTCCACCACTGCCTGTCTCCCAGCAACAGCTGCAGCCAAAGGTCCGCTCCCCCGCCACAAGTACAAGTGGTGCGACTGCAAACAGATAAAGGACATACTAAACTGGGACACATTCATGGCCCCTCTAAGGAACCACGCTACTACCTGTTCGAAGTCGATGGTGTCCTCTACAGACACAACCGTCAGAATCTTCCTGTGAAGGAACATCGTCTTGTGTCCCAGTGTCCTGATCCCCCACCGCTCAAGTTTAAACCGGCGCCTGCCATTCCAGCACCTGCCGCGACCGGGTCCGCCCACTCCCCACGTCAGTCTGCCCCCGCGTCCGCTGTTGTAATCAGCACCCCGCGGTCCCTGCGTCGGTCCACCCCCAGCTCCCCACAGACCCATTGGGTCTCCCGCGGTTGTACCTACCTCAGCCCTCATCTTTCCTCTGTGAGACTAAGGTATTTACAGTCTTCATTATGATTCTAATCACTGGAATAATATCCACCAGCTCTCTCAGCTTTACACCTGGAAACCACTAATTTACTTAAATAGGGTAACGTTAACAGGATTATTATTAATCTGTTTTTCATGCCAACCATTAGTTCCTTCCCACTTTGCAGTGAATTCCATGCTGACTAAATCTCTGACCTGCACACTGTTTAGGTTGTACTCCCTTAACATTCACATTTTGATGAACTTTAGATTGTGAGCTCCTGCCTTTTTTATTATTTCCAGGGATCCCTTGTCCCCTTCTCCCCTTTCATTGAAAACAATGTAGAAATCTTGCTGCCATCTCGATTGTGGTCCACTTTGAGAGTCTTCTCTGGGTGTTTATGGTTGGATATCCTTTCGCAATCCCTTGCCGAATTTGCCTTTTATTGGACATGAAGACCTGACAATTAATTGCCCTGACAATGGCATTTTCCAGAGATTTCATTGGAAAGGTTGTTTTTCATAATCTAAACTAATTTTGTAAAAATTATCCATCAAGATTTACTTCTTGTCACACTTTTGTGGAACACCTTCGCTCAGCCCGCGTGAACCTACCTGATCTCCCGGTTGCTGGACACTTTAATCCTCCTTCCCATTCCTACACAGACCTTTCTGTCCTCGGTCTCCTCCATTGTCAGAATGAGGTTAAACGTTCAAACTTACAGCCCAATGGTATGAATATTGATCTCTCTCACTTCAGGTAGCCCCGGCATCCCTCTCTCTCTATCTCTTCCCCACCCAAGTTGTACTAGCTTCTCATTTTCACCATACAAACAGCTTACAATAGCCTGTTTCTTTTATCATCGTTACTTTTTTGCATATCTTTAAATTGTCTCTTTTTTGCACATCTTTCACTCTTTATCACTCCACATCACCGTCAATATCTCTCGTTTCCCTTATTCCTAACCAGTGTGAAGAAGGGTCTCGACCCGAAACGTCACCCAATCCTTCTCTCCAGAGATGCTGCCTGTCCAGCTGAGTTATTCCAGCTTTTTGTGCCAATCTAAGGTCTCTTTTATTCTCCTTTTATATTTGCCGTAGATTGATGCCTGCAAGACAGTTGCTGCATTGAAAATTGCTTATTTTCTAGCATAATTTTGTGAAGAGAGTGCTCCCACATGTCAAGATCCATCTTAAACCAGCCTTGCTCGGTATTTCTTTAGATAATAAGATAGCAAATCAAATGTAATTTTATGAATAAAATGCATTCACTTTTTTGTGTGCATTTTTTAAATGCACACAATAAATCTCTTTTTGCAGATCCATACATTTCACTTTGCTTAACAGTTGACTCTTGCATCCAAACCAATTATCTGAGTGTCAGGTTATTGATTTCTATTATCAGCAGGCAGCACAATTGCTGAATCGCAATAGTCCAGCAATGTTTAGGCTCACTATATATTCAGATAGGAAGGTTTTTTAATGTATATGCTTCAAATCATATAGAGTAGCCTGGTGCGGCTGCTTGTTGGGCACATATTCTATATCAAAAATAACTGAGCTATGTTAAATTTGCAGGAAAAGACTTCCTCTATGCATAAATCTTTATGATCACAGAGAAGAATTATTTTTCTAGGTTCTATATTTATGAAAATTGCAGGCATCACGTCATTAAATATAATGTTATATATCAAAATATCCATCAGGTTTTAATCTCTAAGCTGTTTTCAAAATAATATGCATCAAGAATAGAAGCAACTTTGTTAATTTTAGACCTGCATTATAATAACAGCCTACATTAACATTTAATCCCAATTAAAGTAGAAGAGATTTGGTGAATCCAAATGTGTTTAATGCCGGCTGCAGTCCCCATCATCAAGGTTATACTAGTTGAATAATTTCCAGTTAACTAAGAGTCATTAGTCGATGTGGTTGAATGTGAAGGTTAGTGTTAGAATCTTGAGCTTTATATTTTCTACCGGTTCATATTGCTGTATTGATATAACACCCAAAGCCAAAATGTAAGCATCCATTAATGATCCGTTCTTTTGTATTTATACAGTCCCCTCCTTAATGTTTCGGACAAAGACCCATCATTTATTTATTTGCCTCTGTATTCCACAATTTGAGATATGAAAAAATCACATGTGGTTAAAGTGCACATTGTCAGATTTTAATAAAGGCCATTTTTATATATTTTGGTTTCACCACGTAGAAATTATAGCAATATTCATACATAGTCAAAACCCATTTCAGGGTACCATAATGTTTGGGACACAGCAATGTCATGTAAATGAAAGTAGTCATGTTTAGTATTTTGTTGCATATCCTTTGCATGCAATGACTGCTTGAAGTCTGCGATTCATGGACATCACCAGTTGCTGGGCATCTGCTCTGGTGATGCTCTGCCAGGCCTGCATTGCAACCCTTAAGCTTATGCTTGTTTTGGGGGCTGGTCCCCTTCAGTTTTCTCTTCAGCATATAAAAGGCATGCTCAATTGGGTTCAGATCGGGTGATTGACTTGGCCACTCAAGAATTAACAATTTTTTAGCTTTGAAAAACTCCATTGTTGCTTTAGCAGTATGTTTGGGATCATTGTCTTGCTGTAGAATTAACCGATGGCCAATGAGTTTTGAGGCATTTGTTTGAAATTGAGCAGATAGGATGTGTCTATATACTTCAGAATTCATTATGCTACACCCATCAGCAGGTGTATCATCAATGAAGATAAGTGGTTCTCAGGATCTCAGGTCCACACAAGCTTCAACACCACGACAAGGTGACAATCCACAGAGCTCTCTTATACCTGCATTAAGGAGGCAATTAAACACACCTGAACAATTGCAAATGCCTGTGAACCCATGTGTCACAAACATTATGGTGTCCTGATATGGGGGGACTATGTATAAACACAGCTATAATTTCTACATGGTGAAACGAAAATGTATAAAAATGCCCTTTAATAAAATCTGACAATGTGCACTTTAACCACATGTGATTTTTTTTTATATTACAAATCTCAAATTGTGGAATACAGAGGCAAATAATTAAATGATGGGTCTTTGTCCCAAACTTTACGGAGGCACGGTAGCTGTAATAGTTGTAAAATACCAAGCCTCCAGTCATTTGTTTTGTTGATATTACTCTTGAAACCCTTGATGATACTCCGGTATCATTTGCAGATCTTAATTTTAATCCCTGCTAATGGCATTAATCCTCTTTTATGTAGGATTGTATTCCCTCCTCTTATTGCAGTATTTGCTTTCGTATTCCATGCAATATTCTTTTGCACAATTTTTGTTTAGAATCCTTTGTTCCAGTCTCAATAGAAATGGCAATTTTTATACATTTGTTTTTTTTTCATTTGGCTGTACATGTTATATAGAATACACCTCCTGAAAAGAAAGCTGTTTCATATCCTTACCCTCCCAACATCAAACGAGCCTCTGATATGTAAATGCAGCCTTGGGAAGAATAGATGCAAAGCCTCATTTTGGATGGATGCCAAAACTTTCTTTCTTAGAATTGTATTTGAAACGTGAGAAGAGCAGCTGACCAACAATTTACATGTGAACCACAGCAGAACGCATCTGGCAAAACTTGACTGCTGGTCTGCGGTGGTCTGATATCTCTTTTGAAAGAGTAGAAGCATTATATTTGGTCTTTTTGACATGTTTAAGAAACTAATATATAAATGTATTAATTGGATTCATATCAGAGTAGTATTTAGATAGTACCACCCCCCCCCCCCCACACACACACACACACATCATATAATTGCTGGAATTTACTGCATTTTAAGGAAGGCCAGATGTGTATTTCTGAAGATAGACATAAAATACTGGAGTAACTCAGCGGGTCAGGCAGCAGCTCAGAAGAACATGGATAGGCGACATATCACTGAGTGCTAGAGTAACTCAGCGGGTTAGGCAGAACCTCTGGAGAAAAGGAATAGGTGAAACCCTTCCTCGGACTGCAATACTAACTCTAAATATATATTTGCTCATTATTGAGTATTATTCCTTTTTGTATAAAATAAAAGTATGTACTTTGCTACGTCTAAAACCAAGTGGTTCCATTATTCCCATTCATATTGTGAGATTTTTCAAAATAAATATTACGACAATAACAACTAATCAGCTTCCCAGCTTGCCTCTGCCATTGTTAATTATTGCAAGATTATTTTTGCTCTTGTCGGACTCCTACACGCTACAAGGTACATCAATGTCACTGTCATCAGTTTTAACTTGTAGAAGTTTGCTGTCCAATTATTTGAAAAGATGTCCAACCCAGTTATCATATTACTCCATTATGGCAAAGCTATTCCATAAGTATTTTTGATGTAGATGGAGAGTATCCTAAAAGTAATGTTGGAGAATACAGAGATGGAACCCATGGATTGGTATGGAGAGTATTGGGATGGTGCCCCAGCATTGGGCTTGGACAAACCAACCAGGACTCCTCAGGCGTTGATAACCCAATTGCTATTTGTTCAAGGAAAGGCCTGGGAGCTACAGGCCAGTGAGTCTAACATCTGTGGTCAGAAAGGTACCAGAGAGTATTCTGAGGAATAAGATATACATGTATTTAGATGGACTAGGGAGGTTTTGTACGTTGGAGATCGTGTCTCACGAATCTGGGTTTTTTGAAGATGTGACACATAAGGTTGATGAGGGCAGAGCTGTGGATGTTGTGTATATGGATTTCAGTAAGGCATTTGACAAGGTTCAGCATGGTAGGTTGCTCTGGAAGGTTAGATCACATGGGATCAAAAGGGAGAAAGCTGACTGGATAGAACATTAGCTTCATGGAAGGGTGATGATGGAAGGTTGTTTATAAGACTGGAGGCCTGTGTGCCTCAAAGGTATGGTGTTAGGCCCATTGCCATTTGTCATTTATATCAATGATTTGGATGAGAAAGTACAGGGCAGATTAGCACATTTTGCAGACGATACAAAAGTGGGTGGTATTGTAGATAGCGAAGATGGTTGTCAAAAGTTAAAGTGAGGAGCTCAAATCACAGAATGAACGGATTGAAGTACATAGTGCATGACGGAATATAAAATATGATGCGGAAATTAAATGAAAAATGAGAAACATTCCATTTTGGAAGAAGTGGCAACACCTGTTTAATTCGTGTTGAAGTGCTTGCAGGGAAAGCTGACAAATATCCAGTAGCCTGGGCCAATGTGACACTCAAAGAAACTAGATTTCCAGAAGAGGAAGTGTGTGTGTGCTTGTGTGGAAACATGTCGTGAAGAAAGGTTTAGTGTCTACAGAAATACATCAGCTGCAAATTCAAACTAGAACACATTGCAAACCTTAGGGAAAAGAGGAAAATGAACCTATCAATGATGCATGCAATTTTGGTCATTTTGGGGAAGAAATGGACTAATGAATAGAATATCAGAAGATATTTGTACATGTTTGCATTGGGTAGAGCAATGATATGTGAAATAGAAAACATTCTAAATATCACTTGGCTCGAATTTGTCTACAGAAATTGAAGTTGGATTGAATGCGTTTTTATTCCGTGAAATAACAAAAGCGATATGTGGCAATATATTAAAGGCAAACCTGATCTTAATTTTTTGTCCATAAACTGTCCAGTTTTTTTGTCCAGAGTTTCAGCAGATGGTATTGAGTTTACTTGTTATATTGGTCCTGCCTCATAGTGGAAAGATTGGTACTACAGAGAGAAGTGGATGAATTAATTCAACAATTTAAGACAATTAGTAATTCCAGCTTCATCTCACATTGTCACAGATGACTGCCCATTTATCAATCTATACTACCTCTGGTTTCCTCCCAATGGCCAAAGACATGCAGGTTTACAGGTTAATTGGATTCTGTAATTACTAGTGTATGGGTGTGTATAGGATAGAAAGTGGGATAACATAGAAGTAGTGTAGGGGTGAATGGTGGTCAGTGTGGACGGGCCGAAGTACCTGTTTAGACACTATACCTCTAAACTAAACCCAAAGTCAATTATTCACTTCAAGAGTATTTGTTTCCAATAGAAACTATTTCCGAAAAGGGATTTTCTTTACATTGCCATGTGAATTAATATTATTTCATTATTATCCAAATTATAATAGCATGCCATTTATGGTCCTATTTGGTATTGTTACAGCATTTTAAGAAACAAAAGCGGCTGATTCCAGAAAGAACAATATGGAAATACTTTGTTCAACTTTGCAGTGCCTTGGAACACATGCATTCTCGGCGTGTCATGCACAGAGGTATCGTATGCTAGACTGTAAATCTTTATGCTGATAAGGTCTTAACACTGGGAATTAAATTATTGGAATGGTCCACATCTCAAACCAATTCTGCAGAAAGGACAAAGGTAGCTAGTGGAGCCCAACTGACATACGGGTAGATATCAATCCTTTTAGTTCAATCAGCTGTTTCCAATGCCAGTGGTAGAATTGCTGATAATTAGTGAAAAGATTATGGAGGAGTTGGTGAACAAATGTAGATAATGTAGAAGGAAAGGATTTTAAGGTTTAGACAAATGAAAATAAACCAGAAGCCTTTTATTCTGCATTGTATTATAGTTTATAATAGATAAGCAGGAAACACATGGCAGCTGATTTATTTTGTTTGCTCATGAAGAATTGACCAAGGTTTTGATCTCACCGTGGATTTTAAAACTTATCTTTTTAATTTAAATCAATGTTAAATCCTTCTTGCTGCATATTCTGTTTGACTAAAAGAAAGACATTTGTTTTATAAAGGAGATTCAAACTGCACTGGCATATGTCTAATATAAACAGGACTTCTAAGGCCAAATAGTTAGTTTGATAGGCTTTACTACTTGAGTGTGGATCTCTGGTTATATACTATTGAGCATTCCTGCTCTAAGCTCACCAGAGTTGACAGTATTTTCATGTTGAGAACCACACCGATGTCAGTGTTGGACTAATAGTGTTCCTGTTGTGTGTGCAAAAGTGTGGGCTTCACTTCAGTTTGAGCTAGTGCACACAAAGTTCTGATCAAAACAGTGGGCCGCAGCCAACAAATTTCATATGATTTCTTCCTTTCACATCCTGACAAATCAATTGTAACTGCTTCCATACTGTAGATATGTTACAAAACTTACCTTGAGCAGCGCTGCAGTTCTGCCGCTCCCCGTGTGCGTGAATTTGGCGCCTTTCAGAGGGGGGCGTGTTTAAAATGCCGTTTTTCTACAGACAGGGAAAATCGATCCATGTCGGGATTTCGTTGCTGAAGAAAAATCGCTTCGACATTTGATTAATGAAGGTATTTTTAAATTACGCTAGATTATTTATTAGCTAGAGTAATTTAAAAATTATCTTCTAAAGCCGTGAGCGCCGACAACGGGAAGGATTTTACGTAGGGGAGAAAATAAAGTACACAGTTTATTTTTACATAAAAACATGCTTCTTAGGAAGCATTTAATCATATTTTCATGTTGCGAAATGGGGACAAAAAAAATAGGAACCGGCAGTGTTTTCCCTGCCGACTTCCCCGCCAACCGCAACGTTCTAATGCACCACATTCCACTAAAACCCACTCGCAAATTGATTTAAATGGCCATTAATTTACAGGAATTAAACACTAAATTCCTTCCGTTTGGCCTATAAATTCATGAAAATGAGATTTTAAAATCATGTTATATTGTGAATTATTGTGTGAATGTTATTTGGACACTTAGGTAATTTAAAAATTCTTATCTTTTCTTAAGAAATGGATTGATGTTTAGATTTAGTAATTAAATTTTGTAATTAGCTACAATTAGATAACTAACTAATTATATGCTTTAATTTCAGGTAATCCAAGTAAGATTGTTTCATATTTGTTTCAGAATGCTTCAATCTATAATAACTGAAAATTTCATTGAATTCTCTTAATTTGTAAGAAAGTTATGGGCTTTTGACTGTCCTCGATCACAGCTTTTGAGTTAAGTCAATGGAAAGGCAATTTCGAAGATGCTAATTTCCGAGTATGAAAATGGCCATAACTTTTTTAATACTGTAGATATGACAGTAAATTAGGTGTCAAATTAAACTTATTTTTATGCTTTATCTGATGGGATAAATTGCAGACTTGATTTTTTAAATCTCAAAATGTTGTAACATTGCTACACACTGTGCAGTTCTAAGCTTCAAATAAGTTAAGCTTTGCTCCTCCTTACCGCTTTAATTAGGGGGGCATGTCATACATGATTTGGAGTGTCCTGGCAGCCTCTGAGACAGCTCAGGGAAAACCTTGTGAAAAGGGTTATGTTTTTATAATGTCACTCACATGGAGTTAAGGAGAGGTTGGGCAAACTTGGATTGTTTTCTGTGGAGCATCAGAAGCTGAGAGGAGACCATTAGAAGTTGGGAGACCTTTGGGAGGTATAGATAGAGTAGATGGGAATCAGGAAGAAAGGATCAGAATATTTTTCCAAGGGTGGACATGTCAAAGCCTGGAGGGCATATCTTTAAGGTCAGAAATTGAATGTCCAATGGAGATGTGCCGGACAAGTCCTTTGACACAGAGTGGGGAGTCCCTGGAATGTGTTGCCGGGGGTGGTGGCGGAAGCAAATACAATTGTGGTGTTTGAGGGTTTTAGATCGGCACATGAATGAATATGCAGGGAATGGAGTGATATGGATTATGTGCAGGTTATTGTCTATGTGCTTTGCCTTTTGATAGTGGTTTTGGGAAACAAATTTGCTTTCTTCGTGTGAAAACACCATGTAAATCTATGATGTGGAGAAATAATTCTTGTTGCAAATATAGTAACAAGAAGAAAGTACGTTATCATTCACCCCCTTGTTTCAGTTCCCTTGCGGAGAAATAGTTCTTGTGTCAAAAATAGTAACGTCAAAATGTACGTCAAAATGTATGTGATCTTTCTGTTCTCTTGCAGATATAAAACCAGCTAATGTGTTCATTACAGCAACAGGAGTAGTAAAGCTGGGAGACCTCGGCTTGGGCAGGTTTTTTAGTTCGAAAACTACAGCAGCACATTCTTTAGGTGAGCAATCCTGCACAACACGAATCCATCTAATTACAGGAGTGGGATGTATTTCATTAAGAGTGTGAACAAAACCATGTGTCTGCTGTAAACGTAGGCAGCAAAAGGCAGGCTCCCTGACTACTATTGGGTTATCTATTTCATTGTGCAGTTAGGGGGTTTCCTGTTTCGTTGACCTTTGCCATTACACAGGGCATGTCTGGAAGTAACAAGTCCAATCTTGCTACTGATACAGAACCCTGATTACACAACAGTGTAATAAAGACCAAAGAGTTTATGATGAATAGACTGCTTTAAAACTGCACGCTGAGCTAACCCATTGATCTTTCCTGAAGTTTATAATGCAAAGAACCTTGAACAATCAGACAGCTTTTATTTTATTGCATTGCTTCCTTATTTTTCATCAAGTGTTTCCAAAACATGGTCGCACCGACAACTTAATACTTTGTTTCGTCAACCAAAATTTTAAATGAAAGAAACCAATACTTAGCTGTAGCTACTAAAAAGGACAAATTTAATACACAGCTTTCGGCAGTCCTGATCCATATGGGGATATGTAGGACATTGGATTGCTAGGACTGCAAATAACAATTTCAAATATTTTGAAACTCCCTTTATCTTCCTTGCTTGGGAATGTAGAGCTGATTTTTCTCACAGAGCAGTGGATATATAAGATACAGAAGCTTGAAAGAGCACACCACTAGGCTCGGGAATAGCTTCTGTTTTCAGGCTTTTGACTGGTCCTTCCGTAAGCTGGGGTGCTCTCAGATTCTCCTCGACCTCATTGCGGACATTAGACTGTCTTGAACTGATGCGCTACATTGCTGAGAACTATATTCTGCACTCTCTGTCTTCCCCTTTGCTCTACCCATTGTACTTGATATTGGCTTGATTGTATTTATGTATAATGATATCTGATTAGATTGAATAGATGCAAAACAAAGCTTTTCCCTGAACCTTGGTACACGTGGCAACAATAAACCTAAACCTGAATATAAACAAGATAGTTGCTGTGCTGGTTAGATATGGATATGAAAGTGAAATGTGTTGGAGCACTTATTACAAGGTGGTATAATGTGTGCAGGAAGATCTCAAGTAACTGGTACAAGGAGAATATAATTTTCCAGGGTCCACCTGAAGGTCCAAAATAGTGAGGTGATTATAATTGGCTTAGAAATCTAGTTTGAGCACACAACCAAACCATTTATTTTTCAAATAGATAAGGGATCAAATATGGGGCGACACCGTGGTGCAGAGGTAGAGTTGCTGCCTTGCAGTTCCAGAGACCCGGGTTCGACCCTGACTACGGGTGCTGTCTGTATGGAGTTTGTACATTCTCCCTGTGACCAAGTAGGTTTTCTCTAGAAGCTCCGGTTTCCTCCCACACACCAAAGATGTACAGGTTTGTAGGTGAGTTGGCTGTGGTAAAATTGTAAATCGTCCCTAATGTGTAGGATAGTGCTTGTGTACAGGGTGATTGCTGGTCGGTGTAGTCTCAGTTGGGCCAAAAGACCTGTTTCCGCTCTGTAGCTCGAATGCCTAAAATGGTACCTGATGGTGGTGCAGCAGTGACTGCTATTGCCTTGTAACTCCGAGGACCAGGATTTGATTGTGACCTCTGCTGTATTCTGGGTTTGCACATTCAGTGTGTGACAGAGGCTCCGGTTTCTCCACCTCCCGAGTACGTGCTCATGGGTTAAATTGGAGAAAATGTTATTAACGGTAGTATTCATCATATGCATTTCTGATGGGATGTCGAGAGTGATAAACAGCACAACCTGCATGAACCGTTTATGCTGGTTAAAATATTCATTCTTGCTCATGGTGTTGCTTAGTGGTTCCTGTTGAAAACCAGCTGCTATCCTTCTTCAGTCAGTGTTCTTCAGTCAGAATTGAGAGCTGAGTGCTGCCTTGACCTCTGTTACGTCCTGCTTCCAAACCCAGTTAGGAGCACCTTCATTGTTCAGTTTATCATTGTCACGTGTACTGAGATACAGTGAAAAGCTTTTGTTTGCGTGCTATCCAGTTAAAGAAAATACTATACATGATTACAATCAAGCTGTCCACAGCACACAGATAAATGATACAACATTTAGTGCAAGATACAATCTGATTAAAGATAGTTCAAAGGTAGGTTTATTTTCTATAGCTTCAACTTGGAATTTATCACCACCCAGTTTTGCGTTGCAGCAATAAACCTTTTGTAACTGAAATTGTAATCTGTCACCACAACAAGATTGTGGTCTGTAAATTCTCTGCCCTGTTTTTTAAAGAATTGGTATCAACAAACACATCAGTCTGTTTCCAGGAATATGCAGACGCTTCCGGTTCCCACATTGGATGTCTTCATTGAAAAGGAATAACATTAATTGTAAAGTTTAAACAGTATTGAAATAATCTGCTTTCTGTTGGCTGTTAAATGTAAGTCTTTGCTGGTATCTGGTAAGCAAGTTGATGCAAGGCTCGCCTGAGGTGTCACGAGAATGGGGGTACATTCTCTGGGTGTAGCCTCAGTAGTTCAAAGGATTCAAAGGTATTTTATTGTCACGTGCACCAAGTTAGGTACAGTGATATTCGATTTACCATACAGCCATACTAAAAAAAGCAACAAGACACACAACTACATAAAAGTTAACATAAACATCCACCACAGCAGATTCCCCACATTCGTCACTGTGATGGAAGGCAATGGTCTAATCTTCTTCCCTCTTTATTCTCCCGCGTTCGCGGCAGTCGAACCATCTGCAGTCGGTGCGATCGAAGCACCTGCAGCCGGCGAACGAAGCCCCTACGTCGGGGCGATCGAAACCCCCGCATCGGGGCGGTCGAAACCCCCGCATCGGGGCGGTCGAAGCTCCTGTGGCTTGGAGCTCCCGAAGATGGTTTCTAACCAGGCACCACGAGCTCCACGTTTCAGTGTTCTTTTGCCAAGGATCTGTCTGTCTTATCGTCTTTTTTGTCTTTTTAAATCCTAATGGGTAATAAGATAATTCATCCAAGAAGTAAAATGAAATAGCCAACCAGTAAAATCAATAATGTGTTTTTGCAGTTTGTCATATCATTTCTCTTTGTTACATACTTTAAATGGGTCTGAATGTTACCTCTATATGTTTACTCCTGATAAGGTATCGATACTTTACAAATTGGTCTAGCCATTCTTTTGGCCCTAAGTATGCATTTTTTCAAATGTTTAACTTTCCATCTTCATTTAATTTCAATCATCTTTTTTATAAGGGGCATGAGTGGTTGCTTTATTGCGCAAACTGTTATTCAGGAAGATCTGTTAAAATACAGAAGGATATTTATGCATTTTTTTATTTCCGGACTTCCCTAATTATATTGCAATCTGAGTTTTGGAGTGAGTGATGTGTGCCTGGAACTCGTTGCCAGGAGTGGTGGTAAAGGCAGATACAATCGTGGCATTTAAGAGGCTTGCATATGGAGGGATATAGTTATGCAGACAGATGGGATTAGTTTAATTTGGCATCATACTCAACATAGACATTGCGGGCTGGGGCATGTTCCTAACTCTACTGTTCTATGTCCCAGTCTAAAATTTTAGTTGTTTGAATGTTTCCATTTTTTAGATTTGTGGAAGACTAGCTCAACTATCATTACCTCTCTGAATCTACTTTTGGAATTACTCTGACTTTCAATAAGCTGAGAAGCTGCATAGTGAAATGTTTTTCCTCCCCCCTGTGGATTCTCATGTGGATTCTCCACATCCACAAGCTTGCATGTTCTTCATTGCCAATTATTAGCATCATATTTTATGGTAACAAAAGATGATCATTGTTGACCCTTTGCTAGTCATATGGGCTGAGTACATGTTATGCTTAATAATTGCTTAAATGTGATTTGGTTTCTTGTAGGGTAAAAGATGTTAGTTGCTGGTGCTCCCAAATTATTATAACTTAAAACATGCAGGAATGCCACACAAATCATGTATTTGTTTTCCTGAAAATGATTAGTGCTATAAATAGTTGTAAGGATAGAGTTGGGGAAAGAGATTTTGGAAAGATACGTTGATGGAATGAATTGGTGATAAATTAGCAACAATATGGGGAACCTGGCTTTTATTTTAACTATGAATTGTAGTTTGGAAGTAGTGCCATTGAACGGGACTGTTTTGTTTATAAGTGATACCGGTGGTGCTAAAAAGTATGAGTTGAACATCAAAGTTGCTTTCTTGGTTAAACTAAACTATGAGTGATTTGAGCAGTCACATCTTTAGTCCTACTATTTGAGTACCTGTGTTGTTTTTCTTTTTTCCTTTTACTAATTAGACATTTTGTTACATATAGTAAGGATTTTACAGCATACAGTATGTGTATTAATGTAAGGAATTAATTGGCGCAGATGGCGCTGGAGGCCAAGTCCATGGATATTTTTAAGGTGGAGGTTGACAGATTCTTGATTAGTAAAGATGTCTGGGTTATGGGGCGAAGGCAGGAGAATGGGGTTGAGAAGGAAAGATAAATCTGCCATGATTGAATGGCGGAGTAGACTTGATGGGTTGAATTGCCTAATTCTGCTCCTAGAACATATGAACATGTGCATATGCTGTAATTATTGTTTGCTTCATCCACACTTTATTTCGTCATTGGTTGTCCAAAGTTTGTTCTTTGGTGGAAGCAAGCAATGGAGGTCGTTAGATTGTTTTAAAGCAGAGCATTGTTGCAAAACGATTCCTGCAAAACGAATACTGCTTCGGGTTAATAAATCTTGTAGGGGCTGCACAGTGGTGCAGCGGTAAAGTTGTTGCCTTACGTCGCCAGAGACCTGGGTTTGAATTGACTATGGTGCTGCCTGAACGTAGTTTGTATGTTCTCCCTGTGACTGCGTGGGTTTTCTCCAGGTGCTCCAGTTTCCTCCCACGCTCCAAAGACATGCAGGTTTACAGGTTAATTGGCTTCTGTAAATTGTCCCTATTGTACAGGATACAACTAGTGTACAGGTAATTGATGGTCAGTATCGACTTGGTGAGCTGAAGGGCCTGTTCCCACACTGTATCTAAACTAAATAAAAATATTGTAAGCATTAACACCATAATGTAAATTGCATTCTCTCAGAAATATCTGAAATTTTGTAAGCTTTCTTAATGAAGTTTTTTAAAACTCAAATTTGTTTAGTTAGGGAAGAAATGACTAAGCATCTGAAATCCAAAATGGGAAAAGATGTTGTAGAAATTATCCCAAATCTTGAAGTTAAGTGTGCTTTCCTTCAAATGGATTTGAAGACCAATGCAAGTGTATCACGTCATATCAGACCTGACTACCTGTATGATATGGCGCTGAAGCATATGGCTTGAGTTCTGTTCCATGATTCTTCTACGCATTATATTTTCAATTCTGACCAAAAGGGTACATTAGAGAACAATCACAATCAATCACAATCACAATAATAATACTTTATTAGCCAAGTATTTAAGAATAAGGGGTAGGCCATTTAGAACGAGGATGAGGACAAACTTTTTCACCCAGAGAGTTGTGAATCTGTGGAATTCTCTGCCTCAGAAGGTAATGGAGGCCAATTCTCTGGATGCTTTCAAGAGAGTTAGATAGAGCTCTTAAAGATAGCGGAGTTAAGGGATATGGGGAGATGGCAGAAACGGGGTACTGATTGTGGATGATCAACCATGATCACAGTGAATGGCGGTGCTGGCATGAAGGGCCGAATGGCCTACTCGTGTACCTATTGTCTATTGTCTATGTTTTGCAACATACGAGGAATTTCATTGACCAAGTCAAGATTCAAGAGAGTTTATTGTCATGTGTCCCAGATAGGACAATGAAATTCTTGCTTTGCTTTAGCACCACAGAATATAGTAGGCATAAATAAATACAGATCAGGTCAGTGTGACCATATACCATTTTTTATACACACACACACTCACTCACTCACTCACTCACTCACTCACTCACTCACTCACTCACTCACTCACTCACTCACTCACACGCACGCACGCATATAAAGTGCAATGGGCTATTAATGTTTTGTTTGAGTTGAGTTTAATAGCCTGATGGCTGTGAGGAAGAGCTATTCCTCAACGTGGATGTTGCAGATTTCAGTCTCCTCTACCTTCTACCTGAAGACAGCGGAGAGATGAGTGTGTGGCCAGAATGGTGTGGATCCTTGATGATGCTGGCAGCGACTGCGATAGATCCCTTCGATGGTAGGGAGGTCAGAACCGATTATGGACTGGTCACACAAATAAAAAGCAACAGAACACACAAAACACATTTTAACATAAACATCCACCACAGTGACTCCTCCACATTCCTCACTGTGATGGAAGGCGAAATAAAAGTTTGACCTCTTCCCTTGTTTGCTCTCCCACGGTCGGGGGCCTCAAACCCTCAGTTGACGGGACAACCTTCATTCCCGTAGCCAGTGGCGGGGCCCTCCGCGTCGGGGCGATCAGCTCCTGCATCGGGGGGGATGTCAGCTCCCCACACCGGCAATCGAACCCCGCGTCGGGGCTGGTCGATCCTCTACATTCATTGGACTGAGAGCTCGATGGTAAAGTCCGCAGGCTGCGGTTGGAGCGATCCCAGGCAAGGGATCGACTCCGACTCCCGCGGGGGCGCTCAAGGTCAGTCCGAGGAGGCCTCTAGCTCCATCGATGATAGGCAAGGTAAGAAACTGGAAAAAAAGATTCCCCCGACCCCCTCCCCTGCCCCCCACATAAAGCAAACCAGAGAACATTTATACAAACTTTTAAAACACATTAAAGAAAATTTTAACGACAAAAAAACAGACAGACAGACGTTTGGCAGGGCTGCCAATCGTTCGGTGCCCCTGGTGGTAGAACTTGTAGAAACAAAGAACTGCGGATGCTGGTTTATACCAAAGATAGACACAAAGTGTCGGAGTAACTCAGCGGGTCGGGCAGCATCTCTGGAGAAAAAGGTCATTTCAGGTCAGGACCCTTCTTTAGACTGAAGAAGGGTCCATCACCTAGCCTTTGTCTCCAAAGATGCTCCCCGACATGCTGAGTTACTCCAACACTGTTTCTACATTTGGAAACTTGCCTATTAATATTAAAACAATACTGAAATATTTAATTCTATATATCATTAGCACTTGTATATTTATAAACTTGGAACACAAAAGAAATGTAGCTAATGCAGAAAAAATAGGAAATTGAAAGCGCAGTACTTGAGAAATAATTGTTCTAATCATTGTATTTTATAATGTACACAATATAATATTTTTATCCTTCTACAGTGGGTACGCCATATTACATGTCCCCAGAGAGAATACATGAAAATGGATACAACTTCAAATCTGACATCTGGTCATTAGGTTGTCTGTTATACGAGGTAAGCTGATAAGGTATGAGCACCCCAAGTGCTAATGGTGTTCTCCAGAGGTAGCAACAGTGACCTTGAGAAGGCACTGAGTAAAATGTGTTTTTTCCACAGTGTACAGATTAAGGGTTCAATTGATTGTAATCATGTGCTGTCTTTTTTTTCACTGGATAACACACAAACTAAAGCTTTTCACTGTACCTCAGTGCATTTGACAATATTAAACTAAACACACCTTGGGTGCTGAATGTGTGGAGTTTGCAAGGTCTCCCTGTTCCTCCAGACGCTCAAAGTCCTTCATTCCAAAGACATGCCGATTGGTAGGTTAATTAACAAAAGATAAATGCCCCCTAGAGTGTTGGTAAGTGATTGAGAACAAGGAGAATAAAAATGTGACTGTTTTTGGAATGGTATAAATGTGGTTGATGGTTGGTATGCGCTTGGTAGGCCTATTTCTGTGCTATATCTCTCCATGACTCTATTTGTACAGATATCCAACAGTTTCTGGCATGAGAAATTTTATTCCTCAGTCAAATTGAAAGTGTGGAAACTCTTTCTCCAAAGAGCTTTTTAATGATTGCT
This sequence comes from Raja brachyura, assembly GCA_963514005.1. The sequence continues at coordinate 11,370,030 of OY740790.1, forward strand.
GACCATGAAAATACACATTAGCCTATTAGTCTGGCCAAACTTCCAATCCACATCTGATAACCACATCCTTTCAGACCAAAGATAGGCTCAAAAAACTGGAGTAACTCAGCAGGTCAGACAGCATCTCTGGAGAAAAGGAATAAGTGACGTTTCGGGTTGAGATTTGACTGAAGAAGGGTCTCGTCATGAAACGTCACCTCAACCTTTTTTCATGAGATGCTGTGTGACCCGCTGAGTTACTCCAGCTTTTTGTGCCATCTTCGGATTAAACCAGCATCTGCAGTTCCTTCCTTCACATCCTTTCAGATCTTGGGTTCCCTAAATTGGGTAAAATGCTTTGAAAAGTCACAGAAATGAAACATTACATAAATAACGCTTAATGCAAAAAGTTTTTATATTACTAAAATCAAGTTAAAAGTAGAATGTAGAACAAGTATCATTTTGCAAAGAACTTCACCTCATCTCCCATGATCATATCAAAGACCACATTTGTAAATAACCCAAGCCCATGATGAGCTGAATTTTGACATTGGTGTTGTTGTAGGATTCTATCTTAAGTATATGTGATCGCAATACTTATTGAACTCTCACAAAAATCATCATCTACCAATCCAATTTAGTCTATGGGGCATGGGCTGTAAACTATAAATTACATTTATTATAAGAGACAACAAAATCTGACGTGAGCATGCATTTATAAATGATCATTAAACCTCCTTAAGGCTTGAATAAAAAATAACTTTACACAATTTTGATTGGATTAATAATCAGACCAGAATCATAACAAAACTTGTAATTGGTGTCTTATTAACCACCACAGATCCTCAACCACAATTTCAATGACCTCTGAACTTGAAGAACATTAGAATTAGTTCAAGGAAAGGTCCGCCACTCCTCAACCCTGCTCAGCTTTTCAGTAATGTAGTTGACCTGCTTTCTTCCAGAGCTTCTTCATTAACTCATAGTCATATTTATACAGCACTGAAACAGGCTCTTCAGCCAAACATGCCCATGCCAACCTCGATGCCCCATCTAAGTTAGTTCCACTTGCCCGCGTTTGGCCCATATCCCTCTATACCTCTCCCATCCATGTCCAAATGTATTTTAAATGTTATTAGTAGACCTGCCTCAGCTACTTCCTCAGGCATCTCGGTCCATATACCAACTACCTTCTTTGTGGAAAATGTGCCCTCCCCCCCACCCCAGGTTCCTGTAAGAAAAAATCAATTTAACCTTAGTACTTCTCAGAGCGGTTTTTTGTGAATTGTTGTGGAGAAACTCTGTTTCTCCCTGCTACATATCACAGATCTCTGAACAGCAATCCAGTGCACAGTGAAAGGCATATTTCATGCAATATTTGAAGAATTGTTTCCAGAATAGCAATTTATATCCTTAGATGAATATGGATTATGGATTCTGTACCAACCCAAAGAAATTCATCCTCTTCTAAGACAAAATGGATGGACCATAAAGAATAATATAGTTGAAACAGGCATATACACTTTTGTCTATGATTGATATCCTACTGTTACAGGTCCTTGATTTGCAAGAAATTATCCACTTTTTTGTTGTTACTGTGAAATATCAGAAGGCATAGCACATACTCAATTTTATTAAAGGAGTACATGTTGTTTTGGTTTTAAACCTCATAGACTAAAGGGTGAAGTAGTATCCAGGAAACACATTCACAAGAGGATTACACGGTGAATGGTAGGCATCTGGGGAGTGTTGTAGAGCAGAGGGATCAAGGAGTGCAGGTAGATAAGGTGGTCAAAAAGGCTTTTGGCCCATTGGCCTTCATCAGCCTGAGTATTGAGTATAGAAGTTTGGAGGTCATGTTGCAGTTGTATAAGACGTTGGTGAGACCGCATTTAGAGTATTGTGTTCAGTTCTGGGCGCCATGTTTTAGGAAAGATATTGTCAAGCTTGAAAGGGCTTAAAGAAGATTTACGAGGACGTTGCCAGGACTAGAGGGTGTGAGCTATCGGATGAGGTTCAGTAGGCTGAGTCGATTGGTGCATAGGAGGATGAGGGGTGATCTTATAGATGTGTGTAGAATCATGAGAGGAAGAAATTGGGTAGTTGCACAGAATCTCTTGCCCAGAGTGGGGAAATCGGGGACCAGAGGACATAGGTTCAAAGTGAAGGGGAAAAGATGTAATAGGAATCTGAGGGGTAACTTTTTCACACAAAGGGTGGTGGGTGTATGGAACAAGCAGCCAGAAGAGGTAGTTGAGGCTGGGACTATCCCAATGTTTAACAAACGGTTAGACAGGTGCATGGATAAGACAAATTTGGAGGGATATGGACCAAACGCAGGCAGGTGGGACTAGTGTAGCTGGGACATGTTGGCCTGTGTGGGCGTTGGGCCGAAGGGCTTGTTTCCACACTGTATCACACTGACTCTATGTAAGTGGTAAGACTGGTATGGAACAACAGCATGAAACAAATTCAAAATGGGGAATAAAGGAAGGGGGAAGGATACACACGGATACAGCAATATTCCTTTATTATTGTCACGTACTAAGATTTAGTGGAAAACGTTTGCTATCCAGGAGAAAGTATGCAATTAAACCATACACAAGTAGTGCAAAAGAGAAAGGAAACCTATCATACTGTAAAATATAGTGTTACAGCTAAAGAGACAGTGCAGATAAAGAAAGTGCAAGGGCTGCAATGAGGTTGATTGGGAGATCGCGAATATATCCTTACGAGATGTCTGTTCAATAGTTGTTAACAGGGTAAGTGGCGGTTCTTGAATCTGGTAGTCCGTGCTTTCAGGCTTTTGTATCTTCTACCGATGGGAGCTGTGGGAAAAGGGATTGACCGGGTATGAGTGGTTCTTGAATGTTAAGTGTAGATGGACTCGGTGTATGGGCGGTTGGTCTGTGCGATGAACTGGGCAGCATACTTGACTCTGCAATTCCTTGTGGTCTTGGAGAGAGAAGTTGCCAAATCAAAGATGAAAGACCACATCATAAACTTGCATGTTGGAGTTTGCGTGGGATTGAGTCAATTCTTTGTGGGAGTTGAGTGTGATTTTTTTTTAATTTTTATTTTGCCTCTGACTGAAGTAATTGCTTAATACGCAGAGAGCATATGACACTGAGGCAGAACAAATCTTCGAACGTAGTGGGTGGAAAACAAACTGGGCTGGAGATTTTAACATAAATATTGACAGCACAAGAATTTCCAGGAATTCCACTCAAAGCAGGATTTTTCTGCCAGATGATTGTTGACTAATTCTTGTGCTTTAAGAACAAAGATGAAAATCTCATGGACTTAGCTTGCAATTTCATTGCATTGAACAGCTCAATTAAATATATATATATATATACACAATCAGAGTGAATTAAAACAATGTAATTTAAAAAGGAACAACCAATGCTGGTTTATACCAAAGATAGACAACAAATGCTGGAGTAACTCAGCAGGTCAGACTGCCTCACTGGAGAACATGGACAGGTGATGTTTCTGAGGAAGGGTCCTGTCTCCCAATGTCACTTGTCCATGTTCTCCAGAGAGCATTATGCCTGACCTCTGAGTTACTTCAACATTTTGTGCCTTAACTTAAAACAACTTCTCTAAGAATAAGCTATTTAGAATATTTATTTTGGGCCCATCTTCAGACCATACTACTTTGTTAGAAAGTTTGCAATCATGCATTTTCTGTGGAGTTTCTTCCTATGGCCGCGTGGGTTTTCCCTAGGTGCTCCAGTTTGCTCCCACATTCCAAAGACATGCAGGTTTGCAGGATAATTGGCTTCTGTAAGTTGCCTTTAGTGCGAAAGTGGGATAACATAGAATAAGTGTATGGGTGATTGTTGGTTGGCGTGCAGTCAGCGGGCTGTAAGGCCTGTTTCCACACTAAATCTAAACTAAAAACTTGAGATCGACAAAAGACTATCTGTTTGATGTATCATCATCAGCGGTCACTCAAAACGAGTATGACTGTCTGCTCACGGAGGACGCCTGTGAGTGACTTTGTTTTATGTGGGGAGACTGGTGCACAAACAGCCACCACACGGTCCTTGACAGATCTGGGTCAGAATCCAGTGGCATGGAATCCAAGACAACCGGGGACCCTTTTCTGCTGCAGCTTTCATCCGCCTTCCCAGCCGTTGTGACACTCCACTAAAGTCAGCATCATCCTCCGCCTGTTCCACTGTTGAGGTCTTGGTTGGATTCCTCTTTGTCAGAGACCTCCCCCTCGACCTTACCGCCATGGGTGACCCTACCAGGAGCATAGCTCCAGACAGCATCACTCTCAGAATCTCAGGACCACACAAGCTTCTCCACCATGACAAGGTGACAACCCATGGAGAAGATATATGACAAGGTAGATGTTGACAGGCCCCTTTAGCAGGCTGAAGAGTGCAGTAGCAGCAACCGTAGTCTCGGGATGAGGGCTGAGCAGTTTAGGACTTGGGCGATAAATATCTGATAGACCTGGTGCAAGATCAGCCACAATTATATTTTGTGGCAAAGATTAAGAGAAGATAAACAATTTACTCTTCAGAGATACAGTGCGAAAACAGGCCCTTTACAATTTTACTGAAGCCAATAAACCTTTACATCTTTGGAGAGTTGGAGGAAACCGGAGCACCCGGAGAAAACCCACGTGATCACAGGGAGAACGTACAAACTCCGTACAGACAGCACCTGAGGTCAAGATCAAACCCGGGTCTCTGGCACTGTAAGGCAGCAAAACTACCACTGCGCCACCCTGTTGTTATTTCTTAGGTTATTCATTGAATTCTTGACAGCATCTCGCAATCCATTCAGTTGTATCAAACCACTACAAAAAATATCCAGTTGTACTAATTTGGGAGACGGTCATACTATCTCCTTAATGGTAAGTAGTATCATGTGTAAGTGATCTTCACTTTATGTGAAGAGATCGTAATGTCTAATAAAAAGCCTTTTTTTTATGAGCATTTGCTTTCTGTGTAAGCAGCCTGTGTAATAATAGCAGTCATTAGCCAGTAAAACTGGGCTGTCCAGAGTATGACTGCACCCTGTGTTTCCTGATTAGTGAACAGTATGTTAATTGCAGGGTGACACCACAGTATTTATCTTGCCCTGAGTTGTTCTCTTCCATGTGAGATTGAACGTGCTGACATCCTGGTGTGTTCAATGTTTGGATAGAAGCCAAACTGTGTTAAAACTCCTCCAAATCCTAGAAGACATATTGCTCAGTGAAATACTTTGTTCGCACAACTTTTCCAGGCAATTTTGCAAAGACCAGTTTCAGATGACATTCTGATATTTTGTCACCATCGCTATGATTGTTTTAGTTAACTATTATAAACTTTTACAATCATTTGCTGGAATCCAAAGTCTGGATAGAAACCCCAATAATCCAGTCAAAGTATTTCCTTTTCTCGAAACAAGGAACTGCAGATGCTGTTTTCTTTTTCTTTTCTGTGGAAAGTCTAACCATCTGCGCTGCTATCTCTCCTGTTATTATTGATGGAAGACAAAAATATTATGAAGATAAAGATATTTCTTATAATTTTCTTCTGTTTGCCAGTCATTACTGAATCCCAATTTTAATACAAATAAAATTAGAAAAAATGCAATATTTTGAGCAAACATTGGCGACATCGGATGGCCATAAACATAAATAGAAAATGTTCTGAAGGTGATGCTCTTTACCAATACCAAAATTTAAGACTTTACAAGCTTAAAGATAAATTGAACTGATAAAATTTAGCACAATTTACATTTTGTAAAACTTTATTTTATGCTTTGAGTTCTTCCATACGTTTTAAACTGTCCAAGTTATTATATCTACTTTGTGCTATTCTGGAATTATTGAAGATTCATAGCAAGCACTACACCAAAGTATATTGTTTCAATATTAATGATTTACTGATATTGTAGAAAAAAATGTTTTTATAAATGACACCTCATAAAGATGTGGACTAAAACCCCTCATGATTGCTATAAAACTTTTAATACAACATTATTTTGTTTTGGTGTTATAATCATGAAGGAGGTTTGTCATAATTAAACAGATGTCAGCCAACACAAGGATAATTTTTATGTCAGCCAAACTTTACCAGGATAATTTTGTTCTTACTCTTAATATTTTTCTGATCTTGTAAAATTAAATATTATATAAAGATTATATTACACAGGTAGCAAAATGCATAATTGTGAATGTGATGATGATAGCAATGCAATTAACTCTGGGTAAGTTGTGCAGGTTAGGCAGCTTTGAATTTGCATTGAATCTCTCTGCTCAAAAATCGGCCATGCTTTATATTCCAACTGTATTTTGTTTCTTGTATTAAAGTTTAAAGTTCAGCAAATCTTTTGCAAAAGCCATTCCTGTGTGATGGGTACATGGGATCCAGGGTGATTTGTCATTAATACAGATCTGCGAGAGTGAAGTAAGCTGCCATGCTGATATGGTGTGGTATAATAGGTTCTCTCCATAGGAGAATTTTACTTTTGTTTAATTCTGCAGATATTTTTTTTTAATGCTAATTATAAACCATGCTGATGATGCATTTAGCAATATGTCAAAGTGAGTTCATTTTGCCGATATTCAAAATTCATAGATTCTTGCTCACTGGCGGCAGCAGACTGCTGGCTTATTCAGTGGCATATGTAATGAGAAAATGGGAGCTGACTGGAGATACTGCCATGCATGCATAGTTCATGCTGAACTATACTGGTCAAGAATGAGCTTATGTAGACAGTCAGTGCCTTTACAAGTCTAGTTGCTATTTATTCCCCAAAACAGGTGTTTAAAATTGTTGGCTTAATTTGAAATCACCCGATCATAGGATTTTATATTTGGATCAATTGAAGAATATGCTCAGAATTGTCACTCTGGATAACTAGCAGTGTCACTGGTCATTTTAGTGAGATTATTTGGACAAGGTACAGATGGAAGGATATAAACCCCTTGCCCATCGTTTGCCATTCAGCTGGCAAGAAGAGGTGGACATTTTTAGGACATTTTTTCATTTTTAAGATGATTGGTACAAGTGGAGATATGTTACAGATGGGGGAAATTATGTCCAAGGTGGTCTCCAATCTTACTCACAGAAAAGGTCTAATAATGTAAAAAAAATGCAATAAACTTATGTCAAGTATTTAAAAGCCTATTAAAATTACACCCTGCAGCTAAAATTTGAAACAATGAATAATGGTTGTTCTTGAATGCAGAAGAGGTAATGTTGAAACTTGCTAACTGTTTATTAATTGCAACAGTTTGATTTTTCGATGTAATGACAGGATAATTGTTTTATTTTCATCAGTTGGTATTTGGCTCATTAGTTATAGATTATAGTTGAAATAATTTTGTGGTGAGGAATGAGTATGATTTGAACTTCATCAACAGTATGTAAGTTAGCATGTCATTGAGCCACAGGACATCACTTTTTTTTATTGCAGTAGCTTATCATAGTTACTTAAAATTTAGTGTCCTTCCCAAAATTTATTTGTGTATACAAAGACTGACACTAATAGTTTTGCATTGGCATTCTGCATGTTACTTATTTGCAACAATTTTTTTTTTTTGTACAAAGCATTGTGTTGGATCCATTTGGCTATGGTTATATATCCAGGGTTACAGATAGAGAGTGGCCGAGTTTAAGTTTGGACAGGAGCTTCAGTGCAGAAGTCTAGAATAAGTATCTTGGGGTATAGCCAAACAATGCAATTTTTGGCCATGCTGTTTGTTTGAATATGCGTTTGGATTAGTTGAGGCGGCACAGTGAACTGTACAGTGTTGTAGCAGTAGAGTTTCTGTCTGACAGCGCCAGAGACCTGGTTTCGACCCTGACTATGGGTTTTGTCTGAAGGGAGTTTTCACATTCTCCCTGTGACCTGAATGGGTTTTCTCCCACACTCTGGGTTGGGAGACATACTGGTTTGTAGGTTAATTGGCTTGGTATAAAATGTAAAATTCTCCGGGCGCTCAGTTTCCTCCCACATGTATTGGCTTTTGTAAATTGTCCCTAGTATGTAGAATAGAACTAGTGTGATCATTGGTTGGCGTGAACTTGGTGGGATGAAGGGTCTGTTTCCATGCTGTATCTCTAAAACTAAAATTAGTAACTTAATGTTAATAAATTCTTACAATAAGTTATTTGTTATAAGTCAAGTCAAAAGTCAAGTCAAACAAACTTTATTGTCATTTAGAAATACATTGATATATGCAGTCCAAACAAAATTTTGTTGCATTTGGCTCCCTGTGCAACACGCTAAATTAACAGAAGCATAGGCATGGATAACATGGATAAAAAGGATAACAGGATAAATAGACAATGGTGGCAGCCCATTACATGGCATTCAGGAGTCTGATGGCTCGTGGGAAGAAGCTGTTGCAGAACCTAGATGTTCTGCTCCTTATGCTGCGATATCTTTTTCCCGAGGGCAGCAGAGTGAACAGACCGTGATGGAGATGTGTGGGGTCTTTTATGATACTGCTGGCCTTAGACACGCAACGTTTGGTCGCAATATCCCCGATTGAGGGGAGAGAGGTCCCGATGATTTTTTCCGCTGTCCTCACCACTCTCTGCACAGACTTCCAGTCGGAGGCTCTACAGTCCCCAAACCAGACAGAGATACAGCTGGTCAGAAAACTCTCTATGGTGCCCCTGTAGAAAGTAGTGAGGATGGGATGGGGGAGGTGAGCTCTTCTCATCCGGCGCAGAAAGTGCAACCGCTGCTGCGCTCTCTTAACTGTTGATGAAATGTTATTCGACCAGGTCAGACTGTTAGTGATCTGCACCCCCAGGAACTTTGTGCTACTGACCACCTCCACATCGCTGTCATTGATGTGAAGTGGTATGGGACTGTGCCGGGTTTTCTAATAGTTACATTAAACAATAGTAACTAATAGTTACATTTTGAAAGTTCATTTCGACCTGCCATTTGAAACAGCTGGACAGATGAAATCCAGGTGTACTCCAGAAGCTAGACTCCACATACCGCTGAGTGATTGTTTGCGGCCAGGGAAGGATTTAGTTAAATGCTCCTCTTTAAATAGCAGATCCTGGGAGCGCTCGGTGATGTGATAGTGTTCCCCTGCAATACTGCGCGAGGAGTGTCGTTTGATTGAAGTCACTGCTTTGTGGGCTTCTGATGCAGAAATTGCATCAGGATGACATGTGACTGACACCAGGAAGAGCCCAGGTGGATTTCCAGAGTATCACTAATCAACCCAGAAACGCTCACAATCGTGCTTTACTCAAGGAAAGATCTATTTTAATTTCCATAATGCCGAAGTGGGGAGATTTCAGTGGGTGTGGGCAGAGGTATTTCGTCATTGAATTATATGACTTTTTTTATTGATGCACAATTTAAGGTCATCCTTGAGTGAAGGTAATGATCCTTGAACATTGCTGTGGGTTGAGTTTGAATGATCAGTACCACATTTTCAAATGCAGATGATTGTAACAGTAAAATGTATAGGAACCTGATACAGTAGAATAATTCCTAGTATTAATTAATGACTTGTTGTTCAGTGTCACAAATTATTTGCATAAATTGATAGCATAAATCAGCTACTCATCTACACGGACCTTGACATCTGAAGATGAAGTTTTACATGTTTCCTTCATTGTAGAGAGCAGCAGTTGCCTCCTTAGAAGGTTGTAGGTTGGTGGCTTACAGAAAAAGAGAGAGTGCAGCCACCAGCCCTGAAGACAGACAGGATGCTCCCTTATCTTGAACATATCCAGAATACTAATAAGGGAAGTCGGACCCTTGAGGTCAGGGAGCAAGTCAATCATTTCAGTGATCGTCTCAGTGAGGAGAATCAAATTAGCCTGAAAAATTCAGCTGCTGGGAAGAGAGGGCAAGCAGCTGTCAGGGGCAGCAGCGATAGGCACTAATGAACCAGATGAATAGTGCAAAAGCTAGAAAATAAAAACAGGACAGTTGACATTTTTCATCTGTCAAAGCAGAAGATGCATGAAAATAGGCCCAGTTTAACTCTTTATTGAATATGCTTCTCATCTGTTAATTGTATTATAAAATGTTTTCTGGACTACTGTGTTTTAATGGCGTGAGGTGGAAAGGTTCGCGGTATTATCCCTCGAAGATTCAATCAAGCGTTTAGTGATATTTGGGGATTAGGGCAGTGGAGTAATTTAATGAGAGGTGGGACTCTGTTGATTCCGATGTAAATAGTAGTTCCGGGAAGCAAACGGTTAAGGATATGTTTCAAAGAGCAGCCGACAGATGAGAGGCATTTTCAGCTTGTCCTGTCCCTGCTAAAGCTCACTGAGTAGCACAGGATGGTCTGCGTGTTTCGCAGAAGGTCTGCGTGTCTGGGGAATGTACACATTGTCCTTTGAAAATCAAACTTATTAGCACATGCAGAAAAGGGTGACTGACTTTCGGGCTCCACTGTGCACACTGCAGTGTTGATGCTGTCCATGTTAAAGGGATTTAAAGGGTACCACTGCTCATTCCCAAGGGCATCAACAGCAAAAAAAAGTCTGCAGGATTCTGTTGCTGTTTCTGTTTTAAAGATGCAAATGTGTTATAGTCCACACACCTCATGCAGTAATGACAATTTTTGGATTTTGCATAACATTTTTGCAGTAACATTTAAAATGCAAATATGCTAGAGCAATAAGCTTGTTTTTGAGATCGTGGGAGCAGTCACATAAAAATATTCTGAGTAACTTAGGTTGGTTATTCTGCACAATTCTGGATGCCATTTTGAACATTAGTGTTTCACTTTCAGACAAGAAGATAAAGATTTAATTGCCGTGCAAACCATTTTCTAAATGACAACCACTGTTTCGTACCAACAACCTGCCTTAATTATTCTCTTCAGCATACCATTGTTAGAATAAAATTGCACCCAACATTTTTAATATAATGTAGAAAAATATTTGTGCATTTCACTGATTTACATTCTGCCATTAGTATTATTCTGAAGGTTCAAGACTATTGGTGACTGGCTGAGGTAGAGGGAGGTAAAATTAAACTGGTAAATTTTATTTTAATCTATTTATGGAATTAAAATCATCTAAGTCCTGAGAAACATAAACAGAGGAATGCATACCTTGCAGTAAGGCAGAAATTATTTAACAAATGCTGTGGCTATTTGATTGAAGAGATGAACTGTTTCTGTTCCAGTTTGAGGTGAACCGTCCTGATACGATTTTTAAGCACATTTTAATAACTATGACCATGACACTTAATCTAGTACTTCTAGGTGCAGGTGACATTTTAAACATTCTGAAATGCAGGTATATCATAATCGTTGGTCTGTATTACTGGAATACTAATTCAGCTAGATTTTCAAATTCGCAGTTGCTTTAAGTATGGAAATGTAAGTTATTTTACAGCTTCAGATATATGGTTCACTTGGTAGCTGGTTGCACATTGGCAAATGATCTTTATTGAATTGTATCAATCAAAGTGTTTGTTTCATCCACCACCAAAGTCTGATTCCCTTTTATTAACACTCACAATAAACCTAGGTGGGGCCTCGAACAGGGATGGATGAAGGTTTAGTTCAGAGATACAGTGCGGAAACAGGCCATTCGGCCCACCGAGTCTGCACCGACCAGCAATCCCTGCACAGTAACACTATCCTACACACATTAGGGATGATTTTACACTTATGCCAAGCCAATGAACCTTTGGAGTGTGGGAGGAAACCAAAGTTCTCATGGGGAGAACGTACAAACTCCATAGAGACAGAACCCGTAGTCGGGATCGAACTCGGGTCTCTGGCGCTGTAAGGCAGCAACTCTACCACTGAGCCACCGTGCCGCCCCTGGAACTGAAGGACTAAAACTTTAACAGAGGAGGCAGAAATAAATAGCTGAAGCTTTAATTCATAACTTGGGGTCTACCAGCACAACAGAAGAGTCTGGAAATATGGAGTTCTGAACATACAGAGATCCTGGTTGTTCCATGAATTATCATTGGCATCCCTGTGAGTTGACAGGATCAACATAACTTTGTTATTCACTAATTACCAAGTCACTCGCATTATATCTAAGCTAGGATTTAAAAAGGCAAAATCATGCACAATATTTCCAACTGGAATGAAATACTTTATTGTCACATGTGACAAGGTACAGTGAAATTCTTTGCATACCCAAAGTATTCTGGTAAATGAAGGTATAATTAGCAGGATAGATAAGGGGGACCTGGTGGATGAATTTTATCTGGATTTGCAATCAATAAAGTAAAAATCAAATTGTTTCTTTAAAAGGGTCCCATGATATTTGGATTGTCCAAAAAGCGTGGATCAAAGATTGGTTTTAAAAAAACATAGTATAGATGCAATTGTGTTGTTTTCAGTTTTGCAGTTTGTTGCTGATGTTGCAAAATGTATGTGTGTGTCTAGACTGCCAGCCATTAACATTTATATTAATGACAGATGAAAGAATTGGTCTTGTGCATCCAGATATGATGAAGTTGGGGAAAATGAACTGAAAGAATCAGTCTACAAAAGGATGAAGGCAGGTGGATAAGAAGTTGACAGAGTAGGATGTGAGACCATTCATTTTTGAGGTATGAAAGATGAAATATGGCACGTATAAATAGCACAAAACTTAAAACTGCTGTTGCACAGAGAGATGTTAGTCTGTTGGTTTTGAGACGCAGAAAATAAACCAGCAAGTAGCAACAGATATCTTGGGCTTTTAGGAAGAGGTTAAAGAATAATAAAAATAAGAAGTCTTGTTGAGGTTTTGCAAGGTTTTGGTGAAACCTCATTTGACGTAATGTATGAAGTTTCAGTCTCCCGCCCTAAACAAAAGCAATATGTTTGAAAACAAAATTATCCTATTCTTAGGGAACGTTTATGCAGAAAGTAGGAATTAACCTTTTGAGTTGATGACCTTTCTCTTAGGCTTCTGACTAAAGATTATTGACCATTTTGCTGTCTCCACAGATGGCATCTGATGCCATGATTTTCCCTTTGTTTTTGCCTTTCGGAACAATGTATTATCTGTTGTCCTGCTGCAGTGTAAACTCAGCAGGTTGATTCCAATGTAGAGCGAGTTGCCCCATGTAGAGACTGAATGAGATCAGAATATACTCACTGGAGAGTGGAAGAATGAGGTCATCTCATTGAAACATTTGAAGGCTATTAGGCAGGTTGACAGGGTGGGTGTTGAGAGTCACTATCGTTTATACTAACTGGAGAGTCTAGAATTGGGGTCAAAGACCTAGAATAGTAAGTCGACCATTTTGCACTGAGATCCAGAGAAATTTATTAATGCACAATTGTAAATATTGGGAATTCTCTTCCTCAACGGATATTCAGTTATTGCGTACATTTGAGGTTGATATTGATCAATTTTTGTATCCGGGGAACTGGAGCTAATGGGAATTGGGTGGAAAATGGATTTTAGGCAGAATATCAACCATAATCCTGTCTGATATGTTCATTACAGAACTGATGAACTAACGAGGGTTGGCTGTATTGTTGTAGTATCATTCATTAAATGAGATCTCCACCTGACGGTGTTTAGCTGGCCTTTAAAGCAGGGACGCGTCCCTTTAGTTTAATTTATTGTCACATGTACCAAGGTGCAGAAAAAAAGCTTTGTTGCGTGCTATCAACAGAAAGACAATACATGATTACAATCAAGCCATCCACAGTGTACAGATCCCTCGGTGGCTTGCACTTTCAGCTACTTGCCACATGTAGAATTAAACTAGCAGGTACATATTTAACCAAAGATTGTTGCCAAAAGGCAGAATCAACTTTGCGGCACCTTATTACAGATTCCGAGTACCAGCTGTCACGACTATGTCATCTGAGGTATTTAATAGTTCGATGACTTTTAAGGGATGGTAAGTAATGGGTGGCTTTGCGGCCTAATCGGTTACAGGAAGAGATTGTTATTACATCAGAAAATAGAAGCAGGGGTAGGCCACTCTGCCCTACAAGCCTGTCCTAACATTCAATCTGATCATGACTGATCTGCCCAGCTCTTGTCTGCTCTTTGCTGGTTCGCCATACCCTCATTGCTCCAATCTACTTTAAATACTCTCAGTGATCAAAACTCCTCAATCCTCTTGTAAAATAGGTTGCGAGAGGTTAGGTAGGTAGATTGAAAGTAAAACAACGTTCAGAATTTAGATTTCAAATATGTTAAAATCTTCAAACCTAAACCTGAAGCCCAGTAGAATGAGACTCCATACTTGCAATGTTTGATTTTCTCCGCCACAGGTGATGTCAAAATAATCAACTCTCACCTGTTACTTAGTCACGAGTATTTAGCCTGAAATTAGCAAGACTGCGTTTACTTTGTATTTTCTGTAGAAGTTTTGCATCATGATGCCAGTGACATTTCTCTGCCAGTTCCACATGAGGACAGTGGCAAAACTCTCACCATTATTTGTACAGCAAATTCTGGATAATTAACTCCCTTTAGACTATTGTGCAAACACATATAACTAAAAATTAGAACAGAAATGCTGATGATACTCAGCAAGTCAGGCAGTACCTATGGCTGTCGAAACGGTTAATGTTTCAGGTCAATGAACCTTTGTTGCTTTCTAACTAAAATGTACACATGTATTGATTTGAAAAATACATTCCACGCCTTGAATGTAAGCAGTCTGAACTGCAAGGTTAGACAAACCTCCCTAACTTGGTAACCCGTGGGATTTTGTTGTAACATTGTTATGAGCAATATTTTAGGTCTTCCTCTCTTGTAAACTAACCTGGATATGATGCTCCCTCATTTTGTCTCCTGCATTTATGTTTTATTAACGATTCAAAGAAACGAATTAATAAATACAGCTCTGAGGTCCAAGATTTCCTGCATGAACTAACTTTTCTAAATGTCTTAAAAGTTTGGTTCCACAATGTTAATAAAACAAAGTCAGTTGCAAGAGAAAGCCAAGATGTATTCTTGGCACCGCAGTGATCAAGTTGAATACATCAAAAATCAGTGTGAGATTCTTATATATGTCACTATCTCTCAATTTCACGCATTCTTTAAAGAATAAAAATATAGGTGTCAACAACTAACTAGTTCAAATAATGCTGCAGTTGGAAGCAAGTTTTTTGCCATTACACTTATTCAAATAACATAATTCATAGTAAAAAAATAAAACAATTTGTTCAACATACAGTGCCCACTATAATGTTTGGGACAAAGACCCATCATTTATTTATTTGCCTCTGTGCTCCACAATTTGAGATTTGTAATTGAAAAAAAATCACATGTGGTTAAAGTGCACATTGTCAGATTTTAATAACTAGCCATTTTTCACCATGTAGAAATTACAGCAGTGTTTATGCATAGTCCCCCCATTTCAGGGCACCATCATGTTTGGGACACAGCAATGTAATGTAAATGAAAGTAGTCATGTTTAGTATGTTGTTGCATATCCTTGGAATGCAATGATTGCTTGGTCTGCGATTCATGGACATCACCAGTTGTTGGGTGTCTTCTCTGGTGATGCTCTGCCAGGCCTGTATTGCAGCCATCTTTAGCTTGTGCTTATTTAGGGGGCTAGTCCCCTTCAGTTTTCTCTTCAGCATATAAAAGTCATGCTCAGAAGGTACACATAAATGCTGGAGAAACTCAGCGGGTGCAGCAGCATCTATGGAGCGAAGGAAATAGGCAACGTTTCAGGCCGAAACCCTTCACGTATAACTATGCATAAACACTGCTGCACCCGCTGAGTTTCTCCAGCATTTTTGTGTTCCTTCGATTTTCCAGCATCTGCAGTTCCTTCTTAAACACAAAAGTCATGCTCAATTGGGTTCAGATCGGGTGATTGACTATACACTTCAGAATTCATCATGCTGCTACCATCAGCAGCTGTATCATCAATGAAGGTGAGCCAGTACCTTCAGCAGCCATACATGCCCAGGCCATAACACCCTCACCTCTGTGTTTCACAGATGAAGTGGTATGCTTTGGATCTCGGGCAGTTCCATCTCTCCTCCATACTTTGTTCTTACCATCACTGATATAAGTTTATCTTCGTCTCATCTGTCGACAAGACCTTTTTCCAGAACTGTGGTTGTTCCTTTAAGTACTTTTTGGCAAACTAAACTGGCCATCCTATTTTTGCGGCTAACCAGTGGTTTGCATCTTGCAGTGCAGCCTCTGTATTGCTGTTCATGAAGTCTTCTGCGGACAGTCGTCATTGACAAATCCACATCTGATTCCTGAAGAGTGTTTCTGATCTGTCGGACAGGTGTTTGGGGATTTTTCTTTATTATAGAGAGATTTGTTCTGTCATCAGCTGTGGAGGTCTTCCTTGGCCTGCCAGTCCCTTTGTGATTAGTAAGCTCACTGGTGCTCTCTTTCTTTTTAATGATGTTCCAAACAGTTGATTTTGGTAAGCCTAAGGTTTGGCTGATGTCTCTAACAGTTTTATTCTTGTTTGTCAGTCTCATAATGGCTTATTTGACTTTCATTGGCACAACTTTGGTCCTCATGTTGATGAACAGCAATTAAAGAACAGCAATTAAAGAACAGCAATTAAAGAACAGCAAAGGTGATGGTAAGACTGGAGGAAAGACTAGGTGCTGAGAGCTCTCTTATATCTGCATTAAGGAGGCAATTAAACACACCTGAGCAATTACAAACACCTGTGAAGCCATGTGTCCGAAAGATTATGGTGCCCTGAAATGAGGGGACTATGTATAAACACAGTTGTAATTTCTACATGGTGAAACCAAAATGTATAAAAATGTGCTTTCATAAAATCTGGCAATGTGCACTTTAATCACATGTGATTTGTTTCTATTACAAATCTCACATTGTGGAGTGGAGAGGCAAATAAATAAATGATAGGTCTTTGTCCCAAACATTATGGAGGGCACTGTATAATGCCGTTAACTTACTGTAGCATACAGACCATATGCCCTTGGGTAATGCCGATACCCTGTGACGTACCACAGCTGGGAAACTATTTCAGACGAACTGCATTGGGCTATTCCCAACTCCACAAATTGCAAGGTATATTTCTATTATGCCCTACAATGTGATGTTATGTGTGGGACCAGTTGTTTGCACTCCACTAATTAAGTAAAAAATTCAGGGATCTGTCTATTTAATGTTTTAGTTTTAAAGATACAGTGTGGAAACAGGCCCTTTAGCTCACCGTGTCCATGCCGACCAGCGATTCCCGCACACTAACACTATTTTACACACACCAGGGACAACTTACAATTTTACCAAGCCAATTAACCTCCAAACCTGTACGGAGTGTGGGAGGAAATCGGAGCACCTGGAGAAAACCCACGCAGGTCACAGGGAGAACGTATAAACTCCATACAGACAGCACCCGTAGTCAGGATCAAACCCGGGTCTCTGGCGCTGCAAGGCAGCAGCTCCTCCACTGCATCACCGTGCCGCCCCCCTTTTCTTCAGATTGAGGGGCCAAAGAAGGAGGCGAAGCTGAGAAACTAAATTTCATTGATGTTTGGCAAGTTAACCTAAAACCTTGCACTTCCGATCTTGCAGGTATTATTCAAGTTTAATTGGATGATTTATTATTTTAAATTGCTGGATTTATGACTTGTTAATGGAGAGCATAACTCTGGTGCCATACGTTACATGGCATTGTGGGGCATAATAGGAATTCACAGTGCAATTCATACATGCCCAACTCAATGAAATCTAGCTCAACATAGTTTTATTTACTATGGAATATTATCAGCATATGTGCTGAATAAAAACTAGATTTTTTTCTGTACAATGATTTATAATACTTAAATAATTGCAAAAATGCAGTAGTAAAAATGTTACTTCCAGCTGCTGTGTTATTTAGGTTAGTCAATTGTTGAAACTATATTTTTATTCCTTAAAGAATGCCTAAAATTTAAGTTATTTAAGTTCATCATTTAAAGTGGAGGGTTGTGGTACGAGGGTTGTTGTTAAATATTTGTTGCTATAAAGCCTGGTCTTACAACCTTTTCTACTTCTCCAACAGCTATAAATAAGAGTTAAGTTGCTGCTTTTCCCTTTTTCATAAATTAGCCACTCTGCATTTTGTTTTACATCTTTACTTTACTCAAAGAAGATTTTGGTTCCTTCCCCAATCTGGTTTGCATTAGATAAAGGAAAGAATAAATCCTGGCAAAGCTTTCTGAAGCTGGGAGAATAGTCAGTGGGGATCCTGGAAGCTAGTTATATTCTGCCCAGACACCCAGACTGGCAAATATAAAGCCAGTTCAGAGAAATGTGTTTTGTATAAATGTGATGCATGTACACATACAAGTATGAACTGGAGCATTAAATGACAGGTGTTTGGGTTATCCAGACCTCAGCACCTCACTGGGATCTGAAGGGAGAACTACCCTGAGTGAGAAATATAATTGCCACACAGCAGTATTTGTTTTAATGGCTACAGTTGAACAACAAGTCTTTAATTTGTTGAACAAGTGTACTATATCCGTGTTGGTGCCGAAAATGTGAATGGATTCAAAATGTCAAAATATCACTAAATTCATTACTAAACAAGCCTGCTATTCCACAACTCTGGAAGGTAATATGGGAACTTTTTAACATCATAAACGATGGCTTAACTAACTCTTGTCACTTCAGCATATACCTAAACGATACCGAGCTTCATAATGGAGGGTTACAAACACTTGACCATGAGGTGACACTGCTGATGTTGGGCTTTATGTTTCTTCTTTCAGTTCTTTGGTTACTGCTGTAAAATTTGTATATTTGTGCAAGTGCAAAATGTCAGAGTGATACGACGTTGTGCAGAGCTTAATATTTTGCAAAGGGTTTGAATTCTCCAAATGAAAAATATAGATAGATCCCTGTTTTATTGTCCTTGGTGTTCATCACAAATATATATTTATAAGCAGAGGCCAGAGGTTAAATCGGTGAAACGTTCAACAATATATGGATTCTGAATTGGATTCATCATTGTTTTTGTGGAACACGTCCCAGTCAGTGAGTCATACTGAACAGCAACAGGCCCTTCGATCCTACTTATCCATGCCGACCAAGATGTCCATCTAATCCAAATGTTTTAAACGTTGTTTTGGTACCTGTCTCAATTACCTCCTCTGGTCCTTGTGTGGGAAAAGCTGCTCTTTGGTTTCTATTAAATCATTCCCCTCGCACTTTAAACCTGTTCTCGTCTTGATTTCCCCTCCCCTGGATAAAAGAGTCTGTGCATTCGCCCTATCTATTCAACTCTATAAGATCACCCCTCGTCCTCCTGCACTCCAAAGAATATAGTCCTAGCCTGCCCAACCTCTCCCTATGGTTCAGACCCTCAAGTCCTGATAACCTCGCAAATCTTCTCCACGCTCTTTCCAGCTTAATATTGCCTATCGTGACCAAAACTGATCCCAAGAGCAGTCTCACCAATATGACAAGACAATTGAGATTCTTTGAAATAAAAGCAAATGTAGCAATGTATATTTAAGAGGAAGTGATTAAAGGACATGTCACAATGCTTTACAGTAGTAAAATAAAGTCCCATTTAAACACGATATGCTTGTGTATTTTAATTTATTTCTCACTAATCTTTTGCATGATTTCTCCCTTATTTTACCCCAGATGGCTGCTCTCCAAAGTCCATTCTACGGTGATAAGATGAACCTATATTCTCTCTGTAAAAAGATCGAACAGTGTGATTATCCTCCTCTTCCTTCTGACCACTACTCAGAAGAGGTGGGTTCTTATTTGTTCTGACTATTGATAAGCTTTTGGCTTGAAAAACACAAGAATTGTGGTGAGAAAATACCGTTGGAGTATTGGCTCCACCATTGGAAGAATTCTGCTTTTATTGCACCTCACTTTATTTTGCTTTTAATTGGGGGTTGGGGTAGAAGGGGTGTGTGTAAATCACCACAAATTTACCAGAAGCACAGTTGTTTTCTATTGTCTAGGTTAAAAATTGGGAGGAGAAACAATATCTTGATTTTTTTTTGGTGCCATATCTGCTGAATCTTCTTCATGACACAAATCCTTGCAGTGAGGCTGACTGATTTCAGTCTGACTTATAATTGTAGCTTCACCCCCGTCATCTGAGCGGATCTTCGGCTGGCCGGCTGGAAAAGAGGGTGAGACGGAAAATGGAAGAATGCTACTTTAATGCTTAATTCAGGAGCAATGGAACTTGCTTATTCTCTCTGACAGGCATTTTATTTTATATAAAATTAAAAGGAAAATCTTCTTGCAAACTGATGCATAATACCACATGTCTTATCTCAAAAATTAACAACATATTGCTTTACCACATATAG
This sequence comes from Raja brachyura, assembly GCA_963514005.1. Next base: position 11,390,218 of record OY740790.1, read on the forward strand.
GAATATATCTAAATATGTGTTTAAAAATAAAAGAATCATATAATTGCAGGATAACAGTGCTTGCAAAGTAGTCTTAAAGGTTTAGAGTTAATGAGGAACTAATAGTGTTGGCATCAGTGTAGGAGTGTATATTTGGTGAGCAGTTGGGGGAAATCCTTAGTGCAAAATTTTGTTTTTGTTTTTAACATCTGTCTTGAATTAAAATGTATTTTGAGTAACTTATTTTCTTTTATTTTGTTTTCTAATTGTTCAAAAATCCCTTCAAATTCTTTGCGTTTCCAGCAATGTGTATATCTTGTGTGTCAGTGTCTGTGGTCTAGATGGTAAAGCTAGGTGTAAACAATAACGTAGGAGATGGCAAAAATGTCATAGGTTGTTCTTTATTGTGTCATTCAGACTGTCTGCTTTTGCTATGATGCACATGAATATTTCACGTATCTGCATCTTCATCCCCATTCTTCTTGACTAATTTTCAGACTGTCTGAATTTGCATTTCACATGGTAGCTGATTAGGAGATGTTGAGTGTGGTGGAGCAGCCTCAGCAGGCGGTTGCTATGGCGACCTTCGGCAGGATTTAATGATGGTGCCACTAGTGGTTGGTTGAAGTCGGCCTGCCTGCAGGGCTACTCTGCTCAGCCTCTTATTGTGGCTAAGTGTGAAGTGGGGGTTGTGTGTTCGCAGCCAAGGGGCAATTATCAGGGACCGGCCCAGATGGAAGGTCCCAGAGCTGGCAAAGGCTGAATCCGATCCATTCCTCCCCTGCCTTCAGCAGTGCCAGTGCAGAGAGATAATTAGCACAAAACAGGAGCATGTCTTTCCTTCCAGCCTGACACAATGTGAATGTCTGTGGAAATAGATTGGCTTTGTTTTTGTTAGTATTCTTGGCATTTGCTGCTTTTTCTAAAGGCATGAGAGAAAGATTTACTTTGTTTAGCTTCCAAATATGGAGTTATTGTGTATAGTTACTGCCAACCATGCTTACTCATTATTTTATGAAAATGTGCAAATACTTTAAAAAAAAATACAAGCAGCTCTTTTTTTCTGTAATCAGCTCGTTTCATTTCAGTCTGCTAGGGATGGTAAGACTGGAATTTTTGACATTTGAACCTCTTTCAAACTATTTAGACATTCTTTAAACGTAAAGCGATTTTGGTTATAGTAATTTTCGTTTGCCATATAACGTATACAACATTTTACAATTGATGAATTCTGTTTCTGTATCCTACACTTGAAGGGCTCTGCTATGAAATGTGAGTCAAAGCATAAATGTAAATTATGCCATTACAAGGGATAATTAATGCACCTATAGCAATTTTATTGGCCTTTGCTTTAACAGTGCAGATAACTGAAAAATACATGAATCTAATACTTTTGAATCAAATCCAAACATTGTGTGCATTTCTTTGAGCCATCTGATGCTGCTCAATATAATTAAGCTGCTGATTTCCTCACATATGATTTTGTCTCTAGAACTCATCAGAGGGTGAAACAAAAATAATATTTGAACTATAGTTACATGGGTAGTTAATTTTGGATTAACTATAAAAAAAAACACCAATGTAATTTATAAAAAAAATAAGAAGGCAAATATAAACATAATGCATAATGTCTCCCAGTAAAATATGTTTCTTATTTCCACAAGGGACTGTGCTTATAACTCAGTTGTAGAATCACTAACTGTTTCGCAGTGACGTTGGGTATCAGTATTTCCTCACAGCATGAAGTTGTAGCGCAATGCCAACAATAGTTTTCTCTTAATGAGGGACAAAATTTTATATTGTCTAGTGCAAACAAGCATTTGTCGCTCAAGAATTTCAATTCAATCTTCACATTTAACGCTACGATTAAATTTATCCAGATGTTTTGGTTTGCACAAAAAGTCTTAAATATTTTCTAATTTGACATTTGGCAGTATTTTTTTATAAAAATCCTAATGGTATAGATTGTGTCCATTTAAGCAAGGTTTTATTCGTTGTGTGGCTCCAAACAGTGCTAATCAGCACACCACAGCACAGCCTTTAGAGATGTACATTTTTAAGTTCAATATTTCTCTGAGGAATTCAGGAAATCCCTAGGTCCATTACCCCAGAACAGGGGAAGTGAAGATTCAAATGATCCGATGATTTCTCTGCAGCAATCTGTAGAATTGAAACCCGTCATCTGGAAGTTTAAACCTTATAGCGGTAGTTTCTAGTGATCAGGAATTCCTTTCAAAATGCATGAGATTATTCCAAGCAATTTGAAGAACTATGAAGTAATGTTAATGTATTGCTGGTAATATGACATGCCAGTCATTAATACAACTTGAGAGCAGCAACCATACTTGAAGAACATACCGACTATTTTAACTTGTGCTTTGTATCTTGAATTATAAGTCAAACTAGGTAATACTTTCAGTCTCCTGTGCAAATTCCCAGCTTCTAATTTTCCCCTCTGCGCCATGTTCCACAATGAGTGACACTGGCGATCATCCACTCCTATATTGCCTAAATATGTGACAGTAGAGTTGAATCGTTCAGTCTCTGCACAGTAAAAAATATAACAATTAAATACAACCACAGGTGCTACTGGAGGAAATGAGAACGTAAAGAAAATGAGCAGGAGTAGGCAATGTGATTCAGTGAGCAGGTTCTGCTGTTCAGTAAAATCTAACTTCCACTTTTTCGTCTTCTACCCCGTTCTTTAGCATCCAGACATTCTGTAAAATTCCAGGGTAAGAATAGTCTTGAGATTGAGGTGGCACAAAATTATTTTAAAAATAAATGCAAATCCAATAAAAAGTAGACTGACGGCCATGGTTTAAATATAATTATTTTTTGCTCTCTCCACTGACTTGCTTTACATTTGTGTGCAATTAAACACGTTGGAATTTTGAGTCACAGTTGGAGAATAGCGCTCGTCACTCTGTCAAATGTTACGTAATGTTAAATGGCACAAGTTCAATTATTATAAGTGTAAATACCTGTCTGATGATAAAGCATCACTGGGTATCACGAAACAAGGTTAATCAAGTTTGTTATCTCTCTCTCTCTCTCTCTCTGATTTAGTTTACCTTTTCCAGATGGGTCCGTTAACTATAAACATGTAATACATTTGAGTAGTTTTTGATTGGGAACTGCATTTCACTCTTGAAAAGACATCATAGCGCACTCACTATATTGTTCACTGTGATTTATGTTTCTTTCAGACTGAGGAAATGAACCTCTGCCCTAAGAATACACATTACATTGCTGAGCCATTTTATAATCTTTGTTCTTTAGAATGGTTCTTTTCCCATTTACTTAATGAACTGTTTTATTTTCTAGCTTCGCCAATTAGTAAATATCTGCATTAACCCGGATCCAGAGAAGAGACCAGATATTGCCTATGTTTATGAGGTTGCAAAGCGTATGCATGCACTTTCTTCAGGAAGCTAAAGCAAATTATGCATTGTGAAGATGGAAAAGCACAAGATATGAACATAACATTTCACTGTTTCTGTATTCTATCGTTAGTCTATTATTCTACGTCTAAGGACAGTTGTACAGAATTCAGTAGTTCAGTGGCATGAAAGTTATACAGATCCATATGAATTCTTAATGACATGGTTCTGTTTGCTGAACTGCATTTATTTTAATGATTACATCCTCTCAGTGGCTTCAGTGTTTTAATTTGTACACTGTTTCCATTTCCGCACTTGATATTTTGAAAATAAAATTGGTGTGCCTACAGATTTATTTTACAATCACAAGCAAACCTGTTTTCTGTAGGCCTGTGGACCAGGCTTTATTGTGCCTTGTTAGATAAACCCCTGCTCTTATTTATAGCATTTACCACATGCTGCAGTCTTTGCGATATTTTCTGTTGACCCTTAGATACACGGTGGCATTGTATGAATTTGCAGCAAGTTTTGGTATGTTATGCAAATCAACATTTAGTTTGTATGGACCACAATTCTCAATTGCTTCAATGTTCCATGTAAGTCACATAAATGCTAACCAAAACACTATTAAATGTTCATTGACATTTATGGTTTCTAAAAGGTGCCTTCGTTTTTTTTTGTTTTATTAAAGAAAACCTGCAGATTAATACAGTAATGTGAATTGCCCATTGATGTTAAACTACCAATAAGAACAAATATTGTTCAGTTACAGCTATCAGAGGAACTCAAAGGTTTGCAGAAAATCGTATAAATTGATACCTTGAAGTTTGGCCACTTTTGTTTTAAGTTGTGATTGAGCCTATTTTGTCTTCTTCTGATTTGCCAGATCCTGCAAACATGACCAGTTAACCTGCTTATAACACTCTACCACTGAAGCTCAATACCATTTTGCCATTAGGTGTACAAGAATGGCTGGGCAATGATATTATCCCTTTTTGTTGTTCTCAGAGAAATCCCGTTGAGATTTGTAACTGAGATGAGGGGGGGAATTAAACTTTTCTCTTGCGATCAGCGGTCTACCATCATATTATTTTTCTGTATTTTCACATTTTTTTAAAAGGTTTATAATTTCACTGCACCCCAATCATTTAAATTTTAAACATCTACTTTCAATTTATACTTGGATAAATCCTACAGGGTTAGACGTTGTAATAAATTAATTTATTAATATGGTACCAAGTGAATGTGAAAAATGTCATTGAATAGGCCAATCAATGAAGAACTGGTACAGTGTCATAGACAAAAACGGAACATTTTATTTTGAGAATGCAGAACATCTTATAGCTAAAGAGTGACATCTGTCAGTTAGCAAGGCTTTCTTGGAAACTCATTACACAAACCGTATAAGGTATACAGAAGGATACAAAGTGCTGGAGTAACGCAGTGGGTCAGGCAACATCTCTGGAGAACATGGATAGGCAAAGTTTCAACTTGACCAGAAATGTCACCAATGCGCGTTCTCCAGAGTTGCTGCCTGACTTGCTGAGTTACTCCAGCACATTGTGCCTTTATGTGTATTAACCAGCATCTGCAGTTCTTTGTTTCTCCTTCTTCTAAGGTATGCTTAATTGAGCAGACCAAAAAAATCACAGTTAAGTTAAATTGCAGGGATGATACAACTGTCGGTGGTTTCTTCGAATTGGGAAGAGAAAATAAGTAGAGAGTTCTGCTCTAGATTGCTATCCATGTCCACAATTGCAATAATCCCAGCCGAAGCTACGATCTGAACTCGCTGATAAAAGTTAGCTGCTTAGCCTAAATTGAATGGAACGTGTGGAACACTACTCGAAACACTTGCCTCTTTTAGGACACAAGGCCAAAAAAAAGCATTGGAGAATTTGAGAGGATCAGAAATAAAAATTGTCCCTTGAGAAATTAAATATCTACCACACATTTGCTTCAGTATTTTCAGATTATTTTCCCTATAAAGGTGTTAATATATGTGGAGTGTGGTTTAATATATATATACTGATTTAAATTACAATTAATGGCCATACAAAAGTGCCATCAAACATATGAGTAGTAAGGAATAAATTAACTTGGGATTTTCAGCCCCATTTTAAAATTGGTTGTAATGTAATTTCCAGATTTTGGACAAAAAAGTAAGTTCTCTAATTAATAAATGATCTTGTGATTTAATTTGAAGAGTCAGGTATTGAATGGAACAAATGACAAGTTTACAACAGGTTAATTCTTTTTTTCTAAGACATTTTACATGTTTTGAAGCAAAGCAATTTAGTTTTTGTTGATCATTTCCAGCCCAAAGGAAGCTTTTGTGATGAATAGTATGAGATGATATGCAAACAGTATAATATGGTACCGAGTTCGATTTTAAAAATAGGTGAAATTCCTCCTTGAGTTTACCAATTTAATACACACAGTTTGTCATAAAACATCCATCTTGAAAATTCTTTGCTAAAATACTGCGCTGATGTGGACTACTTGTGCGAGTTATTGTTTGGATTTACAAATGTAATTTTTGCTAATTATATGCTGCTTTTGGGAAAAAAAGACATTTTAAATTGAGTCTGTTCTATTTTTCAATATGAATTATATTGTTAATAGAGTCAGGTTCAAATTGTTTCTAGATTTGAATATTCTTGGGCAATAATTTTTGTAGGGCAAACCAGAGTATGTTATAACGTGCCTTATGTTTTACAGAAATGTTAAAGTGCTTGTACCTGATTGTCGTTAAATCCATGTTGATAAAGAATATGCCATTAAAGATTCCACTGCAGAAATTGTTATGGCTTTCCAATACATTAACAAGAAAAATACATATTTTGCTAAAGAGCTTGTATAATCTGTCAACTAGAAATTGTATCACTTTATTACAAATCCACAAGTTAGATTTGAGGATGGATTTTCGTTTTTAAATGGAAATTAATATGCTGCCTGTCCATAATAAATTTACAGATAATTGGCCTGGATTAGTTTATTTTCTGGGAAATGCTCTGGTTGGAGTGCGGGAGACTAAAGGGGGATCTTGTAAAGATGTATGAAATCATGTGGGGGAATGGATAGGGTAAATGCACTGTCTTTTTCCCACAGGGTATTGGAGTCAGGAACCAGAGGGCATAGGTTCAAGGTGAGGGGGGAAAGATTTAATAGCAACCTGGCGGGCAACTTTTAGATTCAGAAGGTGGTGGGTAGATGGAATGAGCAGCCAGAGGGGGTAGTTGAAGGCAGGCACTATAACAACATGTAAAAGATACTTGGGCAAATAAATAGATAGGAAAGGTTTAGAGGACTATGGGCCAAACGTGGGCAAATGAGACGAACGTAGATGGGGCATCATGTCTTCCTGGGCAAGTTGGGCTGAAGAGCCCCTTTCTGTGCTCTATGACTGGTCAGCATGGATCATCTTGATCAGCATGGACAAGTTCAGCTGAAGGGCCTGTTTCTGTGCTGTATGACTCTATTGTAATTCTATTACAACCACTCTTGAAAGTAATTGACATCTTTGATATAATTTAACAGCAATGCAGTAGATTTTTCGGAAAGTGAGTATTTCTGTGCACGAACCCTGCCCTCTTGTACCTGGAATGATATTAATGCTAGATGATATTTCCCCACTTCCATAATAATGTTCATCTTGTCTTTAAATTGTTGTATTTAGCCTGAACATAGTTCCAAAACCCAGCTTAATGTGAGCTGCAAGAAATCCCTACTAACTCGTAATGTGATTTTAATTGTTGATCATATAAATATGGCTTATTAAGAGGCTAGAATAATGGCTATTAATACAAGATGGGTGTTTACATCGAGTCCTGTTATAGATACTAATAGATAATTTTCCATCCAATACAGCAACTATTAGTCACTTTGAAAGGCTTGACTAGATTTTATTACCAATTCATGCATTTTATTATCATGGACTTTTCAATTTAAAAGCTGCCATCGTTATTCTGATAATATACTGCTAATATTAACAAGATGATTCTTTTTGCAGGGATTTTTTTAATTGATACAAGAAACAATCTCAGTAGTCTGTCAAATATTTGTAATGGAATTTAGTTAATGAGATCTAAAAAGCTGGCCTCCAGGTTTGTATCACAGTTGATTTGTGTGAATCTTTTAAAATTTTCACTTGTGGTATTTGGCGTGTGATTATGTACAGCCATGATGAGGAGAGATGATTTTCTTTCCAATTCTGATATGTTCTGTGTTACCCCTTTTTTTGTGAGTGTCTTCATGGAGTAGAATCCATTTCTTGCAAGTCAATAGTGTTTTATTGTCATATGTCCAAGAAAAGATATTCCTACTTGCAGTAAGTAAGTCAATGTACACAAATTATTGATCTATAAATGGAGAGCATTCTTCTCTCAACCTTTCCTAATGAGAAAAAAAAAATAGGTAGAATCGTTGATAACATGGTTTAGGACATGGTTTGCTGTGATGTGTAGAAATGCATCATTAAAATGACTACTCTGGTGCATTTTTGCATCTAAACGTTTAAAATTCAAGATTGTATATCATTGAGAAAGGAAAAACTGCTTCATTTTAATTAGGAAGTGTACAGGTACAAAGTAATGCTCCTAGTGAGGTTAAAACAGTTTGAGTTTTTTTTTGATTTTGCTAAATCAGCATGATCTCACAGTTTGTTCTTTAAGGATTGCTGATTCAAGAAATGAAGCCTGCTTGTATCCAGCAAAATTCAGTGGTGGGTGCAGGGATAAGAATGTTAGCTGACGAGTCCGTACTTGTCAATATAAAAACACTTCATCCTTTTTCATGTACTCAGAGTAAAGTTGTACTTTATTATATTAAGCCAAGACATGATGCAATATAAATATTTTTTAACGGAATGCAATTTTTCATGAACTTAAGATTTGAGGGTCTGAATTCACAAATATAAATTGTGTAGTTACTCTGGAGTTCACAGAAAGACAACATTATTTTGTAAGCATGTTGTTTATTTGTACAGGGTACCATATAATTGCTTCTGACAAATCGTATTAAAGCGTATTACTGTGACTATTAAATGCATTTGCGTATTCTGTGAAATTGAAAATCGAATGACATGACCTAAAATGCACAAATTACCTGAGATTTACTGAAGTGCTTCGGTGTTTCAGCAATTTTTTTTTTTGAATAAATGTGAGGTTAATTATACCATTGTACTTCTGCTTTGTTAAATCTCAACAGTTATATATGCCAGAAAGATCCTGTTTAGTGGCAATAATAGTTTTACTATCTCATTGCCATCTAGTGTTAGCACAGTTATGTTGCACTTCCAAGACAAGACTGAGCAAAAATGAAATCTATTGTTGTTAAACTGGGTAAAAATAGGTTGTATGTATATATCATCTGCATACATCCTAAAACATTTGTTCAGTCTCTACATCTTTCTGATTCCAAGTGGCTCTTCCACTTTTGTTCCACTTATGGGCGTTGTTCGATAAGACTGGATATTGCTTTTGTATTAAAACCTAACCCGACCAAATCACTAAGTGCATCAATCTCCAAACAAAAGATCTTATTCTCCTCACATGCCACCAGCCTGTAACTCTTTAAAATTGCTGTTTTGTAGGTTTCAGTAAGCCAATTAAAAAAAATTGAAGATGGGTATTTTCATTCCACTTGCAGTTAATGTTTTACAAAGTAGCTTCATTCCTGTTGAAAGTGGTTTGCGGATTTTCTTCCCTTGTATTCTGTTGTGATGTTGCTGTCGATGTAGAGGGTAGGGAAAGACCATTGCATTCTGACACCACTTGTGTGGATGCTGCAATTGACCAGGGATCGCTGTGGCTCCCTAGTTACTCCAATGTGTGAACGGACACACTTCAGCTGGCAAAATACAAGAAACTAATACAGGTTAAAGGACGCAGAGTGTGTAGTAACTAACTGCAGATGCTGGTTAAACCAAAGATAGACACAAAATGCTGGAGTAACTCAGCGGGACAGGCAGCATCTCAGGAAATAAGGAATGGGTGACGTTTCAGGTCAAGATGTGTGACGAAAGATCTTGGCCGTTAACATGACTACAAAAACTCAGATTGGCGCAGGGCACAACAAAGGCCATGGTGCACCATCAGGAGTTAGTGTGTTTGTTGAGGTGTTCAACCGAGGCTTTTATGTTCTCCTTCAGACATGAAAATCTACTGACGTTCTGTTGCTGAAAAGCAAGGGGATCTCTTGGTGCACATTTATTCTCCAGTCTACACCATTTGGTGTCCTTGCAATTTTGTTCCCATGTTCTGTAAATTACTCTTGTGACTATATCACACTGAGGCTCCTCGGGAAATTCTCAAGCTGTGAAGAGGTGTTGTATGCAATTATTTCTTTAAACCTTTCAGTGGAGGAATTTTTCACAGAACAATGCACTTGCAGAGTAACAACATGTATTTAATGTAAGAAATATGTCCCAAGGCACTTAGCAGGCACATGATCAAATAACATCTGATACTACATAAAATATGAAAAGCTTTAGGATCAAGCCTTAGACCTCAAAAAGCTAGTTTCAATGGGTAGTTTTTAGGGGTTTTATTTATATAGGGGAATGATTTCTGCAGCTTAGGACCTACATCTACCAAATGAAACGCAATAAAATGTGGGTAACTTCCTACATCACCCCCCCCCCCCCCCCTAACTTTTCCTTCCTCTAGCTTTTCAATTGCCAACTCCTCAAACCTGTCTTTCCTTCTCTCTGGCCTTTGCTCCAACCATCTGCCTGGCAACCCCCCAGCCTCTGCTGCCGATCTATTATCTTCCACACTTGGCCCTGCCTCTCCCTTTTTCCAGCTTTCATCTCCTACCCTCTTCCCCCCACACACATACACACACAGAGTCTGAAGAAGGGTGCAAATCCAAAATGTCACCTATCCATTTTCTCCAGAGATGCTGCCTCATCCACTGAGTTACTCCAACACTTTGTATATTTTTTAAAGAAGCATCTGCAGTTCCTTGATTGTAGGAATGGATAGGTGTTGGCAACACGAGGTGAGGGTTAAGCATTAGAGATGCAGTACGGAAACAGGCCCACTGAGTCCCCGCCGACCAGCGATCTCCCCGTATACTAGCACTATCCTACACACTATTTTACCAAAGCCAGGTAGGTGACCATGTGGTCACATTGACAACGTACAAACTGCACGGACAGCACCCGTAGGATTGAACCCAGGTCTCTGGCACAGTAAGGCAGCAAATTTACCGCTGCCATCCTTGGCCAAAGTTGGACAATGTTCCTGAGGTGATTATAAATTGTCATTTCAAGACAGATTCCAGGTAGTGGGGAGTCTTGGGGTGGAACTTTGCAACAGCAAAAGGGGATAAATCCTGTGGAATTATTTTTCTATGGTGGTGTATGTAAATTGATCATTGGGCATAGAGGCAGATTAAACCCAGCTTTATTGCTCCCTACCAAAAGCATGAACAGAACATGGATCCCGATGAAGTAAGATTAAAGTTAAAGCTGATCCATGAAAATGGCCAACAAATGAAATGGAATTCGCAGCCAGAAACGAGGTGCCATTCACCATGGAATCGATAGAGATGATGCATCCTACTAAGGGAATGCTTGGTGCTTCTAAAATGGATTTAATATGGACCCAATTTTTCCATGGGTGAACATAAAGCATAAGTATATAAATGATTTGGAAGAGGGAATTAGGAGCAACACTTGCAAGTTTGCGGATGACACAAAGCTGGGTGGCAGTGTGAACTGTGAAGAGGATGTTAGGAGGTTGCAGGGGGACCTGGACAGGTTGAGTGAGTGGACAGATGCATGGCAGATGCAGTATAATATAGATAAATGTGAGGTTATCCACTTAATCGGCAAAAACAAGGGGGCAGATTATTATCTCAATGGGGTAAGGTTAGGTAAGGGGGAGGTACAGCGAGACCTGGGTGTCCTTGTACACCAGTCACTGAAAGTTGGCGTGCAGGTTCAGCAGGCAGTGAAGAAAGCTAATGGAATGTTGGCCTTCATAACAAGAGGATTTCAGTACAGGAGTAAAGAGGTTCTTCTGCAGTTGTATAGGGCTCTGGTGAGACCACATCTGGAGTATTGTGTACAGTTTTGGTCTCCTAATTTGAGGAAGGACATCCGTGTGATTGAGGCAGTGCAGCGTAGGTTCATGAGATTGATCCCTGGGATGGCGGGACTCATATGAGGAAAGATTGAAAAGACTAGGCTTGTATTCACTGGAGTTTAGAAGGATGAGGGGGGATCTTATAGAAACATATAAAAATATAAAGGGACTGGGCAAGCTAGATGCAGGAAAAATGTTCCCAATGTTGGGTGAGTCCAGAACCAGGGGCCACAGTCTTAAAATAAAGGGGAGGTAATTTAAGACTGAGCTGAGAAAAAACTTTTTTACCCAGAGAGTTGTGAATTTATGGAATTACCTGCCACAGAGGGCAGTGGAGGCCAAATCACTGGATGGATTTAAGAGAGAATCGGATAGAGCTCTAGGGGGCTAGTGGAGTCAAGGAATATGGGGAGAAGGCAGGCACGGGTTATTGATAGCGGACGATCAGCCATGGTCATAATGAATGGTGGTGCTGGCTCGAAGGGCCGAATGGCCTCCTCCTGCACCTATTTTCTATGTTTCTAAGTATTGTTCATGGTCTTAGTTTATTTTTGAGATGCAGCATGGAAACAGACCCATCAACTTTTCAATTGAGCCAATCAACTATCACCCCATACACTAGATCTATCCTACATTTAACAGACAATTTACAAAAGCCAATTGACCGACAAACGTGCACATTTTTGGAGTGTGTGAGGAAACCGGAACACTGAGAAAACCCATGCGATCGCAGGGAGAAACACAGCATCCGTACTCAGGATTGAACCTGGGTCTCTGGCGCTGTGAGCCAGCAATTTTACCACCAACAATCTCTGTGATCTCTTAAGCACTTAATAGAATCAGTTGTGTATGTGAGAAATTGTGTCTCTAGTATATGGTACTAAATTCCGCGTGGCATAGAGTTGCACAGCATAGAAACATGCCCTTCAACACATCTTGTCCATGCCAACCAAGATGGCATATGCACTAGTCCCATTTGTTTGCATTTGGCCCATAGCCTTACAAAGCCTTCCATCCATTTGTCTGAATTTTATAAAAATCACAATTCGATCTGCTTCTATAGCTTCCTCGGGCAGCTCATTCCATAATTGGGATGTTTTGTTGAAGATTTATCTTCAGGATTTTCTGACGGGGGGGGGGGGGGGAGAGAGAAATGAATGCGTGTGACAGAGGAGTTGAGTTGGTACAACTATTGGCAACAGACTAGAGCATCTTTGAAGAATCAATGCTTGCTGTGGGAACAATTGAGTTCCTGTTGCTCTCCTGTATTCAAACAATTATCTCTGTCCTACAGACCTTGTGTAGTTGGACTTATAAATGGAGGTCAAGAAAAGACACAATGCTGGAGTAACTCAGCGGTTCAGGCAGCATCCATGGAGAACATGGTTGAGTGATGTTTTGGGTTGGATTCATTCTTCAAACCATCCTGACCAAAAACATCATCTATCCATATTTCCCGGAGATGCTGCCTGACCCGCTGAGTTACTCCAGTATTTTGTTTTTTTTGGTAAGCCAGCATCTGCAGTTGCTTGTGTCTCCATTTTGCCAGTGTTAGTCTAAAAGTAATACCATGTTGCAGTTAAATAATTTCACTGGTCGAATAACTCCAACTAATGTGAATTGGCTACCTGGGTTTACTCAGGGAAATCAATGCTACTTTCATAGGTCAAAAACACAAAGTTCTGGATGAACTTCAGACGGAGCCTGAAGAAGGGTCCTGACCTGAAATGTCACCTATCCATTCCTCCATAGATGCCGCCTGACCCGCTTAGTTCCTCCTCCAGCACTTTGTCCTTTTTGCTCAAGATTCCAGCACCCGCAGTTCCTTGTGTCTGCCATTTGCATGACCACATGTAGATCAATGATGGGAGTGATTTTCACAGCTGTATTTGGCCAAAGAACATTGAAAACGATTGATTCTGCAAAGTTAACACAGGGAGACATGTGTTTGATATATCCTAATGTGTTAGAGGGCATATTTCTGAAATTAGTAAAAAGCTGAAGCAGATCCATCTTTGTTAGAAAATGAAGGTTTCCCGTTGAGTGATTCTCCTCGTCTGCTTTGTTTGATGCTCGGGAGAAGACCACATTTCAGCACTAATGTCTGTGAAGCTTACTGTTTTACAATCCCATCGTGGTTCTTCCCAGAATCTTAACTGGGTAGTACCTATGTAAGTTAAATCCTGCATTGAAATCTTCACACACACACTTCTTCTTCTTCTTCTTTCGAGTGGCGTGCACAGCCTAAAGTTGTTGGACAACTTGTTCTATTTGATCTTCCGTTTGTGCATGTCGAGTTGATTGCATTAGTCGAAACAGGGCGGACCACGTGAAGGTTGCAATCTTCCACCCCCCCCCCCCCCCCCCCCCCACACACACACTGTTTTCTTTATAACAGTTGTAATGCATCTCTGCTGAGCTTCATTACAGTGCTGTCAGACAGTAGAACCGATCAGGAAGGTTAATCACAAAACATGGGCAATATTTGCAAAGGCTAAGGCGAATTGCACTGCAACATTAGAGTCAGTCTTACAGCACAGAAACAGCACAGCCCTTCGGCCCAACTCGTCCATGGCAACCAAGATGCCCCATCTACTCGAGGTACAGTGAAAAGCTATTTTGTTGCAAGCTATCCAGTCAGCAGAAAGACTATACATGATTACAATCAAGTAGGGGAGAAGAGGGGGTGAGTGGTCCTTGATGATGCTGGTGGCCTTGCCAAGGCAGCATGAAGTGTCAATGTAGATATCAATATTGATATTTGTGTAAATAACATTGTGTTGATAACATTGGGATCGATCACCACAGTGTCATTATTTTCACTGTCAGAGACAGGGTTGTCACTGGCATTAACAACTATAGGGAAGTATTCTGGTACTTCTAGCTTTGCTGTGGTGTATGTTGGGGCAGGCTTTGAAGCTTGGAATGTGAAGAAATGGCATTCTTGAATAACTCTGCAGGTCAGGCAGCAACTGTGGAGGGAATGGACAGACAATATTTCAAGTCTGGATGTGTCAGCAAAGGTGAACCATAGCAGACACCTGGGGACAATTATAAGGCTGTATATCTCAATAGAAAAAGAACATGTGATTCTGTTTGTAGTTTGTTGGTTGTTTGTTTGTTTTTTGCACAAAGTCCGCAGGCACGGCCACTTTTCATATCACTGCACATCCCGTATGTGTATGTGACGAATAAACTTGACTTTGACTTGACTAGAATGCAGAACAGAGACTTGAGCTAACTCTATGTGCAGTAAGAAACTGCAAGTGCTGTTTTAAAATGAAGATAGACGCAAAGTGCTGGAGCAACTCAGCGGGTCAGGCAGCATCTCTGCAGAAAAGGAACAGGTGTGGGGCTGTCCCACTTGGGCAACCTAATTGGAGAGTTTTGAAAAAAATGTCATGTTGAAGACCTCCATCGACTATGTAGAAGACCAGCTTTGACTAGCTACGACTAACTTCGGGAAAATTGGACACCGAATAGTGGAGAGTGAAGACGATCTCCTTCGACCTCCCTTCGACTATGATGAAGACTACCTTTGACTACCCTCGATTACCTACGACTAACATGCCGACCTACTACGACTGTACCTACCAGTAAAAACGTATCGATTTTTCCCATGGCGACCATTTTTTACTTGCGTGCATTTTTCAACATGTTGAAAAAAACGCCGGGACCTAGCTGAGGCCTCGAGTGCACGGGGACTACTCTCGAGCACGAAGGAGAGTTACTTGTGTCGACTATGCTGCGAGTATTAATCGAGGGCAAACTCGCCAGAACTCGTGGGACAGTCCCTTTATTGTTAAATTTCACCAGAGCGACTGCCTGATCCGTTACGTTGCTCCAGCACTTACTCAACATACTGTTGCACTGTTTGTACAATTAGCCAAAGATTTCATGGAATTGTCTCTCCAGTGAAACTGCAAAGCTTTTTTCTAAAATACCAACTTTCTTGCGATATCTGCAAGGGGCTTCTGAATGTGGGCATGATTAATGTTTCCACTGTAGCGACCAGTGATAAACTGCAGATTAGGTGTGACATGCAGGGAATGGAAGAATGTGGATCATAAGCAGGAAGAAGAGATTACTTGAACTTGGCATCATGTCTGGCCCAGACATTGTGGGCCGAAGGGCCTGTTCTTGTACTGTACTGTTCTATGTTCTAAGGCCCTGGCATGAGACTTCACAATCACATGCCCCTGAGGCAGGAGTGTGGCCAACAAACTCGCACCTGATGTGTTCCTTCATGTATTCTTATCTGTTTTCATTTGGGTGAAATGCAACCATTGCACTTTACAAAACAATGCTTCATTGGTTCTTCATTATTACGTGTACCGAGATTGAGTGAGATTTATTTTGCATACAGAGGAGGGAGTTGAGGCAGGGACGAAGAAACATGCGGGCAGGTACATGGAAAGGACAGGCTTAGCGGGATATGGGCCAAATGCCCTAAGAGTATTGCCATACATAAGTACAATCCCCTCTTAGGTACATAATGCATAAAAACAGCCCACTGAGTCCATATGCAAGAGACGGCAGGTTTTGGTAGCATTTCCAAAATCCCAGCTGCACTGGACATAAAGGGCCGTTGCAGCCATTGCCTCCATCTGGTCGTCCCTCTCTTCACCCGGCCAGAAGGCAAGTCCCCCCAGTTCTTCCGACCGCCCCATGTCCAGGGACCGTCACTGATACACTGTGCTGGAGGAACTCAGCGGAGCAGGCAGCATTTGTGGGATGTGTGGACGGGCGACATTTCGGGTCAGGCCTCTTCTTCAGACTGAAGAATGAGGATGATGTTGCGGTTGATGGATGGGGTGATCTCGCTACAACGTGAGATGGTAACGGTTTGAGTATTGATGGATGACTCTTCAAGCATTACATTCTGACAGAAGCTGGTGAATCAGATTATTGGCATTTGACGGCTGTCGAGAGCTCTCCTCCTGACAGAATAACCTTCTCTCTGGCATCTGCACTGAGCACTACTGGAAAAGCAGGTTGAGAGGAATAAGAGAAGCAAGGCCAATCAATCAGGGGACAACTTTTTAAAAAGATTGAGTGTGAGGGAAAAATACATATTCCATTTCATTCTGTAGGAAGCAACTGCAGATGCTGGGTTATACCGAAGATAGGCACAAAATGCTGGAATTACTCAGCGAGTCAGGTAGCATCTCTGGAGAAAAGGAATAGGTAACATCAAGTCAGCACCCTTCTTCAACAGATTCCATTTCATTCCCTGGAATCTGCTTTTTCTGCTTATTTTATTTCATTTTTTGCCACGACTCGAGCTCCAAGAAAAGTTGAACAGGCTCGTACATAATTCCTTGGAGTGCAGGAAGATGAGGGGTCATAGAAACATTGAAACATAGAAATTGGGTGCAGGAGTAGGCCATTCGGCCCTTCGAGCCTGCACCGCCATTCAATATGATCATGGCTGATCATCCAACTCAGTATTCCGTACCTGCCTTCTCTCCATACCCTCTGATCCCCTTAGCCACAAGGGCCACATCTAACTCCCTCTTAAATATAGCCAATGAACTGGCCTCAACTACCCTCTGTGGCAGAGAGTTCCAGAGACCCACCACTCTCTGTGTGAAAAAAGTCTTCCTCATCTCGGTCCTAAAGGATTTCCCCCTTATCCTTAAGCTGTGACCCCTTGTCCTGGACCTCCCCAACATCGGGAACA
The DNA here is from genome assembly GCA_963514005.1 of Raja brachyura. Next base: position 11,407,356 of record OY740790.1, read on the forward strand.
ATCTTCTTGCATCTAGCCTGTCCAACCCTTTAAGAATTTTGTACGTTTCTATAAGATCCCCTCCCAATCTCCTAAATTCTAGAGAGTATAAACCGAGTCTATCCAGTCTTTCTTCATAAGACAGTCCTGACATCCCAGGAATCAGTCTGGTGAACCTTCTCTGCACTCCCTCTATGGCAATCTTGTAGAGGTGTGTAAGATCATGAGAGGAATAGATAGGGTGAATACACGGAGTCTTTTATCCAGAGTAGGGAATCACGAACCAGATGACGTGGGTTTAAGGTGAGAGGGGAAAGATTGAATAGGAACCCGAGAGAGCAACTTTTTCACACACAGAGCGGTGGGTCAAACCTGTGTCTCTGGCACTGTCACTGTGCACCACTCACTGTACCAAACCCCAGTAGTCTGATACAATATAACGCCTCCTCTCTCTCTGTGCTCTAGGTATTCACCAACCAGCGCCATAGAGTCATGCCGTGTGGAAAGTCCCTTTCGGCCCAACTTGCCCACACCAGCCAACATGTACCATCTACACTAGTCCCACCTACCTGCGTTGCGCCCATAATCCTTCTAAACCTATCCTAAATACGTACCTGTCTAAACGTTGCGATTGCACCTGCCTCAACTACCTCCTCTGGCAGTTCGTTTCATACACCCTCCACCCTTTGTGTGAATAAGTTACCCCTCAGGTTCCAATTAAATCTTTTCCCCCCTCACCTTAAACGTCCAAGTGGTAATGTTTTAAATGTGGAAGACACATTTGCAAAAAAATGCTTGCCTAATAATATGCAGACATATGGTGCTTTGGAATGGAGTGCACAGTCTTTGTGAAGTATGCTGGCACTTTAATAAGGTAGCAGCTTTTGACAAAGCAGAGCATTCTGTCCCGATACTTGTGCTTATTACTAGAAAGTTAAAGTGATAATGAAGTGCAAATGGGTTTAACTGCTGAATGTGGAAGATTAATATAATTCAGCTCCAGATTTTCGCCAAAATTGGGATAAATTCATGTGAACATTTCAGTCAGATTAATGTATCTGATAGCAAACATTCAAAAGCAAAAGACCGCTCTGATTCTACAACGTTTGCTTTGCAGGTTCACTGGTTCTAAAGAGCAAGTTAGCAGGTTGATTTCCCCCCCCCACACACACACTTGACCAAGAGCTAACAAGTTGGCATCTCAGAAAGTAAAAAGGGGCAGAAGTAAACAACTGGGGACACTGAGACTGCAGATGCTAAAATCTTAAGGGAAAAAAACAAAAAGGAGGAGGAAGTCAGCAGGTCAGCTGGCATCTGTGGCGGGAATAGATAGATGAGTGGGGGAGAGATAGGTGGAGGTAGTAACGAAGTCTGGTAATGCAACACAGCCTCTCCTCACCAGAATGCACCCATCACTTGTCAGCTCTTGCCCCATCCCTCTCTCTGCTCACTTTCACCCCTCTACTCCATCAGATTGAGGAAGGGTCCCGACCAGAAACATCATCTGTCCATCTCCTCCACAGATACTGCCTGATCCGCTGAGTTCCTCCAGCACTGCAGATGCTGGACAAGGGACGGTAAGAAGAACTAGGGGTGGGGGGTGTCCCACCTTCCTCGGCCTCAAGATCGGTTGCAGGAGGCGCCCCAGGGCAGGAAGATTGAAGGTGAGCCGGGCGAGGAGAGGGCAGGTGGTTTAGGCGACGGCTGCAATGGGCCTTTGCTTTCTGCAGTGGGAACCAATGCCTCGTCATCTGTGTGTCTCTGTTTAAATTAAACGTTGCCCCATTACCTGCAGTTTAACGGGAGATGCTTCAATATTGTTTTCTGAGGGTTAAAATCGGCAATCTTACCGAGCTGCCTTTTAATCGATCTTTACTCATGCAAGGCGGGATCAACGTTAGCTGGTCATTTGTGATTCCGAAAAGCCTGTGTGATATTTCAGGAATCATTAATATCTACTGTCTGGATTTTTAACACACAACAAACAAAATATCAGATTATGGTGAGATTCTGATTCTCTCCTCTGCGAATGTCTCGCCATGAATTGAGATGCTGCTTTTCACTCTTGACATTTAATCCATAAATGTAAATCCCCTTGGAGTCCCATTATTTCCTGGAAAAAAATAATTTTATGTTGGGTGTGTTCCCGAGCAAACTCTGAAAGATTTTTGGATGCTAATTTTCTTCAAAGGTGTTGCAAACAAATTGTACAGTACCCTTACTGAGCAGTTGTACAGCACCCTTCCTTTCTGGAGTGAGCAGACAGATCACTATCTGTTTTCGTATGCCAAAATGTTCAGATCTGGCTTTAGATTAACTTTTTTTTTAAATAACCCATGGAGAATGAATTAATGCCGAGCTCGCGGGTGTCCTGGTGTCCTAGACTGTCCCATGTAAATGCGATGTTCATTATCTTCGAGTATTCCAGGGGACTGACTCTGCAGTCGGGCACAGGGACGGAGCAGGCAGCTGATGTGAATTGCAAATAATGGGAAAAATCGGGACTGTTTTGGGAAAAGTCACGAGCGGAAATGGACAAATAATATTTGTGGCAAATCTATAGTAGTTCACCAGGTGCGGAGTCGGCATGAGCGATTATTATTTAAAACATAAATCTACACTGGCTTACGAAATTATGGTATTTGAAGCATAAAAAGCCTTTGGAGTTGTGAGGAGCTGAGCTGTACCGAAATATTAATCTTCAGATATCATCCTTTCTGTCTTGTTGCTGAGGCAAAATTGCATCCCTGCTATTGTGAGAAGATCTCTGGCAACTACAGTGACAGGTGCTACAGGGCGCCCTGCAGTGGCTTCCAGTGACATGTTGTACCAGGATGACATATTTAAGATGCTATAAGAACAGGAGATAAACTTGTCAACATCTAACGAAGCTTTAATGATATACTGAGACACGTGCCCAGTTTAGAGGATGTTATATTGAGACTCTTTCCAAAGCAGCAGCTTTATGACAAATAATCGGTTGGAATGTTTAATAATGTTGAGATGGGGGTGGGTCACAATATCTTATTTTTAAATATGCTATTTACTGAGAGTACTTCTGAAATTAATCAATGGAAAAAAAGAGTGTTTAATTGTCATTTGTACTCACAATGGAATTGTGATTGCTTTGGACTTGCAGGGGTTTAACAGGCCTGTAAATACAATGACACACAAATAAATGTATAAATCAAAAATACAGTAAATTAATAACTGTAGTGCCAGATAACCGTATTTGTGCAAAGACAGAAGCCTGTAGTTTACGTGCAGTTTACACAGACAAGAAATATATTATCTTGCAAAATAATATTTGGATCAATATATTCCAGAGGTTGTTCTGGTCGGGTGGATGTGACGCCATGTTACAGGTGTGTGTTGATGGCTCAGGCTGCAACCATCCATACACAGGGCCCATCAATTATTTAAAAATCAATGCAAATTCCAACATACCGAGCAATTGCCAGCAAAGACAGACACAAATGCTGGAGTAACTCAGCGGGACAGGCAGCATCTCCGGAGAGAAGGAATGGGTGACGTTTCGGGTCGATCCCGCTGAGTTACTCTAGTAAATTGGGAAGTTAAGTTAGTCAGAGTGTTCAGTTATAATTCCGAGACCAGGAGGATTCAGTTTTTCTCCTTTTTAGAAACCAAGTGAAGATTAAGTCGTAGAAAATTAATGTTACAGAATGAGGCCATTCGGCCTCTTGTGACCATGCGTGTCGAATAAGAACAATGGGGTTCAGTGCAGAGACATTGTGTGGCCAGTCATTCTGGTCAAAGGAATAAGAAAGGAGAATGTTATGTCAATGGTGAGAGAATATTGAATGCAAGTTAGACAGATCTGGGTGACCCTGTACAAAAATAAATAAGAAGGTGGACACAAAACGCTTTAGTAACTCAGAGTGACAGGCAGCATCTCTGGAGAAATGGAATAGGTGACGTTTCGGGTCTTTCTTCAGACTTCATAAAAATAAACATTGGTAACAAGGTAGAGCTAGTAGTCAGCATTAGAGCTAACTCTACTGCATATTGAATTTTAAGCCCTTACTGCAAGGTGACCCATTCCTTCTTCTGAATGATCTCAACACAAATCATCACCCATTCCTTCACTCCAGAGATGCTGCCTGTCCCGCTGAGTTACTCCAGCATTTTGTGTCTGTCTTTAGTTTAAACCAGCATCTGCAGTTCCTTCCTGCACTTGGCAGCATAGCTTGCTGGTGGTGTCAAGTACTCGATGGGCTATCTTGGTAATATGTGGTCTATGTTGCCAATCATTTACAGTGTAACAGACAAATGTTGATTAATTGGGTCTCTTCTATACCAGACTGCTCTCACTCCCCATTCCCCCACTCGCAACAAGGGCCGAGTCCCCCTTGTCTTCACCTTCCACCATACCAGCCATCACATACAACAAATCATCCTCCGACATTTTTGCTACATCCAATGTGATCCCACCACTGGCCACATCATCCCATCTCCTCCCCTTTCGGCTTTCCACAGAGACCATTCCCTCTGGAACTCCCTGGTCAATTCATCCCTTCCCACCCAAACCACCCCCCTCCCCGCCCCCCCCCCCCCCCCCCCCACCCTCACATCAGTCTGAAGTTGGGTTTCAAACCGAAATGTTGCCTATTTCCTTCGCTCCATAGATGCTGCCTCACCCGCTGAGTTTCTCCAGCATCTGCATTATTTTGTTTTCCAGTTTTTGGTTTAAATGTTACTAAAATTCATTCTTTGGAAAAAAAAATGATCCCCAACCAAAATCAGTGACTGAAGTTCAAATTGGAAACACTAGGAACTGCGGATGCCAGCATCGTGAACAAGGAACAAAGTGCTGGAGGAGCTCAGCAGGTCAGGCAGCATCTGTGGAGGGAATAGACAGATGTTGTTTCAGTCAGTCGACTAATCAGTCTGAAGAAGGGGCCAGACCTGAAACATTGTCTATTCTTTCTCTCTACAGATGCTGCCTGACCTGTTGAATTCCTCCAACACTAAAATGCTGGAGAAACTCAGCTGGTGAGGCAGCATCTCTGGAGCGAAGGAAATAGGCGACGTTTCGGGTCGAGACCCTTCTTCAGACTCGGGATCGCCTATTTCCTTCGCTCCATTGATGCTGCCTCACCCGCTGAGTTTCTCCAGCATGTTTGTCCACCAAAGATGGTTCAATGGTTCTTTATTGTCATGCATGTTCAGCACTGTGAAATTCTTGCACCCGTCGCCATATTTTGGCAGCTTTTGCAGAAGAACAAGATAAAGTCCAAAGCTGGATGTATTGGAGTGCCCCTGATCCAGGTAAGCCCAGGTAAGCCCCTGGCTGTTGTAGGGCTTCCTCCGTTGCCCCCGACCGGCACCGCCCGTCAGCCGACGTCCCTCGCCTTGCCTGATCGCCTCTGAGTCCTGGCCTTGAAGGCGCTGGAGACAATACACCGGCCCCCTCCTCTCGCCCGTCGCCGCCAGCGGCTCCCTCCTCCACAACCCGTGGGTGTGTTACCCACCTGATTGCATGCAACAATGGGAAGCTTGTCAGGATTCCTCGCGGGATTCTCTGTGCTGGCTGCTGTGTGGAGTGGCGCATTGCCACGTCATTCATTGTGTCAGGAGGTACACTCAGGTAACATATTTTTGTTCTTTCAGCTAAGAGTGGAAAGCACCAACTGCATGCATTCCTCTGTAAAAAAAAAAATTGCATTGACCTTCTTAAAGATACAGCAGGAAACAGGCCCTTCGAGTCCGCGCCGACCAGCGATCCCCATACGCTAACGCTAACAGTACCCTCCGAAGACTAGAGACAAATTTACCAAGCCAATTAGCCTACAAACCAGGACGTCTATGGAGTCTGGGAGGAAACCGGAGCACCCAAAAGAAAACACAGACAGGCAGCAGTCACCCATAAGTCAGGATCGAACCCGGATCTCTGCCACTGTGCCATCCAATTTTCCCAAACAATTGTTCCCTCTATTATTTTAGGAGTGTCTGAGACTGGTGAAGGAAGGACTGTTACAGATGTTGTCCCAATCCAGTGCTTCGTTCCACCTTAAATGCCACGGTCTGGTTTGCTGCGCTAGGTATATGTATACCTTTGTAATTTTCCCCTTGGGCAAACTCAATATTCCGGCAAATATATTTAGCAGGGTGTGATGATGGACTCAACCACATGTTGTTCAATGCATCGTTTCTCAGACCACCCTTGCAAAACAATACATTCACCAGGGATTTAGAACTTTTTCTCTGAACACCTGAATTGGGTAGAATATTCGAAGTGCCTCACTGGTTTATTTTAGACACCCAGCTTGTATTTATTTACATTTTAATTGACGATAATAGCTGAATGTAGGGCCATAAAATGGCACTGTTATGCTTTTAAATGAATGATGATAACAGATAGAATTTCAAATGCAAAACAGGTCCACGCCAACTTCTGTCAGAAACATGCTGAGCAACTATACTATTTGTACGGAAAGAAATGGAAAAGCCTTTGGAAAATACATGTTTCATTTTTAGCAATTGAGAAATGCACTTACAATATTAAAAGCTGAATAATAATGTAAATGTAACCTTTTAAAATGCACCTCATTCACTCGCTCCAAATGATATTTAAGATGTAAATCATTGGCACAGAAATGATTTGCCACTAAGTTTTTTTTGTATGTTTGACCTGTCCAATATCTCTGGGCTGGTAGAAGTGTGAAAATTAGTGCAGCAAGATGCTGCCGTGTAAACCACTGTGCCTTCATTAACACTTTCCAAGTCCTAGCTCTGGTCTCATTTCAGGTCATCCTCTGTCATGTATTTAAAAGGTTGTGTGTGTGTGTGTGCTGCTGCTGCTAAACCCAGGCAGCTTAAAAGATTTGGGTGGAATTGAACAGTCTGCCTGAAGCTCTCTGTTTTAATCTATCTTTTTCTCCAGGCTTACCCAGACCTGAAGGTGGAACTATCAATGTGTTGTTCCAGCCTTTGGGAGAATTTGGATTCAGTCCCTTAAGCAATCCAAGTATAAGTGCGACGTATTGTAGTGTTCCTCTTGGTTGCTGCTTGCATAAGCAAATAGATTTACAAACAGAATGTGCTTGATTGAACGCAGTTCCTGACTCAAGTACAGATGTCAGGATACAACGATGTGCCGTGTCACTTCACCGGGAAGAATTTATTTCTGTCAGGGACCCTGCAGAATAAGCTGCGAAGCTTTGATAAGGAAGAGAACTAAACTCAATTAAACACAGTAGGGCTTCTTGGGACAATATGTAGATAGTCCGAAGATATACACAAATTGCTGGAGTAACTCAGCGGGTCGGGCAGCATCTCTGGAGAAAGAGGATGGGCGATGTTTCAGGTTGGGATGCATCTTCATGCCGAACTCCCATCAGAGAGAGGAGGAGAACTTATTTACAATAGACATACCTTGAGGAGATTTTGCAGTGGATCCAACAAAATGTAGAAACATAGAACTGCAGATGCTGGATTATCACCAGATAGACCAACCTGATATATACCACTGCCATAACACTGGGGAGTGAGGCTGGCAGTGAGGGAACATTTGGGATCAGTGATTCCATCGGTTTTAAGATGACTATGGATGATGAGACTAGACCTTGGGGGAAAGTGCAAAATCAGAGTACATTGAATTTAGTTTATTTTTAGTTTAAAGATACAGCGCGGAAACAGAGTCCGACCTGGATTCTCCACAATCCTACACACTGGGGGGCTTTTACATTTATACCAAGCCAATTAACCTACAAACCTGTATGTCTTTGGAGTGTGGGAGAAAAGCCATTGAAGTTACGGGGCGAACGTACAAACTTTGTACGGACAGCACCCGTAGTCAGGATCGAACCCGGGTCTCCGGCGCTGTGAGGCAGCAACTCTTCCCGCTGCGCCACAGTGTGGCCCCATTCCAACAGCATTTGACAGTATCTGGAGAGAGTAAATGCAATGACCTACAGATGTTGCTTTGCAAGAACCTATCACGAGTGAAAACGGAAAGTGGACTGTCCACGAAGAGAACTTGGAACACGTTCTGGGGGATGTTCCAGAAGGTTCCAGCAGGTCCGTACCTGATCTCAGTTAGCAACTCACCGCTCCGATGAAATACAGACACACAGTCTGAAGAAGGGTTTCGGCCCGAAACGGCGCCTATCTCCTTCGCTCCATAGATGCTGCTGCACCCGCTGAGTTTCTCCAGCTTTTTGTGTAACCCTCGATTCTCCAGCATCTGCAGTTCCTTCTTTAACAAAGACAGACAGTTTGTCTTTGTTAAAGAAGGAACTGCAGATGCTGGGCAGGGTAGCGTTACTGCATTGCAGTGCCAGAGACCCAGGTTCGAGCCTGTCTTTGGGTACTGTCTGTACTTCTCTCTGCGACCACGTGGGTTTTCTCCGGGTGCTCCCACACTGGAAAGACGTGTACTTTGTAGGGTTAATTGGCTTTGGCAAATTGTAAAATTGTCCCTTGTAAATTTAGCAAGTTGTAAAATTGTGTAGGATAGTGCTAGTGTACAGGGTGATTTCGTTGGGCGGCACGGACTCGGTGGACCAATGAGCCTGTTTCTGTCCTGTATCTTTAAAGTCTAAAGTCTAAATTGTTGTGCTTCAGAGCCAATCTCCCAGTCCCAGTAACAATACAGCTTCCTCCTTATAGAACGTTGAACAGGCCCTTACACCCACTATGTCCGTGCGAAACACAATGGGACAGTAAACTAATCTCCGCTGCATGCATGTGCTCCATGCCCTTCCAATCCCTGCATATCAGTGCGCTCTTAAACACCACTATCATTCCTGCCTCCACCACCTCCCCTGGCAGCGCTTTCCAGGCAGTCACTCACCACATACATGTAAACAAAAGGCTCTTACTTCTCCCTTAAACTCCCCCTCTTTGACCTTACAGCGATGCCCTCTAGCCTATGTCTAGGGGATTTCCACCCTCGGAAACATATCTACCCTATCTATGCCAGTTATATTTTATATACTTCTATCAGGTCTCGCCCTTCCTTTATCTTTAGTACCCATGGTAGCTTCAGCGAGGCAGGCAGTGTTATACAATCATCCCTCACCGGGTCCACTGAGATGTGGCAGGTTTCTTCGACCGCAGCTTAAGACTTGGGCCAGAGAGGAAATGTGTAAGGGCGGCTGCATCACAGTGACAGAGTGACAGAGTTCGATCCTGTCCTCGGATGCTGTCTGTGTGGAGTTTGCACGTTCTCCCAGTGTCCGTGTGGGTTTGCTCCGGTTTCCTCCCACATCCCCAAAAAGTGCAAGGTTGCAGGTTAATTGACCCTCTGTAAATTGCCTCTAACGTGTCGGGAGAAGATGAGCGAGTGGAGGGACAGAGAACTAGTGCGAACGGGTGATTGGCTGTGTGTTGAAGGGCCTGTTTCCTTGCCAAGGAAAGACGCAGAATGCTGGTAGGTCAGGCAGCATCTCTGGAGAACATGGATATGTGCCAAAGAAAGACACAGAATGCTGGAATAACTCAGCGGATCATACAGGAAGGACACAGGGATGCTGCCTGACCCGCTGAGTTACTCCAGCACTGTGTGCCTTTTCTTGGAAAACCAGCACCTTCTGTTCCTTGTCTCTGTACATAGACTGCTTCCATGCTGTATCTCTAAATGGAAAAAAACAATGTTTGGAGGTGGAGTGAGTGGTTTGTTTCCAGCTGTGGCCTGTGTGGTATGAAGCAGAATGTCCCATCCAGTGGAATGACCTCCATCTGCACCTCGTATGTGTTAGTGGCGATCGGGTGGCCAGCCTCTGCTTCTCCAGCACGGAGACCAGTGAGGCACAGATAGATGCAGGGCAGAGTCTGCAGTGAAATACATCATCGGCATGTCTCGAGGCCCAGAGGGAAGAGCATTTGAAACGTAAAGGAGCCCAGCTGGGGAATTTGGCCAAGGCAGGGGGCCGCTGTCAAGTGGGAGAGGAATAGATGCAGGGAGCAGCCAAGTCTTGCTGGGTTACACAAAAGGCTGGAGAAACTCAGCGGGTGCAGCAGCATCTAAGGAGCGAAGGAGATAGGCGACGTTTCGGGCCGAAACCCTTCTTGAGTCTTGCTCTTTGTTCAACCAACACTGCACTGGGTTACACGGGGCAGGCGGGTTCTTGTGGGAGTCCCCAGCTCCTGACGTCCGCCCGTTCTCAGAGTTAAAATACATTTCCACAGCGTTCACCAGACGAAGATTCAGCTGAGCATGACTGGCGTTAAAGAACAGAAGAAACAAAGAACTGCAGATGCTGGTTTATATCAGAAATAGACACAAAGTGCTGGAGTAATTCAGCGGGTCAGGAGAACATGGATAGATGACGAAGATAGACACAAAATGCTGGAGTAACACAGCGGGACAGGCAGCATCTCTGGAGAGAAGGAACGGGTAACGTTTCGGGTCGTTGGAGGGTCTCGACCTGCAACGTCACCCATTCCTTCTCTCCAGAGATGCTGCCTGTCCCGCTGAGTTACTCCAGCATTTTGTGTCTATCTTCGGTTTAAGCTGGCATCAGACAGATGACGTTTTGGGCCAGTCTGAAGAATATACTGTATGAGACATTGCAGGAAGTACAGGGATATGGATCGTGTGCAAGTTAGATTAGATCAGTTCAACTTGGAATCATGTTTAGCACAGACATTGTGGGCCGAAGTGTTGCAAAGTTCCAGTGCTGTAAAGTCCCTTGGGCAGCTGAGAACCCAGTGGTATGAACGTTGATTTCTCTAAGTGTCAGCAACTCCTCCACCCGCCTCCCACCCTCGTCGTACTACCTGCTCCACTGATCGCATCCTTGTGTCCCTCAAGTTATCATATCTTCCCCAGCCAACAGTGGGCCATTATAGGCTCCTGCCTTCCTGAGGTCATCTGCTGCCCACCCCGATTGGCTTTGGACCCTGCCCACTTGCTCTACTTTCAGTCTGAAGAAGGGTTTCCTATTTCATTGGCTATATCCAGTTCATTGGCTATATTTAAGAGGGAGTTAGATGTGGCCCTTGTGGCTAAGGGGATCAGAGGGTATGGAGAGAAGGTACGGGATACTGAGTTGGATGATCAGCCATGATCATATTGAATGGCGGTGCAGGCTCGAAGGGCCGAATGGCCTACTCCTGCACCTAATTTCTATGTTTCTATGTTTCTTTTTCTGCAAATACACTGTCTGATCCGCTGAGTTACTTCAGCATTTTGTGTCTATCCTTGGCTAAAAATTGAATTGGGTTCATGAATTAGCACTGTCCACTGTGGCTCACTCTCGCAATAGCAGAAATCACAGCCTTACCAACATTAACTGAGCAATCAAAATAATCTACCAGCGTGTAGAGTGGAGACCGATTAAAGAAAGGCAGGCATAGAAAATGAAACTAATCTTGTTGCTCAAAATTTCTTTATTTTTAATTTTCAAAAGATAATCCCTCCAATCAGTCGGTTTTCACCTGGAATAAATACGTTAGCCATCTCTTTGTTGGCCAAATGGACAAACAAGGGACAACACGGTATGCATTGCCACAGGTGGCGGTGGAGGCAAGTTATTGGGTGTTTTTAAAGATTTATAGGTTTTTGATTAGTAAGGGTGTCACAGTTTACGGGGGAAAGGCAGGATGTTGGTATTGAGAGGGATAGACAGATTGAAAGCTGGAGCAGGCACGATGGGCCGAATGGCCTAATTCAATTCAATTCAATTCAATTCAATTCAATTCAAGTTTAATGTCATTGCACAAATACAAGTATAGGTACAACGAAATGCAGTTTAGCGTCATTCTTAGTGATAGCGATATGAAAAAATAAATACAGAGTGCAGTGGTAGCAGTACGGAAATAAATAAATACAGGGTACAGACAAATCTATCAGCTGGGCTCCGAGTTCAGCAGTCTGATGGTGTAGTTGAAGAAGCTGTTCTTCGTCCTACTGGTGCGGGACCTGAGGCTCCTGTACCGCCTCCCTGATGGGAGGAGGGCAAACAGTCCATGGTTAGGGTGTGAGGGGTCCTTGATGATCTTCCCGGCCCGCTTCAGGCACCGTTTTCGGTGGAGGGCATCCATGGCATAATTCTGCTGAAGATAGACACAAAATGCTGGAGTAACTCAGCGGGACAGGCAGCATCTCTGGAGAGACGGAATGGGTGACGTTTCGGGTGGAGACCCATCGTTCAGTATCCTATGGTCTAAACAAAGGATGAACAATCCCAGGAAAAATAACCTAAACCAGAATCGGTGGCAACGGGAATGAGGCGGGGGTGGACCTTTACTCTCAGCTTTTCTCCAGTTTTGCTGAGTTTTTATTTGTCCTGTTTTCTAGTTTTCATCTTCCTCAGCGCTCTGTGTGTCGCTACCCAACAATGACCTTTCAGTCACGCTCTCCTTTCAGCACGCTCTATTTGCATAGTAATGATCCTCTCTTTTATACTGCAAGGCAGTGACTTAAGTTTAAAGGGAAGAACCAGTTGAAATGTATGTCAGACTTTGCCTATTCACCGTGTTTGTGATTATAAAGGAATTTTTTATATCTGCAATGGACTACAGAAAATGATAATTTTGGAGCACTGCGCATTAAAAGGCTGGCTAACAAGGAATTACAGCTAGTCGAATATATGTTCATGTAAAAAGAATGCTCACTAGCCTGCCAAGCAGTTGTAGCGTTATTGAGCTGTACAGCATGGAAACAGCCCCTTCAGCCCTTCTTGTTGACTAAGTTGGCATGCTCGGCTATTCCCATTTGCCTGCATTTGGCCCATGTCCCTCTGAACCCTTCCTAGCCATATATCTGCCCAATGTCATAAATATATCCACTTCTGTAGCTTCCCCTGGCAGCTCGTTCCAGATACGGACTACCCTCTGAGTGAAAAAGGTGCCCCTGAGGTCCCTCTCCACTCTCACCTTAATCCTGTGCCCTCCAGTTTTAGAATCCTCAATCATAGAGTGCGGGAACAGGCTGTTTGGCCCAACTCGCCATGCCCACCAACATGCTCCCCCTACACTAGTCCCACTTGCCTGCACTTTGTGCATCTCCCTCTAAACCTATCCTATCCAAGTACCGATCTAAATGTTTCTTAAACATTGCGATAGCACCTGCCTCAACCACATCCTCTGACAGCTTATTCCATATGCCCACCACCTCATTGGACTATCTTTAATCGGACTTTATTGGACTTTATCTTGCACTAAATGTTATTAACTTTTTCCTGTATCTGTATACTGTGGACGGCTTAATTGTAATCATGAATCATAATCATTTCCGAACAAGAGGATTTCAGTATAGGAGTAGAGAGGTTCTCCTGCAGTTGTACAGGGCTCTGGTAAGACCACATCTGGAGTATTGCTTACAGTTTGGTCTCCTAATTTGAGGAAGGACATCCTTGTGATTGAGGCAGTGCAGTGTAGGTTCACGAGATTGATCCCTGGGATGGTGGGACTGTCATATGAGGAAAGATTGAAAAGACTAGGTTTGTATTCACTGGAGTTTAGAAGGATGAGGGGCTCTCTTATAGAAACATATAAAATTATAAAGGGACTGGACAAGCTAGATGTAGGAAAAATGTTCCCAATGTTGGGCCACAGAGGGCAGTGGAGGCCAAATCACTGGATGGATTTAAGAGAGAGTTAGATAGAGCTCCAGTGGCTAGTGGAATCAAGGGAAATGGGGAGAAGGCAGGCACGGGTTATTGATTGGAGCCGATCAGCCATGATCACAATGAATGGCGTTGCTGGCTCGAAGGGCCGAATGGCCTCCTCCTGCACCTATTTTCTATGCTTCTATGAATAGTCTTACCACTGACTGGTTAGCACACAACAAAAGCTTTTCACTGTACCTTGATACACGTGGCAATAAACTAAATTATACTGCTCATTGGTGAAAGCGAGAAAAAGAAGCAGTTCTCTGCTCAATACATAACAACACAACATTAGATTTCAACAAACAGTCAGCTTCCAAAGTTTAATTTTATATTCATAGAAGATACAGCACACAGATCATAAGACGTAACAAAAATCAAGGTCATTTATCAGATGTACTTGCAAATAACTTTCACTTGAGAACAGGTGGGTACTTGGTAAAGAATAATTTTCTGCAGAGATTGGCTGGATCATACAGATCATGACTGTAGAAACTTTGATTACCTGCACAGAATATTTACTCGGTATGAAACCATTCAGCCCATTGGATTCATACTAGCTCTCGATGGGGCAATCCCTCCAGCTCAGTTCCCTCACCTTGTTTTATTCTGTGGTGCTGCGATTTATTCTCACTCACGCCCATCAACCTCCCAGTGGGAATCCTTGCTACTTACCTATGACACTGAAAGGTAACTTCACACGGTGAAAGGGCGGCACAGTGGCGCAGCGGTAGAGTTGCTGCCTTACAGCAGCAGAGACCACGGTTCGGTCGGGACTATAGATGCTGTCTGTATGGAGTTTGGACGTTCTCCCTGTGACCATGTGGGTTTCCTCCCACATCCCAAAGACGTGCAGGTTGGTGGGTTAATTGGCTTCAGTAAAAATTGTAAATTATCCCTAGGATAGTATTAGCGCGGTTGGGGCAGACCCAGTGGACCGAAGGGTCTGTACCCGTGCTGTATCTCTAAAGCCTAAAGTTGAATATTGACTTGGTATGACACCATTCAGCCCATTAGATCCATGCTACTCCCAGTGGGGCAATCCCTCCAGCCCAGTTCCCTCACCTTGTTTTACTCTGTGGTGCTGTGATTTATTCTCGCTCATAACCTCACTGACTTCCTGTTGGAAATCTTTGCAAATTACGAACACTGAAAGGTAACTTGCCTATATTTGTCTCCATTTAAACTCTCAATCAGAGGCAAAATGCAACTCAGACAGCACCCGAGACCAGGATCGAACCCCAGACCTTGCAGCTGTGAGGCAGCAGATGACTATCGAGTCAAGAGTGTTTGATTGTCATCTGTACTGACAAAGGAACAATTATGTTCCTACTTGCTGCAACTTAACAGAGCCCTAAATGCAATAACACACAGATCATATACAACAATCAATAGTATAATAAATTGTTTAGAAGTTGTTTAATGGTTCGCCTCGAGGAAATAGGTCAAGCAAATAAGAAAAATAAAACAGCTGTAGAATGCAAGAACGTCACATTAATGGAGCAGCTTCATGGCATTAGGCAGTGAATCTGAAGCCACGTAAAGCTGATGATAAGAATGTACAGCTGCTGAGCGCATCTAGCACTCCAGTTTTACGAATAGCAAAATGCATGCAGGTGTCAAAGGTGCAATAGAAACATTGGTCTGCTTGCCTGCTATTGTAAATCTGTTTTAATTCCCAGTGGTTATATTAACAAAAACATTGGGCAAAGCCATACACACACGCACACAAAACCGAGCAATGATTTAATGCATCTGCCAGATATCCCCACATTACTGCTGGTGAACTTAATATATCTGCTTTATCCCAGTGACTAGGACGGCACATCTGACCGTGAAATTTGGGTGAGAGGGTAAACTGTTAGCCTGGGTGGTATTTAGTGTTTTATTGGTAAAAGGAACTACCTTTTTGATTCCGCTTAAAAGTACTTGCAATGAAAAATACGATGGATCATGTAAAGTACTGACCAAAAATCAAAGTGCTGGAGGAATCTAGTGGGTCCCTTCAGCAAAGTGCACAAACAAACCTTCAGCATTTTGCTTTTTGCTCAAGGTTCCAGATCCATGTGTGTGGAAAATACTGGAGCAAGTTTATAAAATAACCATTGCAATAAGTGTGGATGGGAACAACACTGAACAGAATCTAGGAGATGCGCCTCGGGGGAAAAATGAGAAACAAAGAGAAGAGATATTTACTATTGTGTAAGAAGGAACAACAGATGACTCCGAAGATAAGACACAAAATGCAGGAGTAACTCAGCAACTTTACAATTAATTGGTGAAATAAGGTGGTGGTGCCCTTCTCTACGTAGTGGTTAGTGTTGAGTAACCAGGTTGGAATGCAATGAAATGTCCATTATTAGGAAATTATTGTATGGAGGTGCAGGCATGGGATCTGAACACGTCACAATTCTGTGTTCCATTACATTGCAATCAGAACCCTGGAATAGGCTGACATGACTATTTAATTGATTATAAAATGTTGAGTTTAGAGACACAACGTGGAAACAGACCCTACCGCCCACCCAGTCCACGCCGACCATTGATCACCCGTTCACACTAGTTGTATGTTATCCCACTTCCTCATCTTCTCTCTGCACACTCGGGGCAAATTAATTGTAATTTGCAATTTGCAAACTCCACACGCAGACAGCACCCGAGATCAGGGTCAAACGCAGGTGCCTGACGCCGTGAGGCAGCAGCTCTACCCGCTGCACCACTGTGCCACTCCTAATGATTTGGTTCATTAATCGTTTGACTACTGGACCTTTTCGAATAAGAAGAAGACCATGACATCAGAAACCATTTTTTTTGCTCTGAGCTGCAACTGTGATTAGATATTGAAAAGGGAAGCATTCTCATTATTAAATCTATAGACTCCCCTCCCCCAATCCTTCTCCCCTTTTGTCTCCTATTCCAGTGTTTCAATTAAATATTTCAATGAGTGCTTCATTATTTAATCAGCACAAGGGCATGCAGGAGGCAGGTTCCTTTAAATAATGCACTGTTTTGCTCACTTCACCGAATCTGACTGTCCAGTATAATTTTTGCAAATTATCTTTTCCTAATGAGGGTGAAACTGGCTATCCACTTTTGCTATACGTCTTTTAGCAAAACTCGTTAAAACTAGCTCAGCCACATTTGGTAAAGTATCTCTATTAACCTGTTTAATGTAGGTGAGTTAATACAATGTCATCGTTCTTATGGTGGCACAGCAGTAGAGTTGCTGCCTTACAGTGCCATAGACCTGAGTTCCATTCTGACTATGGGTGCTGTCTGTATGGAGCTTATATGTTCTCCATGTGACCGAGTGGGTTTTTCTCCGGGTGCTCCGGTTTCCTTACACAGCCCAAAGATGTACAGTTCTGCAGGTTAATTGGCTTCTGTAAATTGTCCTTAATGTGTAGGGTAGAACTAGTGTACGGGGTGATCGCTGGTCGGCACGGACTCATTGTGTAGAAGGGCCTGTTTCTACATTGTATCTCTAATGCCTGAAGTCACTGAGTACGATCTGCAGATTTATATCATTCACTGCCCTGTGATTAAGTAAAACATTTTAAATAGCAACGTATATCCAGCAGGAACGTTAAACAATAATTTGAGGATTGGTCGGACTAACACTCCAATTAATCTCTTTGTAACTACAAATTTATTGTAGACTTGATCAACAGATGGCTTGTCTGTGATATATTTTGGCAATAGCTGTTTGTCAGACCTGCGCTCATTAATTCCTTAACTTCCCCAAAAATGTCAGTGTTTAGTTCTGTACATATTTCATTTCCGATTCACAAAGCTGACATCTCCAATAGCACTTTTAGACTTGCCTTCTGAATGTTAATGCCTTGGAATTCACAGATGTGATCAATGTATTTGCTTGCTCTCATTGCCCTGACAGAGTTATGGCTGGAGCTGAGAAATAAAAAGGTGTTGATCACCTGGTTGACATTGGAGTACAGACCCAGAAATATTCAGTGGGAATTAGAGGAACAAATATGCCCGGAGATTGCAGAGAGTTGCACGACTATAGGAAAGATGTTGTTAAGCTGGAAAGAGTGCAGCGAGGATTTACGAGGATGTTGCCAGAACTAGAGGGCCTGTGCTATAGGGAGAGGTTGGGCAGGCTTCATTCCTTGGAGTGCAGGAGGCTGAGGGGTGATCGTATGGAGATGTATAAAATCATGAGGCAAATAGATAGGCTGAACGCACAATGAGAGAATATGCACAGAGTGAAGGATTTGATTCAGTCTTTTACCCAGAGTAGGGGAATCAAGAACCAGAGGGCACAGGTTTATGGTGAGAGGGGAAAGATTTAATAGGAATCTGAGGGGCAACTTTTTTGCACAGAAGGTGATGGGTATATGGAACGAGCTGCCAGAGGAGGAGGTAGAAACTAGTAAGTAAGTACGTTTATTGGCCAAGTATTCACATACAAGGAATTTGCCTTGGTGCTCCGCCCACAAGTAACAACATGGCACACAGTTACGAATGACTCAGAATACACTAAACATTATTAATAATAAAACTATAACAGCATTTAAAAGACACTTGGACAGGTACATGGATAGGAAAGGTTTAGAAGGAATTGGGCCAAACGCGGGCTGGTGGGACTAATGTAGATGCGACACCTTGGTCGGCATGGACAAGCTGAGCCACAGGGGCTGTTTTCATGCTGTATAAATCTGTAACTCTACAACTTTATGACTAATAGTGTTGTCATTGAAGGGGGTTTTCAGTTTCCCAATATTGACAGTGACTGCCAAAATGCCAAAGGCTTAGATGGGGTGGAATTTGCAGAGTTTGTTCAGGAAAGTTTCTGCAGGCAATATGTAGAGGGCCCTACTGGGGGGAGAGCAAAGCTGGACATAGTCTTGGGAAATATGTCTGGGCAAGTGAGTGAAGTGCCAGTGGGAGAGTAATGAGACCAGTGACACACCGTTCTATCAGTGTTCAAATAGTTATGGACAAAGACAAGGCGGGCGCACAAGTTAAAGTTCTGAATGTGCGCAAGGCAATTATTTGATCGTAATCAAATTTGTTGATTGCAAAAGTTGATTGGAGTAGGTTGTTTGTGGGCATAGGGACATCTGAAAAGTTGGAGGCTTTTAAAAGTGAGGTGCTGAGAGTTCACGGTTTACATGTTCTTATTAAGTCATAGAGTCGTACAGAAACAGCCCCCTTGGCCCAACATGCCCTTGCTGACCAAGGTGCCCCATCTACATTACTCCCATCAGCCCACATTTGATCCATATCCCTCTTAACCTCTTCTATCCATGTACCTCTCCAAATGTCTTTTAAATGTTCTTATAGTACCTACCTCAACTATCTTCTCTGGCAGCTCATTCCATACACCCAGCACCCTCTATGTAAAAATGTTGCCCCTCAGGTTCCTATTAAATCTTCCTCCTCTCACCTTTAAACCTATGGCCTCTGGTTCTTAATTTCCCCTACTCTGGGTAAAAGACTCCATGCATTCATCCTATCTATTCCCCTCATTAACATATATATTTGAGGTGTGTGTGCTTTGTTTTTATGTAAAATAGGTGCAAATGTTATCAAAATATTTTTTTAACGTCCTGCTTTGTAGACTGTGAGAATGTTTGATTGGCTGTCCAGGCTGACAATGACTTTGCTGCTAGCTGCTGTCACCACCCTGTGGTGGACACCAGATCTAGAAGCCAGAATGCCTGGGGGTACACAAAAGGCTGGAGAAACTCAGCGGGTGCAGCAGCATCTAAGGAGCGAAGGAGATGGGCGACGTTTCGGGTCGAGACACTTCTTCAGACTGGTTAGGGATCAGGGAAACGAGAGATATAGACGGTGATGTGGAGAGATAAAGAACAATGAATGAAAGATATGCAAAAAAGTATCGATGATAAAGGAAACAGGCCATTGTAAGCTGTTTGTAGTATGAAAATGAGAAGCTAGTGCGACTTGGGTGGGGGAGAGATAGAGAGAGATGGAATGCCAGGGACCGAGGGCTGAGGGAGAGGTGGGAAGGGTCAAGTCAAGTCAAACAAACTTTATTGTCATTTAGAAATACATCGATATATGCAATTCCAAACAAAATTCCGTTGCATTTGGC
Organism: Raja brachyura; assembly: GCA_963514005.1. The sequence goes on from OY740790.1 coordinate 11,426,994, forward strand.
TCCCTGTACAACACGATAATTAACAGAAGGATAAACATGGATAAAATGGATAACAAGGATAAAAGGATAAAAGGATAAATAGACAATCGTGGCAGCCCATTACATGGCATTCAGGAGTCTGATGGCTCGTGGGAAGAAGCTGTTGCAGAACCTTGATGTTTTCTCCTTATGCTACGACATCTTTTCCCCGAGGGCAGCGGAGTGAACAGTCCGTGATGGAGATGTGTGGGGTTTTTATAATACTGCTGGCCTTAGACACGCAACGTTTGGTCGCAATATCCCCGATTGAGGGGAGCGAGGTCCCGATGATTTTTTCTGCTGTCCTCACCACTCTCTGCACGGACTTCCAGTCAGAGGCTTTACAGTCCCCAAACCAGACAGAGATACAGCTGGTCAAAATACTCTGTTGGTGCCCCTGTAGAAAGTGGTGAGGATGGGATGGGGGAGGTGAGCTCTTCTCATCCGGCGCAGAAAGTGCAACCGATGCTGCGCTCTCTTAACTGTTGATAAGATGTTATTCGACCAGGTCAGACTGTTAGTGATCTGCACCCCCAGGAACGTTGTGCTACTAACCATCTCCACATCGCTGTCATTGATGTGAAGTGGTGTGGGACTGTGCCGGTTTTTCCTGGGAGGAGACAGCAAGGGTTAACAGAATTGAGAAAATTCAATGTTTAAGCCCAGAGGATGCAGACTCCCCAAGCAGAATATGAGGGGCTGTTCTTCCAACTTGCGGTGTTGCGGAGATGGGAAGATGTGGCGAGTGGAGGGGTCATGTTGGAGGTGGCGAAACTGGCGGAGGACTATGTGTTGTATGTGCCGGCTGGTGGGGTGAATGGTGAGGACCAGGGGGACTCTGCCCTTGTTGCGAGTGGGGGGGGGATGGGGAGAGAGGGCAGTGTTGCGGGGTATGGAGGACACCCTGGTGCGAGCCTCATCTATAGTGGGGGAGGGCAATCCCTGTTCTCTGAAGAATTAGGACATTTGTGATGACCTGGTGTGGATCACCTCATCCTGGGAGCAGATGCGGTGTAGACAGAGGAATTGGGAATAGGGGATGGAGTCCTTACAGGAAGCAGGGTGGGAGGAAGAGTAGTCCAGGTAGCTGTGGGAGTCAGTTGGTTTGTAGTGGATGTCGGTCAGGAGTGTATCACCTGCAATAGAGATGGTGAGGTAAAGGAATGGTAGGGAAATGTCGGAAATGGTCCAAGTGTATTTGAGTGCCTGATGGAAGATGGTGGTGAAATGGATGAAGTCAGTCAGTTGTGTGTGGGTGCAGGAGGTGACACCAAAGCAGTCATCGATGTAATGGAGGTAGAGGTCGGGGTTGGGGCCCTGGTACGCCGAGAACAAAGATTGTTCGATGTGCCCGACAAAGAGGCAGGCGTAGCTGGGGCCCATGCGTGTGCCCATAGCTACGCCTTGAGTTTGGAGGAAATGGGAGGAGTCAAAAGAGAAGTTATTGAGGGTAAGGACCAACTCCGCTAGGCGGAGGAGGGTGTCAGTGGACGGGTATGGGTTGCTCCTCTGGTCGAGGAAGAACCGGAGGGCTTTGAGACCATCCTGGTGGGGGATGGAGGTGTAGAGTGACTGGACGTCCATGGTTAAGATGAGAGGATGGGGGCCTGGAGAATGGAATGCGCGGAGCAGATGGAGAGTGTCTGAGGTGTCTTGAACAGAGGTGGGGAGGGATTTAACAAACGGGGATAGGATGGAGTCAAGGTATGTGGAAATGTGTTCGGTGGGGCACGAACAGGCAGAGACAATGGGTCTGCCGGGGCAGTCGGGTTTGTGGATTTTGGGGAGAAGCCAGAATGCCTGTGTCACAGAACTCGTGAGGACAGTTTACTGCGAACCTTAAGGGCCTGTCCCACTTACGCGACCTTGGCTCGTAAATTACGCGACCTCGTGGTCGCTTGAGGCGTACGGGCACCGTATGGCCGCGCGGGGCTGGTCCCACTTAGAAGCGCGGAGTTGTGCGGGGCTAGTCCCGATATCTGGTCGGGGCTCCGAAATTCTTGCAGTGACCGAAATCTTCGCGCGCCAACGACCTATCGGCACGCATGCGCATTGCGGTCGTACGCAGCGTCTTGATGTCGTACGCAGCGTCTTGACAGCATACAACTGCATACAACTTCAGTCTTGAACTTCATACGAACTTCGCGTGAACTCCGCTAAGGGTTGGTCACACCAAATGCACGCATGTGGGACAGGCCATTTACTGTGAGGTCCGTCAATCCTTTATTGCCGGAATTTTAAGATGGTAAATCGTTTAGATGGAGCCCTGTTATTAGCATCATATAAAGTTAACGGAGAGAAAACAAATTTCCAGTTTTCAAGCTTTGGCGGCATGGTGGAGCAGCAGGTAGTGCCGCTGGCTCACAGCGCTTGAGAACAGGGTTCGATCCTGACCTAGGGTGCTGTGTGTGTGGAGTCTGCACGTTCTCCTTGTGACCATGTGGGCTTTCCTCCAGGAGCTCCGGTTTCCGATTAATTGGCCCACTGTAAATAGTCCCTTGTGTATAGGGAGTGGATGGGGAAGTGGGATAACATAGAACTAGTGTGAACGGGTGACCGATGATCACCGTGGACTCAATGGGTCGAAGGTCCTGATTCCACACTGTGCAACTCTATGACTCTCTGATTCTGAACCGTGCAGGGCTGTGGAGCAAGTATTGGCCAGAGGGATTCACCTAGACGTTGTTGAGACAGCAGGAACACTGCGGGTTGCGTGGCCTCGGTCCCTGTTGTGAATCTCTATGGTTCTATCAATACCCAGACAATGATTGGGATTTGATGGACAAATTCCTTTTTAAGTGTTTATTTTCTAAATTAGTTATTGCACTTTTAGTTTTGTGATGACATAATCTCCATGTCTGAAGAAGGGTCCCAACTCGAAATGCTGTCTGTCCATTCCCTTCACAGATGCTGCCTGACCTACAAAGTTCTTCCAACACCTTATGTTTCACTAATCTCCATGTGCCTTGGGTTCAAATGTGCTGCTTCTAATGGCCATTCAGGAAGTGTCAAATCTACTGGATGTTCGTGAGTCAAGATTGTTCAATTGACATTTGTACAGACAGCGGAACTATGACATTCTCACTTGCTGCAGCTTAACAGGCCTGCAAACGCAATAACACACTCAATGTATAATGATCAAAAAATTAATAACTGTACTACTGGGCAACAAACTAGAGTGCAGTCCTTTCCACCCATCTGCATCTTTGGAGACCCTCAGACTATCTATAATCAGACTTTACTGAACTTTATCTTGCACTAAATGTTATTCTTTTTACCTGTATCTGTTCACTGTGCGCGGCTTGATTGTAATCGTGGAGTTACTCAACAGATCAGGCTGCATCTCTGGAGAGAAGGAATGGGTGACATTTCGGGTCGCAATCTTTTTCAGAGCTGAAATGTCACCTACTTCTTTTCTCCAGAGATGCTGCCTGACCCACTGAGTTACTCCAGCATTTGGTGTCAATCTTTGGTATAAACCAGCATCTATAGTTTTTTGCAACACATTGATTGTACTCATGTATAGTCTTTCTGCTGACTGGATAGCAAGCAAAAAAAAAGTTTTTCACTGTACCTTGGTATATGTGACAATAATAAACTAAACTAAACTAACCATGAGTCTGTAGTGGAAGCAAAGACACAGTCCACAGATGATCAGTGTTGCTGAGGTTAGTGTTGTGCGGTGTTCAAGAGCCTCATGGTTGCTGGGAAGAAGCTGATCTTGAACCTGGTGGTCACGGTTAATTCTCCACTGAAAACTCAACTGTGCTGATGCAGTCTGCGGAGGTAGAAACTGCTCTCTATCTTAAATCACTCGATCCTATCATTAAAAATGCATAGAGAATGAAGAAGAAATAGAGGAATGCAATTTATCCTTATTTTCACATAATTTACAAGCCTGAAGGTAGTCATCTTGCATAGCAGCAGATTTGCCCTGTTAGTGAATTCATTACTGGAAATGAAGTTGGATTAGCTAAAAATAGCAGAGTGGTGAGCTGAGGCAAGGGCTGCAGAGATTGTTTTAGCGATACGGCAAGCCGAGTTGTCTAAACCGACAAGGATTTTTTCATGTAAAGTTACTTATGGAGCAGCTTTAAACACCAGGGCCCAATTCCTTAAAAATGCATTGATATTATTCCTTGACTGAAATGGTAATATAATGTGAGTGATACGCACCCCATGCCATTGTTTCCACAGTGCCTTTCAATCAAGATCTACACCGTATGAGAGATACTCTAGCAATATCTGACGTCTTTCATTATATATACGTCCCTGACCCTGTTTTAGGGAAATTTATTAATATCACTTCATTCTCGATTGTACAAAATAGCTCTTGTACTGAAGTATTACTCATGAGCAGATCTAATGGAGGACTGGGGCACAGTCAGGACATCAATATTGCAGCAATAGTTTTATTCTCCCCCCACACTGCATTTTATTGCATTGAGAAAATATATTATTGCGCCCTCTGATCTCTGCTTGATTTGACGTCTCTTTGAGTTTTATTGTCCCACGGTGCCAGTAAACATGGAAATGGCACCTGTAAGTTTGCTGTTGAAAGAAGCTATGGAACAAATCCCTTTATAATGTCAGGGGTCCCACACGTAAAATTAAATTGAAGTGAAGAAAGGGTTTTTAATATAGAGCAGTCCCCTCCTTGAAGATCGAATTAAATCATTCTGTTGCTTTAAGCACCATCTGGTGAATAATGAGATGTATTGATTGTTCAATTGTATTAATGAAACTATCTTTGGCAACAAAGCGATCATTTAAAACTTTGCGAGTGATGTACGGTCACTGACTGTAACTCTGTCCTTGGCAGTCTTCCAAATGGTGTTACTGTAAAGTGTATAATCACAAGGGAGGCCGTTTACATGTTTTAACTATTAGAAGAAAGGAGGCCAATATATAAGGCAATTTATAATGCAGTTTCTGGAGTTATTCTTGCACTAAACTATCAAATGCTGAGAATCTTCAGCATTTAATTTCAAATGGATTTCGAGGATGGATGATAACCATTATTATCAGGATTTGCACCTCCATTAAGAACTAAGCACTATTTATGGTTCAATGGTATTTTATTGTTACCTGTACCTTGTACAGATAAATTCTTTTTTCTGCATAGACTTTACACTTTTGAGGTACAGCAAGGAAATAGTCCCTTTGGCCCACGAGCGCCAACCAGCGATCCCCATACACTATCCTACACACTAGGGACAATTTACAACTTTACTGAAGCCAATTAACCTACAAATGTGCATGGCTTGGGAGGAAACTGGAGCTCCCAGAGAAAACCCACGCGGTCACAAAGATTCCCATATGTCTCATACTCTGTCCTTGTTACCCAGAAGCCAGCTTGTCATTTCCTGATATTTTACTATGAATTCAGTTTCATCTCTTTCCAAACAGAACACCAATATGGCTCCTGCCAAAATAACATGATATTTTGAAGTTATTTTGCAATTCTTCAAGTTTGTTAGTTTACATTTTGTTACAGGTCTACACCGTAGTCTGGGGTCATTGCAGATTTTAAATCGTACATCCTATATGAATTTATCTCAATGATTAAACTTTAGAATTTAGGTTTTAGAGATACAGCATAGAAACAGGCCCTTCAGGCCATCAGACATGCTGTACCGACCAGCGATCACCCCGTACACTAGCACTATCCTACATAATAGGAAAAATTCACAGAAGCCAATTAACCTACAAACCTTCACTTTTCAGGAAGTGGCGGCGCTGCCTGGCAGCTGCGGCTCGCCTGCAGTCCGTCTGTTTTTTTCTTTTTGTTGTTGTTTTGCTTATGTCTGTTTTAGTTTAGTTTAGTTTAGTTAGTTTATTAGATTGTGTAAGTGTGCTGGGGGTGGGAGAAACAGGGTTTAGTCTCTTCCTTCAGGGGGGATACGACCTTTTCTTGTCGTGTCCCCTGTCTCCGTCTGCGCTGAGGCCTAATGGCGGAGCTGACGGCCTCGGGGCCTCGGAACTGACGGCCTCGGGCGGCGTTCACTGCAGCGGCAGTTCCGGCAGCGGCCCGACTGGCCCGACCTGGCAGCAGCAGCTGTAGCCCTACTTGGAGCTGTGGCAGCACTCCGGCGTTCCGGTAGCGGCAGTGGCCCGACCTGGCAGCAGCAGCGGCACGACTTGGAGCTGTGGCCCAACTTGGAGCTGTGGCCCGAATTGGAGCTGTGGCCCGACTTGGAGCTGTGGCGGCACTCCGGCGTTCCGGTAGCAGCAGTGGCCCGACTTGGAGCTGTGGCAGCACTCCGGCGTTCCGGTAGCGGCAGTGGCCCGACCTGGCAGCAGCAGCGGCCCGACTTGGAGCTGTTGCCCGAATTGGAGCTGTGGCGGCACTCCGGCGTTCCGGTAGCGGCAGCGGCCCGACTTGGAGCTGTGGCCTGACTTTGGAGCTGTGGCGGTGTTCTGGAGTTTCGGTAGCGGTTGCTGCGCGGCTTCCGAGGCCCGGCCGCGGGCCCAGTGGACGACATCGTCGGGAGCCCACAGGTCACAGGTTGGTGACCTGTTTTCTGGAGCTCCCGCAACAACAGCTGCGTCCGCAGGACTGGAGGGCGGCAGCTTCAGCAGCTTTGAATCGGCCCATTCGCGGAGCTGGATTCAGCCGCGGGACTGACTCACTTACCAATACCCGGTGGGGTCACAACATCGGAGGCCTGGATCATCTCAGCGCAGAGGGAGATCAAGGAGGGAAGAGACAAAGACTAAGACTTTTGCCTTCCATCACAGTGAGGAGGTGTTTGGTGAACTCACTGTGGTGGATGTTAAATTTGTGTTCATTGTGTGTTTTTGTTAATTTTAATATATGTATGACTGCAGACACGAAATTTTGTTCAGACCGAAAGGTCTGAATGACAATAAAGGTAATCTAATCTGAATCTGAATCTTTGGGAGGAAATCGGAGCACCCGAAGAAAACCCATGTAGTCACAGTGAGAACGTACAATCTCCATGCAGACAGCACCTGAGGTCAGGATTGAACCCCAGTCTCTGGCGCTGTAAGACAAAAACTTTACTGCGATGCTACTGTGCTGCCCCAAAGATGGATCACAATGTTCCAAATATCAATCCTTCTTATCCTCAACCATCCATTGGGTTTTCTGGAAGGCCGAAGTATACACACAGCAGGATATTTGAAACTGCCTTTCTATAAATACCCTGAGTCCTTTTGCATTTGTCCCCAACGGCACTGATAAGTTTGGGAACTAATTGTTTGTAGAGCCATTGGCCTTGTCATTCCATGGCATGGGTTCATTGGAGCACAGCTGCTCCATATTAACAAGTTATCTTTAGCAACTTTTCTCATAGTATAAATCGTACAATGCTCTGGGGAATTTTTCATGAAAAGTTTCCTGGTAACTAGAGGTTCTGGCAGCTGCCTGCAATAGATACAAGATCAGAAAGTGATCAGTTCCCTGACATTTTTTAGATTTTGTTTTTAGTTTTAGAGAAGCAGGCCCTTTGGCCCAACTGAGTCCATGCCGACAGGCGATCGCCCACACGCTAGTTTTATCCTACACACTAGGGATAATTTACAGAAGCCAATTAACCTACAAACCTGTACGTGTTTGGAAAGTGGGAGGAAACCGAAGCATCTGGAGAAAACCCACACAGGAGAACGCGCAAACGCTGTACAGACAGCACCCATAATAAGGATTGAACTCGGGTGTCTGGCGCTGTAAGACAGCAGCTCAATCACTGTTCTACTGTGCTACCGATGTCTTTGTATCTTCCTTGTTGTTTAGACACTGCACAGCATGGTGTACAAACTCTGCGTCATTTGATCACAAGGTAGATTTGCTGCCTTACAACGCCAGAGACCTGGGTTCAATCTGATTACAGGTGTTGTCTGTAAATTCTCCCTATGACCACGTGGGTTTACTCCGGGTGCTCCGGTTTCCTTCCACATTCCAAAGACGGGCAGGTTTGTCGATTAATTGGCCTCTGTAAATTATCCCATGTGTGTAGCATAGAACTAGTGCATGGGAGAACGTTGGTCGGTGAGGACTTGGTGGGTCAAAGGGCCTGTTTCCACGTTGTCTCTCTAAACTGAACTAAAAACGAAACATTGCAATAATTGCACACACAAGCCGCATATTCACATGGGATCCAAATAATATGGGAACTAGATGTATAAATGCGATTAGATCTTACATGGAAGGTGCAGGTTGGCGCATAATAGTGGGACTAATAACCTGTTTGCTTGCATAACTTCTCACATCTGTATCTACAGACTAAATGCTGTCATATTAAGCTTGAGCATGTTTGATAATTAGGATTTATCACTGGATTTTGTACTTGCTACCAGTGGAGTAATTGTTTTTTCTCAACTGTGCTTGCTATCATGTCAACAGACTTGGGTGATATTTATACTCTTATTTTACTTGAATTGATCAGTTTTAGCTATAATTGGAAAAATGTGCATTGTAGACTTCAATCTGAAATATTAACTCTGTTTCTCTCCACGCAGACGCTGCCTGACCTGCTGATTTATTCCAGCATTTTTATTTCAGATTCCTGACATTTGCAGAGTTTTTTTTAAATTACAATACAGAAATTTACTTTGAATTATGACTCGAGGGCCTGAGCTATAGGGTGAGGTAGGACGATGAGGGGTGATCTTATAGAGGTGTACAAAATTTTGAGAGAAATAGATCAAGTTAGATGCATAGAGTCTTGTGCCCATAGTAGGAGAATCGAGAACTAGAGGACATAAATTTAAGGTGATGGGAGGAAGATTTAATAGGAACCTGAGGTGTAACCATTTTACACAAACAGTGGCGGATATATGGAACGAGCTACCAGAAGAGGTAATTGAGGCAGGCACTTTTGCGATGTTTAAGAAATATTTAGACAGGTACATGGATAGGACAGGTTTAAAGGGATATGGGCCTAGTGTAGATGGGGCATGTTGGTTGAAGTAGGTAAGTTGGCCATAGGGCCTCATTTCCATGCTGTATGACTCCATGACAGAACAATAAGAAAAATAGTTGCTGGCTGCTTAGCTGCCTAACGAGTGGTTAAGCATTCTACATTCTGCTCGTTGCTTCTTTGGGTGAAACACCAAGGTTGCTGATCGCTCATTGTTCAATAATGCTTTATTTGTCACATGTGCAACTGCACAGTGAAATGCTTTTTGTATATATTACACATCCGGGAACCCCCTATTTAGGCGCCATTTCCAAAGTTTGGTCGGCCCGTGTGCTCTATGCACCTGGAGTAGCTTCCGCGAACTGACGTCCCTCTCCAAAGCCATCTTTGTGTCCCAGGGGCGCCTTCTGCAGTGGACCTTGAAGGCGTTGGAGGCATTACCCCAGTCCCTCTCCTACCCAGCCCACTTCTAATTGTACTGACGTTGCTCAGAATGCCCTGGCAGCTCCCACCATTTGCTCCAGGAGTAGAGGCAGTTTGGGAACAGGAGAATCCATTCTACCCTTTGCGATGGCTCCAGAGGTCAGTTACATCCACACTTTGTTGCTGTGGTACACACCTGTGTGCCTTACCAGCAACTCGAAAAACCTAATCGTCATAACATATTTTGTTTTGTTCCCCGTGTGGGACATATGTTCATTAATTGTACGTACCAGCACCTTCTCATCCACCAACAATGCATTGGAGACATCAAAGATGGTTTGGCGTTCAACTCTATGTTCATCTCAAGTTGTCCAATATCCCATCTTACCAAAAACCCACCTAACTACTTGAATTCCACAGTTCTACATCATCTACACCACCCGAGGGAGAGCGTTCCAAACTTAAACATCTATTTGAATGAAAATAGATCTCTCTCTTGAATGAGTTGGCTTTAACTTTAAGGTTGGATTCTTAATTCATGTCACAAACTGAAAACACTATGTCAATCTGCCAGCTACTGTCCTGGAAGCAATAGTATCCATAGATTAAACTGCACACAGCTGCACCCAGGATTCATTCCACCCTCTCCAGTATTAAAAGATTATAACATTTTTGTGACAGACTTAGTCTAGCAGAGGAATAATACGGGCTGCACAATGGTGCAGCAGGTAGACCTGCTGCCTCGTGGCACCAGAGGCACGGGTTTGATCCTGACCTTGGGTGTTGTATGTGTGGAGTTTGCACGTTCTCCTTGTGACCGCGTGGGTTTCCCTTGGGTGTTCCGGTTTCCTCCCACATCCCAAAGACGTGTAGGTTTGTACGTTAATTGTCCCTCTGTAATTTGGCCCTAGAGTGTAGGGAGTAACTGAGAAAGTGGAATAACATAGAACTAGTATGAATGGGTGATCGATGGTCGGCATGGACTCAGTGGGCCAAAGGGCCTGTTTCCATGCTCTATCTTTCAATAAATCAATAGCAGGGAGAATATAGGAAGTGAGCCATGTACCAGAGTAAAAGCTCTGTCTAGAGGCAGATAAGCTGCTAATAACTCTTCAAAGGGAATTACCCTGATGGGTTGTTATCAGAGTTCATTTCTTTTGATCATGTATATCAAAAGACTCCTTTTAGCTCCCAACTTTTTAAAGTTAATCACACCATGCTAATGGTGTTCCACTGATGTAAAGAGCAATTGCTTAATGCTGCTAATTAGAATTTCCTGATGACACGTAGCCTTTCGAGCTCGCACCATACATTCTAGCCTTTTGTTCATGTTTAATTCTGGCATGGACATCCAACAAGCCTTACTAAAAAAGATCTGAATCTTCAGTATCAGTCCGAAGAAGGGTCCTGACCAAAATGTTGCCTGTCCATTCCCTCCACAGATGCTGCCTGACCCGTTGAGTTCCTGCAGCACTTGGTGTTTCGCTCAAGATCCAGCATCTGCAGTTCCTTGTGTCTACAAGTCATCTATGATGGTGATTCAACTGACTAGAGTCAAGAGTGTTTTATTGTCATTGGTCCCGAAACGGATCAATAGGATTCTTACTTGCAGCAGCACAACAGGTATGCAAAAGCAGTATCCTGTGGATATCATTTAAATAAAAAGTCCGATAATTTTTAAAAAAACAATATGTCCTTACGCTAGCCGCTAACTAACAATGCCCATCTTTATTCATTATTCTTTTTATGATTATTTTCGTAAGGTAGACAAAAATGCTGGAGAAACTCAGTGGGTGCAGCAGCATCTATGGAGCGAAGGAACTGGGCAACGTTTCGGGCTGAAACCCTTCTTCGTAAGGGAAAACATATCCAGTCTTCAAGATGGCTGGAATATTTTAATTACCAGAACTGCACCTTTATTTGTGTTTATTTTGTCCAAAGTGGGGCCTAGGCAGCCTAACTTAAAGGCCGACTACTACTTGAAAGGTAGGCACAAGCAACTACAGATGTTGGACACAAAGAGCTGGAATAACTCAGTGGTTCAGGTAGCATCGCCTGGAGAACATGGATAGGTGATGATTCACAAAAAGCTGGAGTAACTCAGCGGGTCAGGCAGCATCTCTGGAGAACATGGATAGGTGGCGTTTCAGGTCGGAACCCTTCTTCAGACTGATTGTGGTGAGAGGGTAGAAAGCTGTAAGAGAGGTTGGGGCAGGACAAAGCCTGGCATGTGATAGGTAGATGCAGGTGAGGGGAGGGTGGGGGGGCGTTGATAGGCAGATGGTCAGATAGAGGTCAGAATTGAAAAGACATAAGGTGTGAGATAAAGATTGAAGAGTTGCGAATTGTGAAGCCGGAGGAAGGAATGTAAGGGGAGGGGGAGGGTAGACATGGGTGCAAGTCTAGATGGGGCACAGGAAAGGGGTGGAAAAAGGAGGGGGGTTTGTTATTGTTCGGTTAGCTGCTTAAAATTGGAGAATTCAAATGAAAAAGTGTCTTTGTAATGAGAGCATCTTGTGGCACCCAGTTTCTGTGGATTGATACACCAGCTATGTGTAGCTATGACAATGCACTCAATACCTAGCTGTTCACATCAGTCTTATTAATGTGTGAGCGTGGCATAAAGCTGCATTCATTATTCATACTGATCCAGTCAGAGGCCACTCAAAGACCTGATAAATTCTCACTTAAATGTCTGTGTCTGACAAAGCTCGGGGTTTTATAGCCTTCGCGGTGCTCCAGTGTGGCGCTCTGGGCAAAGGTCTGCGTTGATTCCTCGCTAATGACTCGCATGATGTACGAGCAGCTGCAGTGTTTGTGACATGAGCTAACAGCGCTCAGCGTACAGGCAGCTATCTGCACCGGGCTCCGGGCAGGAGACAAACGACTGACAGCCAGAGGCGGCGAGCAGCGAGCCGAGAGCCTCTGCAAGGCGAGGGAGGGAGAGTCTAGTGACAAGGGGCGGCCGTCTCAAACAGCTCCTTCTTTCCCACTCTTTTGTTTCCTTGCACCGTGACATGCGGAAACTTGAAAGGAATTTATGACTTCAACAGAGAGAGTAGACAGGGGAGAGAAAAATAAAATTAAACTGGTTAAACATCCTCAAACCTTCCCTTCACCGTCCATCTCAGCTTTTTGGAGCTGGGATGGCGATAATCTTCATTTAAATTGGCATCGAGTTCAGCACATATATCGTGGAATGAAGGGCCTGTTTCTGTGCTGTTCCACGTTCTATTTACAGAGCTCCCTGTATCAGGCGAAGATGTGGAACTATCCTTCCGGAGACTAGAAAACATTTTCACAGTCAAGTCCTACAGCACATGAACATACTACGTAGATCAATACAACACAGGATCAGGCCCTTCGGCCCACAATGTCTATACTATACATGATGCCAAATCAAATTAATCCCCTCTGCTTGCACTGGATCCATTTGCCTGCTTATCTATCTGCCTAAAAGGCTATTAAAGACCACTAGCATGTCTGCCTCCACCAACACCACTCCTGCAAGCATGTTCCAGGCACCACACCAACCTCTGTATAGTAAAAATTAGCCCTGCACATCTTCTTTGACCTTTGTCTCACTTGCCTTAAAGTTATACCCTCTAGTCTTTGATATTTCCAACCTGAGAAAAAGGTTGTGACTTGTCGACTTTATCTATGCCAAAAGTAGGTTGCAATCACTTTGTGCATGTGAAGTAATCTCATTACATAATTCCCCTTTCGTTTGCAGTGTTGGCATTTACAAGTTGATGTGTGCCACATTTAGAGGTGCACAGATTAATTTACTTGATCTTGCATTCAATTATTCTTAATCCACAAACCCTCCACCTGGGCAACACTGGTGCAGCAGTTGAGTTGCTGCCTCACAGCGTCAGAGACCCAGGTTCAATCTTGAATACGGGTGCTGTCTGTATGGAGTTTGTATGTTCTCCCTGTGCCTGCCTAGGTTTTCTCCGGGTGTTCCGGTTTCCTCTCACATTCCAAAGTCATGCAGGTTTGGAGGTTAATTGGTTTCTGTAAATTGTCCCCAGTGAGTAGACTGACCCCATCTCAAATAAAGTGAACAAAGTATATAGTGACAGATAATACCTTGACTGCAATTAATCTCTTGCAGGTGCTGAACTTTGATTGATGTTGTTAAACTGGAAAGGGTGCAGAGAACATTTTTGAGGATGTTGCCAAGACCAGAGGGAATGAGCTACAGGGAGAGATTGGGTAGGCTAGCACTTTATTTGTGGATAGTGGGGTTCAGATGATGGTTGTGCCTGAAGGATCCAACATGGAGGGTCTTCACACCCGGAGCCATTGATATCTCGGTGCTCATGTGAGATTTCTGGTCTTCAATCATTTTGGTGATTGACTTAGGCAATCTACTTGGGGAATCACCCGACACATTCTGCTGTCTCCTTTTCCCACAGGTGGCCAAAGGTGATTTTCAAGCTCATCGTGGAGGTATGAGTAGTAAGCTGGCGATGTTGGCAGTGGGTCACCCTCAATGGAATATTTTTGCGGCAATCAAATAAAGGAACATGATTATTTCCTTGGTGCACCCTGGGTCAACTCCAGTACCAACATCATCAAAATAACCAAAGGAAGCTCCTTCGTGCCTTTAGTACCTTCTCCGCATTGTCGAGTTGCATCCTCACGATTTTCAGATGGAAGCAATAGCTCATGATTAAATTCTAAAGAAGATTTAAGAAGGGTTCCTGGCTTTTTGGAGCCATGGGCCACATGTCTGAGCCTCCTGAAAAGCTCTATTACCCTACTGAAACTGGTGAAGATTTATGTTGGAGAATGGGAGCTTTCATTGAGCAGATGTTTGCTTTAGTAAAGTGACAATCCAGATGTTTGGACAGAGCATGGATCCCCATGGAACGGGACTGAGGACTTTATGAGCTCTATAGCACTTCCATCATATGAGTTGTGCCATTTGCTGGAAGATGACTCTCTCCTGGCTTAGCAGAACTATTGGATCATAAATTGTAAATAAATGCGGATTTGGCCGCAGGATATTGTCAATGCAGTTGAAGGATCTTTTTGTTCACTTCCTCAGTAATTGAGTATTAAGTAACTACAGCCACCGGGGCGGCACGGTGGTGCAGCGGTACAATTGCTGCTTTACAGCGCCAGAGACCTGGGTTCAATTGTGACTACAGGTACTGTCTGTACGGAGTTTGTACGTTCTCCCGGTCACCTCGTGGGATTTTTCTGGGTGTTCTGGCTTCCTCCCACATTCCAAAGACGTGCAGATTTGTTGGTTAATAGGCTTTGGTAAAGATTGTAAATTGTCCCTGGTGTGTAGGATAGTGCTAGTGTACGGGGATCGATGGTCGGTGGGCCAAAGGGCTTTTCCGCACTGAATCTTTAAACTGAACTAAACTAAGCATAGATTGTCTTCACTAGATACCATGAATTCAGTATCTCTTGTTTGCAAATTCCACAGCCCCAATGTTTTGAAATTCTCAAATCTGTGTTTGCCATTTGGGTGAAGACTAGGATTTTTTGGGGCTGTTTTTCTGATTCCTGTTGAATTTTACAAGCTTCTGTGAAATATGAATTGTGCCTTTCAACAATCAAACACTGGGAATTGAGATGGGAATTACTTCCTGAGGCACATTCTGACTTCCTACATTTTTTATTTGCTCGTTGTCAGCTGCTTGAGGTGTTAAAAGAAGCATTATTATTTGTGTCATGATTGGAGGGTTCACCAAATTGTTATGTTTAAGGAAATTATTTTTTCCTTTAAAATAAATGAGAGTTCTCACACTTTACATGCTCCGGACAAGCAAAATAGCTGGTGATGTTAATCGTAGAGTTATTTTACACAACATTTTATAGTTGATTGAGGGAGTAAGCTGGTCACACTGTTAACATGAAAATAAATCATTTTTAAATATTAACTATTTTTAAGCCAAACACAACATGCTTTGCGAAGGAGTCAGCAGGTTTTTTTAAATTTAGTTTTTAGATTTAGAGATACAGCGCGGAAACAGACCCTTCGGCCCACCGGGTCTGCGCCAACCAGCGATCCCTGCACACTAACACTCTCCTACACACACTATGGACAATTTGCACTTACCAAGCCAATTAACCTACAAACCTGTACATCTTTGGAGTGTGGGAGGAAACCGAAGATCTTGGAAAAAAACCCACGCAGGTCACAGGGAGAACGTACAAACTCTGTACAGACCGCACCCATTGTCAGGATCGAACCCGGGTCTCCGGCGCTGCATTCGTTGTAAGGCAGCAACTCTACCTCAGCGCCACCGTGACCGCCCGTCAGGCAGCATCTGTGGAGGGAATGGACAGGCGATGTTTAGGAATAGGATCCTTCTTCAGACTGATGGGGGTGGAGGAGGGGGAGCAAAAAGCAGGTCCATCTATCACTTGTCAGGCTTTGTCCTGCCCCCACTTCTCTTTTCTAGCTTTCTCCCCCCCCTCCCACCACCACTCCATCAGTCTGTAGAAGGGTCCTGACCCAAGATGTTGCCTGTCCATTCCCTCCTCAGATACTGCCTGACTCGTTGAGTTCCTCTAACATTGTGCTTTGCTCAAAAAGAGTCAATCTTTGAAAAATTATATACTTCCATGTTAACAGTGTTACCAGCTTTCTCTCTTAATCAACTGTAAAACGCCTGTATTGAATAACTCTAGGACCACCGTCACCAGCTATTTTGCAGTCTCTTGTGTCTCCATCTTAACTATTTTTGGTTAAGTTCTTATACTGATATTTCCACAACCATGCCATGTATTTGAAGCAAACGTGACACATTTCATGATATTTTCAGCCGGTATTTTGGATGCCGTGTACTGGCGTCCTGGGGTATCGTGCCAGTTCTGTCTGATGATCAAAGACAAAGTCCATCCTGTCCAGGTTGTGGTTCTGCTTGATAATCGTTGAGATAGAAGGAGTACTGCCAAAGTATCTTTGTTGTCAGCAGAAATAAAAAAAAACCTCCTCATAACAGATACACACTTGGCTGTAGATATTTGATGAATCTGAAGCTCTTAATTCAAACCCACTTCCAAAGAAACCTCCCCATAACTCTCAAGCCTCGCTTCATATTGGCGAGTTTTTAATTTGTTGTAAATAATGTTCATTATATACCCACTTGCTGTATTACCATTTCAAGTGAACAGGATATTTCTATAGATGACGTTTCGGGTCAGGACCTTACATGGAACATAGTGTAGTACAGAAATGGGCCCTTGGGGCCCACAATGATTATGCCGAACATGATGCCTTGCAGAACGGATCTATCTGCCTCCATTCCCTCTGCTTCCATGTGGCTATCTAAAAGCTTCTTAAGCAGCACTTTCATATCTGCTTGCACCACTACCCCTGGCAATGCATTCCAGCCCCCCACCATTCTCTGTGTAAACAAAACTTTACCCGCACATTTCCATTAAACTTTCCGCCACTCACTTTATAGCTATGCCCTCTAGTGATGGATATTTCCACCCTTGGAATAATGTTCTGACTCGCTACCCTATATATGCCTCTCATCATTTTATATATGTCTTTAAAATCTTCTCTCAACCTCCAACATTACAGTGAAAAAAAAATCTGTCAATCCAACCTTTTTTGTAGCTGAAATCCTCAAATCCAGGCAGCATTCTAGTAAAGGCTGAGGAAGGGTCCAGACCCAAAATATCATGTATCCATTTTATCCAGAGGTGATGCCTGAGCCACTGAGTCACTCCAGCATTTTCTGTCTATCTTTGGTATAATAATAACTGCAGTTCCTTGTAATTAGGATATTTATGTGAGAGGCATATGTAATAGTCATATATTCAGGCACAATAACTGAAATTTGCATTGCAAATTGATATTTCTGACGTATTTTCTATTTCTCCACTATGGAGAAATGTTGGCCAATCACACTTCGGTTCTGACACAGACAACGCAAATTTAATAAATTTAAATATCCTTTTGTTTCCCAGGAATATCATCAAATACAGATAAAAGAGTAGGCAAACTCAGCCAGGCAGTAACATTAGTTGTTACAATTTTTATTTAATGGAATATTTTTCATAGCACACTCCATTTAGGATGAAATAATATTGAAAGTTTAAAAAGCTACTGACCAATCTTCAGGGTGTAACTCAGGAGCAAATAAATTTACAGGTTGCCTCCAGTTTTGTGAGAATCATTCCCTTTGTGTTTCATTACAGAGCTCTCCCTCTCCTCTCTTCATAATTTATTCCGTACTCGCTCCTTATAATCATAGAGTCACAGAGTCTCACAGCGTAGATCCAGACACTTTGGCCCAACTTGCCCACACCAACCAAAATGTCCCATCTACACTAGTCCCATTTGCCTGCATTTGGCCCATCTCCCTCTAAACCTGCCCTATCCATGTACCTGTCTAAATATTTCTTAAACGTTGTCTTCAATATTCCTTTCATCTGTGTATTTTGTAACATACTCATTCTTTACAATTCTCTCTTCCGTGTCTCTACATATTGCTTTGCTATTTTCTTCATGTCCTTCTTCTGTCTGAGATGCACCTGTCGAGTAGCTATGTACCAGAAATGGTCTTTGAAATACTTTGATGGTTCTTGCTTCATGAATCTGACCGTTAATGTAGGGTCACAGAGTGAGCTGGTGACATTGGACCCAAGGTCATGGGGAATGGTGTGGAACTGGTACAACATTCATGACCCACCTGGAATGTTTGGGCAGACCGTATCCTGGGCTTGGGGATGAAGATAATCATGACCAAAGGTCATAAATGCTTCTATAGATGTGCCGTAGAAAGCATTTTATCGGGATGCATCATAACATGGTTTGAGAACAGCTCCATCCAAAACCGCAAGAAATTTCAGAGTTGTGGACACAGCCCAGATCATCACACAAATCAACCTCCCTTCCATTACACTTCACGCTTCCTCAACAAGGCCACCAGCATAATCAAGGACAATTCTCAGCCTGGCCACTCCCTCTTCTCCCCTCTTCTATCATCAAGAGGCATAGAAGTGTGAAAACGCACACCTCCAGATTCAGGGACAGTTTCTTCCCCCGCTGTTATCAGGCAACTGAACCATCCTACCAAGAACTAGAGAGCAGTCCTGCCTCGGGTAGAACTATCGATCTCATTAGAGACTCATGGACTATCTTTAATCTAACTTTACTGGATTTTACTTTGCACTAAACTTTATTCCCTTTATCATATATCTGTACATCTGCAGTTCCTTCCTATGCATCTATACACTGTGGATGACTTGATTGTAATCATGTATTATCTTTCTGCTGACAGGTTAGCAGGCAACAAAAGCTTTTCACTGTACTCAATACACATGACAATAAACTAAACTAAACAGCGGGTGTCAGAGGTTATGGGGAGAAGGCAGGAGAATGGGGTTAGGAGGGATAAATAGATCAGCCATGATTGAATGGCAGAGCAGTGTTGATGGGCCGAACGGCCTAATTCTGCTGCTATCACTTATGATCTTATGATAAATCTATAGTGTGTGGGAGAGGAGTTCTGGATGAGGGAGTGTAGTTGCAATGGAGTTCTGAAATTACTGAGAGGGAAGAGGAATGAAGCATAGACGATTGGTGTAAACAGTACAGAGAGTGTGTCCCAGTGTGTGGGATTGCAGTCCAACAAAGACCCGGGATATGAGAAAATAATAAAACTAGCATTAGAGTTTTGGCTCCAGGAACTGAATTCATATCAATCTTCAGGTGATGATAACAGGCACTTCCCTTTCTTTTTGGTTTTAAGAAGTTTGTGTGAAATCAATTTGAACATCAGGAAACTTTGTGTAGTACATGGATAGGAAACATTTGTGGAATATGAGCCAAATGTGGGCAAATCAAACCAGCATAGGTGGGGCATCTTGGTCGGCAAGGATGAGTTGGCTGAAGGGCCTGTTTCTGTACTGTTTGACTATGACTCGATGAAGAAAGTTGACCTGGAGCAAACAACTAAGTGACTAATTGGAGTTCATTTATCTGGTTGATTAATGATTCTGTTATGACACCAAATGAGATAGAACACCTCAATAATTCTACATCCTTCTAGATTATAATCGTAATTATTTCTCAGTAAAGATAATTACTGTGAGGTGGATTATTAATTTAAATATTTGCCTCATTTCTCTGGGTTTAGCCAGGGTTGATTTATCCTCAATGTGTCATTTAAGATATTCAGAAAACCCTCACCTGACTAAATTGCTTTACCTTTCTGAGTTTCGACTTACAACTCATCCCCCTTCCAGACTGTTGATACAGTCAGAGTCATACAGCATGAAAAACAACCCCTTCAGCTCAACTTGTCCATACCGACCAAGCCCCATCAAAGCTGGTGCTACCTTCCCACGCTCAGCTGAAATCCATCTAAACCTTTCCTATCCTTGTAAGTGTCTAAATGTCTGTTACATAGTATGATAGTACCTGCCTCAACTACCTCCTTTGGCAGCTCATTCCATATACCTACCACCCTCTGGGTGAAAAGGTTCCTGCTCAGGAACCGATTAAAATTTTCCCCTTTCACCATTAGCCTGTGGTCTACGGTTCTTGATTCCTCATGGTTCTTGATATATTTAAATATCCTCACCAAAGTAGGTTTAGTGGGGAAACCAAAATATTTTTCACGTAGGACATAAAAAATCTTAGAGCTGTCACCCCAAGCCCCACCAGTGTGTGCCCACCTGGATTTGCACCTATTTCTCTACTCCTTTACATTCCTTCCTCTGGTTTCACAATTCACATCTCTTCAACCCGAGGAAAGATGGCCTGGAGAAGCCCTCACGCCTTTGTCCAACCATCTGCCTATCAACCCCCTCCCCCTCACCTGTATCCACCAGACATTGTCCTGCCCCCATCTCTCTTTTCCAGCTTTCTCTCCCCCCACCACAATCAGTCTGAAAAAGAGACCCGACCCGAAACATCACCTATGCCTGTTCTCCAGAGATGCTGCCTGATGCGCTGAGTTACTCCAGCACTCTTGTGTGTTTTATTTTTTGTAAACCAGCATTTGCAGTTCCTTGTTTCTCTATTGTTTTCCAAGGTTAGTTTGTTTGCACTTAACGCCTCAGGCAAGAGTTAAATGAAAACAGCTTGGGTGTTTATTGGATGGATGCTGAAGCTGGAAGCACGGAGAAGGTGTTTAGCACCAGGTGTAGGTGAGGATCTCGCTGTCAATGCAGACCCGACCCTGACCCTCAGTCCCTCACATCTGGCCTTGCCTCACTGTCAGGCTGTCTCCTTGCTGTCATGACCCCATTCAAGGCTTCAGCACTGACTCCTGACCTGGCCCCAGTCAACTGCCAGCGACTGTAATGAACCGCAGACAACATGTGTATTTCTGCCTGCAGTTCATGTGGCTACCCTCACATTAAACGGTGCACTTGAACCAGGCTGACATGCGCCGAGCCGAGAGCGGCGGTGCATGGCCATTTCTGTTACCTGAAGGCATTAACCCACATAGAGTTATGCACCTTTGCAATTAATGTCATGTTATGTAATGGCTGTGTACCCCTGAACTTTAGTCTCACATTTCAGTGGTGCTGTGGGAAGCCTTCCTGATCTTTATTCCTAAGAATCATAGTGTTGTATGGCCGGAGTGTTAATATCACCAAGCCGAACAAACAACTTGTGAATATGTCAACATTTCATGACAGTCATCATCATTGCACTTCCCTTCCGAGGGCTTGAGATATAGGGAGAGGTTGAGCAGGGTGGGACTCTTTTCCTGGGAGCGCAGGTGGATGAGGGGTGACCTTATTGATGTGTATGAAATCATGGGAGGAATAGATCGGATAGATGCACAGGTCTCTTTCCCAGCGCAGGGGAATCGAGGACTAGAGAACATAGGTTTAAGGTGAAGGGGAATAGATTTAATAAGAACCTGAAGAATAACTTTTTCACACAAAAGGTGGTGGGTGTATGGAGCGAGCTGCCAGAGGAGGTAGTTGAGGCTGGGACTATCAAAACATTTAAGAAACAATTAGACAATTAGTACATGGATAGGGCAGGTTTAGAGGGATATGGGCCAGACTCAGGCAGGTGGGACTAGTGTAGCTGGGACATGTTGGCCAGTGTGGGAAAGTTGGTCGGAAGGGCTTATTTCCATGCTGAGTGCTTCTGTATGAAAAATAATTCTACTTCCTATAGGCAGATTAGACAGGTATTTATAATACAGAGTAACTGCATTCCACTGAATTGCCCTTACATACCTTCGCTATAACATGTTGTAAGCTAGTTTAGTTGATGTAATTCATGGTCCTCAATTGATTAGTCACCTTAGTTTGGTTGTTCAGCTTTCCTAGAACAGTGATTGCAAACCACGAGGAAAGGCATGCTACTTACTGAAAGTAGTCTAGTTGGGTTTTTCCAAAACAGAATTGTGATGTTCCAAACGTTGCCATTATTTCAGCAGACCTACAAAACAACTGGTTGAAAACTAGTATCGTTGATGTTATTCATCATGCTGAATCGATTGGACATATTTATTTGGTTCGTAGGAAAAGTTGTGAACTGTGTGAAAAACCATTCGACTTACTGCAAGCAGACAAGATAGGTGTTTATAATACAGAGCAGCTATGTTACATTGAATTGCCCTTATTTAATCACACCTTCACAATAACACATTGTAGGCTAGTTGATGTCATTCATGGTCTTCAATCGATTGGACACGTTTATTTGGTTATGCAAACCTCCATGGAAATATTATTCCCAGTCGTAAGAATAATTATTCTACTTAAATAACCTGTCGTAAAACACCTTGGTTTGTGCATTTCATTGTGATGTATCAGTTGGAAATGTTTATTTGGTTGTATAAACTGTCTAGTAAAGGCCATTGCTAACAGTATGAAAAAGTATTCTACTTTATGCATGCGGATTATTGAGCCTTTTCCAATTTGGAGTATTTCCTGCCCCCGCTGGCAGACAATTTGTTTTGAAATAACTTGTTCTGAACTACATTATTTTTATCTAAGTCATGATTTTGAATTGAGTAGCAAAGTTTACTTGTTTGTAAACCTTACCATGAAAGGTAATTACAAACAGTTTCAAACACCTTTCTACTTGCTGCAGACAGTCTAATTTGCCATTAGAGTAACAATATTTAATTAATCTGACAATAACTGCAAAGTATTTTGTGATAACTTGTTCTAAGCTCATTTATTTATGTAATAGGTGATCCTGAATCAGTCGCCAATGTTTATTTGGTTGTAAAATCTTACCTTTAAAATTTGTGACAAACTGGATCAAAAACTCTTTTGCTTGCTTCAAAATTCCAATAGAAATGTTATTTGATTCTATAAATGTTATGCTGAATTATTAGAGCCAACCGCGTCAGAAAGAATCCTATCCAATGCAAACTGTTAAGATTAATGCTCCATGGCAAAGTAGTTATAATTCATTCAACTGAAATTAACTGAATAGAACATAGGAATAACTGTTTGCAAAACACTTTAAAAACATCTAAAACATGCTCCTGAACCCATTAGAAATATTTAATTTTTTTTACAAAATGTTATCTTAATTAGTGCCAACTGTCAGAGAGAAGCAGTACAATTTCCCACTGCCTTGCCATTAAGTACCATTAACTAAAAATAACTTTGAAGAAACTGTTTGTAAAAATGCCCCTGAAACCATTGCATACATTGCGTACAAATGTATGCATAAATTGCATACATTTCTTTAATTGTAAGACCTCACATTAAATACTTTGTGTCAAGTGTGTCAGACTAATTCGCCATTTACAATGCTGTTAAGCTCTTTTTCACTGCCATTTATCTACAAATAATTTTTGTAAATAACTATGTTTTGTAAAATATGCTGTTAAATATGCTCCTAAAACTAGTGAATATGTTCAGTACATTGTAAAATCTTACCTCAATGTTTGATGCCAACCTTATCAGAAACCATCATACTTGCCACAAACAAGCATTTGCAATGCAGAGTAATTATGCTTCATTTAACTGAAATTAGCTAAAAAGAATTCTGAAGTAACTATTTGCCAAATACTCAATTCTATGTAAAACATGTTTCTGAACCCATTGGAAACATTGATTTAATTATACCCTAGAGTTAATACGTTATTCATCTGCATCAACAAAAAAAAACTATCATAGAAATTGTTTGTAAACCATTTTGTTCCATGTACAATTTGCTCATCAGTTCGATGGAAACATTTATTTGATTCTATGCTGAATCCTTATTGCCAATCGTGTCAGAAAGCGTCATACTGGCTGTAAACATCCTATTTTGGTGTTTTAATGCAGGAGAGTGATGCTTTAATCAACTGGCAATAACTTGTCGCAGATGACTTTATTCCTGAGTGCAATACCTTAACCCAAATAGTTGGTGCCAAATATATCAGAAAGAAACCAATTTGTTGCAGTCTAATTTAGTGATTCCATTCCAGTCGCTGTGCTTCATTCTATTGCCAAAAAAAGAAAAAGTTTGAAATACTTTGTTGTAAGCCACATGGTATGTAGCTCATGCACCCGATTGCTTTGGAAAAGTTTATTGCACGGTAGTACCATATTGTGACAAGTTAGTGCCATCCATGTCAGAAAAAAATGGACACACCAGAACAGCTTAATTTGGTACTTCTAATGCATGGTAGTTATGTTTGTTTCAACTGCCATAATTTACAAAGAACTTTAAAGTAATTGTAAACCACTTTATCTTATGTAGGACATGCTTCTGAATGCATTGGAAACATGGCTTCTATTGTAAAACTTTACCATGCACACCGAGTGTCCAGTGTGTCACAACGCATCTTATTTGCTGCGGTCTAATTTGCAACATACAATGCCCTGCAGTGCATTTCACTCAATGGCCACTATCAACAACGAACTTTGCAATAAATGATGGTAAACCATTTTATTTGGTCTGAAGCATCCTCCTGAAACCAGTAGGATTCAGTGGACTGTAAAAGTTAACTCTGAAATCTTAATACCAACCTTATCAGAAAACATATTTGCTGCAAACAATCTAATTTGGTTTCCAATGTGGAGTAGCAACTGTCAGTAACAAAGATGAACTTTGAAATAACTGTATGTTAATCCCTTATTTTATGTAAAACATGCTCCTGATACATTTAATGGATTCTAACTTGGAATCAAGAGATGTGAGGAGAAAGCAGGAACGGGGTACTGATTTTGGATGGTCAGCTATGATCGAAGGGCTGAATGGCGGTGCTGACACCTGCACCTATTTTCTATGTTTCTAACTCTTTATCCTGAATGGTTAGTTCCAATGGTATCAGAAAGCATCTAAAGGCCATAAACACTCTTAGAGAGCCAGAGACCAAGCTTATATATAAAACACGGGTGCTGCAGGTCTGGAGTTTGTATGTTCTCCATCACTGAGTAGGTTTTCTCCAGTTGTTCTGATTTCCTCCCACATTCCAAAGACATGTAGATTTGTAGGTTATTTGGGTTCTGTAAATTTTCCCTATTGTGTAGAATAGAATTAGTGCACGAGTAATCGCTGGTCGGCGTGGACTCCACGCTGTATCTCGAAACAAAAAATTAAACTAAAACTAAACAAAACAAAAAATAAGCTTGAAATAATTGAGTGGAAATTACTTTATGTCAAAAAACGTATGTCTGAATCTACTGGAACTGTGTATTTGATGCCATCAATGCCAGTGCTCTG
This sequence comes from Raja brachyura, assembly GCA_963514005.1. The sequence goes on from OY740790.1 coordinate 11,451,942, forward strand.
TACTGGAAGCAATGAATTCAACTGTTTGCATCCCATGGGGTACTTTCTGATATGTTGGCACATTCAGGGTAAAGTATTAAAATCATATGCATATTTCCAATGGATTTAAATTAGACTGGTTCATTAAACTGGCATTAGCTGAAATATAACATAAATAGCTACTTTACTTTATGTAAAGGAAGGAACTCTAGATGCTCGTTTACACAGAAGGTAGACACAAAAATGCTTGAGTAACTCAGCGGGTCAGGCAGCATCTCTGGAGAGAAGGAATGGGTGATGTTTCGGGTCGAGACCCTTCTTCAGATGAGAGTCAGGGGAGAGGGAGACTAGAGATATGGAAGAGCAAGGTATGAAAATAGATCAAAGCAGACAATGGTCAAGGAAATGCAGAATGGTTTATTGTTAGCTGAGGGGAAGGTGTTAATAAGTCATACAATCAGTAAAATTAATCAGGAGGACAGTGAAACTAGTCAAAAACCTAGACTGGGAGGAGGACGGAGAGAGGGGGAAAGCAAGGGTTATGAAGACAAGTTAGAGAAATCAATTAATTCTCAGGCATAAATAGTTTTAAATTAGTAAAGGTGATGATGTTCCTACAGTGGACATTACAAGATTTTGATACTTATTATTGCACATCATTATAAAGACCTCATCTATACTATGAAGAAAAATATTAAAAATCATACAAATATTTACAGTATTCAGTCTTGGCCAAGTCAGCAGACAAGCTTTTAAGCATTCCCCTGGTGGTTTCCTTCATTTTATTTGTGGCCTCTATTGCTCTGTCCAGTTTTGTATTTAAATGCGAAATCTGGGTGAAAAAAACACTGCCAGTTAAGATACAGAAATTATAAAGATGTATTTCTAAATTTGGACATACTTTCACAAAAAACAATGATTACATTTTTTTAAAATATGAGACCTCATGGTTTGTAAGGTTCTTGTTAAAATTGCCTTGGAATGTGCAGAGTAAATTAGTTTAGTTTAATTTTTTAGATTGGAGATACAGCATGAAAATAGGCCGTTCGGCCCACCGAGTCCGCGCCGACCAGCAATCACCCCTACACTAGTTCTATCCTACACACTAGGAACAATTCAAAGATGCCATTTAACAAATCTTTATGTCTTTGGGATGTGGAAGGAAACTGCAGCACACAGAGAAAACTCATGCAGTCGCAGGGGAACGTAAAAACTCCACACTGACAGCACCTGTAGTCAGGATCGAACCCAGGTCTCTGGCGCTGCAAAGGGCCTGCCCCACATAGGCGATTTTTTTGGAGACTGCCGGCAACAGTCACAGTCATAGCAGATCACTGAAAACTCGGCGAATGGACCCCTCCTACAAGAATGTCTACGACAACCTACTACCTTAGTCGACGTCAAACTACGTCAACCGGCGACCCAATTCTTCGCGACTTTGGACGTCCACCTACGACCACACCTACGACAACCGACGACGACACATACGACAACCTACGACCACACAGGCGACAACCTACGACAACCATAGTCAACCTACGTCCACCCGTGACAAGCTATGACTCTGTCGGCGACAACTGAAGACAATTTAGTCGCCGGTTGACGTAGGTAATCACCAATGGAATTCACCGACTTCATCACCCGGCAACAACCTACGTCACCTGGCAGCAACCTACGATAGCACCTACAACAGGAGAAGACAAGCTGCGTCAACCCCACAGTCGCCGAAATGTTTTGAACATTTCAAAATCCAGCAGTGACAAGAAAAAAGTTCTTTAGGCGACTTGAGGAGACAACTCACGATACGGATGGCACCCCGTGACCATGTGGCGACAGCCTAGTTGCCTGTAATCACCAAAACAAAAATGCTTACGTGGGACAAGCCTTTAAGTCAGCAAGTCTACCATTGTGCCACATAAATTATGTAAATTATTTGCAGAAATTATTAGAGATACAATCACAGACAAAACAAATAAGACTTGATGTACCACAGCACAGCTGATAAAGTCTTTAAACTAATGCCCTTCAGAACATTTTGTTTAACTATTATTTTTCATAAATCTATGCACATTATGTCTTCCTTTCGTGTGATAGTAAATTAATTTAATCAAGAAAATGTTATAGGACAGTGCTCTTTCTAAGAAATCCAACGTTATATGTCATATTAGTATAACTAAATGAGTGATTAATTGGGTCGCAATCTTGGACTATGCATAAAAGCTAAAAATGCAGTGCCATATCTAGAAGGAAGGAGAGAGATAACTTTTAGGTGCACCCATGCAAGCCTTGGCTTGCACCTTCCATCAATTCAGGATGACAAAATCTGGTTGCGAAGATTCAACTGCCCTATGCCTGTTAGCCACTTTTTTCCTCATCGTTGTTGGAACAGATGACAATTGCATATGGGATGTACAAACTCCGCAAAGACAGCACCCATGGTCTGGATTGAATCCAGGTCTCTGGCGTTGCGAAGCAGCAGGTCTACTGCTGCGCCACTATGCCACCCCAATGATGCACTAAGTGTTCAATTCCTTAATCATTTAATCAATCTGTGATCTTTGGAAAAGCTGAAAAAGGATTAGTGAAGAATCTAATAGTTTGGTGGAAGATTTATCACATTCTGCAAAAAAGGAACCCTGAAAGAAGCAATTGCATAGGTATTTCTTTCAACCAGCTGTTACACCTGTTTATTACCTAATAGGTGTAATTCATTCACATTTATAAAGTATAAAGCTGGAATCAATATATCCTGTTTTTACACCCTATTTTCTACATCCTCTTCCTCATCCTGAAATCACCCCACCTCCCCTCCTTCTCTAGTTCAAAATGAATATGCTACACATTTGACATCCCTTGGAAATGCCAGCTCAAGTCAAAGAGTCAAGGGTGTTTTATTGTCATATTTCCTGGAAGGAACAATGAAATTCTTACTTGCTGCAGCACAACAGAATATGTGAATACGTAAACACAGTACATAATGGGGGAAGAGAAAAAAAAGGAAATCTCAATAAATAACAAATATAGTGCAATAATAATAGTATTTTGCAGTTCAGAGCTCAGAGCATATTTGTTGTCATGTTTAATAGCTTGATGGCTGTAGGGAAGAAGCTGTTCCTGAACCTGAACGTTACAGTTTTCAGGCTCCTGTACCTTCTTCCCGATGGCAATGGTGAAATGCATGCGTGGCCGGGATGGTGCGGGTCTTTGATGATTTTGATTGCCTTTTTGAGGCAGCGACTACGATAGATCCCTTCGACGGTGGGGAGGTCGAAGGCGGTTTAGAAACATAGAAACATAAAAATTAGGTGCAGGAGTAGGCCATTTGGCCCTTCGAGCCTGCACCGCCATGCAATATGATCATGGCTGATCATCCAACTCAGTATCCCGTACCTGCCTTCTCTCCATACCCTCTGATCCCCTTAGCCACAAGGGCCACATCTAACTCCCTCTTAAATATATCCAATGAACTGGCCTCAATTACCCTCTGTGGCAGAGAGTTCCAGAGACCCACCACTCTCTGTGAAAAAAGTCCTTCTCATCTCGGTCCTAAAGGATTTCCCCCTTATCCTTAAGCTGTGACCCCTTGTCCTGGACCTCCCCAACATCGGGAACAATCTTCCTGCATCTAGCCTGTCCAACCCCTTAAGAATTTTGTAAGTTTCTATAAGATCCCCTCTCAATCTCCTAAATTCTAGAGAGTATAAACCGAGTCTATCCAGTCTTTCTTCATAAGACAGTCCTGACATCCCAGGAATCAGTCTGGTGAACCTTCTCTGCACTCCCTCTATGGCAATAATGTCCTTCCTCAGATTCGAGGGATGTTTGTAGTCTTTTTGTAGTCTTTTCCGCTCCTGGACATTCAAGTTGCCGAACCAGGCCACGATGCAACCAGTCAAGATGCACCTGTAGAAGTTTAGGAGAATCTTCTTCGACATGCCGAATCTCCGTAATCTTCTCTGGAAGTAGAGTCACTGATGTGCCTTCTTTATAATTGCATTGGTATGCTGGGTCCAGGAAAGATCTTCGGAAATATGCACGCCCAGGAATTTGAAGTTACTGACCCTCTCCACCATCATCCATTTGATATAAACAGGATTGTGGGTTCTCATCCTTCCCCTACTAGAGTCCACAATCAGTTAATTGGTCTTGCTGATATTGAGAACCAGGTTGTTGTGCTGGCACCATTTGGTCAGTCGGTCGATCTCACTTCTATACTCTGACTCGTCCCCTATAAGTGTTTTGTCCAACACCAGTGGTGTCGTCGGCGAACTTGACAATGGAGTTCGCACTATGTCCGGCTATGCAGTCATGGGTATAGAGTGAGTAAAGCAGGGGGCTGAGCACACAACCTTGAGGTGCTCCCATGCTAATTGTTACTGAGGATGAAGTTTTTCCACCAATTCAAACAGACTGTGGTCTGTGGATGAGGGTCGAGGATTGCAGAGGGATGCGCAGAGACCCAGTTCCGTGAGATTGGTAACTAACTTGGAAGGGATGAGGGTATTAAACAGTGAGCTTTAGTCTATAAACAACAGCCTGTCGCAAGTGTTTTTATTGTCCAAATGGTTCAATGCGGAGTGGAGAGCCAGTGAAATTGCATCTACTGTTGACCTGTTACCTGGCAGTAAGCGAACTGTAGTGGGTCGAGGCTCTTGTCGAGTTAGGAGCTGATGTGCACCATAACCAACCTCTCAAAGCACTTCATCACCACAGAATTTAGTGCCACTGGTCGATAGTCATTGAGGCACGTCACCTTACACTTCTTGGGCACCGGTATTGATTCCCTCTTAAAGCAGGTCGGAACCCGAGACCTCAGAATTGAGAGGTTGAAAATGTCTGCAAAAACTCCCACCAGTTGGTCTGCACAGGTCTTGAGAATTCGACCGGGTTACCATCAGGTTTAGGCGCTTTCCGAGGGTTCACCCCCCTTAAGGATCTTCTGACTTCAGCCTCTGTGACTATGACTGTAACACCGTCAGGGCGAATGGGGGCTCGGGAAGTCACATCAGTGTTCTCCCGATCGAACAATGCTCAGAACGCTTTGAGCTCGTCACGGAGTGGTGCTTCGCTGTCGTTTGAGCTGCCTCCTGATTTTGCCTTGTAGGAGGTAATGGCATTCAAGCCCTGTCACAGTTGCCGAACATCCGTCTCATCCTCCAGCTTAGAGTAGAAGTCCCTTTTGGCCTTTTTGATGGCCTTACCAAGGTCGTATCTGGATGTCTTATAGACCTCTGCATCTCCAGACCTGAATGCCTGGGATCTGGTCTTCAGAAGAATGCGGATCTCATTCGGATCCAAGGCTAATGGTGAGGAAACACTCAGAAGATTTTTGATGGAACGCAGTCCTCTACACATTTCCTTATGAAGTCTGTAATGACCATGGCGTATTCATTCAGGTCCATTGCTGAGTCCTTGAGCATTGCCCAGTCTACAGACTCCAAGCAGTCCTGTTGTTCCTCTGCCTCCCCGGACCAGCTCTGTACAGTCCTCACCACCGCTTTCTTCAGTTGCTGACTCTATGCAAGAAGTAGCAGCACCGCTAAATGGTCGGATTTCCCAAAGTGAGAGCGAGGGATAGAGCGATAGGCATCTTTGATGGTCGTATAGCAGTGGTCGAGGGTGTTTGATCTTCTGGTGCTGCAGGAGACATGATGGTGGCAGTTAGGGAGCGATTTCTTCAGGTTGGCAAGTCCCCGGCAATGGTGGTAAACGCCTCGGGGTAAGCCGTCTGATGCTTGTTGACCACGGCATGCAGCTCCCCCAGTGCCAGACAGACGTCTGCCTGGGGCGGGATGTAGACTATGGTCAGGATGATGGAGGTGAATTCCCTCAGTAGTTAGAAGGGACGGCACTTCACCATCAGATGTTTGAGGTGTGGAGAGCAGGAGTTAGATAGGACTTCCACATCTGAGCATCACACAAAGTTGATGACGAGGCAGACGCCCCCTCCTCTCTCTTTTCCCAGGTGCCAGTGTACGGTGCATACGACGGATGGAGAAACCTTCAGGCTGGACTGCTGTGTGTGGGGAGCCGGGGGGTGAGCCATGTCTCTGTGAAACAGAACACAGAGTATTCCCTCAGCTCCCTTTGGTAAAGCAGCCTTGACTTTAAGTCCTCCACTTTATTTTCAAAGGATTATATGTTGGCTAGTAGGATGGCAGGGAGAGAGGGTCAAAGTCCCCTGCTCTTCAGTCTGACCTGAAGTCCTGCCCGACAACCACGTTTCCGGACACTTTGGATGCCTCCCCGTTGTTTCCAGTTACTGTACTTACTGTACCTGCTGTTTCTGCGAGCCTGCACTGGGACGGGGATTCGCTTACAGTCAGCAGCTCCAGCTCCGTTGCGATTGGGGGTTCCCTCACAGTCGGCAGCTCCAGCTCCATTGCTACTGGGAGATCCTGCCCGTCGGCTCCGGAGGTCTTCCCGGTGTTTCCAGGTACAGTACCTGTGATCCTCAGCTGGGTTGGGTATTCTCCAACGATCGAGGGATCGCTTACAGTCAGCAACTCCCGCAGTTGCAGGAGATCGCGATATCGCTAGTGCTGTTCGATGCACTAGCAGCTTGTCCGTTACAGCGTTGATTTCTGCTGTTTCTTTGATCCAGGTAAGCTGTGAAAAACTGTATTTTATTCTGTTCTGTTGCACTGCTGGCAAAATGTCGCCACAGGCCAGCTGTTATAACCAAACTCTGCTGTTGCAACCAAACTTCTTACCCTTCAGGACTTTCACAGTTACTATTGGTCCTTTCTTGCTCTTGTGATTCGGCGCAAGCCTTCAATGTAATTATGGAGATGGAAAATTGTTACAAGGATATTTCCACATTTTGTATGTACATTACTTACCTTTGGAATACTGATGCTTTTTTCAAGATCATTTCGACAAAAGTATTTGGTGCTACCGAGTTGGTTCGGAAAACACAGTAATCCAGTTCTGATTATTTCATCTGAAGGTGAACAGGAAATTCTGGGAACCCTTGAAATTGGCAGATCCCTGCAAGAAGGATAAATTGCAATTGCAAAGTCTCCAAAATCTGGCATAACAGTTTGCTCATAGAGAAAATGATAAAATCTAAAGACACACAATTGGTTTATTCAATTATTCGTCAATTTTGAATTTTCGTCTTTGTGTGTTTATGAAAGTAAAGCTATTCGCATTGTTCATGTATCATCCTATTAGACTCACCTCGCTGGTGAAATAGTTGTAAATATTTCAGAGTATTTATTTGCTGTGGATAAATTACTAGAAAGTTCTTTCTTCCTTTTCAGTGACGATCTCTCAGAGAAGACTTCTGTAACATGAGTAAAATTTGAATATAGTGACACGTCTATTGAATATTCATTAACATTAATCTTTTCAATGTTATTCCTGGAACTTGGAGTTGGCCATGTAAAATAAATGAGCTAGGTGTCCACTAATCTACAGTTCCCAAAAATTCGCTCCAATCTCAGTTTTTAATCATTCTGCGAGATTAAATAATATCAGTTGTATTTAAAATCTTTTCTGAATTAAATAATTGCCTTTTTAATGGATCCTGGATTCATCAGTTTACACTGCACCACAGAAGTGTTAACAGCAGGTGGCTCCAATGTATAAACCATTTCCAGACTGGAAAATTGAACTTCTGGTTCTGCAAAAGCTCCTGGAAGTGGCTGGACATGGATTCTGTGGTGTTCCTTGTCGTTCTCTCAAATGTTGTTATATGGGCCAAACATAAATGTTTCCGCATAAACCTACAGCAAACTCATAGTCCTCAGTCATCTGGGGAAAGAACATGTGCAAACTCTCTCTAGTTTCTACGTTAGTTTCCCACAGCCTGACAGAATCATGTGTTTCTTGCCTTGAATGGCATTCTTCAGCTGCTAATATCCAAATTTGACAGTGTTTGGGTGTAATGATACAGTGCTATTGATCTGTTTCTCCTTCTGTATGGAGTGGTATTCCTGTCCAGTGACAGAGTAACAGCTTGTGCCACTTAATGCCAATGATATTTGTATTGCACTGATTCCAGGTAAAAGGGTGTAGGAAGGAACCGCAGATGCTGGTTTACACCAAAGATAACACACAAAATGCTGGAGTAATTCAGCGGGAGAGGCAGCATCTCTGGATAGAAGGAATGGGTGATGTTTTGGGCTGTCACCCTTCTTCAGACTGAGAGTCAGGGGAGAGGGAGACACAGAGTAAGGTGTGAAAATGAGACATCAAAGGTTCAAGAACATGTAGAATAGATCATTGTTAGCTACAAGCATACAGATATAAAATGTAATCAGGGGGACAGTCAGACTATCAGAATGAGGCCCAGTGAAAATTGGAGGAACAGCACCTCATACTTCGCTTGGGCAGCTTACACCCCAGCGGTATGAATATTGACTTCTCTAAGTTCAAGTAACCTCTCTCCATCCCTTCCCGTTCCTAGTTTTCCGACCAGTCCGACTGTCCCCCTGATTGGTGGATGCAGATATGTTAGTGGGATTTAAGAAATGTACTTACTTACTTAAGATAGGCACTTGGTTGTGCAGGTAATGGAGAGGTATGGAACACTTGTAGGAAGGGAGAAATTGAATTTGGTGCAACAGCGTGTGAAAGAGAATGTGTGAAAGATGGAACTAGGGCCCCTACTTGTGAAAGTATGTGCAGGGAACCAGCATCCAGTGAGTCAGATGACAAACCATCAAACTATTTAAACTGTCAGTTAGTGGATTATCAATTATTTTATTGTCATTCAAAAAACTCTTTGCAATGTAACTGACACTTGCATTAAAATGCTATCTTTCAACTTCATAAGTCTAAAATTACTTTCCAAATCATTGCAAAATGGGCAAATGCAGCTACGATACTGGAGAGCAATTATTAATTTCTTGTTTCTTTCTTGATAAATCTTACACAGGGCACCTTGAAGTGTCCATATGTGTTCTATTGTTTTGTCGTCACCTGTTCAATACATTTCCATTTTAACATCTATTATTCCAATATCTATGCCTCTCCAATTTTGACTCGAGTACCCTAATTTTAATCTCTGCACTACTGCAACATTTGGCAGCTGTCCCTTCAGTGCCACAGCCTCTTACATTTGGAATCCCCTCTCTGCCTGTTTGCAACCACCTTTTTTTACCCTACACGCCTAAACGTTCCTCCTAAAACTTTCCTCCAATTTTTGTTTGTGATTTGCAAGTTCTTAGATACATAGATACAAACAATCGGTGCAGGAGTAGGCCATTTGGCCCTTCGAGCCAGCACCGCCATTCAATGTGATCATGGCTGATCATCCACAATCAGTATCCCGTTCCTACCTTCTCCCCATATTCCTTGATTCCGCTAGCCCTGAGCCCTACCTAACTCCCTTTTGAATGCATCCAGTGAATCGGCCTCCACTGCATTCTGAGGCAGAGGATTCCACAAATTCACAACTCTCTGGGTTCTTGTTGCTGTTCCAGGATTTCTTCCTTTAAGCAGAAGAATAAGTAAATCTGTGTATCGATGTACACTCACTTAGTGCACTCACTAAAGGCGCCATAGCTCATACCATTTATGTATAATTGAAGCAACATTTAGTTTATGGTATTAATTTTTATACCTGCACACCTTAACCACAGATTTGCTTAATCAAAAGCAAAATGAACAAATCTACAAATATTACATGTATCAAAATGAATATTTTTCAATTTTAACCGTTTGCCTGTGCTTTGATCAAATGCAATCTGTGAGTTTAGAGTAAATATTACCTTTACTTGAATTTCCTAATCCAGGACTATTTGATTTGTAGTTTCCGGAATAACTTTGTCTATGGTGAGCTGTTCTTGATGTCTCGAATAAATTTTGTTTTGTGTGTATAGGTGGCTGTGTATCATTAGAAAAATCCATTGCATTGCCTCTATTGAAAACCAAACTTAATGTTATGGCTCACATGAAAATTACATAATAACATTCAAGATTTATCCATTTATTTAGAGTGGGCTTGTTCTTTATTGTATGTCATAAATTCTAGACTCAGTGGGCCAAAGGACCTGTTTATATGTTGTATCTTGTTAACTAAAAAAACTTAAATAAATTTGAAAATATGTATTGGCAGAGACATTTAATTTTAGTGTTGGAGCAGGAGCATGGAAAAGCTAGCCGATGGATTGCTGGAGCCAATTAATTTCAGTTTCGGAGCAGACATGGGAGAACTAAAACGCTAGCCGGTGGGTTGGTGGAGCCAGTCTCCATATTATATAACTCTATGACTTTATCAATAAGTAATATTAATTAAATATGTAATTAAATATAGATTTTACAATTGATCATATATTCAGGAACATTTTTAATATCAATTGCATCGTCGTTTTGACAAACATCTTTATGACGGATTTATGTTATTGCGGATGAACCGACCGACATCTGTTGATGCCACAGCCAGCTTGCACTGCCGCCCCTATAGCATATAGCCTGGATTTCCCACGCCACCCCTGACTCACACAGTCTCCCCTGCCGCTTACAGCCCTGGCTGGCCATGACACCACAGATGCCCACACCACCTCCGGCTCGCACCTCCTCCCCTGCTGCTTAGAGCCCCAGCTGCCCATGACACACCCAGATGCCCAAGCCACCACTGGCTTGTACCTCCTCCCCTACCGCTTACAGCCGCGGCTGCCCATACCACCCCCAGATGCCTAGCTGCCCATGCCACCCCCGGCTCGCACCTCCTCCCCTGCAGCACGCAGGTTGCACCTGCCACCACCACTACCAACCCTTACCTACACTCTGGCCACCTGTGGGCTGTAACCAATGACTCCGCCGATCCTCACCTCTCCCACAGTTGCCGGCAAGCCAGGGTCATCAACTCACCTGGATTCCCTGACACAGTTCTGAACCGAGAGTCAGAAGATGGGTCTAGACCAGAAACTTTTGCAATTTATGAATCTCAGAATTAAACACTCACTTAGTTCGTCATCTGAAGCATCATCATCTATTTGTAGCCCAGCAGACTGCCCTCTTTTGTGGTCTTTTAAAGTATTGGTGGTTAACTTAATATGTTGCATACTTCCACAATTGATAAAGGAACCAGAACATGAAGCAGGCGAAGATCTATATATTAAAATATAACAATGTCATAATAATATAAATATAACATCAATCCAAAATTACTCTTATGCTTTGATAATTTCAATCTAGGGACTGTTCTACTCGGGATATGATTTTTTTTAAAGCAATAAAATATTAATAATACCTTATTAATGAAGATGTATTTGTACCGCTTGATCTGATACTGTAGCTTTGATTTGGTGATAGAGATTCAAACGACTTCTTTGTCCTGGGGTCACTGGACACCTTAGAGAGACTTTCCTCCAACATTTGCTTGAGCTTTGCAACTTCTTGTTGCAGTTCTCGAATTTTGTCACTTATGCAGAAGATTAAGTAAATCAATATTTCTAAATACACTAGTTATATGACTGCATTAAAGGTACTATATTTAGAACATATAACATAGAATTTACTTGACAAGAATCGGCCTATAATGTCTGCACTGAAAATGATTCCAAGACCATCACTTATCTACCTGCACATTACCCATATCCCTCAATTCCCTGCCTATCCACATGTCAAAAGTCTTTTAAATGCCACTAACATATTTACTTCAACCACCACCCTTGGCAGCATGTTCCAGGAACTTACCACCTGTAAAAAGTATTGCCCCACTTATCTCCTTTGAACTTTGCTCCTCACACCTTCAACAATTTATGTATAATTGAAAAACATTTAATTTGTAGACCCATTTCTACATCTGTCCACTTTAACAGTGTTTTTGTTCAAGTAAAAAAGTAAAATGCACAGATCTCCAGACATTACAATTAGCACAGCAGGTTCACAAAATCATAACATTAGCAGAATAATGTTTAGACCCTTAATTAAGTAATCCAGAATGACCTTATATACGTCTATCTGAAGCATTTAATTGCTTCTTAAATGACCCCAGGTGTATCTTTACACAGCTCTGCTCAGTCCATTCCGGATATCAATAACATGATACATTAATTCAGAGCATCTTTTCTGATACAAATCCTAATTTGTTTTATTAAGTAGGTATCTTCCTTTCCCAACTCACACAATTTGGTTTATGCTATTATTCCAGATCAGCTTTATTCGTTTCACTTACAATCCTAAGCATTTCTATAAAACCACCTCTTCTTAATTCAGGGTTAGAATTAGAATCTTTTCATCCTATTGTTATACCTCAGATCTCTAATAGTGGAGATTAGTCTTGTTTGCGAGCATTAAATGCGAGTATTCCCTTTGCCAAAATCTTGTGCTATCAGTAGCTCTCCCCCACACGGCATTATGCTTCAGTTGATGTTACTTTTTTCAAACAAACTGTGATACATTCTTAGCTATGACATGAACTCCCACTTTCCAATTATAAAAACTCCATTGATTACAGTTCAAATTGCACAGCATTCTTTAATTAGGGGTTATATTTAGAATACAGATTACATTATGATTTTATCTGCACCTTTTTTAAACATTGTGCATCAAAGAAAATAAGCACAAATGTAGTTACGCAAATATACATATAGAGTTTCAAACTGTATACATATCCATTCAGATGCAGAAGCAATGAACTGCAGATGCCGGTTTCCAAAATGCCCAAATTGCTGGAGTAACTCAGCTGGTCAGGCAACATCTCTGGAGAACGTGGATAGATTGCATTTCAGGTTGGGACCCCTATTCAGACTGATTGAAGGGGGGGGAGGGGCAAGACAGGTGGAAGAGAGGAGGGGCAGGACAAAGTCTGGTAGGTAATAGATGGATAAAGGTGCAGGGGGGTTTTGATAGACAAATGTTTGGACAAAGGCCAGAGATGACAAAAATAGGTGTGCGACGAAAGGATTGAAGAGTTGTGAAGATAGAGGAAGGAATGTAGCTGGAATGGGAGGGGAGAAGTAGGTTGAGTCCAGGTGGGGCAGAAGAAGAGGGAGGGAGCAGGTTGTAGTTACATAAAATTGGAGAATTCAATGTTTATAACATTGGCTGGTAAGCTGCCCAAGCAGAATATGAGGTGCTGTTCCTCCAGTTTGCATGTGGCCTCACTCTGGCAATAGAGGAGGCCCAGGAGAGAAATGTCAGTATCGGAATGGGAAGTGGAGTTCAAATGGGAAGTGCAGTTCAACCAGGAGATCCAGTAGGCCTTGGTGGACCGAGTGCAACTGTTCGGCAAAACGGTCGCCGAGTCTACATTTGGTGTCACCGATGTACAGGAGAAGATATCGGGAACAATGGATGTAGCATATGAGGTTAGAGGAGGTGCACATGAACCTCTGCCTCGCCTGGAAGGATTCCTAGGTTCCCTGGATGGGGGTGTGAGAGGAAATAGAGGGATAGGTATTACATCTCCTGTGATTGGAGGGAAAAACACCTGGAGAGGTAGGTGGTTTGGGTGGGAAGGGATGAGTGCACTGCGGAGTTGTGGAGGGAGTTGTGAATATGGAAGGCAGAAAGGGGTGAGTATGGGAACAATATATCCTCAAATGTATCCTCATGCTATGTTGAAACTAATGTAAGCAATGGATAAAGTGATTTCTGTAATATACAATATGAACATCTTTGCTTTGCTGTGAATGTATATCTATCAACATGTTTTTATATGCATCAAATCATTGGTAATAATTGCAACTAGACTTTAGTCAATATCATTCTATATATATATTCTTACATATTTAGAATTATATATTGATAAAATTATAAATATGTAAAAATAATGGATCTTATATTGACTAAAAACAAGGTCTGTATAATATATCTGATATATATTTCTAACACCGCAAGGGACATGGGCCAAACACAAGCACATTGTTCTAGTGCAGATGGGGCATCTTAGTTGTCATGGGCATGTTGGGCCAAAGGCAGTAATTCCATGCTGCATGACTCTACGATTATGATCAATTTTAAATTCCGATAAAATCCTACTTACTTTCTTACAGAACATGGCTTAGATAAACTTTCAATTCCCTCTGTGTCACCTGTGGTCTGCTGTAGGGATGGTCTAGGAATGCACTGTTGATGGTTTGGTAATGGTATGTGATCATCTGAGTACATGGAAAGATGATCCAATTGCAGGAATGCATCCCCTAGAATATTAAGTGAAACTGATTTCCAGTTCAATATTACAATATAAGTTGTTAATATGCAGCATTGAAGATATAGTGTTGCAGAAAGCTGACATGCTAATGGGATATGAAAATATAATTGCTGAATATTCTTAGGACTTTTCCACTCCTCTTTAGGATCAGATAATCTAATTCCATGCTACCGTTGTAGTGGAAATTATTTATTCACCACTTTTGATAGTGTTTCAATCTAATGTCACTCTTCATGGGTTGAAATGCAAGAGTCTTTCAAACAAATAATTAGTGTAGGTATTTAATAGTAAACAATCATTGCAAAATGAAAATATTACTGACAACTAGGATACACTTGCTACAATAAAAAATTGTATAACATGAAATTTCCACATTCATTTTGCCATGTTAGTATATTAGTTTAAAAAATATACTAGTTGTAAGGTTGTCTTAAAGATTTAAAAGAGAATATGCAATGGTTGTTTGATAAGCAATGGATTTTTGATTATCCATTACATATTGTTAAACACAGATTGAATGTTCTTATATATTTGTAGAAATTAAGTAGGAAACTTAAATGTATATCCTTGACAAATTGTATCATATGGTTTCCTTGATGCAGCATGCTAATGGCAATTTTTGAAACATTTACTGTACAGAAAAGGATTGCAAATCTTTCTGTAATATACCTGATAAAGATAATTGATTGTTCCAAAACAATGTATCAAAAAAACATCAGCAGACTAATTAACAGTGCATCAAAAAATTACATATGATTGTCACAATCAAAAATTACCTTATTTTTGCTCTATTACCTTGTTTTTCTGGAAAATCAACTATACCAATGGTGGGCTTATGCCAGTTGAATGGAGTGGTGCAGCCCGATGGACCATCAGGTATATTTTCATCATTGTGCAAGTATGAAGGCTCATTTCCATTATGTATTATTGGCTTTATGTAAGACATAGATTCACAGGAGCTTGTGTTTCTGAATAAAATATGAAAAAGTCAGACTAAAAAATGTAGTGTGATTAATTTTCCACTATTTGAAAACTTGACATGTCAGATGTACTAATCTAGACCTTCTAGTCATTTTACTTACTCGAGGATCATTTTATTTTACAATAATCTACAAAAAAATCATTATTCTACATTTTAAACATTTTGTCAGTTTTAAAAATGGATTGCAGCAGGGTCGATCTTGTCCTGCCAAGATTTTTCCCTCCCTTTGTCTTTTATTCTTGGCTGACAGCATCAAGTAGCACCAAACTGATCCAAAGGAACCAATGGGTTTCCTCAGGAAGCTGGACATGCAACGACAGATGTTAGAAGTATTCAGATGCAATTTGAGGTTTAATTTTGGAAGAGGCTGCATCACCTGGCTTCTGGTAAGTAGCCTAAAGGACCTGTCCCACTTCGGCGACTTTTTAGGTGAGTGCAGGAGACTCTGCTCTCGCCTCATGAACGCCACATGTTTGCTGGTGGTCTCTGGTGAGTCTCCTTCATGGTCGTGAGGAGTTCCCGCATTCTGGGAACTAGTCGCAGCCTCAGCATGGTCGCAGTAAATCCTTCAACATGTTGAAAACATTTGGTCGCCATGGAAAAAATCGATACTTTTGTGGGGTCGCCATGTCGTTGCAGCCGTAGGTAGTTGAGGTAGTTTGAGGTAGCCATAGGTAGTTTTAGTTCATCTCTTTTGCTGACTGGGCATTTTCATTGACTCATTGGGGAAAAACAACGTAAGCACGAGTTTTCAGAAACAAGGAAAACCGACCGGTAATGTTAAATGCCTGCTAAACTTCACAAATGTGTATGGTTTATTAAAAGTTGTTTAGCTTCTTAAAAGTGTCTCCACTCCTTCTCCCCCCTTTTCCCCCATTCTTCTTCCCTTCTCCTCTCCTCTCCCCGCTCTTTTAAAGGACTTATCGTACACTGTGCTAGCCATCTATAACCTTCCTGTTCATCATGGTGTGTGTCTGTATTACTTTGGCTTTGCACCGTGTGAATTTCAGACAGCGCTTCCCCGCTTTCCCTGGCCCTCGCCTTTGCGATGTGTGTGTTCCACTCTGACGGTTGCCATTCCAGTTTGTGGTTTTTCAGGCGAGTGCCGCGAGTTTGAAGGTCGCAGGCAATCCGCTGAAAAGTCGCCTAAGTGGAACAGGCTCTTAACAATCACTTTGACAGTCTAAGTCACATTCACTCAAAGTCTGGAATATTGGAGGCGTATTACTGAAAGTTAGTGCGTAGCTACAAATAAAGAAAATATTTTGTTTTACATTCAAAAGATTGGACATTCTAAAAAATTGGAGCTTTTGGGTTTCAGTGCCTTGGGCAGCCTTTATCTGGAGTACAGCCTTCAATCTTGGACACAAACCTCAGGAGAAGTGTATTGGCTCTGCAAAATTACCTGGATGATAACAATGTTTATTGGGCTAAATAAATGGGCACTATGTGTTGTGGACATGCCAAAGTGTGATCCATTTGAGTTATTTATAAACGAGACAAAGCAATTCGAAGGGTGGTAAATGAAAATGTGTTTCCTCTTCAGATGGAAACCAGATGTTCTGATTGAAGTTGAGCAATGCAGTAATGTAACACAAAACACTTTATTATACATATATTGATTGAGATTAGAGTTCGCTTTCCACGACGACAAAGGATCATAGACCAATTAACTTGTTCAAGATAGATTGAATGATTTTTGCACAATACTGGTGTCTTGATCGAGCAATGGATAAATGGAGTTAAATAAAAGATTTAACGCAATCTAATTATAAAGTTGAATAGTGAAATTTCCTCAAGGTATGCCTACTTTAAAAAAGTAATCCTCTCCCCAACGGGAGTTCTGAAACCCTGTCTCACTGTTCCCCCTTTGTGATTCCACCTGTTACCTGCACAGCTTTGTCCCCCTATTTTGCAGCTTTCTCATTCCTACTACAATTGGTCTGAAGAAGGGTCACAACCTGAAATGTCACCTACCCATGTCCTCCAGAGATGCTGCCTGACCCATTGAGTTACTCGGGCACTTTATGTTTTTATTTGTAAACCAGTATCTGCAGTTCCTTGTGCCTATGTTTTACTGCTCTCCTACAAATTCTCAAGGAATGCCTACTTTGAAAAAAATTATTCTCCTCCCTCTAACGGGGGTTCTGTGAGACCCTCTCTCACTGCTCCTCCTCAGTGATTCCACCCATCGCTTCAGGCTTTGTCCTGCCCAATCGCTTTCAGCTTTCTCCCTCCACTACAATTAGTTTGAAGAAGGTCCTGACCCGAAACGTCACTTATTCATGTCCTCCAGAGATGCTATCTGACCCGCTCAGTTACGCCGGCACTTTGTGTTTTTTGTTACTCACCCCCATATCCCTTGATTCCCTTCGTACCTAAAATTCTATTGACCCGAATATACTTAATATCTGAGCAACCACAGTCTTCTGGGGTAGTGAATTCCAAAGATTCACCACCATCTGCGTGAAAAATAAATTCTCATTTCACCCATTAATGGTTTAATTTGAATCCCCAGTTCTAGACAGCCCCATCAATAACTTTCCTGCCTCTGCCCTGTAAAACTTTTGCAATTTCAATTGGTGGTTTGAATGGGAAAGGATGTGAGTCAATGAGCTATGGAAGGGATGGTTCTTGCAGAAGGCAGGAAGGGCTGGAGATGGGAAGCTGTGATTAGAGGTGGATCCCTGAGGAGATGACAGAACTGTCTGAGGATAATGTGTTGGATGTGAAGGCTGGTGAGTTGAAAGGTGAGCACCAGGGGAACTGTGTCTATGTTTCATCTAGGCAGAGGGAGAACAAGAGCAGAACTACAGGACGCAGAGGAGACAAAGACATATTAGAGGGATATAGGCTAAACGCAGGCAGTTTAGTGTAGAAGAGGCATGTTGGTCAGCATGGGCGAGTTGAGCCAAAGGGCTTGTTTCCACGCTGTATTACTCTATGACTTTCTCATAGGGTTATTGTGATGGGTAATTTTAACTTCCCCGATATTGACTAGGACTTACTCAGGGCAAGAGGATTAGACAGGGCAGAATTTGTGAGGCGTATCCAAGAAGGTTTCCTCAAACAGTATGTGAGTAGTTCGATTCAGGGGGAGACCATACTTGGAATCGGACGTAGGTGAGATACTAAACCAGTACTTAGCATCATATTATGCATGACATGCATAATATATGCATGACATGCATAATATATGCATGACATGCATAATATATGCATGTTATAAAGAAGAAGGTGAACAGGGAGGAGGTAGGACCGCTGAAGGATAAAAATGGGAATTTATGCTTGGAATCGGACGATGTAGGTGAAATACTAAACCAGTACTTTGCATCATGTATTGGGAAACTCGTGTTATGGTGGTAGAGCATTTTGGAGACAGAGATCACAACTCCATAAGTTTTAAGATTATTTTGAATGGGGACAGGTTTGGATATTGGGGGAAAGTACTTAATTGGGGCAAGGCAGATTACAATGTCATTGGGTGAGGGTAGATTGGGAGCAGTTGCTATTGGGTAAGTCCACAGGTAACATGTGGGAGTAGTTTAAAGGTCAGCTGATCAAAGGGCAGGATCAGCATGTCCCAGCAAGGAAGAAGGATAAGAACAGCAAGGTACGGGAACCATGGATGATCAAGGAGGTTGGTCAAGTAGAAAAAGGAAGCATATGTCAAGTTTATGAAGGTGGCATCAGAGGAATATCAAACGAGTAGGAATAAACTCATGCGGCTGATTAAAAGGACCAAAAGAGGCCATGAAATGTCATTGGCTAAGGAAAAGTCAAGGCTTTTTATATGCATATTATAAAGAAGAGGGTGAACAGGGAGGAGGAAGGACCGCTAAAGGATAACGGTGGGAAACTATGCTTGGAATCGGATGATGTAGGTGAGATACTAAACCAGTACTTTGCATCAGTATTCACTGAGAAGGACTTGGAGGACTGTGAGATCAGTGTGGAAAGTACAGATATGCTTGGGGTGACATTTCCGGTCGGGACTGAAAGTCACGGGAAAAGGAAAACGAGAGATATACACAATTATGTAGAGACATATGGAACAAATGAATGAAAGATATGCAAAAAAATAACAATGATAAAGGGAAGAGGTCATTGTTAGCTGTAGCTAACCGAACGAAACCTGGTGTGACTTGTTTGGGGGAGGGATGGACAGAGAGGGAATGCAGGGGCTACTTGAAGTTAGAGAAATCAATATTCATACTCCTGAGTTGTAAGTTTCAAGAGTATTGAATTAGCATATGCACTGACAACATAACGATGAAAGTATTACTTACGCAGCATAACAGGCCAGTAAACATAATACATGAAAATAATATAATAAACAAAACTAATTAAATTAATAACCACAATATTAGGTGCAAAAAAATCCCCATTGTGCAATGAAAGACATGGAAGTACATTAAGCGAAAGAGGGTAACTAGAAAGAGTATAGGGCCCCTCAGAAAAAAAGTGATCATCTATATTTGGAGCCACGGGCGATGGACAAAGTCCTCAATGAGGAATTCTCCTTTTTACCATGGACAAAAACATGAAAGCTATAGAACTTGGGACTGTTAATGGAGATGTCTTGAGGACAGTCCATATTACGGTCAAGGACACGCTGGACATCCTAAGGTATATGAAGTTAGATACATCTCCTGGGCCTGATCAGATATATCCAAGGAAGCTGGAGATGAAATTGTGGAAGCTCTAGATGAGATTTATGAATCAACATTAGGCATGGGTGAGGTGCCAGATAACTTCAGTTGATTGGTTGATGTTGTGCCTCTATTTAAGAAGGGGTACAAGGAAGAGCCTGGGAACTATAGACCAGTGAGCCTAACATCTGTAGTACGCTAGTTACTGGAGAAGATTCTGAAAGATAAGGTATACAAGCATTTGGATGGACAGTGGCTGAGTAGGAATAGTCACTGATTTTGTACGTGTAAGATTGTGTCTTACGAATTCGATTGGATTTTTTGAAGAAGTAAGCAAAAAGGTTGGCGAGCGCAAGGTCATAGACATTGTCTGTATGGACTTGAACAAGACACTTCATAAGGTTCCACATGATAGGGTGCTCTGGAAGGTTAGATCGCATGGGATCCAAGGAGTGGATAGTGGATACTAGGTTGGCTTCATGGATGGAAGCAGAGGATGGTGGTAATAGTTTTTTGGCCTGGAGGCCTGTGACTAGTGGTTTACGTCAGGGATTGGTGCTAAGCGCATTGATCTTTGTGGCTTATATCAACGATTTGGATGAGAATGTACAAGGCAAGATTAGTAAGTTTGCAGATGACACTAACATTGGTGGTATTGTAGACAGTGAAGATGATTATCAAAAATTACAACACAATCTTGATCATTCGGGCAAGTGGGCTGAGGAATGGCTAATGGAGTTTATTACAGATGAGTTCAAGGTGTTGCATTTTGGGAAGTCAAGCCAGAGGAGGACCTTCACAGTGAATAGTAGGGCCCTGGGGAATGCTGCAGAGCAGAGCGATCTCGGAGTACAGGTACATACTTTCCTGAAAATGGCATCACTGGTAGAAAGGGTGTTCAAGAAGCCTTTTGGTGCATTGGTCTTCATCACTGACTTTGAAGAGACTGAGGGACTCGGCTACAGGAAGAGATCAGGCAGGCTTGGACTTTATTCCACGCCGACAATCAATCAACTCTAGTTCTGACATCAGTCTGAAGAAGGGTCTCAACCCAAAACATTGCCTATTTCCTTTGCTCCATCGATGCTGCCTCACCCGCTGAGTTTCTCCAGCATTATTGTCTACCTTCGATTTTCCAGCATCTGCAGTTCCTTCTTAAACCCTAGTTCTATGTTATCCCACTTTCTCATCTACTCTCTACACAGTACTTCTTTGGAGTGTGGGAGGAAACTGGTGAGCTAATTTACGGAGCCAACAACCTTGCACGTCTTTGAGATGTGGGAGGAAATTAGATCATCTGGAGGAAACTCACGCGGTGACAGAGAGAACGTGCAAATTCCACAGACTAGGGCCAGGATCGAATCCGGCCTCTGCACAGTGAGGCTGCACCTCTCCCAGCTGTGCCACCATGCCGCCCCTGTACACAGTTCTCTTATGTATCTTTTCCCCTTTTTGACCTTGCTTTAATTAATATCCATGTCCATGCAACCAATGACATAGTACATTTTTTAAAATGAACTATTATTTACCTTTGTGGAATGTGACTGTTTGTATCTTCCCGTAAGAGTAAATTGGTGTTCACTTTTGTCATCGACTCCAAATGAAAACAGTTTTGTTTTGCACTCGTTTCATTCAGTAAGCTGCCCACTTGTGCTTCCCTTGATACCTCTTGGGCAATGGCATTCATGGGGCACTTTATTGTTAAAGAAAAAGTAAGATTACTCCACTTTTAGATTACTCAAATGTAGTGCAAACCTGAAAGCATTTCTGGCTTTCATTCTGCCCTCTAAAGAACAAGGAGTGATGAAAATGTCACAGGACCCATCAAGTTTGCAAAATACATTTAATAAATTAACTCCAGCATTACAGAATCCAAACTATTTTTCTTTACAAAAAGATAAATCTCAGATGTCCCTTGATACATGCTGTTTATCTGGTCATTTAAATAATTTTCGTAAAATTATCATATTTAGAACTCTGAATTTGAGTTCCTTGCCTTCTGATTAACAAGAGGATTTAATGATATAACATTTACCTCAGAATAATCACCAAATCTTGAAATCAGCCTAGGAATGGAGAGTGGACTAAGTGTACAGATGGAACTGTGTAGGCTTGATTGATGACAAATATCTGCATCGAGTTTTTCTTTTATATTTTCCAGTGCCATTCCTATTTTAAATATTTCCCCCTCAATTTCTCTGGCGATTTAAAAAAAAAGGTGACAATCTATTTTTTAATTGGATTTTTTTTCCATCAATCAGAATATGTCATTTCTTTTAATGTCAATATACAGAATCAGCACCAAACACAATCAGTGCATCTGGAACAGGTGAATCCAGGTCAAAAACAGAACATTCTTCTCTAAAAATGGTCCGCAAAAAGAGTTTCAGCAAGATATGGTCCTCTCTATTTATCTCAAAATTCAAGTTTCACTGTACCTTAATTGGTACATGTGACAATAAACTGACCTTTGAAAATATTTTTCATTTTTTAAAGAGCAAATTTCTTCTTTTCCATTATAAATATGAATTTGGTGTCATCCACATGCAATCTGCAGCAAGGAAGCTAATAAATTGGATTGAATAATCTTCAGAGAGGATAATGCAGGGAATAAGAAGAATAAACAATCAAATTGACTTTAAATGAAGAATAAATGTTTAAATTGTCATGGAAATGAAAAAAATGGTGTGAATACACCAAATGAGAAACTTAATTTTTTTTTAATGTATTTTTGTTGAACAATAGTATTAATTATTTAAAGGTACTGAGACTCAACTTTGAATTTTTTTTTTCAAAACCAAAAAGATTGTCTAGCTGTAAAATGCTATTTTTTTTAAGCTCAGTTAATCATATTGAGTCTTCATCTTTTCTGAGTAAGGTTGACAATTTAGGCAGTTTTTTGCTGGAAATGGTTCATTTAGGTTCTTGATTCTATATTTCACGACTGAACACCAAACTAAAGAGAGTTCCATGATAATCAGACTTTTGAGATTGGGATTTCAAAGGTTAACTTGTTTTGATGTGCAAGAAATCATTTCATTTGTTCTTCAAAAATATTTGACCATTTGGGGGAGTTGGGGGAGTCCAGAACAAGGGGTCACAGTCTGAGGATAAGGGGGAATTCCTTTAGGACCGAGATGAGGAAAACATTCTTTACACAGAGAGTGGTGAGTCTCTGGAATTCTCTGCCACAGAAGGTAGTTGAGGCCAGTTAATTGGCTATATCTAAGAGGGCGTTAAATGTGGCACTTGTGGCTAAAGGGATCAGGGGATATGGAGAGAAGGCAGGTATGGATTACTGAGTTGGATGATCAGCCATGATCACATTGAATGGTGGTGCAGGCTCGAAGGGCCGAATGGCCTACTCCTGCACCTATTTTTCTATGTTTCTATGTTTCTATTTGCTCAAATGAAGTAAGTGAAAAAAGGTTGACAATGATAACATAATTAAATCTTAATTTCACTCCAACAGGAGTTTCTACATTCTTACAAACAAATGTACAGTTAGAGAAAGTGTATGTAATCTAAGACAAATTTAACCATGATCTCCTCTAATGTAATATTTAGGATTTACAATTCTAATGATCTCTATTTCAATTCTGTTACTTAAATAACAAGTTCACTCCCAAACAAAAACTCCAAAGAGGATACTTACAGTGAAACTGGATTTTGTCAAAATCATAATTAACACATTAAATAAAATTCTCGTGAGTGTTAAATCCCATTTATTTATATCTAACCTATCGGGGTCAAATTCCCCAACAGTAGTATCTTTTCCCCAATAGCTGCGATGTTGTAAGTTGCGGTATTCATCTTTAGTTGCAATATAGATCCTTTCTAGTTTGTCTTGGCCATTTCTCAGTTCCTTCAATTCCTGTTGTATGGATATTCACAATTAATATTTGTACATATGATACAGATTAGTTTAATTTAGAGATACAACATGGAAACAGGCCCTTCGGCCCACCTAGTCCACGCCGAGCAGTGATCCCCACACACTTACACTATCCTACACAGACTAGGGACAATTTAACTTTAGAACATGCCAATTAGCCTACAAACCAGTACATCTTTGGAGTGTGGGAGGAAACCGGAGATCCTGGAGAAAACCCACACGGGTCACGGGGAGAACGTACGGACAAGCACCCCTAATCAGGATCAAACCGGGTCACTGGCGCTGTACTGTGAGCCACCATGCCGCCCTTACGATTACTGCTCTCATTTCCATTTGCCAATTATATAAAGATCCTTTTTTTATATCCACAGGGTGAGAAGCAGATCTTCTATCTTTTCCATCCTTACCTTCACCAAGATTTATGCTTTATAAAACAAGAGAATATCGTGGACCATAACGTTGTATTTTATCTATGCTATGTTACTGCATAAAAATAATATGGCTATTAGTAGACTACTTTATTTCATCTTGCAGGCCACACAGAGAGTAGTGGGTGCCAGGAACACATTGCCATTAGCGGTGATGGAGGCAGATATGATACGAATAGTGGCATTTAAATAGGTATATGGATATGCTGTGATCCGAGGGACATGGATAACATGCAAGCAGAGGGGATTTGTTTAATTTGGCATCGTTTGAAATGGACATTGTGGGCTGAGACACCCATTTCTGTATTTTTCAATGATCTATTTTGTTTATGTTATTTAAGGTGTGTTGCCAAGAACAAATATTTTTAAAGAGGAATTAATTTCATTTAAGTGAATACAAATTAATAACTGAAGAAAATTCACTACAATATAAATTAATAATTCTTAGAACAATGCCAAATGTATTTTAGGGTAACAATTCCAATATTCTTCATGGCTGACAGGGTGAAATAAAATTCAGAAAAATATTATTTTGTTTCAAAATTTTGAAAATCAAAATACTTTTTATTCCAACATATTGGAAAATGTAAAGACTTTACCTGCTGTTTAGCTTCCACAGGAACCAATTCAGAATTAAAGTAATTCTTGAAGTCTTCAACCTACAGTAGTCAGCAATCATATAATAAATGAAAAACATTAACTCAAAGGAATGAACCAGAATTTTATGATTATTTCAAAGTATAGGTAAAGTCATACAGAATGAAAACAGGCCCTATGGCCCAACTTGGATATGCCACCAAGCACCTTCAGTGAGTGACAGGGCCCTGGGGAGTGCCATAGAGAACAGGGATCTAGAAATGCAGGTACATAGTTCCATAAAGTGGTGTCATATGCCCCATCTAAACCCACCTACCTACATTTGGCCATTATCCCTCTAAACCGTGTGTAGGTAGGAACTGCAGATGCTGGTTTAAACCTAAGATAGATACAAAAAAACTGGAGTTACTCAGAGGGACAATCAGCATCTCTGAAGAGAAGGAATGGGTGACGTTTCAGGTTGAGACCCTTCTTCAGATTGGTTAGGGATAAGGGAAAGTAGACATATAGACAATGTGGAGAGATACAGAACAATGAATAAAAGATATGCAAAGAAGTGATGATGTCCAGCAACCGGGGGATCAGGTAGGTTCAGGCAGGCTGAGCGAAGGTGTTCCGCGAAATGATCGACCAGCCTACGTTTGGGCTCGCCAATGTATAAGAGTCCAAGATACCTCAAATGCCGTTTGTCCCTTTAATGACTTCCGCTTTCCGAGCCCCCACTCCCTCATCTCTACTATGTACGTTCAGTCACTCTGCACCTTCATCCCCCACCAGGATGGCCATAAAGCCCTCCGTTTCTTCCTCGACGTCGCATACAACACATAATCCTCAAAATGTCCGCCACCTCCAACGGGATCCCACCACTAGCTACATTTTCCCATCGCCACCCCTTTCTGCCTTCCAGAGACCACTCCCTCCGCAACTCACTGGATAACTCATCCCTTCCCACCCAAACCAACTCCTACCCAGGTACCTTCCCCTGCACCTGCAGAAGATGCAACACCTGTCCCTATATCTCCTCCCTTAACTCTGCCCAGGGACCCGACAGACCTTTCAGGTTAGGCAGAGGTTCACTTGAACCTCCTCCAACCTCATCTACTGAATCCATTGTTCAAGATGTGGACTCTTATACATTTACAAGACCAAACGTAGACTGGGCCACTGTTTCGTGGAACACCTTCGCTCAGCCCGCCTGAACCTACCTGATCTCCTGGTTTCTGGACACTTTAATTCTCCTTCCCATTCCTACACAGACCTTTCTGTCCTGGGTCTCCACCATTGTCAGAGTGAGGCTAAACGCAAATTGGAGGAACAGCATATCATATTTCGATGGGCAGCTCACAGCCCAGTGGTAAGAATATTGATTTCTCTCACTTCAGGTAGCCCCGGCATTCCCTCTCTCTCTCTCTATCCCTCCCTCATCCTAGTCCCACCAGCTTCTCGCTTTCACCCAACAGACAGCTAACAATGGCCTGTTTCCTTTATCATCGTTACTTTTTTGCATATCTTTTATTCATTGTTCTTTATATCTCTACATCGTCTATATCTCTTGTTTCCCTTATCCCTAGCCAGTCTGAAGAAGGGTCTTCACTCGAAACATCACCCATTCCTTCTCTCCAGAAATGCTGCTTGTCCTGATGAGTTACTCCAGCTTTTTGTGTCTATCTTCCCTCTAAACCTTTCCTATTCATGTACTGCATTAAATTATTTGAAGGAGTGGGTGAAGTACATAAAATGCATAACAATAGATATGTCATTTTAAAATAAATCTTTATTACGTCAGAAATTCAAAACTGGTTTGAGTATTGCTGTTGTCTACTCTGTTAAGAAAGTTGTATTAGGTTTTCTGCCTGAACGTGCATTAAAATTGACGTTGAGTCCATTAAATATTTATCATGATTTTCTTATTCAGGACATACAAAATAATTCAAGTTTGCCATCTTCTTGAGGAGCATATGTACATGCCCAAGATATTATGTTGTGCACACTGTTCATAATCATATTCATATAATTTCTTGAGGGAGTAGATATCATGCATCTGAATTTATTTTTATAAGGAACCCAGAGTTTCAGATAGGTTTTTTTGATATGTGTTCAGAACAGCAGGGTTAAAATGTCTCCAATATAATGGACATAATTATGACTTACAAGGTTATCACACACATTTGACAATACACAATAGACAATAGGTGCAGGAGTAGGCCATTCAGCCCTTCGAGCCAGCACCGCCATTCAATGTGATCATGGCTGATCATCCCCAATCAGTACCCCGTTCCTGCCTTCTCCCCATATCCCCTGACTCCGCTATCTTTAAGAGCCCTATCTAGCTCTCTCTTAAAAGTATCCCGAGAACCAGCCTCCACCATCCTCTGAGGCAGAGAATTCCACAGATTCACAAATCACTGTGTGAAAAAGTGTTTCCTCATCTCCGTTCTAAATGGCTTACCCCTTATTCTTAGACTGTGGCCCCTGGTTCTGGACTGCCCCAACATGTTTCCTGCCTCTAGCGTGTCCAAACCCTTTATAATCTTATATGTTTCAATAAGATCCCCTCTCATCCTTCTAAACTCCACAGTGTACAAGCTCAGCCGCTCCATTTTCTCAGCATATGACAGTCCCGCCATCCCGGGAATTAACCGTGTAAACCTACTCTGCATTCCCTCAATAGCAAGAATATCCTTCCTCAAATTAGTGGACCAAAACTGCACGCAATACTCCAGGTGTGGTCTCACTAGGGCCCTGCAGAAAGACCCCTTTGCAAAGAAATTTCAAGACAGCCATGTGAAAAATATTGTAAAAATATAAATCTTCGTAATGGAAATGTATTCTCTGAAATTGTCCAAATTCTTTTCAATTTTGAAGAGAAATGACTGTGACAATTTCCCTGTCTACAATCACTAGGTGCATAGCTTTGGGGTTATTATTGTCACACGGACCGAGGTACAGTGAAAAGCTTTGTTTTACATGTTATCTAAATAGATCATATATATCATACATAGATGCAAATTTAACTGTAATTCCTCTAAAGTAGAAAATAAGGCAAAATATAGTGACAGAAGATAGTTGTTTGGAAGAAAATATTCTTTACTATTTGAAAATGGAATCCACTGTACTGAACAAAAAGACTCGCTCCACTGTTCGAGTGATTTCCAAGGAAGCAAACTGCTGCTCAAGTTTATGATTTAAGCTTTTGTTAAATGTTTATTTCAAGAGACTCCTGCATTTTTGCTTCCTGCAGATGTTTAGATAATAAAATGGACAGTAATCAAAGTTTCTGATAATGTTTTATCACTTAACAGAAATATCTACGCAATTAAGATCAACATAAGGTGAAAGCAAAAATGGCAATAAAGTACTGAGCACTTCAGGTAGCATTAGTGGGGAAAGAGTCAATGAAACATTAATTCTGTTTCTCACCTCAAGGATACTATCTGAAAAGCGAGGTGAAACAACATTTTCAGTCTTTCTTTCAGGTTTAGAACATCTGCACTATTTTACATTCATGCAACTTATCAAGTGCTTTAGGTTCCATTGAATTTTCAGCCTAATGTTTAGTTAAGAGATCCATTTAAACAGCCCTTTGGCCCAAATCCACGCCGACCATCGATCACCCGTTCTTACTTGTTCTACGTTATCTCATGTTCGCACTGACTCACTACACACTAGGGGCAATTTACAGAGGCCAATTAACCCACAAACCTTTGCGATGTGGGATGAAGCTGATCCACATAGTCACATGGAGAACATGCAACTTCACACCAAAGATCCTATAGCGAGCAAGATAGTCCACTCAACAAAAAAGACGTAGTACGGTCATGGGCAGATTCAAGTGTAATTTAAGGCCCTATTTCCGTAACCGGCTTCCATCTCCGCACCAAAGATCCCATAGGATAATAGTGGTAAAAATCTTCTAATTTTCAGAATTTTAATTTATTAACACAAACTGATCCCCCGCAACGTTGATTACACTGCGAGTCGGGTCGGGTCCAGTTACGGAAATGGATGAAAAAAAGGCCCACTTTCCGTTCCGTTCCATCGCGTACTACATGTCAGCCCATTGCATTTAGCAGGAGTGGTCTATCTTTCTCCGCTATAGGATCTTTGCTCCACACTGACAGCATCCGAGGTCAGAACCAAACCTGGATCTTTGGCACTGTGAGGCAACTGCTCTATCAGCTGCGTCAATGTGCTATTTTCCTTGTGAAATGCTAATATATAAAGCAGTTTATGCTCCTTGATTTTACGTCTCCTTTTATATATTTTTCGGCATGAATAAGTTAATTTGTTCAATGAAATTTATAGTTTAATCCATACTGAATTTAATTTGTACATGGATATTTAAAATACTGCTTAGATGTCTTTCTCGGACATTAGAGTCAGGCGTCTATTGAGGAAAAAATAAACAATAGGCATAATGCAAGCAATTAGAGCAACTAAAGCAACAAATATTTAATATATGCTGAATACACTAATAATATTTGATACTTTAGTAAATATAATTGTGGACACGCAATGAAGGTCAATTACAAATTTATTTTAGTGTAAGATTCCAGTCTCAAAACAGTTCCTTTGGGAAAATAAATTGAAAGGATATAGTCCTGTAAACTGATGCCTTTTGAAATTAAAAGGTGTTAGTTCATTCTACATGTAATACGAGATAGTGATAGTGTTTGATCTCCTTCTCATGCCCTTGGGATAGAGGTTAACCTACTTCTCTGGTTTTGTGGGTTCTAATGAGGCCAATGTGGGAACCACAGATGCTGCTGCAAATAGGGCATGCAGGTGTGCAGTTCATACAGTGGTGGTTTCCACCACTACTTAAGACAATCCTCTGTATGTTCCCAACGCAAGGCCTCAAGGTTCTCAATCATCTAAATAGTAGAAGGAACATTCAGGATGGAATTATGAACCGGAGAATACTAGCTATCAGTGGGAATGTTGCATGCATTTTGGATCAACTTAATAATTATGGGAAGTGCGAACTAAGATGAAAATGTTACATTACACTAGGTAAAACGTTCTCCTGAAATCTATTCAGTAACTTCTTCTTTACTCCTATCACCAGACATACATTGAAACATGACTTACTATTTTTGTTTTTGGTACAGTATGAAGAGTACTGGTGAACGGATTTTTTTTAACAGTATGAAACCATTATATTTGCTCAACTGCCACTAAAGGTAGCTACCTATGAATTTTGACAATAACTTTGTGGAGTTGCAAGTAAAATTATGTTATATTAAAACAGGATGAGATAAAAAACTTTGCAAATTGAAATATAACTTCTAAGCAGCTTCTATTGTATTTAAACAATGTTATAAATTAGTAATATAGGGATGCTCCTTTAAAAAAAAATCTATTAATTATTACAATATAAATGTTATTAAATTAACCAATAATGTAATGCGGTGCTCTTCAACCAGGGCGGCACCGCCCACTAGTGGGCGATTTAAGTTTTCAGGTGGGCGGCAAAATAATTACATGTGGTATTAAAAACATCCAAAATATACAAACTCAAATCTGTGAGAGAGTGTATGTGAAAAGAAAAAGTTATGATTATTTTAGAGAAATGTATTTGAATACATATTTTAAACTTTTATGCTGCATTAATTTTTAACTATGTAAAATATTGTAATGTTTAACCGCCACCAAACCCACCCAGAGCGGAGCCGGGCTGGAGCCTCCGGACGGGGATGGCCCAACGGCGGAGCTGGAGCCCCGCGCCCGCTCAGGGGCTGTCGGTTGGCCCGGCGGGGCAGCGCTGCTTCGCGCTGGCTGTGAGCCAACTGACAGCCACCAGAGCGACAGGATAGCGGAACTCTCCTGCAGACACATGCCCAATAAAAACCCCTCTCCCGTTCCCCAGCCCCTGCCTCCTGTCTCCTACCATCTATCACGTTTACCACAGGTCCTTTGCAGGAACCGCTGCTCAGCGATTCCCGTCGCTGCACCGACTGAGCCCGGAGCTCTGGGTCTGTGGAGAATGCTTTTCCCCAGTGACCTATGACCTGGGCATGTGCAGTCGGAATACCATACTTGCTTATATGAGTAACGAACATACATAGAACAAGATTGTGCCAAAACATTTTCATTCAATGCGCCACGATATTGGTTCACCGGTGCACATGTAGATATGCAGGGATTTGGGTACTTGGGAGATGGCAAGTGGGTGTTGTGAGAATTGGCTGATGACATCACTTTGGCTCCACTAAGTCTGGAACTTTGCAGAGGTTTCAGGAAGCTTCTGCACCTGTGACCCTCTGGTTGCCACAAGTCTGGGCTTTTGCAGGAACTCCAGGACACTGACGCTTAATGCATGCTTGTGAGTGGTCCAGAAGGGTGCCCTGCACATGGAAGTTTCTTATTGCCCTAAAGATGTTTCTACTTTGTTTCTGTGTCTCCCCACTGTCACCCGTGATTGGTTGCCTTCAATGATGTGTTTCTCTGGCATGTATTAAGATGTTTCTACTTTGTTGCTATGTATGAAGATGTTTGCAGGTACCGTTATATGATTGAGTGAAGGAGTTGTCACTCCATGTATCTTCTCTCCGGTGATTGGGTTTGTAGGGGTTTTCCCTCCCCCTGTATTGTCACCAAACAGAGAAATTGTCTGAAAATCACTGAAAGAGGAGACCTTCACTTGTTCCTTATGAAAATCTAACCAGATATCCAACATTTAGTTTCTCAGCATCAGGCTCAAGGATCTCATTAAATTAAAGGTAATTTCAATTAATTTTATTGTCTTATGCTGGGTATGTAACTATGTTTCAATTTATATATTAGTGGGCGGTATGGAAGTTTTACCCTCACAAAAGTTACTAAAGTGTGCGTTAAGTATTAAAAGATTGAAGAGCACTGATGTCATGTATTAACATTTATTATTTTATTCTCATCCTATTATTGTAGCTAATATTCTGCAAAATATGTTCAAGTTGAATAATTACCTGATGTTTAAAATACTCAATACGTTCATTTAGCTTCTGAGCCATTTGCTCTCCTGTTGTCTTGCAAACTTCAGGAATTGAATGGCAAATATCCGATTTGGATCCAGCAGACGTAACTGATAACGGCATGGGACAATTTTCACGTGTCGATTCTGCCAAAATATAATTAAGTTCTGAAACCTTTAAAATTTGCAGTATATTCATACTGTCTCAGAAAATCTAAAGCAAAACAAAAATCATACTTTTGGAGTCAGAGTCATACAGAACAGAAACAGTCTCATCAGCCCAACTCTGCCATGCCCACCAAGATGCTCCATCTGCACAAGCACCATTTACTCCGGTTTCCTCTAAACCTGGGAAACAAGGAAAAGTAAATCTGGTTTCTTTTTTAAAAGACACAAAGTGCTGGAGTAACTAAGCAGGTCAGGTGGCATCTCTCGTGATCTCTGGTTCTCCAGAGATGCTGGCTGACCCGCTGAGTTACACCAGCACTTTCTGTCCATTTTCCCCTCTAAAGGTCCCCTGTACCTGTTCAAATGTTTTTTAAATGGTACTATTGGTTTAGTTTAGGGATTAAGCGGGGTATCAGACCCTTCAGCCCACTGAGTCCGCGCTGGCTAGTGATTACTCCGTACACTAGCATTATCCTACACACTAGGGACACTATACGATTCTTACCGAAGCCAATTAACCTACAAACCTATATGTCTTTGGAGTGTGGGAGGAAACTGAACCCGTACAGTCAGCACCTGTAGTCAGGATTGAACCCAGGTCTCTGGCGCTGTGAGGTAACAACTCTACCACTGTGCACCCCAACCTGGTTTTTTGTATCTGCCTTAACTACCTCCTTTGTATAAGAAGGAACTGCAGATGCTGGTTTAAACCGAAGATAGACACAAAAAGCTGGAGTAACTCAGCGGGCCTGAACACCAAACGCAGACTGGGCAATTGTTTCACGGAACACCTTCGCTCAGCCTGTCTGAACCCACCTGATCTCCCATTTGCTGGATACTCTAATTCTCCTTCCCGTTCCGACACAGACCTTTCTATGCTAGGTCTCCTCCATTGTCAGAGTGAGGCTAAATGGAAATTGGAGGAACAGCATCTCATATTTCACTTGGGCAACTTACAGCCCAATATGGTATGAATATTGATTTCTCTCACTTCAGGTAGCCCCGGCATTCCCTCTCTCTCTCTCCCTTCCCTATCCAAGTCATAGAAAAGTCGCACTAGCTTCTCATTTTCACCCTACAAACAGCTAACAGTGGCCTGTTTCCTTTATCATCGTTACTTTTTTGCATATCTTTCATTCATTGTTCTTTATCTCTCAACATCACCGTCTAAATTTCTCTTTTCCCTTATCCCTAACCAGTCTGAAGAAAGGTCTCGACCCAAAACGTCACCCATTTCTTCTCTCCAGAGATGCTGTCTGTTCCGCTGAGTCACTCCAGCTTTTTGTTACTCTATCTTAACTACTTCTTTGGCAGCTCTGGCCCTCATGTAAATGATTAAAACAACATATTTGCTATTATGAGACATAACAATTACTCGAGTGCAAAAGTTATTACTTGTGTACTTCCAGACACAGCCATTCAACAACATTTACTGAGAATAAGTCTAAAAAAGATTCCATGTTCTGGACATTATTTATTTACCCAAAGGGAAGAATGTAACTGCTTCAGTGGTGCATGCTGACTCAGCTCTGTGTTGATGTAGTCTTGTCAAAACGGTTGACTGGTAAGGTGATGACAAAATTCCAAATTGAATCGTTAAGACTCTATTTTGATAAATCAGAAATTATCTAACAAAGGAATAACGTTAAAAATAAGTACATATTTTATGTTAGTGACATTGAGCTAGTTGTGTACTGCAGTTGTTGCACTGAAAATAATAGTTGTAATATGCTTGCAATGTGAACGCAATTGCAAATCCTTTCCATACTCCTTTCTCCATGTTGGTGATGGCAGATGGAGAATGAAGGATTCTCACACCAATATACTTCAGATTTAAATTGTAACTCAGAATCTTGTTTCTCCATATTTGTAGCATAGACAAGAACATGAACTGACATTACGAGCAAGTCTGGTTAATGAAGGCACATGATCATCTAAATCAGTGCTTTCATTTGCATGTTGTTAAGATCACTTTGGAAACTTTCCTAATACCTTAATAAACTGCTAATAATGCTGAAAAAGAAAGACTAAACCTTCCATTAGGGTACCACATTAAAGTAAGAATGCTTAAGAAGTGTTCAAAAAGATTTTTTTGATTTATTGGGTCCACCTGCTGTCTCAGCTCCTTGCTTGAATCATCACCTATAGTCCTTTCATTCCCATACTTGCAGGTCTGAAGATTCCCAGAGTCCAATGGTGGATCTCGCATGCCACAGTGAAGAAACCCCATCCTGAAATGTCTGTGAAAATTTTGACATCAGCAAATGTTGCTCCCAAATTTGTTGTCGGTCAAAGCTGTGAGGTGATCATTTTTAAATATAAAAACCACTCTTTTCTTTTACAAAGTTACCTAAACACAAAGTAAAGCATTAAGCTAACCAAAAAAAATTAAACCACTCTATCTCTATGCCTCACATCCACAATCCTACACTCCCCACAAGATCACAGAGATATGTACTTAGTGGGACAAACGCATAGATTTAGTGTTCCAAATACATCAGTAAGTCCTGGATTTGTGCACTTGAAGCAGTAGCCGTGGAAGTTCTGGTCCCCCACTGCTTAAATCGCCATATACTGGTATCTCATTGTGTTATTGCTCATAGAGTCTTTTGACATGGCATTTTATTTGAATACAAGTAAAGGAACTATCTGGATTCAAAACAGCAATAATTTACAAATAATGTCTTTAAATTGGACTTTCTATCATTTGTTGTATGCAAGAACATGGTCTGGTATCTGAAAAGCTTAATGGAACTTTCAAACTACATGTCACTAGAAAAGTAGTGCACAATAACCTAAAGAAGGAGACAGAAGGAACTGCAGATGCTGGTTTACCAAAAATCACATAAAATCAGCAGGTAACACAGCAGGTCCCAATCCGATACATTGCCTGTCCATATTCTCCAGCTATGGTTCCCAACACGAGCATTTTAGAATATGGATGAGCGCAGCACAGGAATGGGACCTTCAGCCCACAATGTTTGTGGTGAACATGATGCCAAGTTAAACTGATCTCATCTGCCTCTACATAAGACATCTCCCTCTATCCCCTGAACTTCCATGTGCCTGTCTAAAAGCTTCTTAAACACCACTATTATAACTGACTCCACCACCACCCCCTGGCAATGCATTTCAGGACCCCACCATTGTATAAAAAAACATTACAGCTATGCCTCTAGCGTTTGGTATTTCCACCTTGGGAAAACGGTCCTGACTGTCTACCCTATCTGCTTCTCTTAATTTTAAGTACTTTTTGCTTGTAGTTTTTTTCAACCTATAGAGGGAATTTTAGACAAAATATATTGTTAACTGTGTCTAACAATAGATCGTCCTACCAATTAAGAATGATGAACTATGACAGCATATGCAAATTTAAGATTATATAAAGCTATTAGACTAAGTGGGACCCATTGGGTCCCAGCATCACATGGAAGGGCTGGTCCCCCAACGTAATATTCCACCTCACCACCAATTCCAATATTGGTGGCCAATGGGGTTGGGGGGGGGGGCTAGTATGGGTGTTGTGGACTGAAGGGACTGGTTTCCAGAGGGATAGTATGGACATTGTGGGCCGAATGGATTCTTGGGCTGGCAGCTCAGTCACTCAAGCCTGTTGTGCTGGCAGATCACTCACTCATGGCTGGTGGACTGGCAGTTGACTCGCGGATATTCCTTAAAATTCCATTTCAAGCAGGGTGCAAGGTCAACAATTCAAGTGCAGTTTCTTACCACTTCAAGCAGGGTGCAAGGCCACCAAATTCAAGTGGAGTTTCAATTCATTTCAAGCAGGGTGCAAGGCCACTAAAGACAGAGAGTCGTGACCTCTCTTGCAGAGTCTGGGCCACGCCCACACTTCTGGGTTTATAGTCTCTCCCCCTCCCATCAGAAGGGGCGTGGCCTTCTTTACAGGAGAGAGAATCTCAACATTTTTTTAAAACACTAATAACTCTTTTATTTTTCTTCAATGGGAAAAATCCTCAGCACCTGATAGGCGGAGGGGGCTCTGAGTAAGAGGGCCAAAAATCACAGCCGTACATGGTAGTGCTTTTTCTACAATCAATATAAAGCACAAATAGGAATTGGTTAAGATTAGACTTTTAAGTGTATAGAAAGCAAGGCAACTTTAATTAGGCAACTTTAATTAGGCAAGGCAACTATAATTAGGCAACACAGCTTTAGCATTTCCAAACCAAAGACAACACAGCTTTAGCATTTCCAAACGATCTTTTCAAACCACATTAAGGGCACTGACAGGTCAGTAAAACCACTCAGTTTAGTAGACATGTGTTCAGTGTTATTCACAGCTCAGGCTGAGAGACGTGACCCTCTCTCTCCCCCATCTTGCAGAGACTGACCGGGTTTTATAGTCCCTCCGGAAGGGGTATGTCCTTCAGGACAGAGAATCTCAACATTTTTTAAACACTAATAACTCTTTTATTTTTCATCGATGGGAAAAATCCTCGTCCTGCGCAGCGGAGGGGGACTCTGAGTAAGATGGCCAAAAATCACAGCCGTAAGTGACAACGTTTTTTCTAAAATCAATATAGAGAACAACAGGAAGTGGTCAAGATCAGACTTTTAGTAATATAGATTCAGAGCCATCATGTAAAATAAATGGCAAAACCTTAAATTTCATAACCAACCATTAAGTATGATGTTTGCTAAAATTCATACTAAAATATTGTAGGTGCTAGAAGTAAAAAATAAAAAATAGAAAATCCTGGGAATATTCAGCCATTCCAATAATTTGTTTAATTTTAAAAAGTCAAGAATTGCCTGTGATTTTTTGGCAGCAACCAAGAATATGCAAAAGGATATGAAGACTACAGGTCACATACCTGAATTACTTGCTGCAGTCTGCACCCACAGCAAAGGTTTATTAATATTTTTAGAATAATTTATGAAGTTGTTAATATTCAATTGGATCCTGACTCAAAACGAATAATATTAGGAATATCAGAACAAAGCCTAAAACTTCCAACAAGCCAAAGAAACTTCCTTGATTATAGTATAATAACTGGGAAAAAATTATATTAAAATTTTGGAAAAACCCAACAACCCCCACAATCAAAATGTGGATCATGGAGATGTCGGAGACCTTACATTTGGAAAGAACTAGACGTCTTAATTGACAAACCAGAATTATTTGCGAGAATATGGTCTCCATTTATTGATTTTCTGAAAGGGTAAATTGGTCCAGCACAGAAGCCTGACTGAAACTTGAACCCAGGATTAGATGAATAGTTATGTTTTATATACGGACCTATCTCTAAAGTTGTATTATTGGTATTTTATTCTATTTTTTCTTTTTTTTCTCCTTTCTTCCTATCTATAAAAAAAATAAACAAATAGAAGCTGTGTTAATATGTAATTGATGAACGAGGACCCCAACTATTTTGATAGCTGGGATCCCTACTATTAACAATATGTAATTGATAAACAAATATGTTTTGATTATGATATGCATATGCTTCTAATAAAAATATTATATAGAAAAAAATGTAAATAAGTTTATCAATTTATATTTTCCTTTCACTGCCTAATATAGGTCTTTGCCTCTTTCCCACTCCTTCAGGATATTCCTCGAGGAAACGCTGAATGCAAGAATGGTCGAGAACTCAGTGCAAGTCCTTCGACAAAGGTGCAGTATAGTTTTGGTGTCCATTTCATAAATTGTTGGAAATAAAACCTGCATATTATTGATAAAACTAATGCACCTACCTTGCCACCAAACCGCAATTGATCAATAGTATTTTCTGCTTCTGCATACTTTATTAATAGCTTGTCAAAAGCTTCCTAAAATTAAATCATGGGAATAAAATTAGAAAGACAGCAGTTTTCCGGAAACTTGAAGGCCAAGAAAATTCTGTTTACAATAATAATGACAAAAGCATAGGTGGCAAATTCTGATAAACCCCTTCTGAGCTTTTAAATTAAAAAAATTACATCAAACAGAAGACCTACAAAATTTTAATTATATTCTCAGCAAAGAGTTCGAGGGTCAATATTATTCCATTTGCAGGGAAGGAACAACGCAAAGGAACAAATTACTGCTGTTGGAAATTCACCAGCAGTCTGTCTGTCCTCTCTTCTTTTTGTTTTGTTTAGTATGTGTTAAACATTTTGATTTAGTGTTCCTTGGTTTGTTTT
The DNA here is from genome assembly GCA_963514005.1 of Raja brachyura. The sequence goes on from OY740790.1 coordinate 11,489,855, forward strand.
ATGTGGGGGGTGGGGCTTGGGGGAAACTTTTTTTTCAATTTCTTACCTCGACCGAGATATGCGATTTTTGTCCGTATTATATTTCCGTCCCCACTACGGCCTAACATCGTGGAGTTGGCGGCCTTTCCTGGAGACCGACGGGCACTCCAAGCCGCAGGAGTCTGTAGGACTTTAACATCGCGGAGCTTGCGATCAATTTGCCGGGGATTGAAGCTCCAACCGCGGGGCCTGTGGAGTTTAACATCGCGAAGCCCACGGCCTCTGGTAAGGAGAGGCCGATTTGGGAGCTCCGTGTCACTGAGAGTTTCAACCACCCCGATGCAGGAGTCTCGATCACCCCGATGGGGACTTTGATCATCGGCTGCGGGGGCTTTGATCGCCCCGATTGCGGATGGTTTGACTGCTCCGACTGCGGGAGAACAAAGAGGAAGATTGAACTTTATTGCCTTCCATCACAGTGAGGAATAGTAAGATTAAACGAGAACTTATCAGTTTGAAGTTTGATCTTTATTTTATGAGGAGTTACGATGAGCGATTACGTGAAGAAGCCGCCAGCCCGCATGCGCGTCAATGTTCAAAGCAGCGGTGTGAAATCACAGATAACAGTTGTTGGCCTGAATATAGTAAGATTGGAGAGAACTTGAGAACTACCAGATGACCTTTATGATACGAGGGTTGGGAGCGGTGGGCACGTAATCGCTCATCGTAACTCCTCATAAAATAAAGATCAAACTTCAAACTGGTAAGTTCTCGTTTAATGGTATTATTTCATTTCGGAGTCACGTGAGTGATTCCGTGAAGACTTCAAAGCTCTGTGATTTCATGCTGGGTACGAGTCCAGGCGTCACACACTGCATCAATTAACCATGGATGAGTGAAAAAGAGTAATGCATTCAGCCATGACAAAGTTTGTTAAAAATGCTGATGCTTTAATCATCAAAGGAGAATAATAGTGACGACTTCCATCCTGGGGGAAACTATGAAACAAATCATAAATGGAATTTGGCAAATACCCCCAGTCTGGCAATGGGTTATTATAAAATGTTGGAAAGTTCCTTCGTTTGACCATCCTGCAGCCACTAGGGTGTGGTCCAGTGGAACGTACATGACTCTTGCTGCTAATGTAGTAGCAGCCCTAGTGGAGTGAGATAGAAGATATAGTATCTTCTTCTGCATAAGCCAAAACCCTGTTTGATCACCTAGAGATGGTCTGGATAGATACCTTTTATGAGGTAACAACCATTTGCTAGTGCAGATCCTCTAAGGCTCTTGGTGATCTTGACGTATTGTTATAAATGAGTGACTACAGGCAACCAAAGGTCCATGGGGAATGCCATGAGAAATAGTTTGGGACCCGACACCCCTGGTCTGCTCTGCTTGACTACACCATAAACATAAAATATTATTATTAGCAGATGTAACCATCCTGTCCAGTCGCAATATAAGTAGTGGCTGGACCAGTTGCGCTGAGACTAACGCCATGAGCATAAACACTTTGTAAGTGAGTTTGACCAGGGATAGAGATGTAGCTGGGGCCTACTGGCAAAGCAGTTTAAGAACAATGCTAACATCCCATATCTCCGAGTACCTGGGCCTGGGAGAATTATGTTAAAGATATCCTTATAAATCTGGATATCAGAGAGTGAGACCCGACAGAGTGGGTCCTGATCGCTGCAGCAACTATGATGAGAAAGCACGTTGGCACAGTTAATGGTACTATAACTTAATTGATGGTCAAAGACCCATCTGAAATGAACTCCGGGACGTTTAGTTATCCGTGCAGTATCATATAGAACATTTGCATTCCTCAGTCACGGGGTGAACCACCAAGTTTTTGTGACAACCATATTAGGTCCTATAATCATCCCCAACATTTAGCAGGAACCATGGCTGCATAGGCCAGTCAGGCAGTCAGAAAAGCCTGAGGCGAGATCTTGCTGGTTTTTGTGCAAGACCCGACTGATGAGGCAAAATGGAGGAAAGACATAAAGAACATTCCTCCTCAGTGTAGCGAGAATACATCTATTGCCACTGTGCCACATATTTTTGCAATGGTGATAGAGCCTGGATGCAAACATATTGATATTCAGTGTTCCATCGAATCACAATGTCATTAAATACGTTGTGATACAACATCCATACTGTGTTGTCATAGATTTTGCGTGATGATACACTATGGTGGGGGCATTTGACGCTGGTGTATCAACTTGGAGTTGAGCATGCAAAGCCCATCCGCCTCCGTAACTGAGATGGTATTTGTAATTTTTCATCTTTGAGTACTAGTATTAGTTTGTAATATAACTGAAGAGTTACAGCGCAAAGGTACAGGAGCAATGTAGAATATACCATTGTGACTTTGATAGCTCAGCTGGTAATAGGAATAGGCCTGTTAATAACGACCTACATGGCACTGAAAATGCAAAGGTCCAAATACACAGCTAAAAACACAGCCACTATATTGCCAGTACACTTGATGAATAAAGGCTGCTTCATAACAACAAGGTTGTTTACAGGTTTTTACAAGTGTTTCCAACTTGTAAATGGTCCACATACACCATGTTTCGGAAAGAACCAGACCCACCTACCTTCATGGTTACCGGTGGTCTTATGGTGAGCCCAAAGGCGCCTCATGCGGGTTCTATTTCCGTCCTTGATTGGAGAGGACTGGTAGGGTACGTGGATTCCATATTTTTCCTCAGACCGGCTTGGGCTTTGGCCTAAAGCCCTCTGCCCAGCTTGCTGGCTGCCACCAGCTTCAGTGAATCGCTTGGTGCCGATGGAGGTGTGGGGTGTATTGTCTTTGAACGATGAGGCTGTACTTGTAGTTCGACAGCTTTAGCTCCCTCATGTAGGTCTCACCTGTTGAATAGGTTTTACCTGAATAGCAGATACGGCGGCTGGTTTCCTGGGGTACCATGCCCCTCCAACGTCACCCCTGAAAGCGCTGTTCACTGCCGGCACTTTCAGGAACTTCAGTATGTGCCATGGACATACTTCCGAGTTTGGAGTCAATTACACACTGACCCCGACTGTTCCTCTGTTCAGAGAGGGAGACAGTGTGCAGCCCTGTACACCAGTGCTGTTGTCGCAGGCCCCGAGGAGAACTGCGTTGATGTGGCCCATCCACGGACCATATCCTTTGTGCCTCGTGGTATGCTCCCAGCAATACCTCCGAACTCCGTGTCAGGCAGACCTGACCCTGACTGCTCCCCTCTTCAGAGAGGGAGACAGTGTGCAGCCCTGTACACAGGTGATGTTGCCACGGGCCCCGCAGAGACCCGCGGTGATATAACTCCTTCCTTGGAGCATACCATTGTGGAGCACCTCTCCATGTGGGTTTGACGTCTGAAGAACGTTACCCATGGAAGGAGGGGATCCTCTCCATGAGGAATCCTCCTGGCCCGACTCGTTTGAGTCAATGGGCCGTACGGACTTTCTCCGTGGCTGCCCTCCAAGCATGTTTGCCAAGGTGCTGCCGGCACCAGTCTGAAGCCACTGGCTACACGGCCAGCGACTCTGAAGGCGAATTTGACCGCCGCGCCTACCAGCACTTCCGCAGTCTCCGTAGCGGGTTCCCTGCGGTCCGTGGCCGGGATTCCCCACGGTCCATGACTGGGACGCGGTCCATAAAGGTTTCCCCGCGGCCTGTCCCGACTTCGCCCAGAAATCCAGCAGGAAACTCTGTAAGAGATTCCTGCAATGGAAACCTAACCTGAAAAGTTTAAAAACTTACCTTCAGGTTAAAACTTACCGCTGGCAGCGCGCCTGACAGTCAGCGTTGTGCCATGCGTCGACGTATTGACGCTCATGTGGGCTGGCGGCTTCTTCTTATGTGATTGGGTGTCTTGTTGCTTTTCACTTAGTATGGCTGTATGGTAACTCAAATTTCACTGAACCTTAATTGGTAGATGTGACAATAAACTGACCTCGAAACCTTGAAAAATATTTGCAACCTAATACAATAAGGTTAAAATTCACTTACATTAAGTCCCTATAGGTAAATTGTAATTCATTTAAAAAACCTTACAAATAAGACCTTCTGGGAAGTAAAATGGTGTTTAATACCAACTATAATAATGTTATAATCTCGATCAACCTCCTCCACTCCTTCATTGAGCAATCTCCAGCTTTCCGGATATGTGGAAACCAAGACAGGGCATACTATATGAGATAATTTGAATATATTCATTTGTGCATAATATGGTTAAATTATGTACATTTGAAGCCTTTGCTTCTGCACTTACATCACCTCACCTTTACATGTTAAACCAGCTGGTTATGAAAATCACAGACTGGTAACCACATAAGCAGTGACTCCGACCTATATTGTGGTAGAGTTCGCCACATTTTTCTACAGCAAGACCAAACCAGGATAAATGGTGAAACAGCAATAAACATTGATAGTATATTATCCATTTTCTAGATGTAGGGGAGACACTTTAATTTAGTATAGAGATACTGTGTGGAAACAGGCCTTCGGCTCACTGGACGGACCAGCAATCACCACCCTACCCAGTATGGACAATTTACCATTTTTACCAAAGCTAATTAACCTACAAACCTGCATGACTTTGCCATGTGGGAGAAAACTGAAGAACCCAGGAGGAACCCATGAGGTCACAGGGAGAAAGTGCAAACTTCGTAAAGACAGCAGCCAGAATCGAACCTGGGTCCCTGGCATTGTAAGTAGCAACTCTACCGCTACGCTACCATGCCACCACATTTATCTTGTGGCACGATCGAACAGTGTGTGTATCGTCACTTACTACCGGAAATGCCTGCCCAGTCAGGAAGGACTAAAGGCATCATCTGAAACTACCACTGTTCAAATAAAATTAGACTAAATTGCCAAATTAGACTTATTGTGAATATAGGAAGAATAAGAAAGGTCTGCCCTGGTTCAGAACTAAAACAGGGACCACCTGATTCAAGACACTAATCTTGGTCCCCGTGCATGGTGGCAATTTGGTTAGGTTATGAATAGCTGGTAGTATCTCAGATGTTCGTGAACCAATTAGATATGGTCCTGCAATTGACCTAATTAATTGCATAGTACAGTGCACACATCTGTTTACAGATCATAAATCTTATATTACCTGCAATTGTTGGAAATGTTCAGGGATCTGATTCACTTCTACGTGGTGTTTTTTGCTATTAACTTCTGTGGTAGCAATTACTGAAAGTTGTGCATTATCTAATTTGTTTTGCATTCCATCTACTGCTGAATTATGAATGGCATGGGTTTTTTTTGATGAGCTGGATGAAGGTTTTACTTTATTTAATATTAATCCTGGAGAATTATAATTGGTGTAAACATTCATCTTAGGAATTTTGACCTTGGGGCCAATTTTGGAAAAGTCAAGTTTAGGAAAATGTTGTTTTCCTTTGCCATACTTGATTTCATTGTAAGAAATTGTTCTGCCCATTTTTAACATAGGATTTTGAGCAATTTCTGATGCTGTTTTACTACCAAGCAGTGCTTGTACATTCTTTTCTTCTATTATTTTTGGTGGAGTCTCTGGACAACTTGTCTTTGTTTTACAGGTGCTACTTTTTCCCCCATTCACCTCGGCAAATCTGTGGTAGTGACAATCATCTTTGACCTGCACTAATTGTTGTTTCATTCCAAGCTTTCCATCCATCTTTGAAAGATCACTTTCAGATTTAGAAAATGTGTTATTCTTTGTGAATAAATCATTCCTGGAATTTGCATTGGAATTTGGTGAAAAGTGGTTTATCATTACAGTTTCTTCAATACTTTCTGTAAAAGAGATTTCTGGTAGAGTCTCAGAATCAATGTATTTAGATGAACTAAGTGCTTGGTCTTCTTCAAAGAAGTAATGTAGAACTGATTCGGCAATATTCGATCTTCCACCACCAAGCCCAAAGCTATTTTCTAATTTAGTTCCATGTCCTGATATCGACATATCAACTGGCTGTTCTGATGTAATAGCACCAAGTTCACTTTTATTTTCATGACTAGAAGCATCCACTTTGGCATTCAATTCAATGGAGAACACATTGTTCATAATTGATCTTTGGTCTCCAAGTGGAATATTTTGGCTTCTTTCACCAGTAGATCCATGACCCGATAGGTTCCCAACAAGATTGGATAATGGTGGCAGATGGCCAGCTAAATCAATCCTCGTGTCTGTATTATGTCCACTAATGTTCTTTAAGTTACCATCATAAGGCAGCTCTTCCTGTTCATCATCACTGTTACTGGCAGCTGTGTCCTGACAGTTGTTGCCTTCTAAATTACTTTTTGTTTCATCGAGTATGCCAGAATAAATAGAACAGTGTATTTCTTGATTATGTTCATAGTTAATATTTTCAGTTTTTATTCTTTCATCTTCATCACTTTCAACGTGCTCATTTTCAATCTTGTAAACAGCGTCTATCATAGAAACAGAAAAGCACCAATGTGGAAATACTTTTATTTTCAGTAAAGTCTTGAATTGTAATTTTAATCACCATCAGTCTCCACCCAAAACACACCAGGCAAATTCTTTGGTGTTGTATATATTTTAATTAGTTGATCATAAAATTAAATAAATGTTGGTTAATATGTACAAAAATGATTTGGATAAGGGGATTGAAGGCTTTGTGGCCATGTTTGCAGATGATGGGGCAGGCAGTGGAGGGGCAGGCAGTGTAGAGGAAGCAAGGACTCTACAGAAGAACTTGGACAGGTTAGGACAGTGGGGAGAGAAGTGGCAGACAAAATTCAGTATAGCAAAGTGCGGAGTCATGTATTTTGGTAATAAGAATAAAGACGTAGGTAATTTTCTAAATGGTGAGAGAATCCAGAAATCGGAGGTGCAAAGGGACTTGGTACTGCTGGTGCAGGACTCCCAAAAAGTTAATTTGCAACATTAATATTAATACCCCCTAACCAAAGCCTTACAGGACTTTGGTTAGGCCTTGTTTGGAGTATTGGGTACAGTTCTGGTAGCCCCAAAACAGGAGGCATTGGAAAGAGTGCATAGGAGGTTTACCAGAATTATGCCTGGAATAGAGGGTATTACTTACAAGGAGAGGTTGATCACCCTTGTACTGTTCCCTCTGGATCTCCCGGTTGCTAAACACTTTAACTCCCCCTCCCATTCCCACACTGACCTTTCTGTCCTTGGCCTCCTCCACTGTCAGTGAGACCCAATGCAAATTGGAGGAACAGCACCTCTTATTTTGATTGGGCAGCTTATGCCCCAGCGGTATGAATGTTGACCTCTAACTTCAATCTGACTACCCCTCTGATTACATTATATATGTGTGCCTTGTTGTCACCTTCCCCTCGCTAACAATGGTTTATTCTACCTATTCCTTGAACTTCATCTCTTTTGATCTCTTACACTTCCTTACCTCTGTAACTACCACTCCCCTGACACTCAGTCTGAAGAAGGGTCTCAACCCGAAATGTCACCCATTCCTTCTATCCAAAGATGCTGCCTGACCCACTGAGTTACTCCAGTATTTTGTGTCTACCTTTCTTTACCACCCTGTTCGACCTATGATGCCCCTTTCAGGGATCTATGGACTTGCACTCTTAGGTCCCCCCAGGTCCCCACTAAATGTCCTACCATGATTTGACTTCCCAAAATGCAACATCTCACACATATCTGAATTAAACTCCATTTGCCATCCCTCGGCTGACATACCCAGCAAGATATTGCTGAAATGTTTTAATGACCTTCTTTGTTATCTACAATACCACCCATGCAAACTTAATCATGCTTTGTACATTCTCATCTTATCCATTGATAGAAATAATAACAATGGGCCCAACACTGACCCAAAGTGCACGACCAGTCAGCCAGCCTCCAGATCAAAAATAAGCTTCCACCATCACCCTCTCAGCCAGGGCTGGTGCAATTTCATCCTCAAGCTTCCCAGTGTTCTTATATATTCCTGATCAGAGTGTTAGTTGCCTGGGCATGCTGCGAGGACAGATGGTGGAAGCATATAATAGCAACTTTTACGTTTCATTCAGACAGGCACATAAACAGGCAGGGAATGCTGGGAGAAAGATTAGATGCAGGCAGATGAGATTAGTTTAAATTGGCATCATGGTGGTCAGAACCAACATGGGATGAAGGGCCTATTTCTGAGAAGTCTCTCAACGTTCTATTAAATTAAGTGATGTGTAAAACTAGACAGGCATTTAGTGGTCAAAAATTGGAAGGATTGATAGAGATGTAGAGGTCAGGAGCAGCAAGTCACAAAGAAAGCACGAGCAAGGAGAAGTTAAAGAAAATGGTGGCACCGTCAGGCTGAAGTATGTTTATTCCAATGCAAGGAGTTATGTAGAGAAAGATTTATTTGGAGCTTGGAACTATAATGTTGTGGTGTTAGGCGCTCCCCGGTGAATGCTATGTACTTACCTTTTCTGTTTCTCTCCTGAATGCAGGCCCCGTGACTGGGAGTCAGGAATCAAGGGGTTAAGAGCTCCTGTACCCGATTGGCCAAGCTGCATCAGGTGACCAGTGACTCATCGGACACTAAAATAGCAGGAGTTCCCAGAATTCTCTCTCTTCTTCGCCGACCCTGACAAGTGAACAGGCTGCCGGTCTGAGCTGCAGGAGGCCTGACCGCATGGCATAGAACTTTGTGTATTGTTACCTATATTTGTCATTTAATGTTGTATTGGGACGGATAAGGGCTGACCTGAGGGTTTTCGTGTATTTTGTTGCAGGGTTATCTCTATTTAGGCAGGATTAGAGACTCCGGTTCGACGGTCCATTGCTGGAGCACTGTTATATTTGTTTATTAGTCGATTCTTGTCCCTGACTGTGTTGTTTAAATCAGGTTCGGGTTTTTGTCTTCTTTTAACTAAATTAAAGACTTTTTCTTAAACTTGAACCTGGTTTTTGATTATGTTGCGTGACTCTGAGGTACCTGCCTTCGTGAGTCGTAACAAAATGGGAGCTCGTCCTAAGCTTTGAGGACCCTAGACAGTTTTGGGTTTTTTTGATAGGCTTCTGGTGACTGAGGAAGTCTGTGTTATGAGGGGATTTTTTTTCTCTTCCGTTTGTGGTAACATTTGTGCCCAGGGTTTGACTGGTGGTTTGGTCCTGAGATTTGATATGAAGTTTAAAGTGGAGGACTAAAGTGGAGGCTCCTAGTCGGGAGTTGTTCGACAAATGTACGAAGGAGCAGTTGTTAGTGCTGGCAGAGAGCTATAAGGTGCCTATTGATAAGCATTCGAAGAAAGAGGCTATAAAGTCGGTGTTATGCTCTGCGTTGAAGAGGAGTGAGGTTTTGCCTGCTGAGGCAGACAGTCCTCTAGCTTCTACACAGCCTGGTCAGGAAATGGGGGACCTCATTCGATTGAGGGAGTTAGAGCTTGAAATGAAAAAGGAGGAGCTTGAAATGAAAAAGGAGAGGGCATTAAGAGAGAAAGAGCTCATGCTTGAGATGAAACACCTCGAGATGTGGGAGAAGGAATTGAATGCCTCCCGTGTTTCTTCTGAGGAAAGGGAGTTTGATATGAGCAAGAACATCCGCCTGGTTCCCCCGTTTAATAAGGATGTGGACAAGTATTTTGCAGGGTTTGAACGGGTGGCTTCGTCCTTGAAGTGGCCTAGGGACATGTGGTCCTTGATCTTGCAGTGTGTCCTTGTGGGTAAAGCACGTGAGGTGTACTCGTCTTTATCTGTTGACAACAGTCGGGACTATGTGTGTGAAGTCTATGGTATTAAGGGCTTATGAATTAGTTCCAGAGGCGTACCGGCAGAAGTTCCGGCGCTTTAGGAAGTTTGATAGTCAGACTTATGTGGAGTTTGCTTGGGAGGAGGCACTTTTTGACAGGTGGTGCGCTTCTCAAGGAGTGAAGGATTTTAAGCTGCTGCGGGCCTTGACGATTATGGAAGACTTTAAGAACTGTCTCCCTGAGAGGGTTACTACTTACCTTAATGAGCAGAAGGTGACGGAGGTGTCTAAGGCCACGGTGTTAGCAGATGAGTATGTTTTGACTCATAAAACTGAGTTTGTTGGGCGATCCTATAGTTTTGGTGCGCGGCCAGTTAATCGTGGGGGTGTCGCCGGTGGCAGTGTCAAGTCTGTTTCTGTGCCTGCAAGTGTCAGCCCATTGATACAGGGGGAGGTCCGAGCTGATAAGGTTGACGGAGATCACAGGACTAAGGAAGGTCCTGTGTGCTACTGTTGTAAAGGGAGCAGGCACATCGTAAAGTCGTGTCCCGTCCTGCACAAGAAAAATGCAAAGCCTGTGGTTTTGGTTGGTACACAAAAAGCACCTGTGGTTCCTGGGATGCCGTCGTCTGATGAGTGTAGTCATTATTCTGCTTTCATCACGAAAGGTTTTGTTTCTCTAGAAGTTGGGGGTCATAGAGTTCCAGTATCCATCTTGCGTGATACTGGTGCTACTCAGTCCTTTATATTGGATAGTGAACTGCCGTTTTCTGGGGAGTCATCGGTTGGGTCCAGTGTCCCTGTGGTAGGATTCGGGTTGGAGGACATGGTAGTGCCTTTACATACCATGAGTCTCGAGTCCGAGTTGGTTTCAGGCTGGGTAATTGTTGGGTTACGGCCGTGTTTTCCCGTTGCGGGAGTTTCTGTGATTTTGGGGAATGACTTGGCAGGAGGTAGAGTTTTAATTACTTCTGAGGTGACGGCTGTTCCGGTGGTGCAGAGTCCTGATAGATTGGCTATGCAGCATCCGACGGTCTTCACAGCTTGTGCTGTCACGAGGGCTATGGCTAAGAGCCAGGCAAAGTTTGAAGATGTAGTGGACCTGAGTGAGAGCATTTTGGGGGATCAGGATGATGGATCCTGTGTTGTGAAGGGTGTTTCTACATCTCAAGATGGGGTCTTGTCTGAAAATGTACCGGTGTTGCTGTCACGTGACCGGCTGGTTGAGGAGCAAAAGAGTGATCCAGGTTTATCAGATCTGTTCGACTGCGCGGTGCCTGAGGGGGATATGGATTCCACAGCAAAGGGGTATTTTCTGAGGAATGGCTTACTGATGCGAAAGTGGTCTCCCTTGGATATGTCAGGGCATGATGATTGGATTGGTTGATCAGATTGTGATGCCTCGTCGGGATAGGGACGAGATACTCAGTTTGGCTCATGATGGACCTCTGGGTGGACATTTGGGGGTCAATAAGACGTATGACCGTATCTTACGTAATTTTTTTTGGCCAGGGTTGAAAAAGGACGTGAAGCAGCACTGCGGGTGTTGTCACATTTGCCAGGTGGCAGGAAAGCCGATCAATTGCTCCTGCACCTTTATATCCAATCCCTGTGGTGGGGAGCCATTTGAACGGATTCTAGATGATTGTGTGGGTCCTCTACCTCGGACAAGGGTGGGCAACAGGTTTTTATTGACAATTATGTGTGCGTCTATCCGCTTTCCGGAGGTGGTCCCTTTGCGTAACATTACTGCCCCTGCCATTGTGAAGTCTCTCACTAAGTTTTTTTTGTTCGGTTTGCCCAAGGTTGTGCTGAGTGACCAAGGTTCCAACTTCATGTCAAAGGTTTTTGGTCAGGTAATGAAGTTGTTGGATATTGAGCATTGTTACTCCAGTGCGTATCATCCCGAGAGCCAGGGAGCTCTCGAGCGCTTTCACCAGACTTTGAAATCTATGTTGAGGACTTACTGCCTGGAATTTGAAAAAGACTAGGATGAGGGGGTTCATCTAGTTATGTTTGTGGTGCGTGAGGTCGTGCAGGAGTCTTTAGGGTTCAGTCCTGCTGACCTGGTGTTCGCGCAAACTGTTCGTGGTCCGTTGAGGGTCCTGAAGGATAAATGGTAGCAGGAGAATTCAAAACGTAGTATTTTAGACCACGTCTGTACTTTTAGGTCTAGACTGCGGAGGGCATGCGAACCGGCAATGGGTAATCTTGCTTCTGCTCAGTCTAGGATGAAGGGCTGGTTCGACAGGAAGGCTTCTAGTAGGAATTTTTCTCCAGGTGACAAGGTCCTGGTGTTGTTGCCTATTCCTGGTTCCAGTCTGCAGGCTCGGTATAGTGGTCCCTATCAGGTGGTTAAGAAGGTTGGTGCAAGGGATTACGTTATTGGTACCCCTGATCGGAGGCGTAAGGCTCAGCTCTGTCATGTCAACATGCTGAAGCAGTACCATGAGCAGGAGCATGTACAGGCTGATGGGGAGGAGCTGTGTCCTTCGGTTTTGTCTAAGCCAGTTTTGGCTGTAGAAGTGCTGCCCCCTGACACGGGTGGTGATGTGGGAGAGGCACGGTTGTCTGTGGCAGTGACGCAGGGAAAGCTGTGCAACTCTGAAGCTTTGGAGTCACTTCCCTTGCGGTTGTCTCATTTGACTGGAAGTCAGCGGGATGATCTGCTTGCTTTGGTGGTCAAATGGGTCACTGTTCTCGGATGTGCCTTCTCAGACATCTGTGCTGCAGCATGACATTGACGTGGCCAGTGCTGCGCCAATTAAACAGCATCCGTATCGGGTCAATCCTTACAAGCGTCATCACCTAAGAGGTCAGGTTGACTATATGCTGCAGCATGCAATTGCTGAACCTAGTTATAGTCCGAGGAGTTCTCCGTGTCTACTGACTACGAAGGCTAATGGGGAGGACAGGTTTTGCACGGACTTTCGGAAGGTGAATGCTGTAACTAAGCCGGATTGCTATCCTCTACCACGGATGGAGGATTGTGTGGATCATGTGGGAAGTGCATCTTTTGTGTCTAAATTGGACTTGCTAAAAGGGTATTGGCAAGTTCCTTTGACTAGGCGGGCGAGGGAGATCTCAGCGTTCGTTACGCCTGATAACTTTCTTCAGTACACGGTAATGGCATTTGGAATGCGCAATGCGCCGGCAACCTTCCAACGGTTAGTGAACATGGTATTGTCTGGTTTGTCCTTCTGTGAAGCATACCTTGATGATTTAGTTGTGTGCTCCAGGTCTTGGATCGAACACATCGGTCATCTGAAGGAGGTATTTTGTCGTCTAGCGGAGGCAAACCTAACGATCAATCTGGGGAAGTGTGTTTGGCCAGGTCACGGTGACGTATCTGGGTAAGATGGTGGGCCGGGGTCAGGTTCACGCTCTCGAGGACAAGGTGGGACATATTGTCGCATTTCATGTTCCAACATCTAGGACTGAACTCCGTAGGTATCTGGCTATGGTTGGGTACTATAGGGGGTTCTGTCCAAACTTCTCTGCAGTGGCTGCTCCTTTGACAGATTTGCTGAGTCCGAAGGTAGCTTTTGTGTGGTCCGCTGAGTGTCAACAAGCCTTTGATCACACTAAAGGTCTGCTGGTGCGCGCACCTGTGCTTGCGGCACCTGATTTTGAGCGTCCATTTAAGCTGGCAGTGGATGCTAGTGATCGTGGGGTTGGTGGGGTTCTTATACAGTATGATTCAGATGGGGTGGGGCATCCAGTTTCATACTTCTCTAAGAAGTTTAATCCCCATCAGAGGTGGTACTCCACCATTGAGAAAGAAACCGTTGTTGTGTTATTTCGAGGTTTATGTGGGCTCCTCGAATGTCCCTGTCATCGTATTCACGGATCATAACCCTTTGGTTTTTTTGCAGAACATGAAGAATAAGAACCGGCGGTTAATGAGCTGGAGTTGGCAGCTGCAAGAATACAACCTGGAGTTCAGGCACATAAGGGGCAAGGATAATATCTTGGCTAACGCCTTGTCGCGCCAGTAGTGTTTTAGTACTGAATAGTTTCTTCCGAAGCTTATTCAGTATCTTTGGGTGGGGGTGTTACGTGCTCCCCCCCCCCCCCCCCCCCCGGTGAATGCTATGTGCTTACCTTTTCTGTTTCTCTCCTGAGTACAGGCCCCGTGGCTGGGAGTCAGGAATCAAGGGGTTAAGAGCTCCTGTACCCAATTGGCCAAACTGCATCAGGTGACCGGTGCCTCATCGGAAGCTTAAATACAGGAGTTCCCAGAATTCTCTCTCTTCTTCGCCAACCCTGACAAGTGAACAGGCTGCCGGTCTGAGCTGCAGGAGTCCTGGCCGCATGGCATAGAACTTTGTGTATTGCTACCTATATTTGTCATTTAATGTTGTATTGGGACAGATAAGGGCTGACCTGAGGGTTTTCGTGTAATTTGTTGCAGGGTTATCTCTACTTAGGCAGAATTAGAGACTCCGGTTCGACGGTCCATTGCGAGGCTGGCTGGAGCACTGTTATATTTGTTTATTAGTCGATTCTTGTCCCTGACTGTTGTTTAAATCAGGTTCGGGTTTTTGTCTTCTTTTAACTAAATTAAAAACTATTTTCTTAAGCTTGAACCTGGTTTTTGATTATGTTACGCGACTCTGAGGTACCTGCCTTCGGGAGTCATAACAGTGGTCATTGTGGAAATGTGGTTGCGAGAGGGACAATGGTGGCAGCTCAATGTGCCGAGGTTTTGATGTTTCAGATGTAATCAAGATAGGCAGAAGAGTTGGAGGTGTTGCGTTATTAATCAGGGAGTCTGTTATGGCGGCATTTCGAGAGGACATATTGGAGGGTTTGTCCGCTGATATAGAGAGCACTTCGAAATGAGAAAGATGCAAGCTCTAATAGGATTTACCATAGGCCTCCAATTTTCAAGCAGGAGATAGAGGGACATATACTGTATGTAGTCAGATTAAGCACCAAAAGGTGTCAATGGCTTAGGCAGGGCAAAATTTGAGAGGTGTATCCAAGAGGGTTTCTTGAAACAATATGTGGATAGTCGGAACATAGTGAACTTTTTGCTGGGAAATTAGCATAGTCAGGTGTTTCAATGGAAGATCATTTTGGGGATAGTGATGATAATTCCATAAGTTTTAATGGTGTTTTGAATAGGAAGAAGGCTAAACCTTGCGGGAAATTACCAAATTGGAACAAGGCAAACTAGACCTATTATCCAGGAACTTGGGAGGTTACACTGGGAGCAGTTGTTTTTGGGCATGTCCGCATCTGACATATGGGAGTCATTTAAAGACCAGCTGATAGGAATTCAGAACTAGCATGTTCCAGAAAGGAGGAATGGATAGATAAGGATGGCAAAGTAGCAGTATGGTGGTCTCTGCATGGAGCCATAAGGGATGAGTGTGATTTTTAATGTATATTTCTTATCATTTTTTAATGTGGAGAAGATCATGGAAGCTAAGGAATTCAGTCAGGAGTTACAATGTCTTAAATCAGATACAAATGACCAAAGAATTATTGACAACTTTAAATCACATTAAGGTGGATAAATCCTCAGGGCTTGAACAAGTTCAGAGAGTCAAAGTTATACAGCATGGAAACAGGCCCGTCCGCCCAACTTGTCTATGCTGACTAAGATACCCCATCTACATTCGTCCCACATGCCCATGTTTAGCCCATATCCCTCTAAACCTCTCCTAACCATGTATCTGTCAAAATGGCTTTTAAATGTTGTTGTAATATCTGCCTCAACTACCTCCTCTGGCAGCTCATTCCATATACCCATCACCCTGTATGAAAAAGTTGCCCCTGAGGTTCCTATTACATCTTTCCGCCCTAACCTTAAACCTATTTCTCCTGGTTCTAGATTCCCCTACTCTGGATAAAAGGACGTGCATTTGCCTTATTTATTCCCCTCATGACCTTATACACCTCTGGATAATATTCATTCACGTGGTAACCATTGCTGAATGTATGAGATACCAGTGAATGTACTCTTGCAATATTTTGCTACCTGTGAGAATATAATGGGAATCCCTTCATAGAAAAGCAAAATAATGGTCATTTAAAAAAAAAACAAACCTGCTGTAATGTTGAAACCAACATCCTCTGCTGATGACTGAGAAAGGCAGATGATATAGGAATCACATACATTATTAAAATTTAAGTTGAAATCATCATCCACATCGAGGAGTATTTCATGTTCAAACGATTTCTCCCATAATAAATGATTCGTTGTGCCTTGTTCGTTCAATTCATCTTCTGCGATGCCAAGTGAATTTTGCAAATTAATGCAATGGTTCTCCACATAGCTTACAAACTGATAATCGTCCATTTTCTCTAAAATGTCTTCACTGGCTTTTGTATCCGATTCATCTGTGCTATCGAGGTTCATGTCTTCTTTAAAACATTGCATTTTTCTGTCAACAGAAATTTATGCCATTTTTGGAAATGCGATCTTTAAGACAGGTTTATTTTTTCATTCAGTGAAATAAATACTCCAGAACATGAGTAATCTATGCAGGACAGAAAAAAAAAGTATCATGTCAGGATTAATATACATAAAATTTGAATTCACTTTTAAAATATTACCAAATATTCAGTCAGTAACCAAATGCAAAATAATTTAATTTTAAAGTACCATATACTGTGCCAAATCACATTGCATGAAATAATTTAACAACAATTAATAGGTCAGGGCTCGAAATTTGCGGTTGCCCGGGTGCCAATGACGGCCTAAAGTGCTGTCGGGCAACCTAACAGCCGTCACATTTTGCCCGGCTTGGCAAGCAACTCTGAGCGCCCCCCCCCCCCCCTCTCTCTCTCTCTCTCTCTGTCACTCTCCGTCCTCGCCCACCATCCGTATCCGTGTCCGGGTCTCGGCTCTCGGCTCTCCGCCCACTCCTCATCCGCTGGCACAGCCGGCCGCCTTACACATGCGCACTGCCGCGGCCTGCACATCCTCCCCCTGCACATGCGCACAACCATGGCCAGCACACCATCGGCCGTGGTTGTGCGCATGTGCCGCCCTGCACAGGTGCACTGCCATGGCAACTGGTCGGTATCGGCCACTTTCTCCCTCCCTTTGCACTGTGGGGGATCTGGCCGCCATGGCTGTCTGGTCGCCGCCTCGACGCGACCGCTGAAAACCAACACAGAATCACTCCCTGGAGCTGGAGTAACTCCCTGGAGTAACTTTTGCTTCTTGGTTTCCTGGTCCTCCAAAAATATTCCAAATGGAATTTAAACAGGAGTGGACCCACCACCACCAAACTCTGAAAAGTAACAGCCTATTGCACTTTATCTGTTTATTTATTGTGTGTATGTACATATGGTCTATGGTATATAGACACACTTAACTTTTATCTCCTGTTCTGTATTATGTTTACATATTCTGTTGTGCTGCAGCAAGCAAGAATTTTATTGTCCTATCTGGGATACATGACAATAAAACTCTCTTGACTCTTGACTTGGAGTTAAGCAAAAAAGGGTTCTTGGGAAAAAAGAGCTACCTTAAATTTAGTTTCATATGGTTGGGTAACTATGGTAGGGTGAAGACTATTCCATGCTTCAATTGTTCGGGGGAACTCCATGGAGCAGCCAGCATCTCTGGATAGAAGAAATTTGGTGACGTTTCAGGTAGAGACCCTTCTTTACATTTCCTCTGGTTTTAGTGTTTTTAGTTTAATTTAAAGATACAGCGTGGGAACAGGCCCTTCAGCCTACCGAGTCCACGCTGACCACCGATCACCTGTACACTAGTTCTATCCCACACCTTAGCGACGTAAGTCAAGAGTCAAGAGTGTTTTATTCTCTCACATCCCAGTTAGAACAACAAAATCCTTACATACAGCAGCACAACAGAATATGTAAACATAATACTCTGTAAACAATGTTATAAATGAGAAAACAAAACAGTGTGTATTTATATATATGAACTAGACTAGTGGAACCCGTTGGCTACCATGTTCACACGGAAGGGCTGGTACCGCAACGCAATATTCCACCTCTCCACCAATTCCAATATTGGTGGCCAGTGGGGGGGGGGGGGGCTTTCTGGAGCGCTGGTATGGGTTCTTGGGGTGGCAGCTCAGTCCCTCAAGCCTGATGTGCTGGCAGGTCACTCATGGCTGGTTGGGCTGGCAGTTGACTCAAGGCTATTCCTTGAAATTCCATTTCAAGCAAGGCGCAAGGCCACCAAATTCAAATCTATTTTCCTACCATTTCAAGAAGGGTGCAAGGCCACCAAATTCAAGTGCAGTTTCTTACCACTTCGAGCAGGGTGCAAGGCCACCAAATTCAAGTGCAGTTTCCTACCACTACAAGCAGGGTGCAAGGCCACCGAATTCAAGTGCAGTTTCATACCACTTTCAGCAGGGTGCAAGGCCACCGAATTCAAGTGCAGCTTCATACCATTTAATGCAGGGTGCAACGCCACCACATTCAAATGCAGTTTCAGACCATTTCATGCAGGGTGCAAGGCCACCACATTCAAATGCAGTATCATACCATTTCAAGCAGGGCGAAACCACCATGAAACACCAAACTCACAGTTCAGTAGACATTCAGTGTGTTCAGTTGATTCACAGCTCAGACAGAGTCGTGACCTCTCCCTCCCCCATCATGCAGAGACTGAGCCACACCCGCACTTCCGGGTTTTATAACCCCTCCCCCTCCCACCGGAAAAGGTGTAGGCTTCATGGCGTGATTGACAGGAGAGTGATTCTCAACGTTTTTTAAACACTAATAACACCTTTATTTTTCATTGATGGGAAGAATCCTCTGCACCTGCTGAGCGGAGGGGGACTGAGTAAGATGGCCAAAAATCACAGCCGTAAGTGGTAGCATTTTATCTAAAATCAATATACAGTGCAAACAGGAAGTTAGCCAAAGCACGCACGCCACCACTTGCAGTAGTGCCTTTTAACATCAAGCCAAAGCACCCAAGCCACCATTTGCAGCGGTGCCTTTTAACTTCAAGCCAAAGCACCCAAGCCACCATTTACAGTAGTGCCTTTTAACTTCAAGCCAAATCACACAAGCCACCATTTGCAGTAGTGCCTTTTAACTTCAAGCACCCAAGCCACCATTTGCAGTAGTGCCTTTTAACTTCAAGCCAAAGCACCCAAGCCTCCATTTGCAGTGGTGCATTTTAATTTCAAGCCAAAGCACCCAAGCCACCATTTGCAGCAGTGCCTTTTAACTTCAAGCCAAAGCACCCAAGCCACCATTTGCAGTGGTGCATTTTAACTTCAAGCAAAGCACCCAAGCCACCATTTGCAGTAGTGCCTTTTAACTTCAAGCCAAAGCACCCAAGCCACCATTTGCAGTAGTGCCTTTTAACTTCAAGCCAAAGCACCCAAGCCATTTGCTGTAGTGCCTTTTAACTTCAGCCCAAAGCACCCAAGCCACCATTTGCAGCAGTGCCTTTTAACTTCAAGCCAAAGCACCCAAACCATCATTTGCAGTAGTGCCTTTTAACTTCAACCCAAAACCCCCAAACAAACATTTGCAGGCAGTGCCTTTTCACTTCAAACCAACCATATTTTCATTTTCAAACCACATTAAGGCACTCACAGTTGAGTAGACACGTGTTCAGTGCTATTCAGAGCTCAGAGAGACGTGACCCTCTGGCTTGCTCCATCTTGTAGAGACTGAGTGAGGCACACCACTTCCTGGTTTTATAGTCCCTCCCCCTCCCTCCAGCAGGGGCAGCAGAGAGAATGGGGAAGTTTGCTTAAACATTAATATCTCTCTGATTTTTCATCGATAGGAAAAATCCTCTGGTTCAGAAAGGCGGAGGGGCGCTCTGAGTTAGCTGGCCAAAAATGATGGCCTTGGGTGGCGGCGTTCTCTCGGAAATCACAGCACAGCGAGCCAAAAGCGGTCAAGATCAGACTTTTAGTAATATAAGATACATGAGTATATATATATATATATATATATATATATATATATATATATATATATATATATATATATATATATATATATATATATATAGTTTACCCCCTGGGATTAATCAAGTTCTATCGTATAGTATCGTGTGTGGGAAGGAAGGAAGTGCTGATGCTGGTTTAAACTGAAGATAGACACAAAAGGCTGGAGTAACTCAACAGGTCAGACAGAATCTCTGGACAAAAGGAAAATAATACGTTTTGGGTTGGGTCTGAAAAAAGTTCCTGCACACCTTTGGAATGTGGAAGAGACCCCGGAGAAAACCCACGCGATCAAAGGGAAAAGGAGCAAACTCCATTCAGACAGCACCCATATTCAGGATCAATTCCGGGTCTCTGCCAATTGTAGGCAGCAACTTTATGGCCAATGTACTGCCCCATAGTCTTCAACTGAATTAAAACATACAGCAGCTGTAAAGGGGAACATAGTGTCACTTAGAGATTTAAGACTGAGAATGGGTAGTTTCTTTTTTTTTGTAACCAAAGTTATCAACGTATAATTTTTTGTGTGTTGGAAAATAAAATATAGTGCACAGCTGGTGGACTTGCTGCCTCTCACGCCAGAGATCGGTGTTCGATCCTGTCCTCGGGCACTGTCTGTGTTGCATTTGCACATTCTCCCTGCAAGCATGTGGGTTTCCTCCCACATCCCATTGGCTTTGTAGGTTAACTTGTCTCTGTAAAATTGCTCCTAATGTGTAGGGAGTGGGTGAGGAAAGTGGGATAACAGAACTTGTGTGAATGGGTAGACAAAAATGCTCGAGAAACGTCGCGGGTGAGGCAGCATATATGGCGCGAAGGAAATAGGAAATAGGCAACATTTCGGGTCGAGTCACTTCTTCAGACTGATGTCGGGAGGGGGGTTGCGGGAAAAAGAACGGAAGAGGCAGAGACACTAGGCTGTGGGAGAGCTGGGAATGGGAGGGGAAGGAGAGAGAAAGCAAGGGCTACCTGAAATTGTAGAAGCCAATGTTCATACCACTGGGGTGAAAACTACCCAAACGAAATATGAGGTGCTGTTCCTCCAATTTGTGCTGGGCCTCACTCTGGCCATGGAGGAGGCCCAGGATTTGGAATGGGAGGGGGAGTTGAAGTGCTGAGCCACCGGGAGATGAGGTTGGTTATTGTGAACTGAGTGTAGGTGTTGTGCGAAGCGATTGCCAAGCCTGCACTTAGTCTCACTGAAGTTGATCATACGCTGAATAATCCAACCAGATTTGTGTTTGGAAGTGGAAAGAAATAATAGAAATTGCATTAATTGCAACGTGTAAAAACGGATGAGATATTGTATTATAATTTTGCTGCATGTCATTGTGGTATATATCATGTCTTGATTGGTGAATATGTTTAGTTTGTTTGCTTTATTGACCATAATTCTGACTGGTAACTACGCACTTCGTCCGAGCACATTATCGTACGTGTCATGCAAGCCGTCCTAAATGACCACCGAAAAACTGTCATTTGGCAACCTAAAAAGCTGCCGAGGTTGCCCGACTGGCAACAGGGAAAAAAAGTTAAGTGAGAGCCCTGTAGGTGTCTAGTGTGTTTATCACATCTACCCCGCACAAAACTGAAATTTATCATTGTATTTAAATGAACCAATTCAACGCAAAGTTACACAAAAATAGGGGGGGAAAACAGTACACATAGTAGCAATTAAGGTAGTTTCAGTAAGCTTTAAACTGATGGGCCAGGATTCATTGTCAATAACTCAGCGGGACAAGCAGCATCTCCGGAGAGAAGGAACGGGCGACGTTTTGTGTCGAGACCCTTCTTCAGTCTGAAGAAGTTACTCCAGCATTTTATGTCTTCCTTCGATTTAAACCAGCAACTTGTGTTCTTTCCTACAAAATTAATTGTCAATAGCTAGGGGAATATGAGTTTAAAGGCTTTAAATGTGAAAAATCTGAAACCTCACTGGAGAGAACAAACTGATTTGGACCATCCCGATAAAATATTGCAGTCACAAGATAGGTCCAGCCAAGGAGATGCATCTCTTGACTCTCCAAGTCCTTTTTGCTATCTGCAATCTGGTGGAACACACCCCACTTCCCTGGATGAGAGTAGTTCAAACAGTATTCAAGAGCATCAGTAATAACCAAACCAAGGAAAAGAATATGACTGGAACACCACTTTCCAACATTAAAACATTCACTTCCTCTATTATTAGTTAAATGCAATCAGAATATCACATCCACTAGATGCATTACAGAAAGTCAAAGGCTTCTTCAATATTACTTCCAAAAGCCACGACTTCCACTGCAAAGCTTTCAATGTGTCTCCTTCTACATTGGCAAGACCAAGCACAGACCATTTCCCTGAACACTTGCATTTGTCTGCCACGGCTAAGTAGAGTTCCTGGATACCAGCCATTTTAACTCCCCTTACCATAACAACCTTTCTGTTATTTGCCTCCTCCAATGCCAGTGTAGGCCCACGCAAACTGGAAGAGCAGCATCTTATTCCGCCACGACCCAACACCATGAACACTGAACACATATATGAGATAAACACACCTTCTCATTGTAGATCAGCGACTCATGTTATGTCATGCTTTTGTAATTACGCCCATTAGCTTATTAGCGTCGCGATCTACTGTACTCTTCAGTATGAAGTTAACTCTCAAGTATGAGCTTGTAGTTGTTTATTCTAAATAACCAGTGTATAACCTGCCAAGGTGTGAGGTCTTTATTATTACAAGGACTCAAAACCAACATGGTGTCAGAAGTGGGCCAATCTCAACCTCCGATTGATTATATTGTTTTTATCTTAGTTTATTTTGTTAACCATGATTATGCCTGCTGCTCTTAGAAAGTCGGATATCTTGGTGTTTGATGCTGATTTTGCAGAACGATGGCGTGTGTTCGAGGAAGATTTCTCAATTTACATTGATGCAGCTTATCCGAACGCAGCACCCGCTCTTCGTGCCTCGATTCTCCTTAACTTAGCAGGCACTGAAGCTGCATGACGTGCCAGAAGATTTCACTATGGTGGTGTGGATGATAATAACGTACAAATTCCAGCAGAGTCCATCCGTGATCCTGAGTGCCTCCTATGTAAATTCCGACAACTATGTGTTACAAATTAATGTGAGCATTGAACGACATACATTTTTCTCAATGTGTCAAAAACAAGAAGTACCAGTCGAGCTCTATGTCAGTGCACTGAAGCATGTTGCTAGTCGTTGTGATTTTAGAGAAATCGAATCTAGTTTGATAAGAGATCGATTAATACATGGCATATTGAATGATAGACTACGCGATGAATTGTTGCGTGAAGTGGGCCTGACCTTAGAAGCTGTTGAAAACCGCTGTCGCATAGCTGAGGAGACTATGCGGTCGCCAAATGTTCGCGGGTGGTTGCCAGGTAGTCGCCTTCATGGTCGTGAGGAGTTCCTGCATTCTGGGAACTAGTCGCGGCCTCATTATGGACGACGCAAATTTTTCAACATGGTTGTCGTAGGTTCTCGTAGGTTGTAGCCGGTGCTGACCAGCGTACTTCATCGGCTCAAAAGGTAAGCAGTAGTTTTCAGAACCACGGATAACCGACCGTTAACGTCAATGTCCGCCGAGCTTCACAGCCCATCTTTTAAAGGACTTACGTGACCCTTCCCGTACACTGTGCTTTCACCATCTTCTTGCGTACACTGTGCTTTCGCCATCTTCCATCTTACAGCGCCAACCTTCCTGTTCATCGTGGTGTGTGTCTGTATCACATTGACTTTGCACCGTGTGAATTTCATTCAGACAGCGCTCCCCCCGCTTGCCCAGTCTGCATAACGAGCTGGTGAAGGAAGTGATGTGTGTGTATGTTCCACTCTGACAGTCGCCGTTCCAGTCGCCGGTTTTTCGAGTGACTGCCTGCGACTTTACAGTAACTTTTCTCCAACCTAGAGATATTCTCTCTGCCCAATACATCATTTCCTGCAACACAGAACTTGTTTTTTTGTTTTTCCCAGTTTGACAAATGTTTTGACTCGAAACATTAACACAGTTCCTTTTCACAGATGCTGCCTGACCTGCATAATATTTCTAGCATTTTCTGTTTTCATTGCAACATTTTTCATCTGTCCCAAATAAACTGTGATTCATGGTTTATAGATACACTAGCCAGGGAACCATTGTATCTATCATTACAAGCACTGCAAACATTTTGAGTGTTTCAATAAGATCACCTCTCATTCTTCCACTCATCATGATTGAATCGACAATATCTGTGGAATGCAACAATAAACTAAGAATTACCATTAGTACGACAATCAGATTACAGATGCAAACAAGATAATTTACTTACTGAATCTAATGCTTCAATTGTCTTTGAATCCTGAAAGCAAATAATGGAAATCTTTATTTGATATCACTTTAAAATATTTAAGAGACTGGGTAATTCAAGCTGTAACTAATTACCCAGTATGACTTAATACTGCATTATTTATTGATTCCTCAAGTATTGTAGATAGCTGAAATAGAATTTTAAATGTTGAAGACGATATACTTCTATGCCATTTTCAATTCCTTGTTTGATCCTATAGATTTAACGCAGTTAATGATAGAAAATAGCGTTAAACATTAAAATGGAAGCAAATTAATAACTTGCTTTTTTAATATAGCTTCTGTATGATACACAGGAAAATTAGTTTTCTTGTAATTCTTGGAGCAACCTCGTGAAAATATACTTTCAGAACAAAGAATAATATTGAATTATTGGTCATATTGATATATTCAAAAAACGTAACTTCAACGTGATAATAGAGAAAATTAAATGTTAAAGAGAAAATTATCTTTTCATTTTACATTGAAGAGAATGTTAAGAACAGAAAATCTTTAATGTTGATTTCTGCTTTGTCTGGCAAGTATAGAGTCAAATTAAGTGTTCAGTTGAACTTGGTTGTCTCAAGCCATTCACAATGTTTCCGTTCTGCTACATTTAAATTAACATGCTCAGAAGCGTACCTTATCAATCTTTCTTATCATGCTTTAATAACTAACCACAATGGAACTGTAATCTTCTATGCCATGACTTTTCAAACACTCATTTAAATAATTGTTGCATATTTTCTGTACCCATCTCCACAAATCCCTCAGGCACCATGCTCCTCAAAATATCAATTTACCATAGGCCTATGACATCTGGTTATAGACAACTCTGCCAAGGAAAATGTTTCTTACTAGGTACCCTATTTATCGTCTGCATAATTTTATATCCTTCAACTTACACTTTGCTTCATTGCTCTGCAAGAACTTAATGGATTTGCAATGAGTAATTCTTTAAGCTCACAACACTGGATGTGCAACCAAGACAACATATAACACAGGAACAAAATAAAAAGCCCCCTACAACAAGATGACAGCAGATATATCACCACAACATTTCTTTGCCTTATGCCCATAAACTTGGATTCCACTGGTAACCGATCTCCCTATAGCTCACACCCTATAGTCCTGGCAACATCCTCGTAAATCTTTTTTGAACCCTTTCAATGTAGGTAATTTTTGTTATACTCTATAGAGAATATATTTTTTCAGCAAGGACAAAATTGTACACAAAGATGTTGTTAATGCATTACCAATCAACATCCTTGGACCAGAAATTAAATCACTGACGTGTTCAAGTGTACTTGAACATACTTAGAAATGTAAAATATTCTCTTGTTTCACGGTTGACAATTCAACACCCTTGATTTAGGTATGTTACAAAACTTACCTTGAGCAGCGCTGCAGTTCTGCCGCTCCCCGTGTGCGCGACTTTGGCGCCTTCCCGAGAGGGGGCGGGGTTAAAGTGCCGTTTTTCCACAGGCAGGGAAAATCGATCAATGTCGGGCAATATTTTTGTTGCGGAAGAAAATTCGCTCCGACATTTCATGAATTAAGGTATTTTTAAATTACTCTAAATTATTTATTAACTAGAGTAATTTAAAAATCACCTTCAAAAGCCGTGAGCGCCGACAACCGGAAGGATTTTGTGTAGGGGAGAAAAAAAGGTAATAGTTTATTTTTATATTAAAAGTTGGTTTTTCAGGAGGCTTTAATAACATTTTCATGTTGCGAAATGGGGTCCAAAAAAATGTATGAACAAACAGTATTTTTCCTCCCGACTTCACCACTAACCGCAACGTTCCAATCCACCGCATTCCACTAAAACCCACTCGCTAGTTGATTTAAATGGCCATTAATTTATAGGCATTAAACACTACATTCCTTCCATTTGGCCCAGAAATTCATGAAAATGAGATTTAAAAATTATGTTATATCGTGGATTATTGTGTGAATGTTATTTGGACACTTAGGCAATTTAAAAAAGTTTACCTTTTCTTAAGAAATGGATAGATGTTTAGATCTACTCATTGAATGTTGTAATTAGCTACAATTAGATAACTAACTAATTGTATGCTTTAATTTCAGGTCATTCAAGTAAGATTGAAGCATTCTGAAACAAATATGAAACAATCTATAATAACTGAAAATTTCATTGAGTTCTCTTAATTTTTAATAAAGTTATGGGCTTTTAACTGTTCCAGATCACAGCTTTTGAGTTGTCAATTGAAAAGCAATGGTGAACAAGATGCTAATTTCCGAGTATGAAAATGGCCATAACATTCTTAATACTGAAGATATGAAAGTGAATTAGGTGTCAAATTAAACTTCTTTTTATGCTTTATCTGATAGGATAAATTGCAGACTTGATTTTTAAAATCTCAAAATTTTGTAACATTGCTACTTGATTCTGGATCCACCCCCACCCCCTTCTGTATCAGACTGGTCACTTATATCGTTTAAATTCTGGTCAAGAATTAAACTGGGATATTCACTAGATTTGGAGTTGGCAGCTGGTAATTCCACCACGTTATGGTGCATAAAACTTAACTGAAGTATTTGGAGAAACATAACGGGCATGGGATGCCACGCTCGTGATGATTTCAATAACTGACAGCGCATGAAACGATTTGCGATGAGGGTGCAATAGAATTACGCGCAAGGACCGCTTACATCAATGTTACTCAAGAGTTGCAAGCGTTTGCTACAGTTACAGGTATCTTGTGAGTAAGTTGCCGGGCCTCTCCCAGTCACTTCACAAGTCTGTGGCCGGAGAATCAGGAAAGGAGAGGCACTTAAATTACTAGACGTCTTTCCTCCATCCCAAAACCCTAAATTAGAGATTGACCAGTGGGAGAATGCAAACCCGCAGACTGGTTAAGTCTGAAGAAGGGTTTCGACCCGAAACGTTGCCGATTTCCTTCGCTCCCACTGAGTTTCTCCAGCATTTTTGTCTACATCCAACTGGTTAATCCCGATTCCGTGACTTTAAAAAAGTGTCCTTCCTGCCTGAGGGTTGTGGTGCCCCCTTCTAAAAATAACATCCGTTAACACTCACCCGTGGTGCCGGTGGGTGCCGAGGAGCTCGCGCCCGCGCTGTCCAACGGCGACAATTTGTCAGTCTCGCTGCCCTCCCGCTCGCGCTGTCACCTTACCCCGCCCCCTCGCGCCCCCCCCCCCTCCCCTCGCGCCCCCCCCCCCTCCCCTCGCGCCCCCCCCCCCCCCTCGCGCTGACTCACCTGCTCCAGCGCGCTGACTCCCTCCACCCTCCGCACGCTCCTCCCCCCTCCCTCGCGCTGATTCCCCCCCCCCCACCCACCCTCGCGCGCTGCCCTGCGCTCGCGCAACCAACTGAGGACAGGCCAGGCACAACAAATGCTGGAGTAGTTCAGCGGGACAGGCAGTATCTCAGGAGGGAAGGGATGGGTCTAGAACCTTCCTCAGTCTGAGGGTCAGGGGAGATGGGAGACTAGAGACATGGAAGGGCAAGGTGTGAAAACCACACATCAAAGCAGACGACGCTCAAGGAAAATGTAGACTGGTTCATTGATGGCTGAGGGGAAGGCGACAACTAGGCTATACAGCAGTAAAATGAATCAGGAGGACAACGAAACTGGTTGGAAAACTACGGTTGAGGAGGGACAGAGAGAGTGGGAAACCAAGGGTTACTTGAAGTTGGAGAAGTCAATATTCACACTGCTGGGTTGTTAGCTGGGTTGTTAACAGCATGAGGTGCTGTTCCTCCAATTTACTTTTAGTCTCACTCTGAGAGCGGAGAAGGCCCAGGACAGAAAGGTCGGTGGTGGAATGGGAGGGGGAGTTAAAGTGTTTGGCAACCTACAAATGACTTCAACAGCAGTTGATTTAATTAGACACTGGCTAACCCCATTGACTGTTATTTGAACCAGGCTCCCTGATGAGGCCAGAGGTTACTACAGTTGTTCTGGCAACAAGGAAGCGAAAAAGAGTCCATAATATGATTTCTGTTGAAGTTTGGATGCTACAGGTCAAATTTAACCGCAATGCCGTGTTTATCATACAAAAGTGCAAGAAATGTGCATGAAATAATTAAATCCATGGCATGCTTTGAAATGTGTGTGAATGGATTAACATTCGCTTGCTATTTTTTTTAACCCCTTTGAAAAGTTTTCAGAAATTTCAAGAACGGCAAAATCCGCAATCCAGGTCGGATGAGATTTGGGAGAGGGTGCAGAAGAGGATCATCAAGATGCTGCCCATGATTGGATGAATGAGCAACACGTTGAACAAAATTGGATTGTTTTCTCTGAACCATGGAGGCTGAGGGGGGACCTGATGGAAGTATATATAACTAGACTAAGTGGGACCCATTGGGTCCCAGTCAAATGGGAGGCCTGGTCCCCCAACGCAACCCGTTCCCCCAATGCATTATTCCACCACTCACCCATAGCTCCTAACTGAGCAGGCACGGCTGACGATTTCCCGTTGTGACGCCCCTGATCCCCCCCGGCAGCGCAGCCGTTCCCGCCCATTGGGATCGCATTGTGACATAGGTATAAGTGTGGGGGAGGAGGGGATGTGTGGGGGAGGGGTGTGTGGGCGGGGGGGGAGTGGGGTGTGTTGGCGGGGGGGTCTTGCGTGGGCAGGGTGGCGAAAGCCCAGAAAATACGGGGGTTGGGGGTATCACGGGGGAGGGGGGGAAGGAGCCAGCAAGGGGGACCAGAGGGGAAGAGCTAGAGCGGACTCACAGCGGTCGCTGGACCGCTGGTCGCTGGTCGTTCTCCTCAGCCGAGATCAGATTCTCCGCTTTCCATTTGGCGATATTTCCCGTGCCGGGCTGGGCCGTTTCCAGTACCTCCAAAAATTGTGTCCGGTTGGAAACCTCCACCGGCCATCCACCGCTCTAGTAAAGACGCGATGGCGCCGGAAGGGACGGACCGTCCCGCGTAGTGACAGGAGAAAAGACCAATCCACGCGGCGCTGAACGGCAGAAGAGGAGATCGATCTGCGCACGCGCGTTTTTTAAGATTTTTAAACCGATCAGAAAGAACCTTGGTGCAATCGCAGCGCAAGAGAACGGTGAGTAAGCTGGCGAAAAATCATAGCGCTAATGCGTAACATTTTTTGCGCAAATAGAATGACCACGCAACCGGAAGATAACAAGATCAGAGCTTTAGATATGTATAGATTATGAGAGGCATTGATTGGGTAGATAGTCAGAGCCTTTTTCTCCAGGATACTAGAAATACTAGAGGGTATCACTTTAAGGTGAAAATGTAAAGTCATTGAAGACCAGTCACTAAGGTGAGCTAGCCAACTGGATTCAAAATTGGCTAGGATGAAGAAATCATAGGGTGGTATGGAAGCTTGATTTTCTGATTGGAGGTCTGTGACTACTGGAGTGCCGCATGGGGTCGTGTTCAGTCCACTGTCATTTGTTATATATATGAACGATTTGGAAGACAATGAAGCTAACATTGGTATTAGTTATTGAGTGAGATATGGTGATAATTTTTGTTTACCTGCTATACAGTCAAATTATACTATACATGAGTACAATCAAGTCTTACACAAAAGAGAAAACTACCAAACTGCAGGATATATGTTATAGCGTTAGGGGCCTGACCCACCAGCATGCAACTCTATGCGATTAGCGCGACCAACGTGGTCGCTTGAGCCATACGGCGTTGCGGGGCCGGTCCCACTTCGATCGCCGGAGCCATGCGGAATTGTGCGGAGTTCATCCCGAGTTCGTCCCGACACCGCGCGGGGCTCCGGAAAACCGACTATGTCCAAAAATTCCGCACGGCAACGGCTTGTCGGATCGCATTTACACACCGCCCGGACATCGTGCCTTCATGAACCTATTTGTAAGTGCCTCCGTGACCCTCTATGTGTGTGGCTCCGTGGCCCTGTGTGTGTGTGTGTGCCTCTGTGCCCCTCTCTGTGTGCCCCTCTCTGTCCTGGCGAACTTACCTTGGACTTCGCTCCAAGTTCGCCTCACTTTGCGCCGCGTTGCGCCACTCACCCGACCTCCGCGCGGCCCCCGCTGCCGGTTTGATCGCGTTCATCGCATAGAGTTGCATGCTGGTGGGACAGGCCCTTTACAGTTAAGAGAAAACATCCAAGGTCCCGATGAGGTAGGGAGGAAGATCTGGACGGCACTAGCATATAGGGGGACTTTTCAACGGGGGGTCTTATAGGGGGTCTGCCGCAGCGAGCTGCTGCGGCAGACCCTTCCCCTGAGTAGCCGTGGCCTGAACCCCCCGTGCGTCCGAGCCCGCGGCCAGCTGAGGCGGCGAGGTCGGAGGTGTCGAGGCTGTAGATCAGACGGGTCGGAGCCTGTGGCTGACGGAGCCTGGGTTGGTGGTCGCCAAGGTCGGAGCCCGTGCGACGCGAATCGACGGAGCCATGCGGCTGTGGAGCCATGGAGGGGTCCGGAGCGGACCCGGCAACGATAGTGGACAGGACGGTGGCGGCAGTCTATGAGGACCATGTGCAGTGAGAACACTGCTGCCGAGGGAAGGAACAAAGGAGGACCAGGCGGCTGGGGACCGCCGTGAGGGATGGGGAAGAACAATGCACAATT
This sequence comes from Raja brachyura, assembly GCA_963514005.1. The sequence continues at coordinate 11,520,316 of OY740790.1, forward strand.
GGGACCAGCTGATGGGTGTGGGGGTGGGGGAGGCAGAGAACAAAGGAGAACCTGGCGCGGATATTGTGTATACGTTGTAGCAATGTTACAAAATTTTGAGATTTAAAAAATCAAGTCTGCAATTTATCCCATCAGATAAAGCATAAAAAGAAGTTTAATTTGACACCTAATTCACTTTCATATCTTCAGTGTTAAAAAGGTTATGGCCATTTTCATACTCAGAAATTAGCATCTTGTTCCCCATTGCCTTTCCATTGACTTAACACAAAAGCTGTGATCTAGGACAGTCAAAAGCCCATAACTTTCTTAAAAATTAAGAGAACTCAATGACATTTTCAGTTATTATAGATTGAAGCATTCTGAAACAAATATGAAACAATATTACTTGGATGACCTGAAATTAAAGCATATAATTAGTTAGTTACCTAATTGTAGGTAATTACAAAATTCAATTACTAGATCTAAACATCTATCCATTTCTTAAAAAAATATAAACTTTTTAAAATTGCCTATGTGTCCAAATAACATTCGCACAATAATTCACAATATAATATGATTTTTAAATCTAATTTTCATGAATTTATAGGCCAAATGGAAGGAATTTAGTGTTTAATTCCTGTAAATTAATGGCCATTTAAATCAAATAGCGAGTGGGTTTTAGTGGAATGCGGTGGATTAGAACGTTGCGGTCTGCGGTGAAGTCGGCATGAAAAACACTGCCGGTTCATACGTTTTTTTTTTGTCCCCATTTCGCAACATGAAAATGTAATTTAAGTCTTCCTACAAACCAAGTTTTAATGTAAAAATAAACTGAGCATTTTATTTTCTCCCCTACGTGAAATCCTTCCCGTTGTCGGCGCTCGCGGCTTTAGAAGATGATTTTTAAATTACTCTAGCTAATAAATAATCTAGCGTAATTTAAAAATACCTTCATGAATGAAATGTCGGAGCGATTTTACTTCAGCAACGAAATCGCCTGACATGGATCGATTTGCCCAGGCTGTGGAAAAACGGCACTTAAAACACGCCCCCCTCTGAAAGGCGCCAAAGTCACGCACACGGGGAGCGGCAGAACTGCAGCGCTGCTCAAGGTAAGTTTTGTAACATACCTATACATTGTAACTTTGTCAGCGCCCTTATCTGGCAACTATTTTATATACCATAGTATGCAAGCACAAAATGTCGCTGACTTGTCACATGTGACAATAAAGCATTCATTCAAATATAGACAGAGTTGATGGTGGGGAGGTTGGTCTGTGTGACGGACTGGCCTACATCTACATCTGACTGTAATTTCTTATGTTGCCAAACCAAACTGTAATAGGATGCTTTCTCCTGTGTGTGTATAGAAGTTGGTTAGACTCATTGGAAACATGTTAAACCTCCTGAGTCTCCTCAGGAAATTGAGGCATTGATGTGCTTTCATGGCCGTAGCGTAAATGTCATTGGTCCAGAATGAATTGTTGGTGATATTTATGCCAAGGAACTTAAAGCTCTTGTTAATTATATTTATACCAAAGAACATATTTAGCAGCGGACCTTATTGTAGCGGCACCTGGTGGTGTCCTTGGGCAGTCAAACCCTCGGATTGGCTGCTCCAGTCACGTGGGCACGGGGTCGATATTCGTGCGCTTTTTACCCAATTGTTTCTTTTTTCTTTTTTTAAAATATTTTTTTATTAGAAGTAATGTACAATAGTATAAACCAAAAATAGCATATTACATTTCATGTACCACTTCTTGTTTTAAACTTTAATAATAGAAAAGTAACAGAAGCAAGAAAAAGAAAAATAGAGAAAGTTAGATAAGACAGTGATATTAATAGTACGTGAAAAAGTGGAAAGAAAGAGCCCATAAAGACGTAAAGCATGAGAAAGAGTAAAAGAAAGAAAAATACAAATTTTTAAAAAAGGAAAATATAAAGAAAATATGATAAAAGGGATGTACCTGCTTCATATCTTTACACACCCCTCACCACGTCCTGAAACAGTTTATTTCCAGAGTTATGTTGCACCTTATGCTTGTAATAAGTCGATAAATGGAGACCAAATCTTTAAGAATTGGTCTGATTTGCCTGCATGGCCGAATCTCACGTCTTTGAGGTGTAACAATTCATATTTTTAACGTTGGTGTGGGTGCATTTTTCCAAAATTTAAATATGTTTTTTTGCCGTTATTAAGCCATAATTAAGAAAACTCTTTTGGAATGAAGTGAGCTCAAAGCCGACTTCCAATGTTCCAAAAATAATCAGTTCTGCGTTAGGTTTCAATTTTATTTTAAATAATTTTGTAAAGATTATCTATGGTTGGTTCTTCCGCATTATCTAGATCCAATTGTCGAATTTCTTCTTCTAACCGGTCGGTGGGGGCGCTGTCAGCAGCGTGTTCATTTTTTTCAACTTTTTTTGTTTTTTTGTATGTTTTAATGTCTGTTTTTAATGTTTTTTTGTGTGTCTTGTGTGGGGAGTGGTGTGGGGGGGTAAGGGGGAAACCGCTTTGGTCGCCTACTCCACGGAGAGGCAACTTTTTCCAGGTCGCCTCCCCCGTGGCCTAACTGCGAGGATCGGCGCGGCCTTTCCCGGAGACGCGCCGGGGCTTCAGCGGTGGGCGCAGCGCGGACTCTCGGCGCGGAGCGGGCGAGCCCTCGCCGGGGCTCGCCAGAGGGCAGCGCTCCGTTTCGCTGGCCCGTAGCAGCCGGCAGCCTGAAGCCTGAAGTCTGCAGAGCTTCAGCCTGGGATCCCTCTTGGGGACCCGGGGGAAGAAGAGCTCCAAATGCCAGCCCGCATCCTACTTCTACCGCGGGCGCGGCAGGGACTTACCATCAGGAGCGGGGTCCCTCGCCAGGGATCCCTGGAGAGGAGTTCCAGACCGCCGGCCCTGCAGTCTGCAGTGCTTCTGGCTGCGGCGCAAACTTTAAATCTCCGACCGCCAGCCTGCGGCCTACTCCAGCCCGAAGCTGCGGTCTCCGGTGGGGAGGCACCGATTCAGGACTTACGTGGACGTTTTACCTTGTCTGCACATCTGGACGCCTGCTGCGGCGGCTGCGGAGGGTGGAGGTCCCGACCACGGGGGAAAATGGAGGAGGACTGGCCAATTTTTGTGCCTTCCACCACAGTGATGAATGCTGTGGTGGATGTTTGTGTTACATTTTTATTGTGTATTGTGTGTTCTTTATCATTGTACCGCTGCTGGCAAATTCATTTCACTTGCACTTTATGTGCAATGTGACAAATAAAACGGTATTGTATTGTAACTGCATTTGTTCGTTCTTACTCTTTTTATTTTGAAAAGCTTGGTATGAAATTATAGATCTTCTGATAAATGCCTTAAAAGATTCCCATAGTATAGAGGTTGAAATACCTGGGGTGTCGTTAGTCTCATAAAAAAGTTCCATCTGTTGTTTTATATATATACCACCTTGTGGGTCGTTTAAAATATGAGGATTAAAGTTGTTTCTTTTTTCTAGCACCACACTTATTCATTGTTTTACTTCGGAGTCATGTGAGTGACTACATGAAGAAGCCCCGCCAGACACGTGCGCGTCACTACGTCGACGCATGTCGCATGGAACGGGCTGGAGAGCGCAGCTCCACCAGCGGTGAGTAGAAGCCTCCCAGGCAAGTGATTTAAAACTTAGTGCGAGTACTTAAGCTCCCTCCGTAAAGCTGGCTTGTGAGTCAGTAGGAACTTGTGGAATGGAGAGCGTTGGAAAAAAGTCGGTTCGAAGTAAGCGTGGGTCGCGAAGCAATGCGGTCCCATCGCAGCGATTGGGAAGAGAGATTAGTGCGGTGCCGGTTCCGATACCAGTGGCCGTTTTACCCGTAATTGAACAGCTTCCAGCTGCTCCAGTGTCGCAGGGCACTGAGGCCACAACTATAGGGAAGAAAGCTAAATGAAAGTCTGTCAGGCTCGTTTTGTCTGACTGGTCCGGAACAAGAGGACTCCCCTCCAGATTGTAAAAGAATGTGGGGGAGACTGGACCAAATGGAGAAAATGCTCCAAACGCTTATCAGTCAAGGGTCCAAGGACCCAGAGATTCCCCAGGCAACCTCCGAAGGAGTTCCATATACTGAGTATGGTGCCTATCAACAGTGGGAATCTCACTCTCCAGTGCCTTGTTTGGGTATGGATGAGGTCTCCCTGGAGCATGACTTGGGAGTACCGGGGCAGGAGGGGCCTGAAGCTGGTGTCCCTACATATGTGTACACACCAGAGCACAAGAGCCATCTCCAGGTGTTCCCGATGAAGCGCGCAATTTTGCTATACCGGAAGGGACTGGTGAGGCTATGGACGAGAACCTAGCTGCCAATATCAACTATTTGGTTTCTCACCAGCTCCATGAATCTGTTATGACTGAGACAGCAGAGTTGTATAAAACACCCGTCAATTGTGCCTCGCTCAGGGTGCCCACTGTAAACTCAGCAATATGGGTACCCATGAGTGCAATGATGCAAGGGCAGGAAATGTGTTTCCAGCGTGTCCTCAAGCTGATATCAGCTGGCATCACTGCGTTTGGGAAGATGACACAAGGGTCAACGATGTCTAAAATACAAAAAGACATGCTCGCATTATTCTGTAATGCTTATTTTGAGATTAATTGTGTGAGGAAGATCGCCATTCGGCCAACATTACATCCAAAATTTGCAGAACTGTGCAGAGCAAGTAATATCCAGGCACCGGATTATTTATTCGATGAAAATCTTCCGAAACAAACCAAGGACATTGATGAAGACTCCAAAACAATTGGGCTTATGAAACCTTTCATCCCTGCTCCAAGAAAACAAGCAGGTTGGACACGCAGGGGATTTGATGCTGGGGCAGGGCCCAGCAGACGGAGGCCGATGGGGCAAAAATATTATTACTCAGTACAGCCCAACATCAACCCTTATATTGGGAGAAGGAGACGTTCCAGGTCGTTTGCTGAGGTACTGGAACTTAATTTTGTCACAGATAAAACTTCTGGGGCACAACCTCCGGTTGGGGGTAGATTACAATTGTTTTATGATGAATGGTGCTGCATAACATCTGATCGGTTTATACTAGATATTGTGTCAGCTCTACAATAGAATTTATGGGAGGAGTTGATCCACCTGTACAACATATGCCTAATAGAGTCTTGGTGTTTGCTGCACCAGAAACCCGTCAGGTAGAAGAAGAAATTAAAAATGTATTCCAGAAAGGGGTAATTGAAAGGACGGTTATTCATCCTCAACAATTTGTGTCCAATGTATTCCCCAGACCGAAAAAAGATGGGGGTTGTAGAGTCATTCTGGACCTCACACACTTAAATTCCTACGTTCAGTATAGGCATTTTAAAATGGACACCTTCAACACTGCAAAGCAGTTGTTGTCACAAGGTTGTTATATGGCTGCTATAGATCTAAAAGATGCATATTATTCAGTACCATTATCGCAGGTACTTGAAATTTAATTGGATGGGTCAGCTGTGGCAATTTAAAGCATTACCCAATGGATTAATTTCAGCTCCTAGGCTGTTCACAAAATTGTTGAAACCAGTACTGGCATTACTGAGGGCTCAAAATCACATTGTAATGGCTTACCTGGATGATATTTTAATTGTAAGCGCCACTCAGGAGACAGCTGAAGAACCGGTTTCTGCAACCACAAGCCTATTTGAAATGCTAGGGTTTCTGGTACATCCAACAAAATCTAAGTTACAGCCATCCCAAACAATTGATTATCTGGGGTTTGTCATTAATTTAGTTGATATGTCAGTAACTTTGCCAACAGCTAAGGTTGTGGATATTACAAATGCTTGTACTTGCCTCGCTGAGAAACCATATCCCTCCATCCGAGAAGTAGCAAGCGTTATTGGTAAATTGGTAGCAGCGTTTCCTGCTGTAGAGTTTAGACACAATGGTGGATTATCAATGTTGCACAAGCCACTAAAAATATGTTGGTTCAGCAACCTTCAGTAGTTTTAAAGACTGATGTGTGCGCTCTCGGATGGGGAGCTACGGACAGCGAATCTAGCTGTGGTGGTAGATGGAGTGTCCAAGAGGATTTAAGTCTCCAAACGCAAGGTATAAATTATTTGGAGTTGTTGGGGGCATTTTATGGATTAAAAGCGTATTGTTCCACAATGAATAATTCACACGTTCAACTCCAGGTGGACAATACCACGGCTGTGGCATATATCAATCACATGGGAGGAGTAAGGTCAGTCTCATGTGATAATCTGGCTAACATCATGTGGCACTGGTGTATCTCCCGGAACATCTGGCTCTCAGCTATCTACCTACCAGGGAGAGATAATGTGGTGGCAGATGGTCACGAAAGTTTAATGACAATACAGAATGGATGTAAAATCCAGAAGTTTTTAAACAGATTGTCAGCTGCTATGGGTTACCAGATATTGATCTGTTCACATCCAGATTAAATCACCAGTTGCCTAAATATGTTTCATGGGAGCAGGATCCAGGAGCAGTAGCGGTGGATGCATTCTCGCTACATTGGGGACGTACATTCATCTATGCTTTTCCCCCATTCTGCCTGATTAGGCAATGTCTCACCAAAATAGAGCAGGACTACGCCACAGGCGTTTTGGTGGTTCCGGTCTGGCTTACAGAGCCATGGTTCCCATTGGTGCTCAGAATGATGACTCAGCCATTCATGACGATCCCCAACTGCAGTAATTTGTTGGTACATCCAGTAACAGGAGAAAGTCATCTGTTACATGACCGTATTAATTTGTTAATCTGCAGGTTATCACCAGACCGTTACAAGGGCTTGGACTGTCGGATAGGACCATGGATGTCATAACTGCAGCTTGGAGATATAGCACTAAGAAACAATATATGTCTCGTATAAAGAAATGGGAAATGTTTTGTGTACAGTCAGATATATCTTATCATACTGCGAGCATACCGGATGTATTGGAGTTCCTTGCTATGTAGCATTTTGATCAGCACCTGAGTTATAGTGCCATCAATAGTGCTCGGAGTGCTTTGTCCTCTTACTTAGGACATTTTTCAGAACGACAATCTATTGGGTCTCATCCGTTAGTATCCCGATTTATGCGAGGAATTTTTAATTAAAATCCTCCCAAGCCTAGATATACAGAAATATGGGATGTCAGTATAGTTCTCACACTGCTTCGGCAATGGGCTCCAATTACGTCACTGTCTTTTCAGAACTTAAAGTAGTTATGCTTATGGAGTTAGTATCAGCACAACGAGTACAAACATTGCAAATGTTACGATTAGATTGTATGCATTTGTCTGTAGGTAAAATTACTTTTTATGTCTATGATCTAATCGAGCAAAGCAGGCCAGGAATGGCTGGAACCAAGGTAATCTTTAAAGCATACCTTGTGGACTAATAGTTATGTGTGGTTAAGCATCTGAGTTAATATATTGAAGTAACTAAGAGTCTCAGAGGTTCTGAGACAGCAATGCTCATTACCCACAAGAAAACATATAAAAAAGTGTCAGCACAAACAATTTCTAGATGGTAAAAACAGGTTCTGGATTACGCTGGAGTGGACACTCATGTGTTTAAATCTCGGTCCACCAGGGTGACATCTGCGGCGAAGGCGCAGGACGTGCCGCTCGACCAAATCCTCTAGGCCAAGGATGGTCTAAAGAAGCAACTTTTTCTAAGTTCTATGATAAACCTGTTGTTACAGTGCCAGGGTTTGGGCATGTTGTGTTGGGTTCGGTTTAATTTGCGGTTGCTTTGTTTTATATAATTTCTGTGTAATTTCCCCCTGGGATAGAGGGGTTATTACTTTCTTTTGTTATCATTATTATTATTAAAATAGTTGAATAATTGAAACAATGTTCAATATATTATTTATTTTCTACTGTGTCAACTGAAGCAGTGTGTTGTATGGAGTGCATCTACGGCATGAAATCACAGAGCTTTAAAATCTTCACGTAGTCACTCACGTAACTCCAAAGTAAAACTGTAAGATTAAACGAGAACTTACCAGTTCGAAGTTTGATCCTTATTTTATGAGGAGTTATGATGAGGGATTACGTGCCCTCTGCTCCCGGCCCTCATAATCAAAGGATCATCTGGTAGTTCTAGTCTTCTCAAAGCCTTACTATCTTACTTCGGCTATTGGGTTTCTGTGTTTCACGCCGCTGCTTTGAAGTATGACGCGCATGCGCCTGGCGGGGCTTCTTCACGTAATCCCTCATCGTAACTCCTCATAAAGTAAGGATCAAGCTTCGAACTGAGGTGCTGGGGTGCTTAGTTTACGCTGCCATCAACCCTGCTCGTTTCAGGGAAACACCTCGGCTGATCGGCTGTAGAGGCCCAAACAACAGCCTCTACGTCCGTGACCATCATTCCGGCAAGCGCTTCCTCGTTGACTCAGGGGCTATCATTAGCATCCTCCCGCCAACCGGACGCGCCACCCGTGCTGGTAGGCAGGGCACTGTGCTCACGGCCGTTAATAGAAGTACCATTCGCACTTACGGCATGCGGTCCCTCTCGCTCTCATTCGACTCCCGCCCGTATGAGTGGACTTTCATCGTGGCCGATGTCTCACAACCGCTCCTGGGTGCCAACTTCGTTTGCTCCTGGGTGCCAACTTCGTAAGACTTAGCCGCTTCCTCCACCGAGCTCATGTAGGGCTCGGCCCTGCGGGTGCCTGGGGACGTTCTCCCTGCCACCTGGGGGGCAAGTGGACTCTGCCCCGGCGTTGCTGGCAACCCTCTGTGAACGGGTGAGCGGGCTAGCTCCAGTTCCCACTTCGCGGCCGGTTTGCCGGCGGTGCACGTGCCATCGGCTCTGCACCATTGTATATTTGTTTTGGTTCGCTGTGACGCTCACAGATCCCTCTTGCAGCACGCCCATGAGGGGCTGTTCCGGGTGTTGCGGTCTGGAGTTGCGGTCCTGTAGCGGCACCTGGTGGTGTCTTTGGGTAGTCATAGCCTCGAATTGGCTGCTCCGGTCACGTGGGCGTGGGGGGCAATATTCGCGCGCCTTTTACCATGTTTTTTCTAGCGCCACACTTGTGGAAGTAACATCGCGTTTGTTGGCTGATTTACCAACCAGAGTTTATTCATTGTTTTACTGTTACAAAATAAAACCCTTTGAATTCACTCACTGTCTCGACTCGCCAAAATATGTTAATTTAATTGCTTTCATTGGATTAATGTTTCTGTTTAGTTTAGAAATACAGCACAGAAACCGGCCCATCGGCACACTGATTCTGCACCGACCAATGATCCCCATAGAGTGACACTTTCCTGCACACGTGGGACAATTTTTACAATTTTTACCTAAGCCAATTAATCTACAAATCTTTATATCTTTGGAGTGTGGGAGGAAACCGGGGCATCAGGAGAAAACCCATGCGTTTACGGCAAAAACATACAGCTCCACGTAGACAGCACCCATAATCAGGATCAAACCCACCGCCGTGCCGTTCTTATTAGACATTAAATGTTCATGTTAACATTTATGTAAGTTGTGTACTACATACAACATGTTCAAATTTGAAAAGATAATTATCTTAATGTTACGATGATACAGACAGTTGCCAGACCAAATTTGTATGAGAACCACATTATGATTTATTAATTATCAATTAGACACTACATCAGGCACATTAGAAATGCTACACTTGTCGCTTTGCCTCCCCCCTTGACTACATTCAAGGACACAAGCAGTCGTTCCAGGTGATACAGAGGTTCACCTGCACCTCCTCCAACCTCATCTATTGCATCCGCTGCTCCAGATGTCAGCTGATCTACATCGGTGAGACCAAGCGTAGGCTTGGCGATCGTTTCGCTGAATACCTCCGCTCGGTTCGCAATAACCAACCTGATCTGCTGGTGGCTCAGCACTTCAACTCCCCCTCCCATTCCGAATTCGACCTTTCTGTCCTGGGCCTCCTCCATGGCCAGAGTGAGGACCACAGGAAATTGGAGAAGCAGCACCTAATATTTCGCTTCGGCAATTCGTACCCCAGCGGAACGAACATTGACTGCTCTAATTTCAGGTAGTCCTTACTGTCTTCTCCACTTCTCAGCTCTCCCTCAGCCGTCTGGTTCTTCCTCTTCCTGTTTTCTTCCTGAAGAATCACCCAGAAATGTGAGTGTCTGGAATTGCTCTTCGTTGGAAAAGTTTCTAAAGTACTCAAACATGCAATCAGCAAACTCCAAATGTATATATTATCTTTCTTTCTTTCTTGTCGAATTTATGTGGGAAGAACAATAAGTGAATACTTTTTATGCGATCTGCATTTCTTAAAGCATGCGTAGATGATGCAACTTTGTGTAATGGAAATTATCCAGACCATGATGCAGACCATTTTCTAGTAAACGCAATCAATTCAATAATTCAGGCAATCAAAGGGTTAAACTCCATTAGCTGAAATGGATTTGAATTAAATGCGGTGCTATTTTACTTCGGAGTCACGTGAGTGACTACGTGAAGAAGCCCCGCCAGGCACATGCTCGGCATTACGTCTACGCATGTCGGTAAAGAACGGGCTGCAGATCGCAGCTCCACCAGCGGTGAGTAACAGGCCCGCAGGTAAGTGGGTTGAAAATTACTTCCTGGGTAGAAACTCCGTGACGCTGGCTGGAATAGCCAGGAGGATTTTGGAAGTTTTTAAAAAATGGATGGTGAAAAATTGGCGCGGGGAAAGCGCGCGTCCCGGGTGGAAACACAATTAAGATCGGGACCACAGATTAGTACGGAGCCGGTTCCGATACCGGTAGCCGTTGACTGCCGTAGTTCTGCCTTTAGACGCTCCACAGCCACAGGCCACGGAGGGTTCTCCAGTGGAAAGGAAAAATAAGAAGTTTGCTAAGCCTGTAATATCAGATGAATCTGATGAAGAAGAGGCAGGGCCAGGCAAACGAGCCTGTGGCTCAGGATGGACCAAATGAAGAAAATGCTTCAAACAATTATTAACCAAGGGTCAAAAGACCCAGAATATTCCCAGGCAGCCCCTGAGGGGGTTCCATATCACGAATATGGTGCCTTTACAACATGGGAATGTGAACCTCCAGAGCCTTGTTTAGGTCTGGAAGAAGTCTCCTTTGAACAAGACTCAGGAGTACCAGGGCGGCAAGAGACTGACCCTGAAGGTGGTGTTTTTGGTCTTGAATACCCACCACAGCACAAAAGTCAAACTACAGGTGTATCAGATATTGCACAATGCTTTGCTATACCAGAGGGAAGTGGTGAGGTCATGGAAGAAAACCTGGCGGCCAACATTAATTATTTGGTTTCTCACCAGCTTCAGGAGACTGTCATGATTGAGACAGCAGACCTCTATTAAACACCTGTTAATTGTGCATCACTAAGGGTGCCAAAGGTGAATCCAACTATTGGACACCCATGACTTTAACAATGCGAGGACAGGAGGGTCCTCAAGCTCATTGTAGCTGGCAATACTGCTTTTGGGAGGCAGTTGGAAGGGCATGCTATGTCCAAAATCCAAAAATACATGTTGGCATTGTTTTTTAATTTGAGATTGATTGTATGAGATAAATCGCCATTTGGCCCATCCTGCACCCTAGATTTACTGGTTTGAGAAATCAAGCAATGTTCAAACTCCAGATTATTTATTCAGAGAAAACCTGCCTAAACACATTAAAGATATTGATGAGGAGGCAAAGACTATCAGCCTCATAATTTTTTTTATATTGGTGAAAGGAGACAATCTGGCTGGATGAGAAGAGGGTTTATTCAGGAGCCCATCACAGCCCAATGTTAATCCATATATTGGGAGAAGGAGACCATCACGGACATTTGATGAGGTATAAAAACTTTATTCTCTCACAGTTGAAACTGTTGTAGACTTCCTGTTGGTGGTAGATGGCAATTGTTTTATGATGAATGGTACTGTATTACATCTGATCTGTTTATATTAGATACTGTGTCAGGTGCTATATTAGAATTTATGGAAGGAGTTGATCCACCTGTACAGGATAAACCTAATTGGGTGTTGGTGTTTTCTGCACCTGAAAATTCTCAGGTAAAAGAAGAAGTGAAAAAAATTATTTAAAAAAGGGGTAATTGAAAATACGGTGAATCATCCGCAACAATTTGTGTCAAATATTTTCCCCAGGACAAAGAAAGATTGGGGTTGTAGAGTCATTCTGGATCTCACAAAATTGAATTCATATGTTCAGTATAGACATATCAAAACGGACACCTTCAACACTGCAAAGGAGGTGTTGTCCATAGGGTGTTACATGGCTACTATAGATATAAAAGATGCGTATTATTCAGTGCCAATTCATCACCATTATCGTAGGTACTTGAAGTTTAATTGGATGGGTCAGCTGTGGCAATATAAAGCATTAACTAATGGGTTAAGTTCAGCTCCCAGGCTGTTCACAAAATTATTGAAACCAGCACTTGCATTGTTAAGGACTCGAAATCACATTGTCATGGCTTATCTTGATGATATTTTAATTGTTAATGCCACTCAGGAAACAGCTGAAGATTCAGTTTCAGCATGTTGGAAAGGCTAGGGTTTCTGATCCATCCAACAAAATCTAAGCTACAGCCGTTGCAAACAATTGAGTACTTGGGATTTGGCATTGAGTCAGTTGCTGTGTCAGTAACTTTACCAACAGATAAAGTTGTGGATATTACAAATGCGTATAGTTGCCTTGCTGACAAACCTTATCCCTCCATCCGAGAAGTAGCTAGGGTTATTGGTAAGATGGTAGCAGCATTCCCGCTGTTGAGTTTGGTCCTTTGCATTATCAAAATCTTCAAAGAGCAAAAGCATAAGCACTAAAAGAACATGCAGGTCATTTTGACAGACCCATGCAGTTGCCAACGGAAGTGTTGAGTGAATTACAGTGGTGGATTGGGAATGTTGCGCAAGCTACTAAAAACATTGTTATTCAGCAACCTACAGTGGTATTGCAAACTGATGTTAGTGCTCTCGGATGGGGGGGCGGGGGGGGGGGGGGCTACGGACAATAACACCAGCTGTGGTGGTAGATGGACTGTCCAAGAGGATTTAATTCTCCAAACATATAGTATTAATTATTTGGAGTTATTGGGGGCAAATTTTGGATTAAAAGCTTATTGTTCTACAATGGAGAACTTGCATGTTCAATTACAAGTAGACAATACCACAGATGTAGCATATATCAATCACATGGGTGGAGTAAGATCAGTATCATATGATCATCTGGTCAACCTGATGTGGAATTGGTGTGTATCTAGGAATATCTGGCTTCAGCTATCTATATCCCAGCAAAGACAATGTTGTGGCAGACAACAGATCACGAGAGTTTAAAGACAATACAGAATGGATGTTAAATCCACAAAAATTCCAAAAAATTGTCAATCGGTATGGTGTACCAGACATTGATCTATTTGCGTCCAGATTAAATCACCAATTGCCTAAATACATGTCTTGGGAGCCTGATCCAGGAGCTGTAGCGTTGGATGCATTCTCGCTACATTGGGGAAATATGTTCTATGCTTTTCCCCCATTTGCCTGATTAGGCAATATCTCAGTAAAATAGAGCAAGACTCTGCCACGGGTGTTTTGGTGGTTCCAAACTGGCCTACACAGCCATGGTTCCCATTGATGTTTAGAATTATAATTGAACCATTTATGACGATTCCCAGCTCCAGGGATTTGTTGGTATAATCAGTGACAGAACAAGTTCATCCATTGCATGATCATATGAATTTGTTAATCTGCAAGTTCTGACCAGACCATTACAAGGGCTTGGACTGTCGGAGAGGACCATGAATGTTATAATGTCAGCTTGGAGAGATAGCACTAAGAAACAATATATGTCTCACATAAAGAAATGGGAGGCTTTTTGTATTCAGTCAGATATATCTTATCATACTGCAAATATATCGGATGTATTTGAGTTCCTTGCTATGTTGCATTTTGATCAGCATCTTAGTTATAGTGCCATTAATAGTGCTCGTAGTGCTTTGTCTTCCTATTTACAACAATTTTCAGAACATTTATCTATCAGGTCTCATCCATTAATATCCCGATTTATGAGAGGGATTTTAATAAAAATCCTCCCAAACCCAGATATACAGAAATTTGGGATGTTAGTATAATTCTCACATTGCTCCGGCAATGGGCTCATTACGTCACTGTCTTTTCAGAAATTAACATTGAAAGTAGTAATGCTTATGGCATTAGTGTCAGCACAAAGAGTACAAACATTGCAAATGTTCTGTTTAGATTGTATGCACTTGTCTGTAGATAACATTACTTTTTATGTTTATGATCTAATCAAACAAAGCAGACCGGGGAAGCCTGGAACCAAGGTAATCTTTAGAGCATATCCTGTCGACCAAACATTATGTATGGTTAAGCATCTGACTCAATATATTGAAGTAACCAAGAGTCTCCGAGGTTGTGAGACAACAATGCTTATTGCCCATAAGGAACCATACAAAAAAGTGTCAGTACAAACTATTTCTAGATGGTTAAAACAGGTTTTGGATTTAGCTGGAGTAGACACTGGTGTGTTTAAATCTCACTCCACCAGGGCAGTGTCCATGTCCGCGGCAATAGCACAGGACGTGCCGCTCGACCAAATTTTAGAGGCCGCAGGGAGGTGTTAAGAAGAAACTTTTTCCAAGTTTTACAATAAACCTATTATCAAGGTGCCAGAGTTTGGACATGTAGTGTTGGATTCTGTTTGATTATTTGCTTTCTTTTATGTAATGATTCATATATTTTGTTGTAATTTCCCTTATGATAGAAGGGTATTACTTTTCTTTCTTTTATTATTATTAAAATACTTATTGCATTATTCAAGCAATGTTTAATAATATTAGTGAAATCAAAACATTTCTCGTGGAGACTAAACTTTGTTTTTAACACATACAACATAGGACAGTACAGCACAGAGATGGGTCCTTCAGCCAACAATATTTGTGCTGAACATGATGCCCAGCTGAACTGAGACCAAAGAGATAAAACTCTGAGCACGTAATACGTTAATTTCTCTAGTGCATTAAAAGTCCATCAATCATTCTAGTTAAATTAGACAGATTATCATTATGTTTGACAGTAGTTTTCCACTGTTGGGCATGTCATTTTGGTTATAATTTACAGCAATTGGTCTTTGTCCAGGCCAATGTACCGACAGCACCTGAAGTACACCAGAGGTACTGGTACCAAAATGAAAATGGTTGACAGGTTCAAGTTTCTTGGTGTAAATATTACCAACTAAATGTTGCGGACCAACCATTATTGAAGCCACAGCCTAGAAGCCAAGGAGAACATTTGCTGTTTAATTTATTTTATTAGAAGTAATCAATTTACAATAGTGTAAACAGATTTACAAACATCAACTTAATTCCATATTTTTTCAAATAACCCGTTAAAAGTTATTATCTTCTATTTTTTTGGAGATAAAGATAAGGATAGAGTAGAGCAGTTTTAAATCAATAAGGGAGTGATTAAATAATAATTTGATTATATATAAGAGAAAAAGAAAAAAGAGAAAGGAAAGAAGGTTAATAAAAAGTAAAAAGATATTATATATATAAATGAAAAACAACAAAATATATTGTAACTAAAACTATTACAAATGATAATATCAATAAAGACATGCATATTAATCCTAGTATGAAAATAAGTTATTCTCATCAAATCCCGCAGGGTACCCGCCGAGCTGTGATGTCAAGAACAGCTACTTCTCTAAATACTGTATATATGGAGACCATATTTGTTCGAAGGAATTATATTTGTCCAATAGGACAAATCTTATTCTTTCTAAATGTAACGTCTCCAACATTTCAGCTGCCCACATTTTAATTGTGGGGGATAATGTTCCCTTCCAAAATTTCAATATGAATTTTTTCCCTATTATCAAACAGTAATCAAAGAAATTTCTTTGATTTACTGTAAGTACCGAATTTGAATCCAAAATTCCAAGTATTATTAACTTTGGGTCAGGGTCCAATCTAATTTTAAGAACTTCAGAAATAACTTTAAAAATTTCTGTCCAGTAGTAATTCAATTTGGGACAAGTAGCAAAACTGTGTATTAAATTTGCTTCTAAATTCTTACATTTATCACAAATTGAAGAGAGATTGGGAAAGATACTATTTAATTTAGTTTTTGAATAATGTAATCTATATAGTACTTTAAATTGTATCAATGTATGTCTGGCATTTAACGAACACCGGTGTATTCGCTGTAAACTTTCTTCCCAATTTTCTTTTGTTATAGATAAACCAATTTCATTTTCCCATGCTTGACGATATGTTTCAGTTGTTGGGTTCTCCTTATCCAAAATTATGTTATATATATAGGCTATTAGTTTTTCTGTATTTGGGTGCAAATTAAACAATTCATCTGATAATCCTGGTTCTTTATTTTTATAATCTTGTGTATTGGATTTAATATAATCTCTAATTTGTAAGTACCTAAACAAGTGTTGCGGAGACAATCCGTAGATATCTTGTAACTCTTGGAATAAAAGAAATTTTCCTTTTCTATAAAGGTGCTCTATCCTTTTAATTCCTAAATCATCCCAATGTCTAAACCCTCCATCCAATATAGAGGGTTTAAATAATGGGTTATTCGTAATTGGTAGTCTAAGTGAAAGATTATCTAAATGTAAAGTCTTAACTATTTGTTTCCAAATACGTCTATTATTATAAATTATAGGGTTGTCCCTATAAATTTTTTTTTGTACTTCCTTTGGAGCAAAGAGAATCGAGCCTACATTATAAGGTAAACAGTCTTCCTTTTCCATCTTTAACCACGTTGGTTCATGATCCATATTTACCCACCAGAAATTCATATTCTTAATCTGGACTGCCCAAAAATAATATAAAAAATTTGGAAGTGCTAATCCTCCGTTTATCTTAGATTTACATAAATGTTTTTTACTTATTCTATGATTTTTATAATCCCAAATAAAACTATTAATAATATTATCTTTTTTTTTTAAGTCTTGGGGAGAAAAAAAGGAATAGCCTGAAACAAATATAATAATTGTCGTAAAAACACCATCTTTATAGCATTTATTCTACCAATCATAGATATAGGAAGTGTTTTCCAATACAAAATATTTTTTTTTAAGTTTATCTAGTAATAGAGGGTAATAGTAAGATTAAACGAGAACTTACCAGTTTGAAGTTTGATCTTTATTTTATGAGGAGTTACGATGAGGGATTACGTGAAGACCCCGCCAGCACGCATGCGCGACATTCTTCAAAGCAGTGGTGTGACATCACAGACAGTCACAATGACTAATATAGTAAGATAAGAGAGAACTTTCATACCAGGTGATCTTTATGTTAGAGGGTTGGGAGCGGAGGGCACGTAATCCCTCATCGTAACTCCTCATAAAATAAAGATCAAACTTCAAACTGGTAAGTTCTCGTTTAATCTTACTATTTTATTTCGGTAGTCACGTGAGTTCTGTGATTTCATGCCCTGGAAGCTCCATGCTCACACACCGCTAAAGTTGGGATAAGAGGATGAGCGTAATTCAGACAAGACACTGGCTGAAAAACAAAAATAGGTATTTATTCATACCAAAACAATATAGTGTCCCATAAGGGTAAACTATCTGGCAGCACTCAAAATCCTCCCTTAAGTGTCAGGGGAGGTCACGGGTTTATAGTAAAAGCGGTGAAAAGTCTTTTCGTTACTCCAACCCGCTGTGGCCAGGATGTGGTCCAATGGTACTTCCATCCTCCTAGCCGCCGAGGTGGATGCCGCCCTGGTGGAGTGAGATTTGAATATGTTAGTGTCCACCCCCGCCGTATCCAGTACCACCCTTAACCATCTAGAAATGGTTTGCACCGTGACTTTATGATGGGGCTTCTTGTGACTAATGAGTAATGCTGTCTCCGTGCCCCTTAGATTTTTGGTGACTGTGATGTATCGTGAAATTAACGTGACGATACAGAGACGAGAGTCTGCTGGATAAGCCAGAAATTCCAAAGTATGACCAGACACTCCGGGTCGATCTTGTTTCAACAGTCCCTGCACATAAAAAATGATTTTGTCATTGGTGATTGTCATAGCATCCAGATTAAGTTTGTGCAGGGACTGGACCCGTTGTGCCGTGATAAGTGCCATGATCATTACCATTTTGTAAATGAGTTTTGCCAGAGTGAGTCCCGAGTTAGGTGTCCATCCTCTCAGCATAGTCAAGACTGCTGATATCCCAAGTATGGCTATATCTGGCCCTGGGGGGATTGGAATTGAATATTCCCCTCATAAGTTTTGATACTAAAGGATGTGATCCAATTCCCAATTGGTCACTCCCCCGGCCCAAGTAGGATGATAGGGCACTCCTGGCACTGTTTATGGCACTGTAGCTCAATCCCTCATCGAAGTGAAGGGTAGCCAAGAATTCCAGCACTTCCGTTATGGTGGCGGTTTCATATGTGGTGTTGGCTGTGATGCAGAATCCTTCCCATTTCCTGATGTAGGTCAGGTACTGCTTCCTTGTGGACTCTCTGCAAGCTGCTGTGATGGTGTCTTTGGTCCTGTTGGTGAGTCCGAATCCGCAAAGAGGCCGTTTTAAAATCTGCAAATTAACAGGTCCATGCGGTCATGACATGGGTGATGTTCTCCTGTTACGGGGTGAATGAGCAGACTTGGTCTTTTATTGACCCGGATGCAAGGTTCTGTGGCCATCTTCTGTACCATAGGGAACCATGGTTGGGTAGGCCAGTCGGGCACCACCAAAATCCCTGATGCGGAATCTTGTTTTATTTTCTGCAAGACCCGACTGATGAGGCAGAAAGGGGGAAATGCATAGCAAAACAAATCCCCCCAATGTAGCGTGAAGGCATCCATCGCTACTGCCCCCGGGTCTGGTTCCCAAGCAACATATGTTGGTAGTTGGTGATTTAACCTAGACGCGAAAAGGTCGATATCTGGTGTCCCATAACGTTCTACAATATCTGAAAACACATTCCGATCCAACATCCATTCTATGTTGTCGTTGAATTTGCGTGACCTGGTGTCTGCCACTGTGTTTAGCTTACCTGGAAGGTAAGTGGCTGAAATCCAAATTTCCCTTTGCAGACACCAGTGCCAGATATTGTTAGCCAATTCATCACACGATATCGACTTTATACCGCCCATGTGGTTAATATAGGCCACCACCGTGGTGTTGTCAATTTGTATTCTAACATGAACTTTGTGCATATTTGTGCAGTATGCTTTAAGGCCGTGAAATGCTGCCAGCATTTCTGAATAGTTAATCCCCAAGTTTTTGAATTGGGTTAACTCTGGTGCACTCCATCTACCTCCACAACTAGAGGTAGTGTTAGTAGCTCCCCACCCTTTGGCACTGGCATCCGTTTGTAAGATGATCGAGGGATTGATGATAGTGATCGGTTTAGAACAATTTTGGGCATTACCCATCCACCAATATAATTCGGCTTTCGCCTTTTCCAGTATTTTCATAGGCCTATCGAAATGGCCTGCATGACTTTTGAGCGCTGTAATTTTGGCTCTTTGTAAGTTTTGGTAATGTAAAGGCCCAAATTGTGCTGCAGGAAATGCAGCCACTATCTTCCCAATCACCCTGGCCACCTGCCGAATGGATGGGTTCTTAATGCCAATGAGGCTCCTGCAAGCCTCTATCAAGTCCTCCACCTTGCTTGGTGGCAACGTGATAGACATTTGCACTGAGTCAATAATGAACCCTAGGTATTTCATGGTGGTAGAGGGTTCTAATATTGATTTATCTGGATGTATAATGAAACCCAGCTTCTGAAAGAGATGTTTCGTGGCTGTAACTGCCAATGTAGCCATTTCCTAATTTTCCCCCACAATGAGGATGTCATCAAGATAGGCCATAACAGTATGATTCTGTTTCCTTAAGTAGGCCAAAGCTGGTTTTAAAATCTTGGTAAACAATCTGGGTGCTGACGATAACCCATTAGGTAAGGCTTTGTATTGCCATAATTGTCCCATCCAGATAAATTTTAAGTATTTCCTATGATCCTTGTGTATTGGTACTGAATAGTATGCATCTTTGAGATCAATGCATGCCATGTAGTACCCATCGGCTATTAACTGTATAGCAGTGTCGAAGGTGTCCATTTTGAAATGAACATACTGGACAGAAGTATTCAGTTCGGTCAAATCTATGATAATGCGGCAACCGCCGTCTTTTTTATTTTTGGTGAATATATTAGACACGAACTCCTGAGGTTCTTTAATGGCTTTCTCAATTACCCCTTTTCCTATTAACCTGTGAAGCTCAGCATGCCCTGCTGCCCTCTCTTTTTGAGAGAGGATGAATTTTCGGCTAGGTGAATGCTGGACCGGGGTAGGGAGTTCGTGAATAAATTCAATTTTGTAGCCCTGAATACTCTGAGTATGTAAGGATCAGAGGTAAAAGTGAACCAATTCTCGTAGAACATGTGCAACCGGCCCCCTACATAAAGTGAATTTAGGCAAGATGTGTTTCTGGGGAACCCAGACCCACCTACCTCCATGGTTACTGCCGGTGTTGTGGTTTCTGTCCTTGTTTCCTTGGTTGGTTCGTTGTGTTGTAGGAGTGGCGCATCTTCCAAGAAGGCCGGGCTGGGCCATGGCCTAAAAAAGACCGCTGTGCAGGATTGCCGGCCTTCGAGCTTTCACCACCGGCAGACCTGTTATGGTAACTCTGTCCGGTGGGTGTGTAGGGGTGCTGTCTTTGTGGGTAGTGAGGCTTGGTGTAGCCAGGAACCTTGATCAGGCCTAAGGCCTTGGCCTCCTCATCAAGGTCTTTAACCTGCTTGGGGAGATCATCCCCGAACAGCAGGCTTGGAGGCTGAGTCTTCCCAGGCTTACACAACCCCGCAAACTTGGGGTTAAGCGCCGGCTTTATGATGCTTTTTCTGAAATTATTGATCTCATACTGGGTATTGCACAGTAGGGCCAAGGCATCTTGCAGTTCTTCCGGCATCTCAATACCCACTGCAGTTCTGGCCACTGCCGTAATCCCGGCGGTTAGGAGCTTCAGGATCCTTTGAAGTTTTATCTCCTGCCCTCTGCTCGAGGGGCTCATGTTCCCCCATATAGGGTTGTTTACCGCAGGGACATTTAGCGAGTTGCAGTTTTCAGGTGCCATATATCTGTCTGCAGTTGCATTAATGGCCTCTTCCTGCAACTGGTTAGTTGCCATGTAGTTAATGCTGGCAGCCAGCTTTGGGTGGATTGGTAGGCCCTTCTGGTTGGGCATTGCATGTTTGCTTACCATATCCATGTAGTCTTCACACACCCCTGACATAGATGGTTGTTCAGCCAGCTCCCCTTCTTCTGGGTCAGCCCAATTCTGACCCTCAATGCTCCCCTGCAAGGAGGGTGAGACATTAGGCAGTCCTCGGTAGGAACCTGCCGTGGGCCTGTTAAAAGGCCCACTGTGACTCTGCCCCTGCATTAGCAGGTCACGTTGGAGCAATTGCTCCATCATCCGCTCCATGCGGGTTAGACGACCTCCGTCGCTATCTGCGAACGGGGTGTCCTCGGGACTGGACTCCGCTGAGTCGGCGGTCCCGTCCGACTTCCGGGTGGGTTTGCCGCCCGACCGTGGCGTCCCAACGGCCCCTATGGGCGAGAAGTCGGGAGCTGCAGGTAGAACCTGTAGCTCTGGAGAGGCGGCTCGCTGCTGGCTGCTCTCCTTGGCAGCTGCTTTGGCCGTAGCTCTTTTAGATTTCCGTGATTCCATTGTACTATGTCGTCGACTCACTCCTCCGGTGAGACTTACCTGGCGTAAGCTATTTAAACTTACGCTGGAGGAGCCCCGCTCCTCCCGACCGTCGCTTCCGCATGCGTACGACGATATGTCGCGCATGCGTGCTGGCGGGGTCTTCACGTAGTCACTCACGTGACTACCGAAATAAAATTAGATTTAATTAGTGAATTATAAGATTTAGTTACATTAATTCCTAAATATTTAAATTTATTTGTAACTATTTTTAATGGGTATTGTTGTAATATATTTAAATTTATTCCAGTTATAGGCATAATATCACTTTTGTTCCAATTAATCCTAAATCCTGAAAATGTGCCAAATTTAGTTATAACATTAAACAGCTTAGGTATACTAATTTCCGGTTTTGTAATATAAATCAAAACGTCATCTGCATATAAAGATATTTTGTTAGTTGTTGTGTCAGTATTATAGCCGTATATTTCAGGTTCAGATCTGATTCTTTCCGCCAAAGGCTCTATCATCAAAGCAAATAGTAAAGGCGATAACGGACATCCGTCTACATCCCCTAGAGAGCTTAAATTTAGCTGATAATATTTGATTAGTTAAGATTCTTGCCGTGGGATTCAGATATAAAATTCTTATCCATTTACAGAATCTATCCCCCAATTGAAACTTTTCCATTATATTAAATAAATATAACCATTCCACCTGATCGAATGCCTTTTCTGCATCTAGCGATACAACCGCTAATTCCCTGTCCCGTACTCTTTTTGAATATATAATATTAAACAAGCGTCTGAGATTATGGGATGAATAGCGTTTTGGAATAAAACCTGTTTGATCATAATGTATTAATTTAGAAATCACCAGACTTAATCTCCGAGATAAAACTTTAGTTAATATTTTTTGGTCTGTATTTAGAAGGGCAATCGCTCTATATGATCCTGGATCTTCCAAATCCTTATCTGCCTTAGGAATGAGTGTAATTGTGGATTCATTTAAAGATTCTGGTAATTTGCCTTGTTCATATGCATATCTATACACTGTATGTAATCTTGGAGAAATCAGATCTTGAAATTTTTTATAAAATTCTGCACTCAGGCCATCAGGGCCCGCTGCTTTTCCATTCTTTAACAAACTAATTGATTCTTTAATATCTTTTACTGTTATTTCAGCGTTTAACAAATGTCTACCTTCCTGATCTAAACTATTAATTTGGCACTCTTGTAGGAATGTTTCCATACCATCTGTTTGTCCTGTTAATTTAGATGAATAAAGGTTTTGATAATATTGTAAAAATCTGTCATTAATATCTTTTGGTATCGTCAATATATTTCCATGCACAGATCTAATTCTATGTATCATTTTTTCATCTTCTAATTTTCTAAGTTGTCGTGCTAGCAATTTTTGTGGTCTCCAAATTCAAAGTGCACTTGTTTGGTTTATTGAAATAGTTTAATGACTTGGTTAGAATATATTTTATTTAATCTATATTTTACTATTGCAATTTTATTACTTAACTCTTTAGAAGGGTGTTTTATGTTTTCACTATCTAGTTGTTTTATCTCATTTTCTAACTTTTGTTCCATCTTTCTATTTTCTTTATTAAAATAAGCTTGTGCTGATATTATTGCACCACGCATAAATGCTTTAAATGTGTCCCAAAGTAACGATGGTGAAATTTCAGGTTTGTCATTAGTTTAAAAAAATAGTTTAATCTGTTCCACTACATGTTTACAACAGTCCTTATCCTTTAATATCTGGGGATTAAATCTCCAAGTAGTAGTTTTATTAAGTATATCTTTTAATTTTATCTTGAATGTTAGTGGCGCATGATCTGAAATAATAATATTGTGATATTTTGCATCATACGTAAAAGGTAGTAATTTTGAATCTATTAGAAAATAATCTATCCTAGAGTAAGTTCCATATACGGGCGAGAAAAAAGAGTATTCTCGTCCGGATGGATTATCTAGTCTCCAAATATCCTTAACATTAGATGTATTAATAAAAGAATTTATGTTTACTTGAATTAGAGGTAGCTTTCCTTTTTGTAGAAGACCTGTCTAGGTAGCTATCTAAGGTGCAATTGAAATCACCCCCAATAACTAAATTATATTGAGTGGAAATAGGGATATTATTAAATATTTTCTTAAAAAATAATGGATTATCAAAATTAGGGGCATATATATTCACCAAAATTACTTTCTGTGAATATAATTCCCCTGTAATTATTACATATCTACCCTCTTTGTCCTCTATTATAGTACTTTGTTTAAAAGGTATACCTTTACAGATAATTATTGCAACTCCTCTAGATTTGTGTATAAATGAAGAGTGATATACCTTAGAAATCCATTTTGCTGTTAATCTATGTTGAGCATCTCTTTTAAGATGAGTCTCTTGAAGGAAGATCACGTCTGATTTCAATCTGTTCAACTGTGCTAGCACCTTTCCCCTTTTAATTGGTTCATTAATTCCCTTAACATTCCAACTACAGAAGGTAATTCCATCCCCCCCAGTCTTCACATTCATGTCTTGCATTTTGCTGTTAGGGTGGTTTTTTTTGGAGTAGCCTTCTCGACCCCTCCAGCCCAGCGGTATACCCAAACGCCAACCTGATGAAAACTACTATCCTCAATAATCCATATACATGTCTTCTTAAAGTAATTATACAATATCGCTCATAACTACATTCATATAATATATAACATAAAATCAAATACTTGATATATTAAAAAAAATAAAAAGTGTAATTAAAAAGAGAGAAAAGGGTGTTAACAGGGTGCCCAGAAAAAAAAGAAACTACATTAATATGATGTGTAGTGTGCATTAGTGGAAGCCACACTAGCGTGGCTATTAATCTACTGACTTCCGTTTTTTTTAAAAAGGATGTTAAATGTTCCAGCTCCTATCTATAATGCTGTGTATATTGGGGTGGGGTACTAACTTTAGATACTTAGTAATTATTTCTATTATTCATATTACTAATTACTAGTTATTAATTTCTATTATAATTAATATTATAATAAGTAATACTATATTAGGGGAACAATTGAAATTTTACTAATTAATACCAAACTATAACAACATATCCATTATTCCCCCTCTTTCTCAATGAATAATTCATAACTGCAGGTCGGTGATAAAAGTTCATTCTTCTTCTCCTTCCTCGCTTGCTTCTTCTTCTGCTTCCTCTTCTACCTTCTTCTGTATGTCTCGAGCGAATTCCAGTGCGTCGGTATGCTTAACAAAATGATATTCCTTGTTGTCGTAGGTCACTCTCAATGTTGCTGGGTACATCAGACCATATCTGAGATCCTTTATATTCCGAAGAATACCTCTTGTTTCTGTGAATAAAGATCTTCTCTTAGCCACTTCAGCCGGGTAATCTCTGAAGATACTGATGTTATCTCCTTCGTATTTCAAATTCTTCTTTCTTATTATTATCTTCATCATTTCTTCAAAGACATGATCGTGGGCCACCTTTACAATCATTTGTCTTGGCGGTGCACCTCTCCCAGGGGCCCGTCTTAAAGCCCTGTGAGCACGGCCCAACAGGGGCTCTTGATCCAGATTCAGAATGTCCTTTAGGAGTTTTGCAGCGAATTTTCGCGGGTCTTGATTTCCTTCCCGACCCTCGGTCAATCCTACGATACGCAAATTCTTACGTCTTTGTTGTCCCTCCAGATCAATACATTTCTCATTTATTTTACGTAGTAGCTCTGAGGGACGTTTATTCTCGGCGCGTAGCTTCTCACTTTCCTTAGCACTTGATACAGCAAAATCAGTCAGTTCTTTAATTGCATCATTTTGTTGGTCAAGTGAGATTGAAATAGGATCTATCTTCGCATCCATCAATTGTTCCATCCCAGCAATCTTGTCGTTTACCTCAGCCATCCGGTTTTGAAACTCAGCATCCGCCTTTATTTTCCATTCATTCATCATAATCTTTACCGTTTCTGTAGCTTCTTTTTTTAGTTCTTCTTTAATTCTCTCGTGAGACGCCTGGATATCTGTTCTTAACAGTTTTATTTCATCTTTATATTCCTTCTTCATATCTTTCATTTCTTTCATCAGTTTCTTCATTTCACCAAGCAAAGAATTTTTAAGTTCTTCCATTTCACTTTTTCTCTGTGAAATCTCTTCCTGGGAGGCAGCCAAACTCGAGCCCGAGGCTTTGGCGAGGCCTACCTTCCTTCTTTGTCCTTTTTTTGTCGCGGGGGGGGAGGAGGAATGCATTTTGAATTTCTTACCGAAGTCGCGCGCCTGATGACGTCACGCAGCTTGCAATTGCACCCGGAGCCGTTTAAAATCGCTCTCCTGCGGTAAGTACCGTTAGTAGCCTCCTTTAACCCCCGATTTTTTTCAGATTTTCGCGGAGCTGATCTGGCGCGGTTCTCTCTTAGAACATGGCGCCACCGGAAGCCAAGGAGAACATTTGGCCTGTCTCCAATGACTCTTACAATCTTCTACAGATGCACCATAGAAAACATACTGCTGGATTGCATCGGGTACCTGGGGTGGAGTGTACTGCACCAAGGAATCCCTTACAACCTGTTCTCTTGTGGTTCACAGACTCGCCAGCTGCCTGCCACTTTTGTGGGCTGGAAGAGTCTGTGTACCATGTGTATATGGAGTGTGTGAGGTTGCAGCCCCTGTTCCATTATCTAAAGGGGCTGCTCCTTGCCTTCTGGTTGTACTTCCCACCCACCATCCTCACGTTCTGACACCCGGTGCATCGGGGAGAGGGTATGGCCGAGGATGTCCTGGTTGGGTTACTCCTGGGCCTTGCCAAGCTGGCCATCCGTGAGTCACGGCGCCAGGCGGAAGAGGGCTCTGCCCAAGCTGGCTGCCTGCCCCTTTTCCGGGGTTACATCCATGCCCGGGTGGTGTTAGAGAGGGACTACTCGATGTCCATGCAGGGGGATTTCCGGGACCGCTGGGCACCGCAGGGGGTTGAATGCATCCTTGACAAGGAATGTAACATAGTTGTATAGTAGTTTATTTAGTGTATTTGTTTGTCTTGTATTATGGCGGTGGGTTCTGGTTTGGTTTATTGTATTGTAAATATTTTTAATAATTGAATAATTGTTTTGATAAAAAAGCAAGTTATCAAGCTCACAGAACTGTGTTTCTGTGCATCCCCCTGCAACCGGGCGGTACGGTCTTACAGCGCCAGAGACCCAGGTTCCATCCCAACTATGGGAGCTTGTCTGTACGGAGTACTAACGTACTCCCCCTGACTGTGTGGGTTTTCTCCACGAACTTTGGTTTCCTCCCACACTCCAGAAGACGTACTGGTTTGTAGGTTAATTGATTTGATATAAATGTTTTTCAAAATTGTCCCTCGAGTAGGATAGTGTGTTAATGTGCGGGAATCGCCGGTCGGTGCAGAATCGGTGGGCCAAAGGGCCTGTTTCCGCACTGTATCTAAACTAAACTGGACCCTAGACTTCTTCATCAACAGACCACAATCTGTACAAATTGGCAGCAATGCTTCCTCCCCAATAACCATCAGCACAGGAGCACCGCAAGGATGCATGCTCAGCCCCCTGCTCTACTCACTTTATATTCATGACTGTGTAGTCAGATGCAGTTGCAACTCTGTGTTCAAATTCACCAACGACACCACCGTTGTTGGATGAATTACAGATGACGATGAGTCTGTGTAGAAGGAGTTCGATCGACTGACTAAATGGTGCCAGAACAACAACCTTGCTCTAAATGTCAATAAAAGCAAGGAATTGATTGTTCAGGTCAAGGATCTACAAACCTGCCTTCATCGACGGAACAGTGGTGAGGAGCGTCAAAAACATCAAATTCCTGGGCGTGCATATCTCTGGACATCTGTCCTGGACCCAGCACATTGTTGCAATCATAAAGAAAGCCCATCAACACCTCTACTTCCTTAGAAGATTGAGGAAATTCGGTATTCTTATTTTTATTTGCATAACTATATAACTAAAAGTCAAATCTTGACCACTTCCTATCTGCGCTGTATATTGATTTTAGAAAAAATGCTACCATATATCGCTATGATTTTTGGCCTTCTTACTCACAGTCCTGTGAGGCAGCCCCGAGGATTTTTCCGATCGATGAAAAATAAAAAAGTTATGAATGTTTAAAAAATCTTGAGATCAGCTGAGTGCATGTCAATCACCATGATGAAGGTAACACCCCTTTCAGGAAATTAAAACCCCGGATGCCTGGATGTGAGTCAATCACTCTGGAAGATTGCGAGGGAGAGACCACAACTGTGATTCTAAGCTGTGAATCAACTGAACTGTGAGTCTGCAATGTACCTTTGAAACTATCAATGAATCTACCTGATTCCAAGTTTAGTGCTAAACAATGGCGATTTATTGCTACTTTGCTTCAAGACTTAAATTTTATTAATTTTATGAAAGATCAGATTGCTTTTTACTTTTTGACAAACTCTACTGAAAAAATAACCAATGGTGTAGTCTTGGATGCTTTTAAGGCATATATTCATGGACAAATTATTTCATACTCCGCGGGATTTTAAAAAAAATCAAAACAAAATAGGTACATTGGCTGACGAGATTAAAGAAATTGATAAAAAATATTCAAAAGCTCCTAGTTTAGAGCTCTACAAGAATAGAGTTGAACTTCAATTGAGACTTGATTTGTTATTAGTATCACCGATTGAGAACCAGCTACTTAAAACCAAAAGTCAATTTTATATACATGGAGAAAAATCTGGCAAATTACTCGCTAATTAATTGGTGTCAGCTAAGCGTCAGATTACCAAAGTGAGAAAACGGGATGGTACAGTCACTGTAGACCATGATGAAATTGATAAATCCTTTCAGGAATTTTATACCTCCCTATACCAATCAGATTTTCCTACTGATTCCA
The DNA here is from genome assembly GCA_963514005.1 of Raja brachyura. Next base: position 11,548,819 of record OY740790.1, read on the forward strand.
ATATAATGCATGAGTTTTTAAAGAAACTGAACTTACCAAATTTACCATACAATGAGTCTCTATTGTTCGATGAACCCATCACGGAAGAAGAAATACAGAAAGCAATATTTTCAATGAATTCTGGTAAAAGCTCCCGGTTTAGATGGGTTTACAGTAGAATTTTTAAAGTATTTTTCAAATTTATTCTCTCCATGGCTATGTAAGGTATTTAAAGAAGCCCTTTTAAGGAACAGATTACCACAATCTTTCTATGAAGGTTCTATTTCTTTAATTCTTAAAAAAGATAATGACCCTACTATAGTGTCATCATATAGACCTATATCAATGTTAAATGTAGATTTCAAAATTCTTTGCAAAATATTAGCTATGAGATTGGAAAAGATTTTACTGCAAATTATCTCTGAAGATCAGACAGGTTTTATTAAAAATCGTTACTCATACTTTAACGTTAGGAGATTAATGAATATTGTATATAGAGCGTCAATAAAACCCCAGAATGTGTCACTCACTCGATGCCGAGAAAGCGTTTGATACAGTAGAATGGGATTACTTATTCAATACACTTGAAAAATTTAAGGTTGTTTCAAAATTTATTTCTTGGATCATGTTGATATATCACAAACCTCAGGCTTCTGTATTTACTAATAATCAGAGATCCCCTTTTTTCAGGCTCTTTCGAGGTACTAGACAGGGCTGTCCCTTAAGTCCTTTATTATTTGATATTGCTTTGGAACCTTTAGCCACCGCTATTAGAGAATCCCCTAATATTTTTGGTATTGTCCGCGGGAATAAGACACATAAGCTATCTCTTTACGCAGATGATCTGTGATTATTTATTTCTAACCCTGAGAAATCTATTCCGGCAATAGTAGCATTACTTAATCAATTTAGTCGTTTTTCTGGTTGTAAACTAAATCTTAGTAAGAGTGAACTTTTTCCATTAAATAATCTTGTTTTGAATTATGGTCAGTTTCCATTTAGATTGACTACCGAAAGTTTTACTTATTTAGGTATTAAGATCACCAAGAAACACAAGGATTTATTTAAAGACAATTTAATGCCTTTAATTGACCATATTAAACATCAGTTTACTAAATGGTCACCAATGTCCTTATCCTTAATTGACCGAATCAATGCTATTTTACTTTGGAGTACACGTGAGTGACTACGTGAAGAAGCCCCGCCAGGCGCATGCGCGTCATTACATCGACGCATGTCGCTTTGAACGGAGCTGGAGCGCGCAGCTCCAACAGTGGTAAGTAGAAAACCTCGCAGGTAAGTCTTTTTTAAAAACTTTCCAGCGAGAGTTCAGCTCCGTAAGGCTGGCCTGCGAGTCAGCAGGAGCCTGTGGTACAGCGGGAGGAGCAAGCATGGGTCACGCAGCATTGCGGTCCCATTGCAGCGATCGGTAAAGTAGATAAGTGCGGTGCCGGTTCCGATACCGGTGGCTGTTTTTTCCGTCGTTAATAACCCTCCAGCCGCTCTAGTGTTGCAGGGCACTGAGGCCACAACGATAGGAAAGTACATACAAGGTCTGCTTTGAGTAAGTGTTACCAGATGCAGTTTTCTTAGTTTTATGCACAAATACACAAGAAAATGTAAAATAAACTAACTCTCCTCCAAGACAGGACAAGAATGTGGGGGAGACTGGAAATGGAGAAAATGCTCCACACTTTACTCAGTCAAGGGTCCAAAGACCCAAAGATTTCCCAGGCAGCCTCCGAAGGAGTTCCATACACTGAGTATGGTGCCTGTTAAAAATGGGAATCTGACTCTCCAGTGCCTTGTTTAGGTCTGGATGAGGTCTCCCTAGAGCAAGACTAAAATGCTCCAAAACCTGATCAACCAAGGGTCCAAAGACCCAGAATATTCCCAGGCAGCCCCTGAGGGGGTTCCATATCAAGAATATGGTGCCTATACAACATGGGAATGTGAACCTCCAGAGCCTTGTTTAGGTCTGGAAGAAGTCTCCTTTGAGCAAGTCTCAGGAGTACCAGGGGATCTGAGGACGGTCAAAAGCAGTGGAGGGCCAGCCGATTGTGGTTTCCGCAAGAGGAAGCCCACCCAACCACATGACAGATGATCGGGCTGGGGAGACGGAGAGGAGCTGATCCCCCGTGACGGTCAGAGATCGCCAGGTGAGATCGGGATCACCAGGGAGGAAAAGGCGTCACGATTCCCCGAGTACCTGCGATCGACGGAGGAAATGCAGGTCTCCAATTTTCAGATAAGACGATTTTTTACATCATGGGGTAAATCTATATTGGAATATGTAAAAATGTCACTGTTCGAAAACACGCGCATCGTGTTTTCGAGGAGATGTGAAACGCACACGAACATCATACAGATAAATACACATCCAAGATCAGAATTTTATGTCTATAGATAAGATGTCCTGAAACAGAATAATGAAATTCTTACTTACAGCATTACAATAGACATGTAAACATAGTATTCTTTAAAACTCACAATAAACAACAAAAAAAGTGTTTTTTAATATAATACGTACAGTATATATACACACAAGTAGATTAAGTGCTTCTTCCGTTGCAGGAAGGATATGGAAACTTTGGAGAAGGTGCAGAAGAGGTTTACCCAAATGCTGCCTGGATTAAATGGTATTAGCTATAAGGAGAGTTTGGACAAACTTGGTTTGTTGTCTCTGGATTATCAGAGGCTATGGGCTGACCTGATAGAAGTATACAAAATTATGAGATAGGGAGGACAGTCAGAAAGTATTTTCCAGGTGAAAATGTCAAAGAATGGAGGGCATGACTTTAAGATGAAAGGCATAAAGTTTAAAGATGTGCAGGGCAAGATTTTTACACAAAGTGTGATGGTTGCTTGGAATGCGATGCTGTGGTTAGTGGTTAAGGCAGATACGTCAGTCGTGTTTAAGTGGCTTTGATATGGACACCTGGATGTGCAGGGAAAGAAGGGGTATAGATAATGTGGAGGCAGTTCAAATTAGTTTAGCATCATCATGTACGACACAGACTGTCCCTGTGCTGTACTTTTCTGTGTTCTGTGTAACCAGATCCTTTCATAGACGTCCTTCTTTCCCAACCCTCCCACCATTATAACCGGCAGATAGGTGGAGCAAGTTACAAAGGCATGGGATGAAATGGAGACAAAAGTGTGTCAGGTAAGGAAAGAAGAGGAGTAAAATGTAAAGCAGGAGGAAGGGATATGAATAGAAGGGGACATGGATGAGAGGAAGGAGAGTGATAAAAGAAAAATGTGGGACTCAGGATGGGAGATGAGTGTGTCAAAGAAAGGAAAGGAGCCGGTGACTGAGGTGGTGGGAGAAATGTGTGCACCTGGGTGGGAAATTGGAGAATTAAATGTGCAAGTGGGGACCACTGATCAGAGGAAAAGGGGTAATAAAAAAGTAAATAAATGCATTATTTAATAATATTTTAAATAAGAGTTCATAAAGTAAAGAAGTAGAATTAGGCCATTCGGCCAATACGCCACCATTCAATCATGACTGATTCTGCCTCCTAATTCCATTTTCTGCCTTCTTCTCAGTTAATAAGAAAATTATAAATATAGTTTAATGTATTGCTCTGTGATGTTTAAATATTTATATTAATTGAAGTATATAAAATTATGAGAGGCATGGACAGGATAGATAGCGCCTTTTTCGCAGGCTGGAAATGTCTAACATTAGATGGCACAGATGGCACATTAGATGGCACATTAAATGAGAAGGGAATAATTTAATGGAGAAGTGCGGGGCAAGTATTTTTTACACAGTGATGGGGGCCTGGAACACATTGCCAAGGCTGGTGGTGGAGGCAGATTCGATAGTGGTATTTAAAAGTCTCTTAGATATGCATATGGATGTGCAAGCAATAGAGGGATGTGGATCATGTACAGGAAGATGAGATTAGTTTAACTTGGCATCATGTTTGGCACAAACATTGTGGGCCGAAGGATTTGTTCCTGTGCTGTACTGTTCTTTTCTATGGACCACAGCTGATATTTAAACTTGGTGGCATTTTCTTGCGTTATCCTACATCCTGAAGAGTGGGAATTGATCAGGCTAATTATTTTTGAGTCAGCAAATATTCATTGGGCTAAGTTTTCTATCTATTGTGCCATACTATTCGATGATTAGAATTGTGATTATTATACATTGTTGCTAAAAACATGACAAATATTATAATAGGCATAACAGAAGGGCAAGACTTAATATCCATTTACATTTTCAACGTTTGACAACATTGCATCGCAATTACAAAGACTGAACAGTGGATGGTGCAGAAATTGTGTCCTCATCATCCAAGACTGTCAGATATATCCGTCTGAAAGTAGATTACATTGATTTATGTACAAATTACATATTATGTTGTAGTCATGCAAACTTAAAAAGAGGAAAAAAATGTATTGTTACTTCAAAATGACGCAAGAAAATTCCGGAATCATTCAAAGATTTAAAAAATCCTTTAACCAAATTAAATCTATTATTTTATAGATGAATGGTAACAAAATTCTAACTTATTAAGTTACTGAATCATCTCATCCAGCCCTAAGGAATTTTTGTAACCAAATCAGCTTGACTTCTAACAATAGTTTAGAATTAATGAAAATAATACTACCTGTAATTATATTCAAATACGTGTTTAGTCAAATCAACACAATAATATTTGGTATTTTAATATCACTTAACAGTTATCAGATTTCTGTAATCTTTTAGATACCTATCATGAATTGAATGCAGCTATTCATGAGACTAATAATTCAGTTGCCAATAGAGTTTATAGTGACCCATCCCACTTGTGCAATGGATTCAAAAATAACTAGGCCAGGAGATGATTCTAATTATCACTTCTGAACTCTGATATTATATTTCCATGTCAACAACAGCCTTTGGACATTTAATCATACTACAAGAGTAGTATGATTAAATCACACTCTCATTCTAAAAGAGAGACCCATTTTACACAGTGCTTTTGCACATTGTGGGTTGCATTCCATTATTTTAAATGAAAAGCCAAAGTAACATTGTAAATGGCTTAAGAAGGAACTGCAGATGGCTGGAAAATCGAAGGTAGACAAAGTCTGAAGAAGGGTTTCGGCCTGAAACGTTGCCTATTTCCTTAGCTCCATAGATGCTGCTGCACCCGCTGAGTTTCTCCAGCACTTTTGTCTACCATTGTAAATGGTTTCACTGCAACTTGTTTAATATAAAAATGAATGAAATTTGCTAATTTCCTTGTGATATGAAGAAATAATGGACGATCAAATGAACCAGACAACTGAACACCTACAATATTATCCGGTTGTTCCAGTACAGTTTCATAGTGCCATCCACCTGCATCATTCACAGTTACAAACTATAACAAGTGGAAGGAGGAAAAGTTAGGCAGGGTTCTTATCCCAATTCTTATCTTGTGATCGATTGCCATAATTCCAGGGGAATGTATATGTTTTAAATGCAAGTTTGTGCATATAAACTATTTGGGGTGGCACAGTGGCACCATAAACCCAGGGTTGATTCTAACGTCAGGTGTTTTATGTGTGGAGTTACTATGTTTTCCCTGTGCTCATGAGGGTTTCTTCAGGGTGCTCTGGTTTCCTCCCAGAGCCCAAAGACATGCAGAAAGCGATCCTTGCAGAAATACTTACATCATCTTTAGCCCAAATTCCAGAAGTCTGGGGAGTGACTAATGTTGGGCAGCAAGAACAAGCCAGGAAACTACAGGTCGGTGAGCTGATGTTAGTGGTGGGAAAGTTGTTGAAGGATATTCTTAGGGACTGGATCTGCCAGCATTTGAAGACACAAGAAACTGCAGATGCTGGAATCTTGGGCAAAATGCAAAGTGCTAGAGGAACTAAGCGAGTCAGGCAGTATCTGCAGAGGGTGGACACAAAATGCTGCAGTATCTCAGCAGGTCAAGCAGCATCTCTGGAGAAAAGGAATAGGTGATGTTTCGGGTCAGTACCTTTCTTCAGACTGAAATATAGACAAAGCCAGAATAAAGCAGGGCCGGCAACAGATGACCCATGGTAGGCTGGGGAAAGATGTGCCTATGACAGGGATACAAGGATACAAACAGTGGAACTAGTAGGACGACTAGGGTGGGGGAGGGGGGAGAAAGGAATGCCAGAGTTACTTGAAATTAGAGAATTCAGTATTCATACCGCTGGGTTGTAAGCTGCCCAAGTGAAATACGAGGTGCTGTTCCCCCAATTTGTGTGTGACCTCACTCTGACATTAGAGGAAGCCCAGGATAGAAAGTTCAATATGGGAATGGGAGGGGAATTAAAATGCTTGGCAATTGGGAGATCTCGGACTGAGCGTAAGTGTTCAGCGAAAAGATCGACAAGTCTACGCTTGGTCTCGCCCATATATAGGACCCCAAACCAGGAGCACCAGATACAGTAGACGGTGGGAGGAGGTGCAAGTAAACCTCTGCCTCATCTGAAAGAACTGTCGGGGTCCCTGGATGAAGTTGAGGGAGGCGGTATAAGGACAGGTGTTGGCTCTCCTCTAGTTGCAGGGGAAAGTACCTGGGGAGGGGGCAGTTTGGGATGAGTGAACCAGAGAGTTGCAGAAAGGGGTGGATTTGGGAAGATATGACTAGTGATAGGATCCCGTTGGAGAATGATGTGTGGTATGTGATGGCTGATGGGGTGAAAGGTGATGTCTGGGGGGAGGGGGAGCAAGAACAGAACAACAGGATACAGAGAAGACAAGTGTGAGGGCCTCCTATGATAGAAGGGTGCAGGGGGTATCCCCGATGCAGCCATCAATGTCGCGGAGATAGAGTTGGCGGATAGAGCCAATAGATGATTTCAGTGGGCAGTAGCAGCCAGAAACAATCAGTTTGTTGTCAAAGTCTCGATCCGTAATAAGAAGAACTCTAATCATTAACTATCAGCAGTGATTTATTTTACTTGCACAGAGAAGACAACTCAAGGTTAATTAGTTCAATGGTGATGTACAAAGGTTAAGCAAATTAAATTGTTAATCATCAGGTCTGCACGTAATACACAAGGAGACGACTTTTGATGAAGTACGGAGGTTAAGTAAATCAATTTGTTAATCACATTGCTACGTTTTTCCCTGCTTGCAAAGCGGGCAAATATCTCATAAGGCTTTACAATACTAAAGGACTTTGACACTGTCAGGGCAGATCTGCTTATGGATTTTTGGGGAGAAAGTAAAAGCAGGCCATGCGGGGCTAGGTAACGATGAGGTTGGAGGCTATGCAACACTTTCTGAGAAATAAAAGGTTGTTTTATGTTATTACTGTTCTCAGACCAACCAGAAACTGAGCCTCTGATAACTTGTCTTTAAACTTTCCTTCTCCTGCTATGAAAATGATTCATCCACCCTGAATTATCTTCAAACTTTGCTCGAATCCAAAGTTCAATCATAATTGTAATTTATTAGCCAAGTATGTTTTGCAACATACGAGGAATTTAGTTTGCCACAGTCATACCAAAAAATCAACAACTACATAACTACATAAAAATTTGACATAAACACCCAACAAAGCAGCTCCTCCCCATTCCCCACTGTGATGGAAGGCAGTAAAATCTTATCTTATTTCCTCCTTTTCTCCTGTGGTCGAGGAGTCGAACCATCAGCAGTCGGGGCGATCGACGTTCCCGCAACCGGCGATCGAAGATCCCGCGTCGGGGCGGTCGAAGCTCCTGCAGCCTGGAGCTCCCAAAGTCAGTCTCTAGCAAAGGACCGCGAGCTCCATGTTGTTAAAGTCCGCAGGTTCCCGAGGTCGATCCCTGGCAAAAGGATCGCAAGCTACACGATGTTAAGTCCCGCAGGCTCCCGCAATTGGAACTCTGAGGTCCCAGCAAGAGGCTGCCAACTCCACTATGTTAGGCCGCAGTGCAGATGGAGATACGACACGGAAATCTCCTTCGAGGAAAGGGATAAAAAAGTTCCCCCCACCACATAATACAAAACTAAAGATAAACTAAAGCATACATTTTACCACAGACTAAAAACACAAAGAAGGAAAAAGACGAGACAGATCGTACGGCGCCTCCCCGATGCATTGGAATTAAGTATCAAACATGTTGTATTATGTAATGTAACAGTTAACAGACTGTGTCAGCTAGATATGAGTTGTCAGCTGACAGCCAAATGCATGCTTTCCAGCTAAATTAACAGTACCACATGTCATACAAGCAGGCCCGCTTAGGAATAAACAAATGGATGTTTGGGAAAATGCTTGGGAAACCTTGGAAGAACCAGTTGATCATGAGACCACTTACAAGGTCATTGAGGTAAACATTTACCTTTTCAGAGACATCTGAAACTAGCTCGACACCTGTTGTGGCAATGTGGAGGATAGCTGATTTAAAATATAGTCAATTGGTCTTAGATTAGGGTGGAAGCCAGGGGTTTTAGGTATAAAAATGCCTATCACACATGAGCTTACAGGACTCCACCTTGCTTTCAGAATGGCACTGGAGCACACCGGTTCTTTGAAAGGTCTCCAGTCCAAACTTTTTAAACGGAGTTCCCAACAAGTTTTACATAGAAACATAGAAAATAGGTGCAGGAGGAGGCTAATCGGCCCTTCGAGCCAGCACCGCCATTAATTGTGATCATGGCTGATCGTCCGCTATCATTAACCCGTTTTGGATGTTAAAGCCTTTGAGGCTGAAACGCATGTGAGATTTGGTGTTTATTTGCCACTTAATGTTGTTGTTGTTTATTTGTGATTTTCTTGTTGCTTTAACTGAGGTTGTATTGCTTTTTAATTGTTATCTTCTCATTGCTTGGCTGTTGCTTTAATAAATGTTGCTTTAATAAAATTGATACAGTCTGAGTCTTCTTCCTCCATCATTGATCCAAATCCGCAAACCTAGCTTATATTTCATTACATTTTGCAGTAGTCAGCAGGATTCAATGAAAATGTGGAGAAAGAAGGTTGTGGAGATGAAACCCGAGATCGTTCCGGTTCCAGAGTGTCCAGACAACCCTGAAGGATTCGATAGCTTGGCTAATGTAATGGATAGATGGGGATCACCTCACTATTGGGAGAGAGAGTTAAAGGATGAGCCAGAAAAGTTGCCAAACTTAATCTTAAAATGCTTAGAGAAAACTGGGGTGGTGCAGCGGTAGAGTTGCTGCCTTACAGCGTCAGAGACTCAGTTTCAATCCTGACTACGGGAGCTGTCTGTACTGAGTTTATATGTTCTCCCCGTGAGTGCGTGGGTTTTCTCCGGAAGCTCCGTTTTCCTCCCACAATTGTAGATTAATTGACTTGGTCAAATTGTAAATTGTCCCCAGTGTGTGTAGGATAGTGTTAGTGTGCGGGGATCGCTAGTTGGCATGGATCCCATGGGCTGAAGGGACTGTTTCCACGTGGTATCTCCAAACTAAATTAAAGGAAGTGGGCTTCCCCATGAAGAAAAAGGGCCTCCCATAAGTGCGATGGATATTTGCCACTGAACTGAAACAGCAGTGCGTCACAAACAAAAACCTTAATTCAGGATTGTGCTTGTAAACTCAGTAACATAAAGTTAGATGGATGCTCTGGACAGACAACTGCAAGGGGTGGAATGTAAAGTAAGGATTAAACACATTGTTACGCTACTATAAAATGAAGTTGTTAGCTAACAGCCAGATGCATGCTTTTCAACTAAATTAATAACCATTGTAATTTGCTTTAAAAAAAAATTAGACGTTTGAGAAAGTGCTGGGGCTAACTTAGAAGAACCATCAAACTTTACTAGATTTATCTTGCACTAAATGTTATTCCCTAACCATGTATCTGTACACTGTGAATGGCTTGATTGTAATAATGTATTGTGTTTCTGCTGACCGGTAAGCATACAACAAAAGCTTTTCACGGTACCTCGGCACACGTGACAATAAACTAAACAGTAAATTATGAGGCTATTTGCAAGGTAACCGGGATAAACTTTTACCTTGTCAGAGACATCCGAGACTAGCCTGGCACCTGTTGTGACAAATAATTATTGATTCGACACTAAGGAGGGCAGCTGATTTTAAAACATAGACAACTATTGTTCTTAAGATTAGGGTAGAAGCTCGGGCTTTCAAGTATTAAAATGCCGATTACACAAAAGATCACCGGACATCACCTCGGGCCGCGCTTCTGGAGCAGCATCAGGGCACACAGGTTCTAGGAAAGATCTCCAATTCAAGCTTCTAAATGGAGTTCACAACAAGTTTTGGAAGTTACTGCTTTGGAGGCTGAAACACGTGTGAGATTCTGATTTTATTAACCAATTTCTGCTGCATTTACGATGTTTATGTCATAGTTTATTTGTGTCTTTATTGTTGCTTTAACTGAAGTTATATTGCTATTCTATTTTTATTTTCTCTTTGCTTGGTTGTTGCTTTAATGTTACCTTAATACATGCTTGTGCTTTAAATTTTATATTAGTCATTGAGTGATACAGTGTGGAAACAGGCCCTTCGGCCCAACTTGCCCACTCCGGCCAACAAGCCCCAGCTACACTAGTCCCACCTGCCCTACTTTGGTCCATATCCCTCCAAACTGGTCCTATCCATGTACCTGTATAACGTTTCTTAAATGTTGGGATTGTCCCTGCCTCAACTACTTCCTCTATTGTCCGAGTGTTCTTCCTTCATCATTGATCCGAATCCAAAACCTATTAGTATTCTGTTACATCCCTGGAGCAATATTAAGCTCACCAATGTGCTTTGTTGTGCTGTTTAATTAATATTTCTGGTTCAACAAAAAGTACCCTCTTGAATCACCTCAATTAAGTATTTGAAAATAGGCTCAAGCATTCTAAGATTGAGTTCAAATTTTCAAGTGTGTACACCATTGCAAAACACAGTTCCCTCATTGTAGTTTTTCATTTATTAGCTTATTCAAAGATATATAGTAGATTCAACATATTTTAGACTCTGCTTGGTATTTGGCACCCTGTATAACAAAATGCTGAAAACGTTTTAATTACTAACATTTCACTGCTAAACAAAAACATGGCAGTTATGATAGGCCTGTGCAAATAGTTCCTATGCATGCCCAGAATCTCCTCACTCATTCATTTGGATATACACATGAGTCACATTGGCCCAGCTCAGGAAAAGAAAAACACACACATTGGTGGCACTGTACTGGATGAGCAGCTGAAGGACGAGATTTGCGTTGTGTTGTACAAAATCATGAAGGCATGGCTTTTAGGTACTATTGCAGCATTATTCTGCTGTTGCACTGAAGTAGTATTTCACATTGCAACCAAACTTTTTAATGCGTTAAATTTGTGTGATTTAAATCATTTACAAAATGTCGACTAATTTAATCCAAAATACATTTTATAAGACGTTAAAACCCTGCATTAGCATTTACATTTCAATATTAGATAGAATGTATCTTTTCATAACTATGTTTTAAATTTAACAATTTTATTCAAATCCTATGTTGACATATATTATGGACAATATATTCAAAATATGGCTGTAAAATGTACAAGGCCTACAACCAACATTCATTTTAGAAAAGACTTGCATATTGTCATCATTTGAAAAAATACGCAGGCGTTACTAGTAGTAACAAATTATGATCAGTACAATATCCTCGTTGATTTACAGGCAGAAAACTAGAAATATTTTTGCCAATATTGACCATTTCAAAACATTCATTTGCAGTATTAATATTGCAATTGTGTTAGATTTCACTGGGTTGTTCAATACAAGCTGTGTACTTCATTTAGCAAAGGTTGACTGCAGGGAGATTAAGTTCTTGTTGTTTATGTTAAATGAGATCAATAGAAGTGGCTAACTTTAATCCGTATATGGTACTTTTACTTGTTCAGTTTCTTCAGATCGTCTAATAATCTTGTGGGTGTAAGAATATGAGTTGAACCTGGAGGATGTATAAGTAAAACATATTCAGTAACACTGAATGTGATATATTGTATATACTGTAAATCCTCTGATTTTAATACATTGGCATACTTTACTTAAGCCAAGATTAGTCCTGAACATATATTCAAAATGCATTTAACATTTAAATTAGGTCACCATAAATTAGGCATAAAATATACAATAATTTGGTCAACATTTGAATAAATCCCAAATTTGCATGGTTGAATTGCTGTTGAATAAGAGATTTTTCAAAGTACTTACCAATAATGACCTCACAACATTTACTGGCTTTAGAAACTTCATAAGCACAGCGCATTTCCGAATATGTTATACCTCCTATTATGAATATAATTAGTTTTAAACCACCTCTGCGGTCATCTGGGAGATTGCTTTTGTTCCCCTGTCGAGCACTAAACGGGAGATATGAGTCAATAACTTGTGCCTGAGTCTTGACAACCAGAAGAAATTAATTAGAAAGAGCCCCAAATTATAACAGTCTAAATGTAAAACTCTTACATGTACTGTGCACAAAAGTCTCAAAGGCCTAATGAGATACTCAGGTCCAGATATTACCACACATAAATGATTTATTTATTTCTTTTTGCTCAATAAAATATGCCAAGAAATTCAGTCCTGCAAAGGGCAATATAAATAATATTTCTAATTTTACTACACTGAAGAGGCACAGTAACGACTGAGCTGCATTCAAGTTTAAACTCTCCAGAGTAACACAAGCTACCACCATCATCATCCTTGCAGGAACGACAGGCAGAGAGAAGTTCATGAATATGGGGATAATGTTGGGCTGAAGTTTTTTTAATTCAATGAAAGGAGTATTGTGGGAAAAGCTGATGAACTTAGAGCTTGGATCAGTGCTTGGAATTATGATGTTGTGGCCATTACGGAAACAAGGATGTGCTGGCTCTGGGGAGGGTCCAGAACAGGTTTACAAGAATGATCCCAAGAATGAGTAGGTTAACCTATGATGAGCGTTTGTCGGCACTGGGCCTGTACTCGCCGGAGTTTAGAAGAATGAGGGATATTGAAACATACAGAATAGTGAAAGGCCTAGATAGAGAGGATGTTTCCACTAGTGGGAGAGTCTAGGACTAGAAGTCATAGCCTCAGAATTAAAGGACATTCTTTTAGGAAGGCGATGAGGAGACATTTCTTTAGTCCGTGGGTGGTGCATCTGTGGAATTCTTTGCCACAAAAGGCTGTGGAGGACAAGTCACCGAATATTTTTAAGGCAGAGATAGATAGATTTTTGATTGGTATAGGTCACAGGTTATGGAGAGAATGCAGGAGAATGGGGTTAAGAGGGAAAGATAGATGAGATATCACAGGGTCCGCACTGACCAACGATCCCCACACGTTAACACTATCTACATACATTAGGGACAATATTACATTTTAATTCCAAGCTAATTCACTTTGCACAGATACCAAAGATCTCAGAGAAAACCTACGCAAATCACGGGGAGAACGTACAAAACTCCGTACAGACAAGTCCCCAAAGTCAGGATCGAACCCGAGACCCGGGGCTCTAGCGCTGTAAGACAGTAGCTGTACCACTAAGCCACTATGCCGCCCATAGTAGATTTGAAGAAAAGTATACCTTACAGCTCCTGAGCCATTCCAAGCAGCACTGCAGCCAGAGCAGTGTGGCCAATCATGGGCATCAAGCTTGTTGGCAATGGAATCCTGCACAAAAAAAACCAGCATAAATACTGTTATAACATGAACATAACAAGATTTCATACTCTTAAATTTTAAACAAATACTGAATTAGGCATTAATAGCAACCGTATTAGTTAGATACAGCCGAAATTTAAGTGGCATTTCAAACAAGTAGTAACTTGTTTGATAAGTATTACATTTGAGGAACAGCACCTCTTATTTTGCTTGGGCAGCTTACAACCCAGCGGTATAACTAGTGATTTCTCTAACTTCAAGTAACCCTTGCTTTTCCTCTCTCTCCATCCTTCCCCCACCCTGGTTATCAGACTAGTTTCACCATCCTTCTGATAAATTTTACTGTTTGTATGCCTCATGCACCTTCCCTAGTGAATGAGGCATACAAACAGATGGAAGATTGCAACCTTCACGTGGTCCGCCCTGTTTCGACTAATGCAATCAACTTGATGTGCACAAACGGAAGATCAAATAGAACAAGTTGTCCAACAACTTTAGACTGTGCATGCCACACGAAAGAAGAAGACGATTCACTTTCCCCTCAGCTAACAATGAACCATTCTACATTTCCCTATCATTGTTTGCTTTGAAGATCGTTTTCACACCTTACCCATCCATATCTCTAGACTCCCTCCCTATAGAAAGGACAGGCAGGTGGGCAGAGGGGGAGGGGGTAGCTCTGCTGATAAGGGATGGAATTCAGTCCCTTGCGAGGGAAGCCAGAGACTGATGAGGTAGAGTCACTGTGTATTGAGCTGAGGAATTGTAAAGGCAAGAAGACACTAATTGGTGTTATTTACAGACCCCCCCAAGTAGTTGCCCAGATGTAGGGTGTAAGTTGCAGCAGGAGTTTAAAGGGGCATGTAACAAAGGTAATGTCACTGTGGTGATGGGGGATTTAAATATGCAGGTAGACTGGGAAAATCAGGTTGGTTCAGGACCCCAAGAAAGAAAGTTTGTAGAATGCCTCAGAGATGGATTCTTAGAGCACCTTATAATGGAGCCGATCAGAGAAAAGGCAATTCTGGATTTAGTGTTGTCCAATGAACCAGATATGATAAGAGAACTCGAGGTAAAGGAACCGCTTGGAGGTAGTGATCATAATATGATTAGTTTTAATCTGCAATTTGAGAAGGAGAACGTTAAATCGGAAGTGGCAGTGATGCAGTTGAACAAAGGGGACTATGAAGGCATGAGAGGGGAGCTGGCCAAAGTAGACTGGAAAGGGATCCTAGCAGGAATGACGGTGGAACAGCAATGGCAGAAATTTCTGGGCATAATCCGGAAGATGCAGGATCATTTCATTCCAAAAAGGAAGAAAGATTCTAAGGGGAGTAGGAGGCAACCGTGGCTGACAAGAGAAGTTAGGGATAGAATAAAACTAAAAGAAAAGAAGTATAACGCAGCAAAGAGTAGCCGGAAGCCGGAGGATTGGGAAACATTCATAGGACAACAGAAGGAAACAAAATGGGCAATACGGGCTAAAAAGGTGAAGTACAAGGGGAAGCTGGCCAGGAATATAAAGAAGGACAGTAAAAGCTTCTTTAGATATGTTAAGGGGAAAAGAGTAGCAAAGTAAAATGTGGGTCCTTGAAGGCAGACACGGGTGAAATTATTATGGGCAACAAGGAAATGTTATCCCACTTTTCAAGAAAGGAGCGAGAGAGAAAACGGGGAAATACAGACCAGTTAGCCTGACTTTGGTGGTGGGAAAGATGCTGGAGTCAATTGTTAAAGAGGTAATAATGGGGCATTTGGTTAGCAGTAAAAGGATTAGTCCAAGTCAACATGGATTTATGAAAGGGAAATCATGCTTGACTAATCTTGTGGAATTTTTTGAGGATGTGACAAGTAAAATGGATGAAGGGGTGCCAGTGGATGTAGTGTATCTAGGCTTTCAGAAAATCTTTGATAAGGTCCCGCACGGGAGACTGGTGACTAAAATTAGAGCACATGGTATTGGGGATAGGGTGTTGACATGGATAGAAAATTGGTTGGCAGACCAGAAGCAAAGAGTAGGAGTGAATAGGTCCTTTTCAGAATGGCAGGCAGTGGCTAGTGGAGTGCCGCAAGGTTCGGTGTTGGGGCCGCAACTGTTTACCATATATATTAATGATTTGGAAGAGGGAATTAGGAGCAACGCTAGCAAGTTTGCGGATGACACAAAGCTGGGTGGCAATGTTAACTGTGAAGAGGATGTTAGGAGGTTGCAGGGGGACCTGGATAGGTTGTGTGAGTGGGCAGATGCGTGGCAGATACAGTATAATATAGATAAATGTGAGGTTATCCACTTCGGTGCAAAAACAAGGGGGCAGACTATTATCTCAATGGGGTTAGGTTAGGTAAGGGGGAGGTACAGCGAGACCTGGGTGTCCTTGTACAACGGTCACTGCAAGTTGGCGTGCAGGTACAGCAGGCAGTGAAGAAAGCTAATGGTATGTTGGCCTTCATAACAAGAGGATTTCAGTACAGGAGTAAAGAGGTTATTCTGCAGTTGTACAGGGCTCTGGTGAGACCACATCTGGAGTCTTGTGTACAGTTTTGGTCTCCTAATTTGAGGAAGGACATCCTTGTGATTGAGGCAGTGCAGCGTAGGTTCGCGAGATTGATCCCTGGGATTGCGGGACTGTCATATGAGGAAAGATTGAAAAGGCTAGGCGTGTATTCAATGGAGTTTAGAAGGGTGAGGGGGGAATCTTATAGAAACATATAAAATTATAAAAGGACTAGACAAGCTAGATGCAGGAAAAATGTTCCCAATGTTGGGTGAGTCCAGAACCCAGGGGCCAGTCTTAGAATAAAGGGGAGGTCATTTAAGACTGAGCTGAGAACAAACTTTTTTACCCTGAGAGTTGTGAATTTATGGAATTCCCTGCCACAGAGGGCAGTGGAGGCCAAATCACTGGATGGATTTAAGAGAGAGTTGGATAGAGCTCTTGGGGCTAGTGGAGTCAAGGGATATGGGGAGAAGGCAGGCACGGGTTATTGATAGCGGACGATCAGCAATGAATGGCGGTGCTGGCTCGAAGGGCCGAATGGCCTCCTCCTGCACCTATTTTCTATGTATAATGACATAATACTATATTCCGCACTCTGGTATTTTTCGCTTTGCACTAGCCATTGTACTTGTGCGGGTTAAACGTCAGTTTGAAATAGTTTGATTTAATTTAACTGGATAGCATGCATTCAAAATCTTTTTACTGTACCTTGGTACATGTGACAATAATAAACAAAATACCAATATCACTGACAGTCATAGTCATAGAGTGATATACAGCGTGGAAACTGGCCCTTCGGCCCAACTTGCCCACACCGGCAAACATGTCCCAGCTACACTAGTCCCACCTGCCCGTGTTTGGTCCATATCCCTCCAAATCTGTCCTATCCATGCACATGTCTAACTGTTTCTTAAATGTTGTGATAGTCCCTGCCTCAACTACCTCTTCTGGCAGCTTGTTCCATACACCCACCATCTTTTGTGTGAAAAAGATACCCCTCAGATTCCTATTAAATCTTTTTCACCTCACCTTAAACCTAAGTCCTCTAGTCCCCAATTCACCTACTCTGGGCAAGAGACTGCATCGAAACAGTCCTCAACAATGCCTGCACTCATCATGCCAGCCTCTGAATCCCACATTTCAGCAAAGAACTGTCGCACCACTGATAACTTTCAAAAGAGATTTTGAATCAAAAGATGTTGAGCCTTCATTCATCATTTGTGAAATTATATTATTCCAAATGAATTTCTAAAAAATTAATACCAATAATGCAGTTAACAACGAGTTTAACCAAAGGGACAATCTTACACTCCAAGAAAGAGTTTGACTGGCAATTATTCCCGATAATGTTCCCCGCAATATTCCCTGTAACAGCAAGTATACTATTGGGTATAAGATGGGTATAAGGTGGGCTATTGGGTATAAGAGTCAAAAAAGACATGTTGCAATACTTTGGTTAGGCTGCAATTCGAATATAGTGCACAGTCCTGTTTGCCCCATTATAGGATGGTTGTGGAAGTTTTGGAGAGCGTACAGAAAAGGTTTACCATAATGCTGCCTGGATTGGAGGGCATTAATAATAAGGAGAAATTGGATTGTTTTCTGTGGACGTTTGGAAGTTTGGAGGTTGAGGGTAAACCTGACAGAAACATAGTGGTGGAAATGTCCAACACTAGAGCGTATAGCTACAACGATAGAGGGGGAAGGTTTAATGAAGATGTGCGGGGCAAGTTTTTTTATAGGGTAGTGGGGGCCTGGAACATATTGCCAGGGGTAGTGGTGGAGGCAGATGCTATAGTGGCATCTGTGAGGTTTTTGGACAAGCACATGGAAATGCAGGGATTTAGGGATATGGATCACGTGCAGACAGATGAGATCTGTTCAACTAGGCATCATGTTCAGCACCAACATGGTGTGCCAAAGGGTCCGTTCCTGTGCTATACTGTTCTATTGGACAGGCAGTGATTCTGTGGCAGCAAAAGAGACTCCAGGATGGCGTACTGGAGCCAGGGTTCAGGATATCTTGGTGTAGCTGCAGAACATTCTTGGGGCGGAGGGTAAACAGCTGGAGGTTGTTGTGCACATTGGAACAAGTGGCATGGGTAAGAAAAGGGATGAGGGCCTGCAGAGTGAATACAGAGTTAAGCAAAAGAACTGTGCAGGAAGGAACTGCAGATGCTGGTTTAAACCAAAGGTAGATACAAAATGCTGGAGTAACTCAGCGGGTCAGGCAGCATCTCTGGAGAGAAGGAATGGGTGACGTTTCGGGTCAAGACACCCTTTCTATAAGCAAAAGAACTGTTGGTTTAAGTTGCATTTATTTCAATATGAGAGGCCTGACAGGTAATATAAATAAACTCTGGGTATAAAAATATAGCTTATACTTGTGTTAACATTACCTCCATGATATCTTTAATAATTGGAGTCCACCTGGAAAGGTCGTAGCTTTCCTCTGCACTGCGATCCTTCCGCACAGGTTTACGTTGCTGGGTACCAGACTGAAAGTACAATGCCATCAATTAATTAACAGCTAAAATAAACCTTTGCAATGTTAGAATTTTAAGGTTAATCAGTCCCCATTGACAGTAATTGAAATGAGAAAATAATTTATGTAAGAAGGAACTGTAGATGCTGGTTTAAACCAAAGATAGACACAAAATGCTGGAGTAACTCAGCGGGACAGGCAGCATCTCTGGAGAGTAGGAATGGGTGTCGTTTTGAGTCGAGAAGGGTCTGAAGAAGGGTCTCGACCCGAAACGTCACCCATTCCTTCTCTCCAGCGTTCTGCCTGTCCCGCTGAGTTACTCCAGCACTTTGTGTCTATCTTCTGAGAAAACAATTTAAAAGGTTTTTAAACATTCATGTGATACAAAGGCCAGATTGCGTACCATAGGCACGATGATTTTGCAATTTAAAATGTGTTGATGCTTTAACTCACAGAGAGGATGGGAACATCGAGAAACTTCCAATTTTCAATAATATCACGGTTTTCTGCAATTTTTCCATGCTGAATGAGCTTGCCAAGGTTCTCTTCTGTTGTTCCTGCAGGAGATACAGTAAAACCACTGACTTGGTCTGTGAATCATTTTTCATTAATTTAAAATATTATAGAAAATAAATGTTTATCACACCAGTCCATCAGCTTTATTTTCAAATTTGAGTTACAAATTCATCTGCACATCTTTCCCACCTTGCAACAGTCCAAAAAGCTTTAATACGCCATACATCTGCTAAGCTTCATGCATGTGTAAGTAAAATTGTACACATACCCTGGTGAACATTAATGGCGCTGAAATAGAGATGGTTGAAAGCTTCATGTTCTGAGGAATAACTATCACCAGCAACTCGTCCTAGACTAGCCATAGCGAAGCAATGGTCAAGAAAGCACACCAACACTTCTACTTCCTTAGAAGGCATGTCCCCAACAACTCTCACCAGTTTCTACAGAGACGCCATAGAAAGCATTTTATCAGGATGCTTCGCAGCATGGTTCAGGAACAGTTCCAACCAAGACCACAAGAAATTGCAGAGGATTGTGGATGCAGCCCAGGCCATCATGCAAACTAACCTCCCTACCATCGACTCCATCTAGGGCCAGCAACATAATCAAGGACCGGTCTCACCTCAGACCCTCACTCTTCTCCCCTCTCAAATCAGGCAAGAGGTTCAGAAGTGTGAAAACGCATACCTCCAGATTCAGGGACAGCATCTTCCCAGATGTTATCAAGCAACTGACCCATCTTATCACCAACTAAACAGTGTTCCTAAGATACCATCTACCTCATGGATTATCTTTAATCGGATAATAAGGGACTTTATCTTGCACTAAATGTTATCCCTTGATTATAATCATGTATAGTCTTGATGCTGACTGGAAAGCACGCAACAAAAAGCTTTTTATTAAAAAAACATCTCAGTAGACGTGACAATAAACTAAACTATAATATATTTCCTCACAGCACCCGGCCCTATGGATACACATTAGCAAGTTAGTTCGGAGTACTGCAAAATTACAAGGTAGATGTTCTGAGGAAACGGTCAAAGGAAAAACTGGATCTAAAGATCGTCATACTTGATTTTTTTTTTTACAAAAATGCAAATCAATTCAGCCTAACAATGAACAGATGAAAATATTACCATATCATTGAAAAGAGGACAAGGTTGGGACAATTATTTTTACAGGGCACAAATAATTTAGTTTTCATTTCTGGTATTGGATGATCACAACCATATAACCATATAACAATTACAGCACGGAAACAGGCCATCTCGGCCCTTCAAGTCCGTGCCGAACAACTTTTTTCTCTTAGTCCCACCTGCCTGCACTCATACCATAACCCTCCATACCCTTCTCATCCATATGCCTATCCAATTTATTTTTGGACACAAGGACAGAATACAAATCTAAAGACCCGAGTTACGTCATTCCATAACTTTTCCTTATTGTGCCTATTTCTTCTACCATTGATACATCAACAGAGAATATTTGCAAATTTGTTTGATCAGTCTTTCTGTTTTAAGTCGCACATTTAGATCAGGGTTTCGGGTCGACTTACATTGCCACAGAATTATCAGTAATTAATTCTTATCAACCACCATTTAATTAATTAATTCATAGTTAATTGTCAGGTGAATAATTAGGTGATTATGAGATAATTTTATTTTTAAAAAAACTTAATTTATAACATCTGGCTATAGCTTTGGTATTTTATGCTTCTGCAGATTCCACAAATATAGGTAGTTTTGCTATAACATGATAGTTGCATTCCTAAGAAACCTTGCATCATAGAAAATCATGTTATAAAAACAATTGAGTCAATAGGGGAAAGTGGGTTACAGGACAGAGAGTTTCAGACGTGAAATAATAAAGTTATTTTTCCTGCAGCATTATCAAAAACAAAGGCGTTTTGAATATCTTTACGTTCATTTTTACATGGATAGTCCAATAGTCTTTTAAATGCTGTTATTGCTGAATTAAATGCTGCCTCAACTACCTCCTCTTGGCAGCTCGTTCCATATCCTCACCACCCTCTGAGTGAAAATGTTGCCCCTTAGGTTCATATTAAATCTTGTCCCTTGCACCTTAAACTTATGTCCTCTGTTTTTGATTCCCCTACCCTGATTAAAGGACTGATAAAGAAAAGAAAATCTGTGCAATAACATCACAAATTGGTGCTAATGACACAAACCCATTTGCAGATGTATGCCAACTTGTAAAATTGATTCATGTAAGAAACGAGTACCAGATTCTTAATGTACAACATCTACTGTACCATTTACATGGAAGATATAAAGCAAGATGATCCTTAGTTTGTCATAATCCCCAATGGATTTGTCAAGCAAAAAGGGCAGAATGATTCTCATGGGATCCTTAATTTTTTGGCTTTGTGCGTCAGTTCCAACGGCTAGGTCCTTAAAAGAAACAAAACATCACCTTAACATTAAAGGATATTTTTGCTCAATAAATCTTTGAACAAGTTACTTATTTCCATGCGCCGTACTGAAAATACCCAAAAGCTACATTTATGATCTAACATAGTAACACATCATAGTTTAACATTTAGCTTTTTGGAGCACAAAGAATGTTGTTTACCTGTTCGGCTTTGCACATTTTTTTGACTATCCCATTAAAATGTTTCATACAATCTTCAGCAAGAGTCAGGTAGGTTGTTTGCTGCATAGTTGGGAATAGGGTGAGAGTAAGAGGGTGGGAGAAAGGGAAAATATGCCACAGATTAATGAAAACATTTTCAATCAAAAGATCCAAACACAAGCTCTGTTAGGTCTCTCTTCAACATCATTTCAGGTATTTATGGTCACAGTGTGGAATTGACTTTTTACCATTTTACTCTAAGGACAGCTTCCAATAAATATTCCAGACAACATGACCTTTTTCGCTGCTTCTTCAATATGCCTACAGACCATTTGCGTGGCTCATTTTGATATCAGTATTCTTAGAATTTATGCATGACACACATAGACCACTTTCTCGAATTTAGATTATTTACACCAATAAAACGTTACTAAACCATAATTTATCATCCACAATTTATAATTTCAGAAATCTTTCAGAACAATGGCGTTAATGTCAATTTTACTTCGGAGTCATGTGAGTGACTACGTGAAGAAGACCCCGCCTGGCGCTGGAACGGCATTACGTCGTCGCTGTCGGCAACGAAAGAGCTGCAGAGCGCAGCTCCACACAGCGGTAAGGAACCGGCCCGCAGGTAAGAAAGTTTTACAAAATTTTGGGCGAGGTTTCAGAACTCCGTAGCCTGGTGGGTAAACCAGGAGGAGTTAGAGGAAAAAATAAAATGGAGAAGGCCAAGAAACAGCGGGTAAAACGTGCGTCCCGGGGTGCAGAAGAGTCGGGACAGCAGATTATTGCGGAGCCGGTTCCGATACCGGCGGCCGTTGAAACACCCGTTAGTGAGGCTTTGATTGCTCCACAAACAGAAACTGTAGAGGAAATCCCAGTGCCTCAAAAAAGTAAAAGAAAGCTGCAGGGCCTGGGGTTTCTGAGGACTCTGATTCTGAAGGTCCAGAAAGGAAAGCCTTATAGCTCAGAATGGACCAAATGGAGAAAATTGCTCCAGACTATAATCAACCAAGGGTCTAAGAACCCAGAATATTCCCAGGCAGCCCCTGAGGGGGTCCATATCGTGAATATGGTGCCAATTCGATTTGGGAATTGAAACCCCAGTGCCTGGGTATGGACTGGAGGTAATCTCCTTGAACAAGTTTCAGGAGAACCAGGGCTGTATGAGACAGACCCTGAAAGTGGTGATTGTGGTCCGGAGTACACACCACAATGGATCCAGGTGTGCCTGATGTGGCACAAGATTTTGCTATACCTGGAGGAAGCGGTGAGGCCATGGAAGATAACCTGGCGGCCAATATTAATTATATGGTCTCTCACCCGCTTCAAGATGCTGTTATGGTTGAGACAGCAGAAATGTATAAAACATCTATTAATTGTGCCTCTTTGAAGGTACCTACGGTGAATCCAGTTGTTTGGGCGCCAATGTCTTCAATTATGCGGGCGCAATGAATTCGATTTCAAAGAGTCCTCAAGCTGTTTTCAGCTGGCATTACTGCACCTGGCAGATAAGTGGAAGGTTGTGGAATGACCAAAGTGCATAAACATATGTTGGCCTTATTTTGCAACTCATTTGAGATTAATTGTATGAGTAAGATTGCCATTCGACCTCTATTACATTCAAGATTTGCAGGATTGTGTAAACCAAGCAATGTTCAAACTCCTAGAGGGTTTTGTTCGGAGAGGATTTGTCTAAACAAATTAAAGAAATGGATGAAGAGGCAAAGACTTTTGGTCGTATGAAACCCTTCACCTTTGGCCAGAAATGGACTGGCTATATAAAAAGGGATTTGACTTGGAGCTGGTACAAGCCGAGGCAGGAGTATGATAAGGGACATTTTCCAGCCAACACAGCCAAATGTACGCCATTTATTGGGAAAGGAAGTCATTTCGTCCAGGTGGAGAGGTACATAAACATTATCCTATTAAGAGGAATGTTGGGATGAGCCACAGATTGGTGGTAGACTCCAAATGTTTTATGAGGAATGGGACAATATTACAGTTGATCGTGTTGTATTAGACACTGCTGAGAGGATTTACCATTGATTTTGTGGAAGGTATGGATCCATTGGGACGGAATGAGTCTAGTCATTCTTTGATGTTCTCAGAGAGTGAGGAAATTCAAATTGTTAAAGAGATTAAGAATTTGAGTAAAAAAGGAGTCATTTAGAATCTGGAGAGGATCCACATCAATTGTATCATGACATTTTAATTGTCAATGCTAATCAGGAATCAGCTGGGAAATCAGTCTCAGCAACCATTAGCTTGTTTGAGAATTGGGGTTTCTGATCCATCCAACAAAGTCTAAGTTACAGCCATCGCAAACCATTCAATATCTGGGGTTTGTGATTAACTCAGTCACCATGTTGGTAACTTTACCAATGGATAAGGAGTTAGATTTGACAAATGTGTGTCAAAACCTGATTAACAAACCTTATCCCTCCATCCGAGAGGTTGCCAAGGGTATTGGTAAATTGGTAGCAGCATTTCCAGCAATAGAATTTGGTCGTTTACATTACCAAAATCTTCAAAGGGCAAAAACTAAAGCGCTAATTCAGCGAGCAGGCCATTTTGATAGGCCAATGCAATTGCCTAAGGAAGCTGTATCGGAATTACATTGGTGGATTGAGAATGTTCCACAAGCTGCTTAGAACATTTTAGTTCATCAGCCAGTCGTGTTTTACAAACTGACGCAAGCTCGCTCGGATGGGGGGCTACGGACAATGAGACCAGCTGTGGGGGCAGATGGGCTGTCCAAGAGGATTTATTGCTCCAAACATATGGTATTAATTATTTGGAGCTACTGGGAGCATTTTATGGATTTAAAGCTTATTGCTCTTCATTAAAGGATTTGCATGTCCAAGTACAAATAGATTACACCACAGCTGTGGCATATATCAATCACATGGTGGTGTCAGATCAAAATAAATGTGATCATCTGGTAACCAGATATGGCAGTGGTGTATTGCAAAAATATTTGGCTTTCAGCTATTTATCTCCCAGGGAGAGACAATGTTGTGGCAGACAAAGATCACGAATATTTAAAGACAATTCAGAATGGATGTTAAATCCAAAAATTTTCAAAAATATTGTCAGTCGGTATGGAGTACCGGACATTGATCTGTTTGCATCTAGATTGAATCACCAATTGCCGAAATACGTGTCTTGGGAACACGATCCAGGGGCAGTAGCGGTGGATGCTTTCTCGCTATACTGGGGGAATATGTTATTTTATGCTTTTCCCCCATTCTGTCTCATTGGGCAATGTCTCAAGAAAATAGCGCAAGACGCTGCCAAAGGCATTTTGGTGGTGCCAGTTTGGCCCACACAGTCATGGTTCCCATTGATGCTTAAAATGATTATTGAACCATGTATGGTAATTCCCAGTGCGACAATCTGTTGACACAACCAGTAACAAAAGAAATTCATCCATTGCATGATCATATGAATTTGTAAATCTGCAGGTTCTGACCAGACCATTGCAAGAGTTTGAACTGTCGGACAGGACCATAGATGTTATAGATACAGTTTGGAGGACTAGCACTAGAAAACAATATATGTCGCATATTAGAAATGGGAAGCCTTTTGTACACAGGCAAAGATATCTTATCATTCTGCAAACATTTCAAATGTATTGGAGTTCCTTGCTGGGTTACACTTTGATGAGCATTTGAGTTATAGTGCCATTAATTGTGCTCGGAGTGCATTGTCATCCTATTTAGGACAAATTTCGGATCAGGATTCAGTTGGGTCTCACCCATTAATATCTCGATTCATGAAGGGTATTTATATATAAATCCTCCCAAGCCCAGATATACAGGAATTTGGGATGTTAGCATTGTTCTTACTTTACTTAAACAATGGACTCCAATTAATTCAATATCTTTGCAGAACTTAACATTGAAGGTGGTTATGTTAATGGCATTGGTATCAGCTCAAAGAGTACAGACTTTGCAATTGTTAAGGTTGGATTGCATGCATGTGACTTCAGATAACATTGTGTTTATGTTTATGACCGGTGAAACAAAGCAGACCAGGGAGAACTGGAATGAAGGTAATGTTTAAAGCATATCCTATTGATGAAACATTGTGTGTAGTTAAGCATTTAACTCAATACATGGAGGTAACCAAAAATCTCAGAGGTTCTGAGAAAGCGTTATTGATAACACACAAAAACCACCTACAAAAGTTTCAGTTCAAACCATTTCTAGATGGTTAAAACAGGTTTTGGGTCTAGCAGGAATAGACACTGATGTGTTAAATCTCACTACACTAGGGCAGCAGCTACGTCCGCGGCGAAGGTACAGGACGTACCACTCGATCAAATTTTAGAGGCCGCAGGGTGGTCTAGAGAAGAAACTTTTTCAAAGTTCTACAATAAACCTGTTGTCACGGTGCCAGGATTTGGACACGCAGTACTGGGTTCCCTTTGAATGCTTGCTTTGTTTATATTATCGATTTATATTATCGATTTATGTTACCATTTACATCATTTATCAATTGTTGTAATTTTCCCCTGCAATAGAGGGGTTCTTATTTTAAAAAAGTTGTTCTTTTTATAATTAAAGGACTTATTACATAAAATATAACAATGTGTTAAAATATTTTTACTCACTACTGTTTTGACCAAACAGAGAGTCGTATGAAATGAGTTTACGACATGGAAAACACAGGGCTTTAAAATCTTCACGTAGTCACTCACGTGACTCCGAAGTAAAATAGTGAGATTAAACGAGAACTTACCTGTTCGAAGTTTGATCTTTATTTTATGAGGAGTTACGATGAGGGATTACGTGCCCTCCACTCCCAACCCTCATAATATAAATGATCATCTGGTAGTTCTAGTCTATTTTGAGCCTTACTATTTTACTCCGGCTATTTGGTTCTGTGTTTTTCATGCCGCTGCTTTGAAGTATGCCGTTCCAGCGCCAGGCGGGGTCTTCTTCACGTAATCCCTCATCGTAACTCCTCATAAAATAAAGATCAAACTTCGAACAGGTAAGTTCTCGTTTAATCTCACTATTAATCTGTGCAACCACCAGAGGGGTAAGGTATTTGCTCTTTCTTATTTTTAAAAAGTAGCAAATCCATAAAACACCACTTTGACATATAATATTCATGTTAATCTGCAGTGCAATGGTTAAATGTAATGTATTAACACTAAAATAATACAATAAACAGACAAACATTAAGCACAACAACCTATTCTTCCATCTTTATTTCCACTGTAAATCTATGATATACTGTATATAAATGTGATATAAATAGAAATAACTTGGACTTCAATGTGGTTGGTAAGTTTGTAGATGACACCAAGATTGCTGGGGTTGAGGACTGTGAGGGAGGCTGTCAAAGTATATCATGGGATATAAATCAGCTACAGAAATGGGCGGAGAAATGGCAGTTGGAGTTCAATCCGAACAAGTGCAAAGTGTTGCACTGTGGGAGGTCAAGTGTAAGGGGAAAATATACAATTAATGACATGACCCTTAACAGCGTTGATGTACAGAGGGATATTGTGGTCCAAGTCCATAATTCCCGGAAAGTGGCAACACAACAGTGGTAAAGAAGGGATATGGTATACATGTTTTCATAGGTCAGATCATTGAGTATAGCAATCAGGAATTCATGATGCAGATTTACAGTGCTTTGGTTAGGCAGCATTTAGACTGTTAGGCTGTTTTTTAAAGCATCTGGCACTATAATAAATAAGGTGCAAGTATTCTCACAGTGAAAATGAATTTATTTCATTCTTTCTCTCTCTCTCTCGCTCCCCATCCATTTTGCCCCTCCAACTTTCTTTCATTTCACTCTCCCCCCTTTCTTGTTTCTGTCCCTCTCTTTTTCCATTTCCCTTCACCAAGCCCCCCCCCCATCGATTCCATCTACACATCACGCTACCTCGGGAAAGCAGCCAACATAATCAAGCACTATTTACACACTGGTCACTCCGCCTTCTCCTATCTCTTGTCAGGCAGATGATACAAAAGATTGTAAACATGTATCACCAGATTCTTGAGTAACGTCTTCTCTGCTGCTATCAGACTACTGAATGGACCTCATATGTTAAGAGAGGGGCCTGATTTCCTAACCTACCTCATTGCAGCCCATGTACTTTTTTTTGATCAGCACTTCTACTGTAAGTATAATTCTGTAACACTATTTTCTGCATTCTGCCATATTCCCTTTGCACTACCTGCTGTACGTGTGTATGGCTTGATTATATGTGTGGTATGATTTGACTAGACAGCATACAACAAAGCTTTTCACTGTATCTCAGTACATGTGGCAAAATTAAAGCAATACAATATTACAAATAGCATTAAAGCAATGGCAAAGCATATTGCAACTAAGACTGGGTACAGATGAAGAAATATGCTACAAAATGAATAAACTAGCTAACTGAAATAGCTGCAGCATATTGTAGAACACACTAAAGTCACCCCAAACTTCTACTGTACCTTGGCCTTTTGTTTTCGGAAAGCAGGCAACTTTTTCATCATTTGAGATAAAGAACTTGCGGTAACCTGGAAAATAAAACATGTCCAGAAAAATTACCATCAAGGATTAAATTAGTTTTAGTTTGAAAACTGTCAAGCTAGAGCCATTGATGTTTTGTAGCTGTCGGAGTTGGGGGTTATGAGAATGCAAATCAGCGGTTGGAATTTAAGGAACTTTATTTCATGAGATAGTTTCTAATGAAGACGGTGATTCAACCAACCTTAGTCAAGTCAAGTCAAGTTTATTCGTCACATACACATACGGGATGTGCAGTGAAATGAAAAGTGGCCGTGCCTGCGGGCTTTGTGCAAAAAAACAAACAACCAACAAACTACAAACAGAATCACAGAATTACATCTTCCAGTTTGCTGAAATATTCCACAATGACCTCCGTTACTCCTATCCCCAAATCAGTTTCAAAAGTGGATTATTATTAACAAGCACACTTATTTTGTCCTTAGTTATATTTCTATTTACCTTATGATTATCTTTCAAATATTCATTCCAAGACCATGGTCTATCCAGTTTATGCCAAAGAACAAAAGAAATGGGAGCAATAGACTATTGTGGCACGGTGGCGCAGTTGCTGCCTCACAGCGCTTGCAGCGCCGGAGACCTGGGTTCGATCCTGACAACAGGTGCTGTCTGTATGGAGTTTGTACATTTTCCCCGTGACCTGCGTGAGTTTTCGCAGAGATCTTCGGTTTCCACCCACACTCCAAAGACGTACAGGTATGTAGGTTAATTGGCTTGATGTATGTGTAAAATTGTCCCTAGTGTGTGTGTAGGATAGTGTTAGTGTGTGGGGATCGCTGGTCAGTACGGACTCGGTGGGCTGAAGGGCCTGTTCCTTCGCTGTGTCTCCAAAAATAAAACTAGACTGTATCAGTCCTGTACACCATTCAATATGACCTTGAATATGAAATTGCATACCTCTTCTTATCCCTGGCTTATTTGCAGCCCATAGCCATCCCTAGCAGTGGTCTAAAAATCCACTACTGCTTATGTGAAATTTATCCTGGTCACAGTCTTAACTATTCACTCCTCTCTGTGGACCAGCTAATCAGATTCAGCTGCTATTCACTTGCAAATATTTTCTACTTACAAATATTCTCCACTTCAGCTTCTTAAGTTAAGCATGCAAGGTTTGAGGAATCGGAAAGGGCCTTTGAGGAATATATAGAAAGGCAGAAATAACTCGTGGGCGATTAGAACGCCCAAAAGCGACCATAAAATGGATTTGGTGAGTCAGATTAAAGAAAATCCCAAAGCTTTTTATACCTACATTATAAACAAAAGGATAACCACTTAAGGATCAAGAAGGGAATTTGTGCTTGAAAGCTGGGGATGTAGGCAAGGTACTAAATAAATATTTTGCATCTGTTTGGACTCCTATATATCGGCGAGACCAAGCAGAGACTCAACAATTGTTTTGCTGAACACCTTCGCTCAGTCCGCCTAGGCATGCGCAATCTCCGAGTCACTTTAACTCCCCCTCTCGTTCCCATACTGTCCTTTCTGTCCTGGGCCTCCTCCACTGTCAGAGTGCGACCAAACGCAAATCGGAGGATCAGCACCTTATATTTCACTTGGGCAGCTGACAACCCAGTGGTGTGAATATTGATTTCTTTAACTTCAAGTAGCCCTTGCTTTCCCTCTCTCTCCGTCCCGCGCCCAACCTTGTTCTCCGACTAGTTTCACTGTCCTCCTCAATAATGTTACTGTCTGTATGCCTCGTTGTCACCTTCCCCTTAGCCAACGATGAACCATTCTACTTTTCCTTGATCATCATCTGCTTTTCACATCTTATCCTCCATATCTCTGGAATCCCTCTCGTTTGACCCTCAGTCTGAAGAAGGGTCTCGACCCAAAACGTCACCCATTCCTTCTCTCCAGAGATGCTGCCTGACTCGCTGAGTTACTCCAGCATTCTGTGTCTATCTTCAACATTAAACTTAACATGTGCTCTGCCCGGTGAACTGAGTTGCTATTCAAACTTTCCACAAATGTTGCTCCAAAGTTTGGCCAATGTACTTACTGATTCTGTGAGTTTGGCTGCTTTGTTGCTTTGCATTGTTAGAAACATTAATTAATTCAACACAGATGCTTGCACCTTCTTCAGCTTCATTCTTGTGCTTTTTTTCCCAAACTCATTCTTAGAGCATGCGAGTCCCTTATTTTTCCTTTCTGAATTAGTTGCCTTGATAGAGGTTAAATTCAGCTGAAATGTCTGCCCCAAGTACTTTGATGAAATTATCCGATTTAACCACTTTGAAGATGCTGGAGCACTGATTCACAGAAGAATATAAAGAATATAAATCTTTCATGCAAACCAAGTACTTGCTCACATGTCCTCTGTCATGTGTTCAAGCACTTGGTTTGCATGAAAGATTGAAACAAATCAAATGAGAATGTTTAAAATGATACAGTGGTTCAATCTGGTATACACAGATAAACAATTTTCACTGTTGGTCTTGGTGTAGTGGAAATGGCAGGAAAGATGGTGGAATCTTCTGCGCATCTTGGAGGGCAGGGAGACTTCCGATATTTGTTGGAAGTGGGATTAGCTGCAGCTCCATAGAGAAAACGTTAGGGAACTGGAGCTGCAGATGGACGGCCGCGGGCTTATTGGAGGTGTGGCAGTGTCATACATAGGAGTTAGGATGAGGTGGTCACACATAAGGTAGAAGAAGATAGTAGATAGGTGACCACCAAGGAAAAAGACAAGGCAGAGAATGCCCAAAACCCCTCTGACCATTCATCTCCAAAACATAGCAGACCCCTTTTAATGCTCTTGGGGGAGGAGAGGGGGGTGGGGGTTGGGAATTGAACCTGACAGGGGAGAGCGGCAGCAGTAAGGTCTGTGGTATCTGAGGATCTGAGGCAATCCCAACATTTAAGAAGCAGTTAGACAGGAACATGGATAGGACAGGTTTGGAGGGATATGGAGCAAATGCTGGCAGGTGGGACTAATGTAGCTGGGACATGTTGGCCGGTGTGGGTAAGTTGGGCCGAAGGGCCTGTTTCCACACTGTATCACTCTATGACTCTATTGCGGAGAAGAGTAGAACCATAGTGATAGGAGACTCATTCGTTAGTGAGACAGACAGTTCATGTTCGGCACAGACATTGTTAGCCAAAGGGCTTGTTCCTGTGCTGTATTTTCTAATTTAGTTTAGTTTAGAGATGCAGCATGGAAACCGACACTTTGGCCCACCACGTTCACTCCGACCATGAACCACCTGTTCACACTAGTGCTGTGTTACCCCACTTTGTTATCCACTCTCTCTACACATTAAGGGTAATTGTGCAGGAGCTCCATAACCTACAAGTGCACATGTCTTTGCTATGAGGGGGGAAACTGGAGCATCTGGTGGAAACTCACGTGGTCTCAGGAATAACATGCAAACTCCACACACAGCACTTCATGTCAGGATTGAACCTGGGACTCTGGCACTGTGAGGCAGCAAGTCTACCAGCCATGCCACAAATGTCAACAATGTTCCACTATATATGTGATGAGGGAAATCAATAGACACAATTTTACAAAGTTATGAAAGACAATTTTAAAAGCTAGAATTAGATAATCTGAAATTAAAAAAAAGATGTGGAGGTATTTCCATTTTCCATCATTTCCATCTTAAAGTTTTTAAAGCAAAACATTTGTTCGGTAGCGGTGGGGGTGGTAGGTGGGGGAAGCGAGATACTGATTTTGAAATGTGAAGTGCACAAATTATCAGGAGATGATAATTATCAATCATATTTTGCAAGCCTTGATGTGTGGTATCAGGCAAAGACCATGAACTAGTCCAACCCTAGTTATATTTCCTGTCAATACAATGCAAGTGAAAGCTACTGAGAAGATAGTCTTGCTGAACTGTAAGCAAAAAAATGTATTTTACCGTACCTGCAACACGTGTCTGTAAAGAAACTTGAGGTTAAAATGGAAACCTCTGAGCAGTCCTGGTTCTGCTGTCAGCCCAATTCACAAGGGAGTATTAAAGAAGGAACTGCAGATGCTGGAGAATCGAGGGTTACACAAAAAGCTGGAGAAACTCAGCGGGTGCAGCAGCATCTAAGGAGCGAAGGAGATAGGCGACGTTTCGGGTCGAGACCCTTCTTCAGACTGGTCAGGGATCAGGGAAACGAGAGATATATTCGCTCCTTAGATGCTGCTGCACCCGCTGAGTTTCTCCAGCTTTTTGTGTAACCCTCACAAGGGAGTATTACTGTGTAATGCCCCAAGCATGGTTGTCGAAAAAGGTTAGAAGTTACTTACTTTTCCTTCTGCCGCCTTGCTGCTTTTGGCAAGCTCCTTTACCAATTTGGGTATTTTACTATGGGGAAAAAAGTACACAGTAGCTTTTTTTAAAATTCGCCTGAACAAGTCAGATTTGCAAATGCCACAAGCTAAGATTTTTAAAAATCCAAGCAAATTGCGGAGCAATCAGCTAGTATAAAGTGACAACTTAAAAAGAGAAACACAAGAGACAAACAACAGATGCTGGAATCTTGAGCAAATAAATATGCTGGAGGTACTCGGGTCAGGCAGCATCTGTGGAAGGAATGGACAGTCGACTTTTCGAGTTGGGATTCTTCTGCAGACTGATGGAGTAACCTGGCACGTCACTTTGCTCCTTTCCCCTCCGTAAGCTTATCTCCCAACCCCATTTCTCCTTTTATTCTATTTTCCCTCCCCCTTGTCCACTGCCACCTGCATCTCCCCCTACAGATTTACATTTCACTTCTCTTCTTTTCTTATTTGACACCATTTTGTCCCCTTTTCACCTCCAGCATTCGTTGCTATCATCCCCCCCCCCCCCCCCCCCAAACTCAACTCTATCCACCTATCACATGCCCAGTAAATCAAGCAAATTCCTCACCTCCAGATTCAGGTTTGTTCCCAGCTATTATCAGGCAACTGAATCATCCTACCACAACTAGAGAGCAGTCCTGAGCCTTGGTGACCCTCAGACTATCTTTAATCGGACTTTACGGACTTTAATTTGCACTAAACGTTATTCCCTGTATCTATACATTGTAAATGGCTCAATTGTAATCATGTATTGTCTTTCCGCTGACTGGATAGCACGCCATAAAAGCTTTTCACCGTACCTTGGGACACGCGACAATAAACTAAGCTAAACTAAGGCTCCCTTCAAAAGACAATAGATAATAGGTGCAGGAGTAGGCCATTCGGCCCTTCGAGCCAGCACCACCATTCACTGTGATCATGGCTGATCATCCACAATCAGTACCCGTTCCTGCCTTCTCCCCATATCCCTTGACTCTGCTATCTTTCAATCTATAGAAACCCTCTCTTGAAAGCATCGAGAGAATAGGCCTCCACTGCTTTCTGAAGCAGGGAATTCCATAGATTCACAACTCTCTAGGTGAAAAATCTTCTCATCATCTCCAAATGGCCTAAGCCTTATTCTTAAACTGTGGCCCCTGGTTCTGGACTCCCCCAACATCGGGAACATGTTTCCTGCCTCTAGCGTGTCCAATCCCTTAATAATTTTATATGTTTCAATAAGATCCCCTCTTATCCTTCTAAATTAAGTGTATACAAGCCCAGTCGCTCCATTCTCTCCGCATATGACAGTCCAGCCATCCCGGGATTTAACCTTGTGAATCTACGCTGCACTTCCTCAATAGCAAGAATGTCCTTCCTCAAATTTGGAAGCCATAACTGCACACAATACTCCAGATGTGGTCTCAACAGGGCCCTGTACAATTGCAGAAGGCACTATTTGCTCCTATACTCAACTCCGCTTGTTATGAAGGCCAACATGCCATTAGCTTTCTTCACTGCCTGATGTACCTGCAGCTTACTTTCAGTGGCTGATGTACAAGGACACCCAGATCTCGTAGTACTTCCACTTTTCCTAACTTGACATCATTCAGATAATCTGCCTTCCTGTTTTTGCCACAAAAGTGGATAACCTCACATTTATCCGCATTAAACTTCATCTGCCATGCATCTGCCCACTCCCCCAACCTGTCCAAGTCACCCTGCATTCTCATAGTATCCTCCTCACAGTTCACACTGCCACCCAGCTTTGTGTCATCTGCATGCAAATTTGCTGATCACTTCATCACTTTAATCACTTCATCTAAATCATTAATGTATATTGTAAATAGCTATGGTCCCAACACCGAGCCTTGCGGTACCCCACTAGCAACTGCCTGCTATTCTGAAAGGGAGCCATTAATCCCTACTCTTTGCTTCCTGTCTGCCAACCAATTTTCTATCCATGTCAGTATCCTACCCCCAATACCATGTGCTCTAATTTTGCCCACTAATCTCCTATGTGGGACCTTATCAAAGGCTTTCTGAAAATCCAGGTACACTACATCCACTGGCTCTCCCTTGTCCATTTTCCTAGTTACATCCTCAAAAAATTCCAGAAGATTAATCAAGCATGATTTCCCCTTCGTAAATCCATGCTGACTCGGACCGATCCTGTTACTGCTATCCAAATGTGCCACTATTTCATCTTTTATAATTGACACCAGCATCTTCCCCACCACCAATTTTAGGCTAACTGGTCTATAATTCCCCGTTTTCTCTCTCCCTCCTTTCTTAAAAAGTGGGATAACATTAGCTACCCTCCAATCCACAGGAACTGATCCTGAATCTATAGAACATTGGAAAATGATCACCAATGCAGCCCCAATTTCTAGAGCCACCTCCTTAAGTACCCTGGGATGCAGACCATCAGGCCCTCAGGCCCTGGGGATTTATCAGCCTTCGGTCCCATCAGTCTATTCAACACCATTTCCTGCCTAATGTGAATGTCCTTCAGTTCCTCCGTCACCCTAGGTCCTCTGGCCACTAGTACATCTGGGAGATTGTTTGTGTCTTCCTTAGTGAAGACAGATCCAAAGTACCGGGTCAACACGTCTGTTATTTCCTTGTTCCCCATAATAAATTCACCTGTTTCTGTCTTCTTCCTGAATTGCATGCTGCATTCTATTTCAGCACTTTTATGTACAATCCACTCTGATGCACAAAGCCTCCAATGCAATGTTCTGAACCTGTCAGGGAAGTTATTTACCAGAGCATGTATATCTAAATGGTGGCCACTCCCAGTTTGCTTTTGAGAAAATGTCTAACCTAATGACACCAGGTCTTTCCATGCAGAAAACCAAGGCCTTCTTCGTCATTGGTGTACAAGCCTCTTACAGTATGTTTTTTTTAAATTCACTACATGTTCTGTTGTATGGCTCACATCAAATTAAGAGATATACAAATGCAAAATAACACAGATGCTAGAAATTGGTTATCCTTTCAACCTCCATGGCGTTGAAGGAATGAAAACAAACGAGGACCACTCAGAGATTATGATTCAATAAACTTAGTTAGCATCTTCCATTACAGTACTTGAGTTGATTTAATTCATTATATTAATATATAAAAGCAGAAATAATATATACTCAATCTCTGGTGAAAGCAGTTTTGTATAAACATGTTGGTCGATTTTTCAGGTTTTTGTCCAAAGCCAAATTCGATGTGAAATTTTACCCCATGAACTTCCTCCACAGATTGTAACAACACTATGACTAATGTCTTTGTTACAGGGTTTTCATCTGATTGCTACAAAATCAGCTTCAAAATTATGTTGAAACATATCTTTGATCATATTTAATATTTCAGACACATAATTGTAGAGAGAATATACATACTCGCCAACGTCTGCAATGTGTAAATGCCGCAGGTTTACCCAGAGTGCGTCGTCCTCATCCAAAAGAGCCTCTCTGGATGAGGAATCGTTTTTTATTTCATACCTGTTAAAATTAAAACAAACAAGATGTCATCCTTTCCATGGTATAAAACCCATTTCAGATCACACCCTATCAATTAATCAAAATATATATCCCGAGGAAATCAGTTTAAGGTGAAGGGGAAAGGAATTAATAGGAGTAACGTTTTCACACAAAGGGTGGTGGGTGTATGGAATAAGCTGCCAGAGGAGGTAGTTGAGGCAGGGACTATCCCAACGTTTAAGCACTATTACCCATGTACAGTTGGACTGGTACATGGATAGGACAGGTTTGGAAGGATATGGGCCAAACGCGGGCAGGTGGAACTAGAGTAGCTGGGACATGTCGGCAAGTTGGGCCAAACGGCCTGATTCCACACTGTATTACTCTCTGACAGTCGGACTCCATTATGATATTCAAGTAACCCTTGCATCTCCTCTCTCTCATCCCTCCCCCACCCTAATCATTGTAATTTCTGTTAAGTTTCATTGTCTGTAACTGGTTTTCACCTAACCCACAGCTAACAATGGACCACTTCTTTGATCATTGTCACTTTTTGTGCATATTTTCATTTCTTTGTTCTGTATCTCTCTATATCGCCGTCTATGCCTCTTGATTCTCTCTCCCCTGACTCAGTCTCAAGAAGGGTCTTGACCCGAAACTTCACCCATTCCTTCTCTGTGGAGCTTCTACCTGTCCTGCTGAGCTAATCCAGCATTTTGTGTCTATCTACGGTGTAATCCAGCATCAGATAGATTACACCGTAGCAGTTCCTTCCTACACATGAAATTCCAATTATCACCCAACTGGCAGTCACCAAGGAATAAGAATAATCCTTGTGATTAAATAAACTCAATTTTAATTACCAGTGCTCAGAATGTGAAATTCCAAAGTAAGATTAAATCTGACCAATCCAATAACACCAACTATGGCACACCAAAGGGCCTGTCCCACTTACGCGATTTATTCGGCGACTGCCGGCACCCGTCACAGTCGCAGCAGGTCGCCGAAAGTTTTCTCAACATGTTGAAAATCCAGCAGTGACCAGAAAATTGTACGACCCTTTGGACGACTACTCACGACCATACAGGCATCACCCCGCGCGCGACATGTCTATAACTTCTATAAGAAATATTCAACCTCTGTGCCAACAAGTAAGCACAATGTGTGTCATGGTTGGTCAGCAAAACAAATATTGTGGCAAAGGTCCTGAGGAAAAGCCAAATCTCATTTATTTTTAGCATTACAACTTGTAAAATACAGGTGTTGGTTAACAAGACCCCCCCACATGCAAGCTTTTTTCATTTAAACCATTAAATAATATTACCCTGTTCCACTTTTCTTAATGTCTAAGACAGTCAAGAAAAAACACTGCTTATTTTTGACCAGGAATAGAACATATAACAGTACAAGGACAAGCTCTTCAGCCACAATGTCTGTGTCGAACATGATGCCAAGGCAAACTCTTATCTGCATGAACATAATCCTTATCCCTCTATTCCGTGCATATCCATGTGCCCATCCAAAAGTCTCCTAATGTCCACTATCATATCTGCCTTAACCACCACCCCCGGCAGTGCGTACCAGGCACCCGCCACCCTATGTGTAAAAGAAAACTTGCCCCGCACATTTCCTTTAAACTTTACCCTTCTCACCTTAACGCTTGCCCTCTAGTATTTTAGATCCTGGGAAAAATGTTCTGACTGTGTACCCTATCTATGCCTCGCAGCATTTTATATACTTTTAGCAGGTCTCCACACGGCCGCTGTTGTTCCAGAGAGTCCGTCCAACAGTCCGTCCAACCTCTGCCTGTAGCTATTACCCCCTAATCCAGACATCATTCCGGTAAACATCCTATACCTCCTTGCCTTTAATGGGGTCACCAGAACAGCATGCAATACTCCAAATGCAGCCTAAACAAAGCTCGACAAAGCTGCAACATGATATCCTGACACCTATACTCAGTGTCTTGATCAATGAAGCAAAGCATACTATATGGCTTCCTTACCATCTAGTTTTGTTGCCACTTTCAGAGAATAAAGGGCCTGTCCCACTGTACGAGCTAATTCAAGAGTTCTCCCAAGTTTCCCTGATTCGAACTCGGAGAATTACGGTAATAGCCGCTCGTAGGTACTAGGAGCTCTCGTGGACATTTTTCAACATGTTGAAAAATCTTCACGAGTCTTTCCCAAGTACCTGCCGTTAACGTTACGAGCCGCTAAGTGACGTCCCCGAGCGCCAACGTGCCTGCTACGTACATTCTATGTGCTTACCACGAGTTAGATATTTTTTAAACTCGGGAGAGCTCTTGA
Source organism: Raja brachyura (assembly GCA_963514005.1). The sequence continues at coordinate 11,587,042 of OY740790.1, forward strand.
ATTACCTCATACAGTGGGACAGGCCTTTTATGGACATGGATCCCAAGATCACTCTGTACATCACTGCTTTTCAGGGTCATGCCATTAATTATATATTTTCCCCTGACATTCAACTTCCCAAAGTGCAACACCGCACACTTGCTCAGATTGTTGTTGTTGTAATGGAACGGATGATTTAAAGAAAGCCAACCTGCATGCAAAATTCAAACGAGGGATAATAGCCCTCGAAAGCAAACTACAGATACAACATGTCTCCAAATTGAGAAAGGATACCAGGAAAATAAGGTGGCCAGCATATCCACGTATTCTGCCAGAGCATCAACAGAGCCAGTGAAATGAGTGAAACAACGAAAAAGGTGGTGGAATTTACAAGACAACCCCAACCTTGATTACTCGCATGCAGATTAAATTTCCATGAAGCATACCCAACATAGACAATGCCTCGGACTTTAAATCACCGTGGTAACTTTTCACCAAGTTAATTTATTCAGGAGAATTGGAGTGCACAGAAATTCTTGTGATATAATTCCATGAATAGTGTTTGCATTTACAGAATCGCTCTGTCAACTAAACCCACATTCGGGCCTGCATCTCATTCCGAAGTTACAATTAGTACGATTTAGATTGATTGATTGAAAAGTACAGCATGGAAACAAGCCCTTTGACCCACCGAGTCCTATTCACATTAGTTTTATGTTCTCCCCGTTCGCATCTACTTCCTACATGTACATGCGTCGCAGGAAGAACACGTAAACTCCACACAGACACCACCCGGGGTCTGGATCGAACCAGAGTGCCTGGCGCTGTGTGGTAGCAGCTCTGTGGAGCTGCATCACTGTGTCACCATTTTCATCTTACCAAAGACCTACAACCAAAACTGAATTCAACTGGAATCGAGGAACCTGGCCAAATATGGGAACATATATTCAATTTAGTTTAATTCAGTAATTTTGAGGACATCTCCAGTTGATAATTGAAATTAGATGATTATAGGGAGACTTCAAATTTAGGCTTAATCTTCATGAGTTTGAGTGTAAACCTAGAAGCAACTTTAATTCAACAACTATCACCAGAGGAAGGCATTTAGAACGGAGATTAGGAAACATTTTTTCACAGAGAGAGTTGTGAGTGTGGAATTCTCTGCCTCAGAGGACGGTGGAGACAGGTTCTCTGGATACTTTTAAGAGAGAGCTAGATAGGGCTCTTAAAGCTAGCGGAGTCAGGGGATTTGGGGAGAAGGCAGGAACGGAGTACGGATTGTGGATGATCAGCCATGATCACATCAAATGGCGGTGCTGGCTCAAAGCGTCAAATGGCCTGCTCCTGCACCTATTGCACCTGTCTACTGAAGCTCTATCTCTAATGTTTTGACCCCTAAAATCTTTGCAAGAAATCAGCATTGCAAGAAAATCAGCATTGTCCAAGTCTTACCTATAAATATTGTTTTCAATTGCAAGCAGGTCATAGGCCATGGCCTGAAAGGTTAGCTCATGCAAGATCGATGATATTGGATCAAAGCCACGATCGATTATCAGAAGCTGTGACTGTGTTTTACCCTGAAACATTACATGTCACAAATGGTTATTCACAACAGCAGCTTTTAACATAATATTGCTTTTGCAATAAAACACCCCAAAGCACTTCAGAAACATATAATCAGCAGTGAATCATTATTGCAGGGATTTAAAAACAAAGAATTATAAAATAAAGGTAGATAGACACACAATTCAACGGGTCAGGCAGCATCTCTGGAGAAAAGGAACAGGTGATGTTTCGGGTTGAGACCCTTCTTTTCTCCAGAAATGCTGTCTGACCCGCTGAATTACTCCAGCTTATTGTGTCTGTCTTCGGTTTAAACCTGCATCTGCAGTTCTTTCCTACATATAAAATGTCTTAAGGGGTTGGACAGGCTAGATGCAGGAAGATTGTTCCCGATGTTGGGGAGGTCCAGGACAAGGGGTCACAGCTTAAGGATAAGGGGGAAATCCTTTAGGACCGAGATGAGAAGGACTTTTATCACGGAGAGAGTGGTGGGTCTCTGGAACTCTCTGCCACAGAGGGTAGTTGAGGCCAGTTCATTGGCTATATTTAAGAGGGAGTTAGATGTGGCCCTTGTGGCTAATGGGATCAGGGGGTATGGAGAGAAGACAGGTACGGGATACTGAGTTGGATGATCAGCCATGATCATATTGAATGGCGGTGCAGGCTCAAAGGGCCGAATGGCCTACTCCTGCACTTATTTTCTATGTTTCTATGAAAGTGTCTACCACCTACTGCCAGATGGTTGATGTACCAAGAAACAATGGGCCTTCCCAAACACATTCATATCAAAATCAGCAACTGAACTGTCAATGAACTGCGATTTATTAAAAAGATGAATTATGTCTCATTGTATTTATACACATCCTACCTTTATGTTGCACTCCTCAGCTAATTTGTAATGGTTTGCCAGCTTTTCTTCCGTCAGATGTGCAAGATATTCTGCATTATTTCCAGTGAAACTGGATACAATAATAAAAATATCAGCTTTGAAGAAAATTAAAATTCGGATTCATTTCACATTTCAATCTTGTCAAAAATTAGTCAGGAATTAAAAGCCATTGCAGAAGTTCAAATATAGTCAGAATCAATAATATAAAAATTTCACTTTTTTAATGATCAGTTCTTACTCGGGAGAAATTGGCTGTCCTGGTGGCCTGCTCCATCAAAAAAAACCAAGATACAAATTGCTGGAGTAAGTCAGCGGGTCACGCAGCTTCTCTGGAGAGCAAGGATAGGGTGACTTTAGTAGATGGGAGGAAAGCTGGTAGAGAGGTGGGGGGAGGACAAAGCCTAGCAAGTGATAGGTAGACACAGGTGAGGGGGGGGGGGGGGGGGGGGGGGGGGAGTTGATTAACATTCAGTCCGACAAAGGCCAGGGATGAAAAAACACATGTGTGGTAACGATAGAAAGGCATGAAATGTGAAGCAGAGGGATGAATATAGGTAATGTAGATATGTAGATGTAAGGGGACAGGGTGGAAGAGGTAAGCAGTGGAGTCCGGTTCTTTGGATACATTCAAGAGAGAGCTAGATAGTGCTCTTAAAGATAGCAGTGCCAGGGGATATGGGGAGAAGGCAGGAACGGGGTACTGATTGGGGATGATCAGCCATGAATGATCACATTAAATGGCGGTACTGGCTCGAAGGGCCAAATGGCCTACTCCTGCACCTATTGTCTACTGAAATAGGTGCGTATCAGGTGGGGAATGGGAAGGAGAGGGGGAGAGAATGGACACCTATTTTTCCCTTTCCCCTTCCCACCATCCTCTCCCACCTATATTCCTTCCTCTGGATTCACTTCACTCCTTTTCTATCCTTAACCCCTTGTATCACACGTTTTGAGTTTTCATCTCTGGCCTTTGCTCAACTATATGCCGATTATAAACCTCCCTCACCTGAATCCTCCCCATCTCTTTTCCAGCTTTCTACTGCCTATTACAACCGGTCTGAAGGAGGATCGCCTATCCATGCACTCTGCAGATGCTGCCTGACCCGCTGAGATACTTGTGTCGTCTTTTGTAAACCATCATCTGCAGTTCCTTTGCAGTCAACATCACAGCAATCGACTGCAAAAGAGAACAAATACGAGTGAAATAGCCCTATGAGTTGAGCTTCAGTGGCAAAAACCAGCATGTATTACCCATTCCTAACTGATCTTGGACAGGAGCTGCCATCTTGAACAGCTGCTGTCCTTCTGGTAAAGATATTCCCACTTTACAACTCCCAGATTTCAACTCAGTACTGATGAAGAACCAGTGGTATATTTCAAAGCTATGGTGGTGTTTGACTTGGAGGAGGACCTGCAAGTGCTGCTGTTCCCGTATACAAGAGGCTTGTGTTGGTTGGAGGATTGAACTGGGAGAAGCTGCAGAGCATTTGGTTAAAGTCACACATGGCAGCATTGTGTGGTGATGGGGGGGGGGGGGGGTGGGGGTGGGATGAATATTCAGGGTGGTTGATGAGGTTCTAATCAGGAGGATGTTTTTAAAAATGACATTATGGAAATGGTGGCGGAGAAAATAATAATATATATTATAATAATAATAACAGATCCTTTATTTCGAACAGACTAAAATATGAAAAGCAAGTATAAAACAGCATACAAAAAACAAAAAAAAGAATATTTATAAAGTGTCATAAACAATATTTGTAAATAAATGGATCGTATGTGTCCGAAAAGGAGCTGGAAGAAGCCAAAGCTTTTTAATTCCCTTATTTAAGGGTGGGAATTAATAAGCTGCTTATAATTATCTTATACAAATTTAGCAGCTATAAACACCTATTTCCATATGTACACCAAATTATTTATATTTATACACTAATCAAATATTTGTAAAGCCATACAAAAAAAAATTGCAACAGTTTGTGCAATTTTGGATGAAATCCCAGAACTCTTGAGAGTTATTGAGGCTGCACTCATCCAGGCATTTGGAAAATATTTATCACACACTCGAGATGTAAAAAGTGACAAAGCTTTGCAGCATCAGGAGGCAAGGCATTCACCACAAGATTTTACTCTTACACCCACAGTAATAATGTGGGTGGCCCAGTTGAGTTTCTGGTCAATGGTGACCCAGTACCGATATTGCTGCTATGTCCTCCACAGTGGTAACTCCACTGTAAGTCAAGTAAGTCAAGTCTTGCTCCAGACAGCCATTGCCCGTCACTTTAAAAAACATACAATCTATCTGCTGCCCAAGAGTTTGTACTTGAATGTTGTTGACAAGATGTTGCATACAGGCTGTGTCATTTGCCGAATAGTAAACATGATTCAACATTGTGCAGTCATCAGCAAACACACCACATTTGACCTTGTGATGCAAAGACTGTGATGCCAAGCTGCAGAAATTGTGTGTCCCCCATGTTTTAAAAGCGATTTCCACCCATGATTGAGCGTGCATGCAGTACATTGATTTTGGACTTTTTGGAAATGGAGCCAGAATATGGCGACTTGTGCATGTGTGATCTATGCAAAAAGAATTTCACTGTGCAGTACACATGTGATTATGAAGCACTATTGAACCACTGAAGTTGTTACTGTAAAATGTAGACACAAGGAAATGCAGATGCTGGTTTACAAAAAAAGGCACAAAATGCAATAAAACTTGATTTCATGAAGTCAAAATTAAAAGTGAAAACAGGACTAAACATTACGCAGTCACCAATACTCAAAAAAACTTGGAAACACAATGTTGATAGTGCAATTAATTTACGTCCAATAAAGAGCTCAAACAGTAGCATAAAAATATCAAAATTGACCTGTAATCATTTCCATGCTCTTTTCTGTATCGGACCCCAGGGTTTTCATCCAAAATTGCACAAACCGTTGCAATTTTCTCCGCCATCATATCCATAATGTCATTTTTATCTTTCGAGTCTGGACTATAAATAGAGTAAAATGCACCGGGAATGTCAAAGGTGAATACCTGGGTTGAAGACATGGGGCGGGAGGGGAGAGAAAAAAGGACATTTTAACAAATTAACTTTGAGTTTGATGTCACTTGCATGGCAGTAGAAGTCTTAAGGGCCTGTCACACTAGCGCGCGATTAGACGCGACAAGCGCGACCTACCGTGGTCGCTTTAGTCGTCCGGCCTCGCGTGACCCTGTCCCACTGCGATCGCCGGAGTCTCGTGGAGTTCCGCGGACTCGTGTGGAGCTGGTGTCGACATCGCGCGTAGTGTCCAAAAACCGACACTGCTTAAAAATTACGCGCGGCAAAATCCTGTCGCGCAGAACGTGATGACGTTTTGACGTTGTGTGTCTTCAGCGTGGCGTTGCGTGATGACGTCACTGCCCGACGTCGTGCAACGCGCATGCTCATGCGCATCGTCACGTGATGAAAAATAACGTCCTTCCTTCGGACGTCGCGCGTGTAATCGCACGCTAGTGGGACAGGCCCTTCACTCGCACCGGGATCGCCTGACCCCCACGCGACCCCCGCGTCCGAATTTGTCGCGCTTGTCGCGTCTAATCGCGCGCTAGTGTGACAGGCCCTTAAGGGGTTAAAATTCAAGGTTGGATGATCCAGCTAAGAAGATGCTAAGTGTGCATCTACAAGTAATAAACATCAGCAAGTTTGACTCAGGAAATACAGGACACGTTCTACACATCGGAATTTAGCATTTCTAAAAGAATAACACTGCAATAAATCTCAACCATTTGTATTCATTCAACAACTGGAAAAATTGCTGAATTATTTCCAAGAATGAAATTAACGAACAAACATAGAACTCAAATCGCAGTCAGGCTAGATATTTTGATTAACTCTAAGTTATGTGTCCCAGTTCGCCACTGAACAATTGCCAATTTTTTCATGTGTCTAGGAAATTGAACAAAGAGTTCTCTTTATTAATCCAGTTACTGGAAATAATTGGTGCCTCTAGAGAATCTTTTCCCCATCAACACTAATTGGCACAAAATTTTAAGTAGATTTCATAAATATAATACATTGTGCAGGACGTTATTATGAAAGTAAGTTTTACATTTATATAAAACAATGTCCAACTACAGGATATTCCAAAACACTACTTTCTGTGAAGTACAGGTAATATGAGAAATGCAGAAACCTCTCATCATTTCCATCCAAACATTTTTGAAGTGTTGTTATAGTACCTACCTCAAATACCCTCTCTGGCAGCTCATTCCATTTACCCACCACCCTCTGAGTGAAAAGGCTTTCCTCAGGTTCCTATTAAACCTTTTCCCTCTCACCTTAAATCTATGTCATCTGGTTCTTGATTCCCTACTCCGAGTAAAAGAGCATGTGCACTCACTGTATCTACTCCCTTCATAATTTTGTACATGATCACCCCTCAGCCTCCTGCATTCCAAGAAGTAAAGTCCCAGCCTGCCCAGCCTCCCCGTATAGGCCAGGCATTCGTCCTGGTAACATCCTCGTAAATCCTCTTTACCCAAACCTAACACAATGCTCCAAATACGGCCTCGCCAATTTCTTGTACAACTTGTTACTGATGTCAGAAATGCCTCATGAGTCAGACTGTTCCAAAATAAAATACTGCGCTTTAGAAAGACAATGCTTGAGCATTCTTAGATTTTATCTATTCCACTGGAGTTAAGAAAAAATGTGCTTCTGTGGTTTATTTTATAGATGACCATATAACGAGATAAATTACAGATGATCCCACAGAAATTATTGACAAAAAACCTTTCATAACTTTCTTTGTCTTCATGTTAACTGTCCAATGAGTAAAGTGGATTGCTTAATCTAGAACTGGAATATATAGAGAGGGTTTAGTAGAGAATGCCATAGTAAGGAATAATATCCAGGATGAATTAGATTGCATGGAGAAGAATGATTAATCCAAAATGGGAGTGGGTCAAATGGAATCAAGGATTTTGAGGAATATTGAAAAACGTTGACAGCTGACACAAGGCAAAGCTGGAGCAGGGTTTCCATCAGTCAGTATTTCATAGGAGTTTGTAGTCAGGGCTCTTTCTAGGCTTGTTCACAGACTAATCGCACATGGCCAGGAGGGTTACATTTTTGGATGCCAAGTCAATTATTCTCTGTGATTTAATGGGGAATGAAGGCAAAAAGGCAAACGCAGCAAGACCCGAGTGTAAACCAGTTCCCATCACAGGGGCCATTCCACACCCACTTATTCTACCTCTTTTGTCGGCACAGGTCTGAGGCAGAATCCAACCGCTCACAGCTTTGATGACATGTTTAACCCCAAAATTAGCTTTTGATAACATTCTGCATTGCTGGGCATGACCACCACCATCGCGTCTTCCAACTCTACCAGTTTAGTTTAGGTTAGCTTAGAAATACAGTGCGGAAACAGGCCCTTTGGCTTACTGAGTCGGTGCCGACCAGCGATTCCTGCACATTAACACTATCCTGCACACACTAGGGATAATTTACATTTATACCAAGCCAATTAACCTACAAACCTGCACGTCTTTGGAGTGTGGGACGAAACCTAAGATCTCAGAGAAAACCCACTTGGTCACGGTGAGAACGTACAAACTTTGTACAGACAAGCACCCGTGGTCAGGATCAAACCCAGGTCTCTGGCGCTGTAAGCGCTGTAAAGTAACAATCCTACCACTGCATCACCGTGCCGCCCAAGTCATAATCCAACTCCCAACAAAGCCTCACTGATCCCTTTGCTATTTTCTGACAAATATTCTGCTGCCTTGGCTTCCTTTCTGTTGTTCTAATTGGCACAATGTCTTGTTTGCCTGTTATCCCAGAGTTTGTCTGCCTGCATCGACTCCTAGGGAGGGAAAGCCTCAATTTACAAATTCCCACTGGAGGTTTTAAATTGCTTCAGGCCTTCAACCCCAACTCTATAACGTTTCTCAAATATAGCACTGTATCTGGAAATCTTATTTGTTGGGAGCCACACATTTAGTCTCCACCCTCAGAAGCTATATCTTCAGCTACCACCTTCTTTTGAAGAAGCATCCCGACCTGAAACATCACCCATTCCTTCTCTCCAGAGATGCTGCCTGTCCTACTGAGTTACTCCAGCATTTTGTGTCTATTTTCTTTTGAAGATTAGATTTAGTGGCTATCAGAAGTGATATGGATTACCATCTCATCGCCACCCCCTCCTGCCCGCCCCATACACACATTCACACTAGGATGTGTGACATTCATCTATTAAATTATGGACTCGGGGAATGGAGTAGGGTCGTAGGCTTAATCTTCGCAGGGCTGACAACCCTCACGCATTGAGCGTGAGAATGACTCATTTTGCGAAATTCTCACGCTCACCCGTTCTATCCACACCCCATGGAATTTTAACCCCGGCCCGGAGCCAGGAGCGAGAGTGAGTGGGGGCGTCAGTGCTGCCTCTGGAGCCGCGGGGATGAGTCTCGGGCTAAGGCTCCGCTCCAGTGCCCGACCCCCTGGTCACTGTCCCTCACATCCCCAATCGCTTCTGGCTTCGCCAAGTCTACGAACACCCGCTCACTCCGGGTGTTGTCGCCACACTCTCCCACACAACCTAACGCACACACTGACACACACCCTGGCACACACACTCTCTCACACACAATCTCACACTCACACCCCCACACAGACTCTCACAAACACTTACACACACATTCACACACTCTAACACACACCCTTACAGAATCTCACAAACACTTACACACACTCTCACACACACTCTCACACACCCACTGACACACACAACCTCATTTCAATCACTTCAATAAAAATTAGAGGCCAACTGTGTTCATTGCCTGAGTTTGATTGCAAATTAGGTGCAGTTGTGTAGCCTACATATACAATTTGTTTAGTTAGGTCTGCATTTGTGTTTGCTAATGTTCGATTTTAAATGGTTTATTAATGGAAAGGGTGCGTTCGCGCATGCACACCTGATCCGGGCCACAGGAAGTCGCATTTTGCCCAATCCGCCCCGTGACTTAAAGTGAGAGAGGAATGATTTAATAGGAACCTGAGGGACAACATCTTCACGCAGAGGATGGTGGGTATGTGGAACAAGCTGCCAGGGGAGGTAGGCAGGTAAAATGACAGCATTTAAAAGACATTTGGACAGGTACGTGGACAGGAAAGGTTTAAAGGGATAAGGGCCAAGAGCGGATAAATGGGACTAGTTTAGATGGGGCATCTTGATCTGCATGAACAAGTTGGGATGAAGGGCCTGTTTCCATGCTGTAAGACTATGACACATTGTGGAAAGGGTGCAATTGTTCTGGAGAGGATCCAGGGGCGATTTATGAATATGTTGGCAGGGCTGGAATTTTTTTTCACTTTGAAGAAAGATTTGATAACTGTGATTGTATTCTCTGCAGCAACGGAGGTGAAGAAAATACTTAGTTGAGGTGAATAATATTATGAGAATAGGACCTGTTTCGTTTAACAAAGAGTGTAGGAAGGAACTGCAGATGCTGATTTAAACTGAAGATAGACACAAAAAGCTGGAATAATTCAGCGGGACAGGCAGCATCTCTGGAGAGAAAGAATGGGTGATGTTTCGGGTCGAGACCTTCAAACTGAAGAGGTTGAAAATTACCCATATAGATGTAAAACACAATGACCGGAGATGTGTGTTATCCAACTGAGGGCAGAAATCAGAATCATGTGTTCATCTTTATTGACGTGACACCATAATAAATATATTACAGAAAAAATAATTTAATGGGATGGCACGGTGGCGCAGCGGTAGAGTTGCTGCCTTACAGCACCACAGACCCAGATGTGATCCTGACTAAGGGTGCTGTCTGTACAGTATTTGTACATTCTCCCTGCGATTGTGTACATTCATGCGATTTCTTCGGATATTCCGGTTTCTCTCTCATCCAAAAGAAGAGCTGGTTTGTAGGTTAATTGGCTTCTGTACATTGTCCCTGGTGTGTAGGGTAGAACTGGTGTATGGTAGATTGCTGGTCGGTATGGACTTGGTGGGCTGAAGGGCCCGTTTCCATATATATGTTTTACATATATATCTTAAATTCATTAAACCATATACGGTTGAATATGAGGCATTATTTTCGTCTTGTTTCTAAAGTCAAAGGGGAAGATTGATTAATTTATTTGTGCAGAACAGTGATGGAAGCCCGACTCCTCTTGCCATGTTTCTCTGGGTTTATTTCTCTCTATATGTATGCCTAACAGCGTGAACACGCCCTCCCACACTCCACCCTAGTTGAGAAAGGTGCGTGGGCTACTACTTTTGGGCAGAAATGGGATGATACTGCCTGTTATGGATTTAAGAGAGAGTTGGATAGAGCTCTAGGGGCTATTGGAATCAAGGGATATGGGGAGTAGGCAGACACGAGTTATTGATAGGGGACGATCAGTAATGATCACAATGAATGGCAGTACTGGCTCGAAGGGCCAAATGGCCTCCCCCTGCACCTATTTTCTATGTTTCTATGTTATGATGTTGCTGGATTTGCACTGTTGACAGCTGGAACATGTCAAGAGTGGTACATCACAAAAACTTAACATTCGAAGGATAATTTCCTGCAATATCACTACACCTTGAATGCCAGAAAGTGAACAATTTTGGGGCATGTTGGCACTCTGCAGTTCTCATACCTGTAGGCAGTAATGTGATGTAGACACAAAATGCTGGAGTAACTCAGTGGGACAAGCAGCATCTCTGGGGAGAAGGAATGGGTGGAGTATCAGGTCGAGACCCTTGTGAGATCATGTTATAAATTTAAATTTTAAAATGATTTTCTTGCTTTTCCTTTTCCATTCCATCCTATTTTTCTTCCTTTTCTTTACTTTTCCTTTCTCTTATTTCCCACCTTTCTTCATTTTTCACACTACATCTATCTCCATTCCTAAATCTCATGGGTTAAAGAAATCGAGTGCTGGTCCTGTTGTTCGACAAGGTCATTGATGTCCCACTGTGACTGCTCATTTCCACCAATTTATATCATCGGATTAAAGGAGGCTGAAAATATAGTTGAACTCCTGCTCTTTGATAGCCAAGTACAGCTCACCTTGAGAGAATAGACATAAAATATGGCATGACAAAAACGTCTTCAATGTGCAGTAATACAATTATAATAATTTGATTTTGCTCACTAAAACTACTGGCATATGAGAGGCCAAATCACTTTCACAGTTCTCATTGAAATTGGTTCAAAACACTTGCATCTACATCTGATCCTTCCACAACTATTTCCACAAAGAAACTACTCTTATGATTCTGATTCTAATCAGCCCCATATACTTTCTCTTCAAATCAGCTTTGTGTAATGCAGGCGACAAAACAACTAGATCGGATGTTTCCTAAAAGACAAACAGGTTTCCTTAATGTTCACACTTCAACCACTTGAAATAGGCCTGCTAGTCCTCGTTAGAGTGCTAAGAGGAATGGTTGATGACTTTTCTTTCTTATTTATATTGCCTGCAAAGAAAAACTAGATCTATCCTATTGGAGATCTATCCTATTATTCCTTGGAGTATTATTCCTTGGAGCGCAGGAGGATGAGGGGTGATCTTAAAGAGATGTGTTAAATAATGAGAGGAATAGATTTCATCTATCAATAGATAGATAGCACAGTCTTTTGCCCAGAGTATGGGAATTGAGAACCAGAGGACAAAGATCTAAGGTGATGGGGATAGATTTAATAGGAACTTGGGGATAACTTATTTTACACAAAGGGTGGTGGGTATATGGAAGAAGCTGGCAGAGGTGGTAGTTGAGGCAGGTTCTATCATAACATATTAGAGACAATCAGACGGGTACATGGATGAGACAAGTTTAGATGGTTATGAGTTATGTGCTGGCAACTAGGACGTGTAGATGGGGCATGTTGGTCAGCATGGGCAAGTTTGGCTGAAGGGCCTGTTTCCATGCTGTATGACTCTATTGGTAGCAATACTGTCAGCTACTGGAACTGTTTATTGATTTCAGTTCTGCATATCCACTGAGGAGCATTATAAAGCAGATATCATGATAAAATTACCATAATGTTAAGGGAATGGTTGGGTGGCTTAAAGTATATGACACACTGAATGCAGCGCTAGTCAGATAAAGACGAATATCTTTTAGTGCACCTTCACTGGGTTTTGATTCTTCTGAATGTTCTGTGCTTCTAACTGCATAATCAAATTGACCAAGTAGGATCACGGGGACCTCATTGAAACTTACCGAGTAGTGAAAGGCTTGGATAGAGTGGATGTGGAGAGAATATTTTCACTAGTGGGAGAGTCTAGGACTGGAGGTCATAGCTTCAGAATTAAAGGACATTCATTGAAGAAGGAGATGAGGGGGAATTTCTTTAGTTAGAGGATGGTGAATCTGTGGATTTCTTTGCCATTGAAAACTGTGGAGGCAATGGATAATTTTAAGGCAGAGATAGATAGATTCTTGATTAGTGCGGGTGTCAGGAGTTATGCAGATAAGGGTTTGGAAGAATGGGTTTACAAGGGAGAGATAAATCAGCCATGATTGAATGGCGGAGTAGACCTGATGAGTCAAATGGCCTAATTCTGCTCCTATCACATGACCTTATAAGTAGATGTAGATGGAAAACAAAATAAGGCATGTGCATCAATTGTGAGCAAAACAAGTGTATTTGCATTAATATAAACTCTACAGGGAGGGTTTACAATGCATTAGTCAAGTTGCAGACTTCCTACCTTGCTAAAGTTCCTGAGGGAAAAAAAGGTAATTTCCCCACCTTCACCCAAACAGTGGTAATGCATTTGATTAGTGTGCTGAGCAAAATTATTATTGAGTGCATATTTCAACAACTTTTTTTTAAATCAAAAGAACATTAAAAAAAATACCTGAGACTCATGTGACAGAAAGGATAGGTTAACTTCTTTGCAACGTTTTATGGATTTTGAGCATGTCGTTTTTAACTGACTGAAGAGATTATCAGGACAATCTAGAATTTAAAAAGAAATGTTATTTCAGCAAGAAGTGACGACCCATAATTACACATCTTGGTTTCAGTCATTGCTGCAGCAAGTACAGAATAAAAGCAGAATTATTCTTCTTATTCAAAAGGGGCAAGTCATAGAGCAATGCAGTGTGGAAACAGGCCCTTCAGCCCAACTCGCGGGGCACACCGGCCAACAATGTCCCAGCTACACTAGTCCCACCTTCCTGCACTTGGTCCATATGCTAGCAAACTTGTCGTATCCGTTCCTGTCTAATGGGCCTGTCCCACTTACGCGACTTTTACGGCGACTGCCAACACCCGTCATACGTCATAGTAGCCTCCTCAGTCGCCCAACGAGTCGTAGCGTCTTTCTGGTCGTCGCTGAATTTTCAACATGTTGAAAATTTTCGCTGACCTGCAACAACCCAAGGGGGTGCTGGAAGTCGCCGAAAAAGTTGCGTAAGAGGGCCAGGCCCATAACTGTTTCACAAACTATGGGATAGTCCCAGCCTCAACTACCCCCTCTGGCAGCTTGTTCCACCCTTTGTATGAATACAAATAAAGTCCCAAGCACCATTCAGGACCTCAAAAGCTCCTGCCCTTGACTAAATAATGAGATAGACAGAGACTAGGTAACAGGAGGTATATATTTCTAATGAGAGGCTGCCAGTGCAGAGCTCTGTGGGATGGGAGGACAGAATGAGGGCAGAATTTTTATACTGAGCCTCAGAACGCAAGTTAGTTTAGAGATGCAGTATGGAAACGGGCCTTTCGGCCCACAAAGTCCCCGCCGACCAGCGATCCCCACACATTAATGCTACCCTACACACACTAAGAACAATTTTATACTTATACCAAGCCAATTAATCTGCAAACCTGTACGTCTTAAGGGCCTGTCCCACTTACGTGTCGTTGGCAAGCAAATTACGCGACCTCGTGGTCGCATTGAGCCACAACGGTCCCGTGAAGGTCGCGCATGATTTCATGCGTACGCACAGCCATCTGAAGCGCGTGATGTCATTTGAAGATGGACACAAAGCTGGATTAACTCAGCGGGACCGGCAGTATCTCTGGAGAGAAGGAATGGGTGACGTTTCGTGTCTTTACTTCTTCAGTCTGAAAAGAAGGGTCTTCACTCGAAACCCGCTGAATTACTCCAGCATTTTGTGTCCATCTTCAATTTTCTTGACCCCGCTCTGGGAGTAGAAGTGGGGGCGGATCCGGACCGCAATGGCCGTGAGCCCCAGGCCGAGTTCGGCGATCGTTTGCCTGCTTCTGCTGCTGTTGCAGGTGAGACGTTGCTTCGCGCCACGGTCTTGGGCCTGTCCCACTTTGGCCATCAGTTACGCGACAGGCCGTTGGCGCGCAAAGGCTTTGTTCGCTACAAAAATTTCGGAGCCCCGCGTGATGTCGTGCACAACTACATACCCCTCCGCGCTTCTCAGTGGGACCGGCTCCGCGCGGCCATACGATGCCCGTGCGCCTCAACGCGAAGACGAGGTTGCATTATTAGCGTGCCAAGGCTTTAGTCTTTGGCTATTGGTCCAAGTGCATCAAAATACCAAGATAAGCACATAATTGGTGTCAATTCTAATAGACACATTCCAACTAGATTGTAACTAAACTCCCCAAAACATGGTCAGGAAACAGTCACCTGAAAGTTGTTGAATCTCAAAATACCCCCAAGACCGTTGACAACTTAACTTTCACCAAATCTCATATAATTGACCAACAAGCATCTCAACATTTTCCTGAACAGGCACAGCTACATCTTGGTCGGTGTAATTAGTTATTATGTTGAGGTGTACCTTTATTTTCAAGGAACCCTTTTTAGCAAATTCTCAGTGAAAGGAAGAGACAGGAAACAAACTGCCCTGCAAACCTGCTGCCTTAACACAGGGACATCTGTCTTTGATAAGTCGGTGTGAGCATGTTGGCTGCTGGCTGAACTTACCTCACACACTGGCTTCCTCTGAAGGAAATGAATGGCCAGCAGCCGATTCTTGTGCGGACACTTAGTAGGTTTTTTTACAGTCACAGAGTCAACGAAAGAAACAGCAAGAAATAGAAGAGATAAATCAATTTTGAAATTTCAGCAGGAGAATGGAAAGAGAAAGCCATTTTCTTTGATGAAACAGGCGGAACACTTAAAGAAGCAGGCAAATCACATAACAATTTAATCACATATATTGACAGTAAATATAAATTATTGTTAACTCATTACAAGGTCCAGCTGACCATGTAAAGCTCAGTTTATCCAATGGAAAATCTATTGGACTGAACATTTGGTCATCAATATTTCCCTCTCAAACAAAATAAGATGGCCAAAGTAAATGAAAATCCGACACATAACTATTTAGAATCCATAATATTTAACTTCCATTAGATCGCAATCATCACCCGATGTTAATTAATTAACTTAAGGTCAATCAAATTGAATTTACAGACCTTATCCTGCACTCCACTACTGCATACAAATTTACTTTAAAATCTGACGTACTGTTATTCACTGCATTTTGTTCACATATCTACATAAAATTTATCCCATAAACATTTGTTTTGAAGAAACTGCCACTGTTGATTTTTTGGGGGATTATCTCAAGATTTTCTGTGCACTTTTGTTAAAATATGAGAAAGCCAAGTTCACGGTTTTAGTCAGGCGGTCATGTTGTTGTGGTGCCCATTGACATTTCATCCACACAAATTCATAATATTTCCACATTTGAAAAAAGGACAACGCATTATATCTGCTAGTAGTCTAACGTAGTTGCTTGTTCTTTACAAGAAATAACAGATTAAAAGGAAGGGAGCACCAGGAATCCTTATTTGGACCCCTAGAGATAATATATAAAGTTGAGATCCAAGTCCCCAAGGCTATATCTTAGGTTGCTGACATTAACAAACTGCCAGATACCAATTTAGGATTTATTTACCAATGAGTCAGTTACAAAACGAAACACCCTTTTACATGTCCCAACACCTACTGACATTAACCAATGGATCAGTACTGACTTATCAAGACCATTTGCATCTCAAAACAAAAGCTTGCGCATGTTTAAGTTGGCAAATAGAACTTGGGATGAAAATATTTTGCAAAAGAAACCACACCAAGAATGAAAAGCGACTTACAATCAGTGAAGTAAACATAAGCTGCTTTATACTTTTGGTTCTTTTTTCTGAAGTCATTTATCAATGCTTCTATAGACTGAAAAGTAAAAGAATAAATGGTTTAACCAAACACAGTTTGTCAAGTGGAATATTTCACAAATATTTACTTGAATACACTTTCCCCTTCCAATGTTACAACATTTTTTTTTGAGTTGGAAGCATTTGCCTTAAAATGAATGCAAAGTAAATGATCGCTATTAATATCACTATCAATAAAAATCTTACATTTTGCAGGCATCCATTGAACTTCATTTACTTTTGAGCGGTATGTAATGTTTACCATTACAACAATAGGAAACATTACATACAACTCAACAGTAAATTAATTTTTAGCACACAAAGAGGAAAACATCCGCAGGGCCTCTCATTACACTGGGTTAACTGGACTGCATCGTCGGGCAAGGTTAGTGGCGAGGGATCTGCTTTTTAATTAACACTTGTTACTCAGACGTCCTGGTGATCTCCTGCTCCTCTGATCTGGAATATCTTATGGATAAGTTGTCCTTATTACCATGCTTTACAAGACCACTATCATCCCCGGTGCCAAAGAAAAGTAAGGTGGCGTCCCTTAATGACCACCGTCGAGTGGCACTGACATCCAGCAGAATAATGTGCTTCGAGACACTGGTGATGGCACACATTAACTCCAGTCTCCCAAAAGCCTTTTTTCAATGCAGTTTGCCACCAGGTCTCAACTGGTCCATAGCAGATGCCATCTTCCTGGCCTAAACTCATCTCTGGAACATCTAGGTAACAAGAACACCTTGTCAAGAGTCTTATTTATTTACTATAGCTCCGTCTTCAACACCCGTAATCCCGTCCAAACTCATCTCCAAATTCCTGGACCTGGGAGTCAGCACCCACCTCAGCCATCGGATCCTCGACTTTATGAACCATAGACCACAAACACTGAGGTTAGGCGACCGTACAGTCACAAGTTATCCGTCATGTCCTACTTAAATCTCTCCCCTCGCCTTCAGTTTATGTCGGCTAGTTCTCTACTCTGGGAAAAAGACTGAGCGCTCATTTATCCATGATCTTGTACCCCTCAATAATATCACTCCTCAGCCTCCTATGTTCCGCAGACAAAAGTCCCAGCCTATCCAACCTCGGCAGGTAACATCCTGGCAATTCTCTTCTGTATCCTTTCCATCTTTTAACAAGCAGGATTTCAGTTCTAAAGGGCCTGTCCCACTTTCACGACCTAATTCACAACCTCTGCCGAGTTTGCCCTTGACTCGTACTCGCAGCATGGTCGTCACGAGGTTGTAGGAGGTCGTAGGTAGGTCGTGATGCTAGTCGTAGGTACTCGTGGCATCAAGTAGGTCGGGGCGTTTTTTCAACATGGTGAAAAATGTCCATGAGTAACAAAGGTCGTGAATTAGGTCATGAAAGTGGGACAGGCCCTTAACTGTACCTTACCATTGTTAAAAAATGTAAATGAACGCGACTTGACTTGTCTTCCTCTTTCTGCATGGTTTGCAAACATTCTTAAAAAAAGAATACCTTCTCTGTTGGTGTAATGAAGTAGATTGCCTTCATATTTGGAACTGGCTCACGGTTTTTGTGCAGGTCTTCAACAACTAGGAATAAACACATTCAGAGTAAGTGCCACCAAATTGCCACCAAAGACAGCAAGAAGTAATGGAACAAATTAACCTGCAACAGTAATATTGTGCGCACAAGAGTAAAAAAAAGTTTAAAATTTATCTTTTTGTTGATCCACATCCGTGGTAGTAGAAGGTAACCCAATTTACAAAGAATAGATCAACTTATCACGAGTTATTAGATCGTTGACAGGAATAAATGGTAGATTCAAGACAAACGGGAATTGGGAATGTCCAAGGAGTCATTTGTTTCCCATTGATTTTCAACTGCTGGCTTCATCATTGAAATCCTCTCCTAAAATATGTTGAACACGCTAAATGCTGGAATAATTCAGCAGGACAGGAAGCATCTCTAGATAGATGAATGGGTGACGTTTTGGGTTACGACTCTTCTTCATCTCAGTGGGTTACATAGATAAGGAAGAGTAAGAGATCAAAAGATATGCAGATCAAATACAAGGTAAGCATTATAAGCTCGGGGAAGGTGACAACAAAGCAGACAGATGCAATGTAATCAGAGGGACAATCAAACTGGTTCGAGGACTGGGGAGGGGGGAGGGATGAAGAGAGAGGGAAGGCAAGGATTACTTGTGGTTAGAGAAGTCATTATTCATACCGCTGGGGTATAAGCCATCCAAGCGAAATATGCAACCAGGAGATCAGGTTAAGGCAAACTGAGCGAATGTGTTTAATGAAATGCTTGGTCTCGCCGATATATAGGAGTCCACACTGGGACAGCGGATACAGTAGATGAGGTTGGAGGAGGTGCAAGTGAACCACTGCCGCACCTGAAAAGACTGTTGGGGTCCTTGGACGGAGTCGAGGTAGAAGGTATAGGGACAGGTGGTGCATCTCCTGTGGTTGCAGGGGAAAGTACCTGGGGAGTGGGTAGTTTGGGTGGGAAGGATGAGTTAACCAGGGAGTTGCGGTGGGAATGGTCTCTGCAGAAATGGGAAGATGTGGTTAGTGGTGGGATCCCGTTGGAGGTGGTGAAAATGTCGGAGGATTATGTGCTCCAGGGGACTGTCCCTGTTGCGACTGGGGGGAGTGAGAACAAGAGCGGAGCTGCGGCATATCGAGGAAACCCTAGTGAGGGCCTCCTCTATGATGGACGAGGGGATCTCCTGTTCCTTAAAGAATGATGACATCTTGGATGCCCTAGTATGGAACACCTCATCTTGGGCGCAGATGCAGCGTAGATGGAGGAATTGGGAATAGGGGATAGAGTCTTTGCAGGAACGGGTGGCAGTCTAGTGGCATATAAAATATGCTGGGTCTCTGTGGAACAATTTTGTCATTCCCATTCCTCGTCTCTCTCTCGTTGTGTTCCTGTCAACTATTTTTCCCCTCAAGTGACCATTCAAAAACCTTTTCAAAGCCTTGATTAATTCTGTTTCCACCACTCTTATTGGCTGCAAGTTCCAGTTTGTAACCACACTGCTCAAAAAAGCGATTTTTCCGAAACTCCTCTGGGGAATCTTCATATCCATCCTAAAATACAATGACCAGAATTACTCCAGGTGTGACCTTACCAGTGTTCTATAACCTCCTCGCTTTTGTATTCAATGCCCCTACTTAAGAAGCACAGGGTACTAAATGCTTTACGAACAACTCCCTTTTCAAGACTTGCCACTTTCAAAGACCTGTGCACATATATACACTTCCCTCCATTCATGAACATCCATTGGGACTGTTTAGTCTGCCTGTACTCTTGTGTCATCTGGGAGAGAAAGACAGGGATGTTTTTTAATTGCACTGAGCACCTTAGAAGAATGCATAGTGATGCATTAGTGCTTTACCAAGTTGACAGATGGCTCAGCCATTTTGCACACTGCAAAATCCCATAAATTAATGATTTGTCTCACTTGAATTCTGTTGATATTGATCGAGAAGAGGGAAACTGGCTATTAAAAAGAGAGAAATTTTGTTGATAATGCCACCACCACAATATTAAACAGTTCAAAAATCCCAAACAAAGTCCTGCATCTCTAATAAGGTAGCAATTTCAGTATTATGTAAAAATGTCAGATTAGCTGACTTTTAAGAATTATTTATTAACTTCAAAAGAAATATTTCTGGCAAAAAAGCTTCCAGATATATAATTTACATTATGATTTACTCAGCTACAAACAGCCTTTGTGAAAACTGACAGGTGCTGATGGTGTAGAATTTTCTGTTTGGATAAGTCCCAATTAAATCTAAATAGATCTGATATTGAAATAGTAGCATCCTTAAGGGCCTGTCCCACGATGCTAGTTTACCCAAGAGCTCTCCCGAGTTTTAAAAAAATCAAACTCCTGGTATGTATGTCGGAGCTCGTGGACATAACGCTAACGGCAGGCACTTGAGAAACGTGGTAAGCTCGTGAAACTCGTGAAGTTTTTCCAACACAGTGAAAAATTTCCAAGAGTAAAAAAATACTCGTGATGAAGTACCACAAGATTGATTTTTTTTAAACTCAGGAGAGCTCTTGGGTAAACTTGCATCGTGGGACAGGTGCTTTACTTCAAGCATAATCTTCCAGATGCACCAAAACTGGAATTGGTATAATCTGATGATGAGTTTCAATTATTTTGTGCGTGACCTTGCATCAACATGTTTTTTTCCAATACATTATCATTAACATCAAATGTTCTACTAAAAAATAACAGACTCTTCCCACCTACAGGTATGTGTACATGGAAAAACATTGCTAAACCAAGAACGAAAGAAGCTACAGTATTAATCTGTTGCTCCATTTCTATTACGTGTTTTTATTGAGTAATTCCGAAGTTCGGACACTTTGTAAAGCTGAGAGAACAGTCAAATATAATAAGACAAATAATTTACTGAACTTGCATTTCCTGAATGAAATGATTTAATTACAGAAAGGGCTGGGATTAGAAATTGGGAAAATGGAGGTGGGCACAGGAATTGAAAACACAAGTCTCAAAATGGATGTAATTTCATTCTTTTATAGATCAATCAATCAGTTTTATTCGTCACATACACATATAAGTGCAGTGAAATTAATTTGCCAACAGCGGTACAATTAAAAAGAACACACAATACACAATAAGATTTAACACAAACATCCACCACAGCATTCTTCACTGTGGTGGAAGGCACAAAGTACAGTCAGGCCTCCTCCATTGTTCACCCGTGGCCGGGGCCATAAACTGCCGCAGTCGCCGCTACGGGCGGCCGGATGTACAGGCCCTCTCGTCGGCACGGTCGAACACGCTCCGCAGCTTGGAGGTCCCAAACTGCCTCTTTTCTACCGGAGACCACGGCTTCAGGATGTGGTAGGCCACAGGACGACGGTCGGAGCTCTTCTCTGGCTGTCCCTGGTGAGGAAACCCAGGCTCCGGATGGTAAGTCCACGCCGGACCCATGGCTAGAAGCTTCGCAGACCGCGGCTTCAGGATGTTAATGGCCACGGGCCGGCGATCGGAGCTCTTCTCCGGGGATCCCCAACGAGGAATCCCAGGCTCCTGACGCCGCGCCCGTGGCTAGAAGCTCTGCAGACTGCGGCTCCAGGTTGTAACAGTCCGCGCGCGGGCCAACGATCGGAGCACTCCCTTCTGGCGACCCCGGCAAGGGCTCGCCCACTCCGCGATGGAAAGTCCACGCTACGCCCGCTGCCGAAACTCCGGGCCCAACTCCGGGAAAGGCCGCTCCAATTCATGCGGTTAGGCTGCGAGGGAGGCGACATGAAAAAAGTCGCCTCTCCGTGGAGGAGGCGACTGAAAGCGGTTCCCCCCTTACCCCTCACAAAGGATACACCAAGAGACACTAAAACAAACATTTGGACACAAAAAAAAAGTAGAAATAACGAACATGCTGCAGGCAGGTTAGCCATCTCGCAGCGCCCCCACCAACCTCAGTGATTCAGATGAGTTTATAATAAGCTTACAATTGAAATAAAATAAATAAATTATCCAGCATCAGTCATGAGCAGATAACAAGTACTCGGCAGTACATACCACTGATTTTTTCAGACATAAGTGTGGACATCTTGCAGCAAGATGAAAGGAGCTTTGTGGTGTAATGGTCCAAAATGAGTATCTGCAAGTAAAAATTGACAAGTTGGGATTCTTACAGTACTGGTGTTTCATCTGATTAATAGTTGAAACAGACATCAAACCAAACTGAAACATTCCGCTTGGAGACGGTACTACTCTTTTTATGCAACTTACTTTTTTCCTCATCTTTATCAGTAACTAACATTTGCCTACACATAATTCCACACCACTTTGAGAAGGCTATTTTCAATATGTGTACATCAATAGAAAGGATGTAAACTGTTGCTTGTTTAATGGTTCAATGCTTCTTTATTATCACTTGTGTACAGTGCAGTGAAATTCTTTTGCACAACCATAAAATGCACAGGCACTAACATTTGGGTACCGTTTAAATAAAAGAAAAAAAGTACAGAAAACACAAACAGTCTAAAGTGCAAAGTCGAGTCCACATGTCCTGGAGCGCCCCTGATCCACGTAAGCCTAGGTAACCCCATCCCGATGTCCCACTCCTCGCATGACCGCCTCTGTATCCAGGGGTGCCTCCTGCAGCCGACATTGAAAGCGCTGGAGGCAATACCCTCTCTACCCTCCCACTCCTCGCGTCTGTCTTCGCCAGCAGCTCCCTCCTCTACTCTCCGGTCTCCGGAGCTCTGAGCATCCCCCACACGTGGCCGTTGGCTCTTCGTTCTCGGTGGCCGACGGGTCTTTGTTCTTGTCCATGTTCTCGCCGATCCTTGTCCATCCTTGACCGTCTCGTCTCGTTTTCCGCGGGCTCTTCAGCCGCCGGGCTCGAACTTGTTTGTGGCGGCCGTTGGCTGGATCCAGACTTAACCGGCTCCACGCCAGTCACCATTCCGCTCCGGCACGGCTCCATGTCGGTGGCCGGGAGCGCCCCTTCTGCGGGAGATTCCAGAGGCTTTGGAGGGGGGGGGGGGGGGGGGGGCGGGATTGAAATGCAGGTTTGTATTGGCTGTCGGAGAGGGATTTCCTCGGGCTGCTAGCTGATGAAGAAAAATCGTTCGGTCTTCCATTCCCGTTTTTTTTTTTTTTTTTAAATTGCTGGATGATTTAATTGCTGTATTGAAGTAAAATACGACTTCTAACGCCTTCAACATCACGGATTGCAATATCAGGACAAAACAAAAGGTATGTCGTTTATTTAACATATTATCTTGCTTTTTGGTGTGGCTTGATTCTAATCTTATGATGCGAAAATGTTATTTAGGCCCCATACAAATCGTCCGTGTTTTGCCTGCCGATAGGGGCTTAAAGTTTATGGCAACAGCAACATTCCAATCACATTCCGGAAACATCCACTCTCAAGATAATAAAATTCTTTTTTTTTGCGCAGTATCATAAGAACATCTAAATCATCTATATTTTGTGTTATTGTCAATCCATGATCACTATTTTCATACTAAATATCCACAACGGTTTTAGTCAGATGTATTGTGCAAAAAATAATTATTTTAATTATCTTGAGTGGATGTTTCTGGATTAATTTATGGCAATTAAACATTAAATTCCTTCCATTTGGCATATAAATTCATGACAAAGTGAAATTTACACATCATGTTATATTGTAAATTCTTGTGTGAATGGGATCAGTTTTTTATTTGTTATTTGGATACTTAGGCTATTTTTAAATTTTAGCCTTTTCTTACGAAATGAATAGATGTTTAGATCTAGTAAATGAATTTAGATTAATTTAATTGATTTGATGAAACTGATGAATATGAATTTTTTGTTGGGTATTTACTATTTGTTTTAGCGTTTAACTTTATCATTTCTACTTTTTTTCTAAAACTGCAAATAATAACTTGTTTCTGTTATTGCTGTTCAGTGTTTTTTTTTTCTTTACATTTTAAACAGATGTCTTCAAAGAAGAAATGCAAAAATTGTCAATCCAAATGCCCAACAAAAGAGACTGTATTTGAAGAGATTATCCGAATTTGGACGACACCAAATGTGATGATCTACAGGACATTCTTCATGGGAAGGTCGTGGGCAGAAAGGCATGTCATGTGTGGTTTGAAGAGGAAAAACTTGTAGTTTGCAATGCCAACATTGAAAAGTTGAGAATAAACAAGGTGTATCGAGTTCTTATTGGTTACAATCTGAGGAGTATGAAAATGACCATACCTTTTTTACTACTGAAGATATGAAAGTGAATTAGGTATCAAATTAAAGTTATTTTTATGCTCTATCTGATGGGATAAATTACAAGCTTGACTTCTAAATTTTCAAAATTGTGTATCATTCCTATTCTGTGACCGCCTTCCTCAGTCTGCAACTCCAGCAATCTCAGTGTCATCTGCAAGCATACTAACCAACCCGTTCACCCGACTAATGACTATATGTCCAAGTAATTTATATTTATTCCAAACAGCGACGATGTCAGCACAGATCTTTGCGGAACCCCACTTGCCATGATCTCCAGCCTGAATACTGTCCTTCCACCAAAATCCTCTATCCTCTATCAGAAAGCCATTTCTTAACCCATACAATAAAGTCTTTAGTTTAGTTTAATTTATTGGCACGGTCGCAGACGTACAGTGAAAAGCATTGTTAATCCTGTGCATCTTAATCTACTGGATCGGCCTATCAAAGAGACATTATCAAACACCTTACTAAAATCCAAGTAGAAAAAATCCACCGCCCCACCCTCAATGATCGCCTTCATAACCTGAAGAAACCCGGTCAATTTAGTAAGACACAACCTAAAATGAGTCTCTCCGGCCTATAATTACATGGGTTACCTCCACTTCTTTTCTTCAATTAACAACTTTAGCTACTTCACTGTTCCCTGGGTCATCACATGTAGCTTCTCTCTTGTCTCTCTCAATAATCTGGAATAGATCCCATCAGGTCCTGGGGTTTTATCCACTTTAATGCTTTTCAAGAGCCCCAACAGCTCCTTATTAATCTCAAACTGCACTTGCTTATTAGTATTCTCCACTATCTCACTGTCTTCCTCTTTAGTGAAACCAGATGGAAAGTACTCATTTAGTTTATCTCCTATATCCCCAATCTATAAGCACATATTCCCTCCTGTACGAAGGACCTGTCCCACTTAGCTATTTTTAGGCGACTGCCGGCGACTGTCATAGTCATAGCAGGACGCCGAAAAAATGGCAACTGGACCCCCTCCTCGACATAAATTTTGAAATAGAATCGTTACTTTAACAACAAAAAGAATCAAAGTCAGCAGCGGTGACAACCTACGTTAACCTGGTGACAACCTACGTCAACCTGGCGACAACCTACGTTAACCTGCCGACAACTACGACAGCACCTACATCAGAAGTCAAGCTACGCCCATTGGTGTCAAACCCACTGTCGCCAACTGTCTCCGAAAATGTTTCAACATGTTGAAAACCAGCAGCGACCTGAAAGACACTACAACTCTTTGGGCGAATGAGGAGACTACTCACGTCCATACAGGCAACACCCCGGCGAGCATGTGATGACAGCCTAGTTGCCTGTACTCACCTAAAAGGTTGCCTAAGTGGGACTGGCCCTTAAGGCACAGCAAGGCGGCACAGTGGGGCAGCGGTAGAGTTGCTATCTTATAACACTTGCAGCGCCAGCGACCTGGGTTCGATCCCCACGACAGGTGCTGTCTGCACGGAGTTTGAATGTTCTCCCCATGTGCGCGTGGGTTTTCTCCAAGATCTCCGGTTTCCCCCCACACTCCAAAGACATACAGGTTTGTAAGTTAATTGGTTTGGGTTTGTATACCTGGTATAAGTGTAAATTGTCCCTAGTATATTATAGTGTTAATGTGCAGGGATTGCTGGTTTGCACGGACTCGGTGAGCCGAAGGGCCTGTTTCCGCGTTGTATCTGAACTAAACTAATCCTTGAATGGTTCTATCTTCTCCTCTAGTTTCTAATGTAGGTATAAAAAGCTTTAGAATTTTCCTTAATCCGACTTGCCAAAGCTATTATCTGGCCCCTTATGGTCTTTCTAATTGCCCTACTGAGTTATTTCCTCCTTTCTTTATATTCCTCAAAGGCCGTCACTTCCTCATAAACTTTGCGCGCGTTCCCTTTTTCATTTTGACCAAATTTACTTTTTTGGTCATCTAGGGTTTCATTACTTTGCCCTCTTGCTCCCTAATGAAGCAATATATTTCCAAGTCAGCATGATATGTGCCACACAGAGGAATCTTCAAGTGGTGGTGTACCTAGGAGCTGCTGCCCTCAATTTTACTGGTGGCAAAGGTCACATATCTATGAGGATTAGGCCTAATGTACTTCTCATTACAGGTCGTCCCTGGGTTATGAACACCCAACTTGTGGACAACTCATAAATACCTGCAGACAAGTATTTGGGAAACTGGGAGGATGGATTTGCCAGCTGCTGCAGGGCTGCAGACATCTTATGGCATGTGGGAACTTGGTTCGCAACAATATCTGAGTGGTTGAGTTGAAAGCCCTGGTTTTGCTACAGATTAGTTTGGTTGTGCCATGTTAATCTCCTGCCAGGCTCTGCACTTTCGATTTGTGAACGTTTACGGTTGCAAACAGTGCTCAGGAATGGAACCCCGCTGCAACCTGGGTAGGACCTGTAGTTAGACACCAAATGCTGGAGTAACTCAGCGGGACAGGCAGCATCTCCGGAGAGAAGGAATGGGTGACGTTTCGGGTCAAGACCCTTCTTCAGACTTGTTTTGCATCCTGCTGAACGGCATTTTTAGGAATCCAAGTGTTTCTCCCCAGACTAATATGCCAAGTGTTAATTGCTTTGGGCCCGATCTCTATTTTGTTATGATCTGTGGAAAACTGCTGAGCTCAGAGGAATATAACACAGACCAGCCAACTGCTTCATCTTCAGTAATTCCTTTAGATCTGTGGTTGTACGAAACAACAACCACGTCAAGACTCCAGCATGATGATCAAAGTAACCAAGAATCAAGCAGATGGAAATACAAGAAATCAGCAAGTTATTCAGAACACCATGAGGGACAAGGGAAAATTGATGAGGTTTCAGACTCAAATTCATGTGATTGCAGAATTGAAAGTAGACATTGAGAAACATGGAAATGCAGTTGCTGGTTTACTATATAAGACAAAGTATTAGAGTAACTCAGCGGATCAGGCAGCATCTCCGGGGAACATGGATAGGTGATTTTCCCGGTTTGGTTGATTTTTCAGACTAATTGTGGTGGGGGGAAGTAACCTGGAAGAGAGAATGAGAAGGGAAGAGCTTGGCATGTGACAGGTGGATACAGGTGAGAGGGCTTTTGGATAGGCAGATGGTTGGATAAAGATAGTAAAGGTTGTGAGATACGGGTAGAGGAGTTGCAAATTGTGAAACCGGTGAATGAAAATACAGGCGGGCAAGCAGGGGGAAGAGAGAAATGTGTGCGAGTCCAGGTGGGTCCAGGGCAGAGAAGGTGAGGGGGTGGGGGGGGGAAGATGTAGGTGGTGGGGGTTTTGGTTACCAACCTAACACTGGAGAATTCAATGTTCATACTGCTGGTTGTAAGCTACCCAAGCAGAGTATGTGCTGTTCCTCCAGTTTGCGTGTGGCCTCGCTCTGACAATGGTGGAGCTTGTCAGAGACTATCTCTGATATCTGGTTTTTTTTCTATTCTTGATCTCTCGGTCTCCATCACAGGAGACAGAATAATGCCCGACGTCCACTACAAACTGACCGACTCCCACATTTTAATCTGGGATACACCTCCTCACACCCTGACTTTTGCAAAGACCCCTATTAGAGGTTTTCCACTCAAGGACGTCCGAGATGTCCTCTTTCTTCGGTAAACTTGGTTTCCCCCACTGCTGTCATAGATGGACCCCACAACCCGACTCGTCCGTGTCCAGGTGTTTTGCTCTCACTTCCCCTCCCCACCACCTGGAACAAGGATAGAATTCCCCTGGTCCTCACCTTTCATCCCATCAGCCTCCGCATCCAACACATCATTCACCAACATTTCTGCCACCTCCAACGTGATCCCATCACCAGTCACATCTTCCCATCCCAATCTCTTTCCACCTTCTGTACAGACCACCATCTCCTCAACTTCTTGGTTCACCCTTCCCTTCCCACCGATTCTACCCCCTCCCACTGTACTTTCCCCTCAACCGCAGGGGAAACAACACCTGTGCCTCCTCCCTCGACTCTGTCCAGGGGCCTCGACAGTCCTTTCAGGTTAGGCAGAGGTTCACTTGCACCTCCTCTAATCTCATCTACTGTATCCATGGTTCAAGATGTGGACTCTTATACATCGGCAAGACAAAACGTAGACTGGGCCATTGTTTTGCAGAACACCTTCACAAAGTCCGCCTGGACCTACCTGATATCCCAGTTGCTAAACACTTTAATTCCGTTTCCCATTCCCACACTGTCCTAGGCCATTGCCAGAGTGAGACCAAACGCAAATTGGAGGAACAGCATCTCTTATTTTGCTTGGGCAGCTTACAACCTAGAGGTATATTGATTTATCTAACTTCAAGTAACCCATTCTCTCTCCATCTCTCCTCACCCATCACACCAGCTTTTCATTCTCACGTGGCAAACAGCTAACAATGGACTGTTTCCTTCATCATTGTTACTTTTTTTCTTATCGTTCATACATTTGTTCTCTATCTCTCTACATCAACGTCTATATCTCTCGGTAGCCACAAAATGCTGGAGTAACTCAGCGGGTCAGGCAGCATCTCTGGAGAGAAGGAATGGGTGACATTTCGGGTCGAGACCCTTCTTCAGACTATATCTCTCGGTTCCCTATCCTGTGACTTTCAGTCACCTATTCCTTCTCTCCAAAGATGCTGCCTGTCCCACTGAGTCACTCCAGCATTTTGTGTCTATCTTTGATGTAAACCAGCATCTGCAGTTCCTTCCTACATATTAAAAATGTAAGTTCTATGTTCAAACATGTCAACTAATAGTGGTATGTTGTATTCAAGTATTTGACATACCTTCCATTCTCCTTCTTCCATGCAGTCATCTAATATAAGATTCTTGATCTCTGCAAGAATATAAATGTTAAAGTTTCAAACGAAAACATAATGCATGACTTAGGTTCTTGATCACAGCATTCCACTAGTATTTAGTTTAGTTTAGTATAGAGATACAGCTCAGAAACAGGCCCTTTGGCCCACCGAGTCCGCACCGACCAGCGATCCCCGCAAATTAACACCATCTTACTATTAGGGACAATTTACGCATATACCAAGCCAATTAACCTACATACCTGTACGCTTTTGGAGTGTGGGAGGAAATCGAAGATCTCAGAGGAAACCCACGCGGTCACGGGGAGAATGTACAAACTCCGTACAGTCAGCACCCGTAGTCGGGATCGAACCCGGGTCTCCAGCGTTATAAGCACTGTAAGGCAGCAGCCCTACCGCTGCGCCACCCATATATATCATATATTTAAATATTTACAGATAGTTTTAAAAATTAGAATTCCAAAGATATCTTGTAACATAGCCTGGTTTAGTTTAGATTTGAGATACAGCATGGAAACAGGCCCTTTAGCTCACCGATTGTATCTAGTGCGTAGGTTAGAACTAGTCCGGTACAACTGGGTGGTTGCTGGTCGCTGCAGACTGTGGGCCGAAAGGCCTGTTTCCTTGCTATCTCCCCAAACTAAACTAAATAACAATGCACTGTATCATTAACCTTTTAACTACTACTAAAACCACCCCAAAAAATAAAAGAAACACACTATTTCTAAGAATGTTACTTTCATCATTAACGTCAATGTACACTTCTTAATTAATGGCAATGGTGCTTTTAAAATAAAATGTGAATGCCCCCCTCTAAACCAGCTACGCACAAAACAGAATCAGCAGGAAATAACATATTTAGATTCAAAATTAATTAAGCAGAATCTAAGGCAAGTCAAAACACTTTCTGAGAACCGCAAAGCCAGTTGACTCATTTCTCAAAGCATATTTTACTTTTAATAAACTTTTAGTCCAAGTGGAAATACAACATGGAATTTGACGATGCATTTCATAAATTGACAAATTCCAAAGAATAGAAAACCAAACTACAATGTTTTTGTTCATCACTAGATTCAATAAATCAGGGACATAAAATCTTAAATACACCAAATTTGTGATAATTGCCAAAACAAATTACCAAAAAGTGATATTATCCAACATATTCAAAAATATCTGATACCATGTGACATTGTCAATGTGTGATGATATGGCAAGTGTGAAAAGAAATGCACGTCCCACTTCTGTGTGCAAAATATGTTATTCAGGAGCATGAATCTGTAGATAGTAGAATATGGATATGCTTTGGGCACACAATTAAATCGGTCAACTGCAAGGTGAGACCTATAAAATGATTGGACGTAGTAAAATGATTGGACACAAAGGATACAACACTGAGGAATTCTGTGATGGTGTGTATATGTGGCACGATGGCAGTCACTTTTAGCTTAGAGATAGTGAGTGGAAAAAGGCCCTACGGCCCACTGAGTCCTCGCCGATCAGCGATCCCCGCACACTAACACTATCCTGCACACACTATTGACAATTTGACATTTACACCAAGCCAATAAACCTACAACTTGTACGTCTTTGCAGCATGAGAAGAAACTGGAGCTCCCGGAGAAAACCCACGTAGGTCACGGTGAGCCACTAAGCCACCGTGCTGCCTATCATGCATGGATGCCAAATTCGCGGGCAAAAAAAATTATTAAAGCTTTGCTTGCAACAAGTAAGAAGGCCATTACCAGGCAGTGGTTTAATGAAAAAAGTCCAAAACAGGAGCAGTGGTTAGAAATTGTGCGAGATATCTTTAATATGGAGAAATTGACATATTCCTTGAGGGTCAAGGAGAATTCATTTGAGAAGATCTGGGAAAAATGGACTGTTTATTTGAGCCATGACACCCACTAGAGCTAGATATGGGAAGATTGTGTTATATAGAACTAGATGGTATGTTTGTATGAATGTTGAATTATCTCCATATAACCATTCAATGTAATGTTTTTTTCTTTTTTTAATTTGGTAAGTGAACCGCACGGTCTTATTCCAATTTTTTTATTTATTTACTTTTTTTTCTCTTCTTTTATTTTCTCCCCCCATCTACTTATTTTCTTATTTTGATTGCTATTTTTCTTACTTTGTTTTATTTATGGTGATGGTGTTGCACTGTTTTGAAAATATCTCTTAAAAATCAATAAAAATTTAAGTGAAAAAAAAATGTCCTCTTCTCACTTTAAAGCCATGAACTCTAGTTCTTGAAATTTCCACGCAGGGAAAAAGGGTCTGACTGTCTACCCTATCTATGCCTCTCATAACTTTATTTACATCTATTCAGTCTCCCTTTAACCTCCGCCTTTCCAGAGAAAATAATCCAAGCGCGTCCATACTCTCCTGGTAGCTAATACCCACCAATTCAGGCAGCAACCTGGTAAACCTCTTCTGCACCCTCTTCAAAACCCCAGCGACCAGAACTGCACAGGACCTGCATCATAAATTCCTGACTCTTACTCAATGCTCAGATCAATGAAAATGTGCATATGGTATGCCTTCTTTATCTCTCTAACTACTTGTGATGCCACTTTCAGGAGCTATAAACATGGACCCCAGATCCCTCTGCACATCAATGCTGTTAAGGATCTTGCCATCAAGACTACAATTGAAGTCCTACCAGACCCATTGTTTCTGCTTGCTCATGCCCCACCAAAATAATTTCCACACACCTCGACTCCATCCTATCCCCCCTGTCTAATCCCTCCCTACCTACCTCCAAGACACCTCACTCGCTCTTTGTCTCTTCAATTACTTCAGTTTTCCAGGCCCCCACCCTCATCTTTGCTATGGATGTCCGATCACTCTACATCTCCATCCCCCACTAGCAAGGTCTTAAAGCTCTCCTTTTCTTCCTCGACCACAGAACCAGCCAATTTCCGTCCACCAATACTCTCCTCCGCCTAGCAGAGCTGGTCTTTACCCCCAACAACTTCGACTCCTCCCATTCCACCAGATCAAAGGCAGAGCTATGGGCACTCACATTGGCCCTAGCTATACCTGCCTCTTTGTAGGGTACGTCGAACAATCCCTGTTCCAGGCGTACACTGGTCCCATCCCCGAACTCTACCTCCGCTACATTGACGACTGCATTGGTGCTACCTCCTGCATCCATGCAGAACTCACTGACTTCATCAACTTCACGATGAATCTATATCTTCATTTGGACCATCTCCGACATCTCCCTACCATTTCTAGATCTCACAGGAAACAGAATATTGACCGACATCTACTACAAACCTAATGACTCCCATAGCTATCTTGACTACATTTCCTCCCACCCTGCTTCTTGTAAAGACTCTATCCCCTACGCCCAATTCCTCTGTCTATGCCAGATCTGCACCCAGGATGAGGTTTTCCATTCCAGGGCATCGGAGATGTCCTCATTCTTTAGGGAACAGGGATTCCCCTCTTCCATTATAGACGAGGCTCTCACTAGGGTCTCTTTGATATCCGCAGCTCCGTTCTTAATCCCCCTCCCCTTATTCGTAACAAGGACAGAGTCCCCCTTGTCCTCACTTTTCACCCCATCAGCCGTTGCACAGCATATTCGCCAACATTTCTCCAACATTTTTCGCCACCTCCAACGGGATCCTACTACTGGCCACGTCTTCCCATCCCCACCCCTTTCTGCTTTCTGCAGAGACTGTTCCCTCCAAAACTTCCTGGTCAACTCGTCCCTTCCACCCAAACCACCCCATCCCTGGGTACCTTCCCCTGCAACCGTAGGAGATGCAACCCCTGTCCCTTTACCTCCCCCCTCAACTCCATCCAAGGGACCAAACAGTCTT
This sequence comes from Raja brachyura, assembly GCA_963514005.1. The sequence goes on from OY740790.1 coordinate 11,620,013, forward strand.
TCCAGGAAAGGCCGAGGGTTATTTGCACCTCCTCCAACCTCATCTACTGTATCCGCTGTTCTAGGTGTCAACTTCTCTACATCGGAGAGACCAAGCGCAGGCTCGGCGATCGTTCCACTGATCACCTACACTCAGTCACTCAGCCTACCTAATCTCCCCGTGGCTCAGCACTTCAACACCCCCTCCCATTCCCAATCTGACCTTTCTGTCCTGGGCCTCCTCCATTGTCAGAGTGAGGCCCAGCGCAAATTGGAGGAACAGCATCTCATATTTTGCTTGGTAGTTTACACCCCAGCTGTATGAACATTGACCTCTAACTTTTGATAGCCCTTGCTTTCTCTCTCCATCCTCATCCCCTTCCCAGTTCTCCCAGTCTTACTGTCTCTGCCTACATTCTATCTGTCCCTCCCCTGACATCAGTCTGAACAAGGGTCTCGACCCGAAACATCGCCAATTTCTTCTCTCCATAGATGCTGCCTCACCCGCTGAGTTACTCCAACATTTTGTTTCTACAAGGAATGATTGATGGAATTTAATACAGAAAAGTGTGAGGTGTTGCATTTCAGGAAGTCTAACATTGGCAGGACCTACACAATGAATGGTAGGGGTCTGGTGAGTGTTGCAGAGCAGAGGGAACTGGGACTGCAGGTACATACAGTGCCCTCCATAATGTTTGGGACAAAGACCCATCTTTTATTTATTTGCCTCTGTACTCCACAATTTGAGATTTGTAATAGAAAAAAATCACAGGTGGTTAAAGTACAACGTTGTCAGATATTATTAACGGCCATTATTATACATTTTGGTTTCACCATATAGAAATTACAGCTGTGTTTATACATAGTACCCTCAATTCAGGGCACCATAATGTTTGGGACACATGGCTTAACAGGTGTTTGTAATTGCTCAGGTGTGTCTAATTTCTCCCTTAATGCAGGTATAAGAGAGCTCTCAGCACCTAGTCTTTCCATCACCTTTGGAAACGTTTATTGCTGTTTATCAACATGAGAACCAAAGTTGTGCCAATGAAAGTCAAATAAGCCATTATGAGACTGAGAAACAAGAATATTTCAAGATAAAATTGGACCATTAGAGAGCCAGAATGGACAGCTATCTGCAGAGCCAAAAGAGATGGGGGAGATATTGAACAATTTTTTTTTCTTCGGTATTCACCGAGGAGAAGGATATTGAACTCTGTGAGGCAAGGGAAAAAAGTAGAGTAGCTATGGAAACTATGAGATTCAAAGAGGAGGAAGTACTGACACTTTTGAAAAATATAAAAGTGGATAAGTCTCCAGGTCCTGACAGGATAGTCCCTAGGACATTGAGGGAAGTTAGTGTAGAAATAGCAGGGGCTATGACAGAAATATTTCAAATGTCATTAGAAACGGGAATAGTGCCAGAGGATTGGCGTACTGCGCATGTTGTTCCATTGTTTAAAAAGGGTTCAAAGAATAAACCTAGCAATTATAGACCTGTTAGTTTGACGTCAGTGGTGGGCAAATTAATGGAAAGGATACTTAGAGATAATATATACAAGCATCTGGATAAACAGGGTCTGATCAAGAACAGTCAACATGGATTTGTGCTGGAAGGTCATGTTTGACAAACCTTCTTGAATTTTTTGAAGAGGTTACTAGGGAAATTGACGAGGGTAAAGCAGTGGATGTTGTCTATATGGATTTCAGTAAGGCCTTTGACAAGGTTCCCCATGGAAGGTTGGTTAAGAAGGTTCAATCTTTGGGTGTTAATGGTGGAGTAGCAAGATGGATTCAACAGTGGCTGAATGGGAGATGCCAGAGAGCAATGGTGGATGGCTGTTTGTCAGGTTGGAAGCCGGTGACCAGTGGGGTGCCTCAAGGATCTGTGTTTTGTCCACTGTTGTTTGTCATGTACATCAATGATCTAGGTGATGGGGTGGAAAATTGGATAAGTAAGTATGCAGATGATACTAAGATAGGTGGTGCTGTGGATAATGATTTTCAAAATCTACAGAGAGATTTGGGCCATTTGGAAGAGTGGGCTGAAAGATGGCAGATGGGGTTTAATGCTGATAAGTGTGAGGTGCTACATCTTGGCAGGACAAATCAAAATAGGACGTACATGGTAAATGGTAGGGAACTGAGGAATGCTGTGGAACAGAGGGATCTAGGAATAACTGCATAGTTCCCTGAAGGTGGAATTGCATGTAGATAGGGTGGTAAAGAAAGCTTTTGGTGTGCTGGCCTTTATAAATCAGAGCATTGAACATAGGAGTAGGGAAGTAATGTTAAAATTGTACAAGGCATTGGTGAGACCAATTCTGGAGTATGGTGTACAATTTTGGTCGCCTAATTATAGGAAGGATGTCAACAAAATAGAGAGAGTACAGAGGAGATTTACTAGAATGTTGCCTGGGTTCCAGCAACTAAGTTACAGTGAAAGGTTGAACAAGTTAGGTCTTTATTCTTTGGAGCGCAGAAGGTTAAGGGGGGACTTGATTGAGGTCTTTAAAATGATGAAAGGGATAGACAGAGTTGACGTGGATAAGCTTTTCCCATTGAGGGTAGGGAAGATTCAAACAAGAGGGCATGACATGAGAATTAAGGGACAGAAGTTTAGGGGTAACATGAGGGGGAACTTCTTTACTCAGAGAGTGGTGGCTGTGTGGAATGATCTACCAGCAGAAGTGGTGGAGGCAGGATCGATTTTAACATTTAAAAGTAAAGTGGATAGGTATATGGACGGGAAGGGAATGGAGGGGTATGGTCTGAGTGCAGGTAGATGGGACTAGGGGAAAATAAATGGTCGGCACGGACTGGAAGGGCCGAGAAGGCCTGTTTCCGTGCTGTAATTGTTATATGGTTATATGGTTAATAAAACGGTTAGAGACATCAGCCAACCTTTAGGCCAAAATCAACTGTTTGGAACATCATTAAGAAGAAAGAGAGCACTGGTGAGCTTACTAATCGCAAAGGGACTGGCAGACCAAGGAAGACCTCCACAGCTGATGACAGAAGAATTCTCTCTATAATAAAGAAAAATCCCCAAACACCTGTCCGACAGTCAGCTGTGGATTTGTTAATGACCACTGTCCACAAAGACTTAATGAACAGAAATACAGAGGCTACACCAGGGCTCTCGTTTAACTTTTTTTCCCTGTTGCCAGCCGGGCAACCTTGACAGCTTTTTAGGTTGCCAAATGACAGTTTATGTGGTCATTGAAGACGGTTTGCATGACGCGTGCGATAATGTGCTCAGACGAAGTGTGGAGTTACCAGTCGGAATTATGCTCAATGAAGCATTCACATATTATGTTCAAGAAGGAACTGCAGATGCTGGAAAATCGAGGGCAGACAAAAGTGCTGGAGAAACTCAGCGGATGCAGCAGCATCTATGGAGCGAAGGAAATAGGCAACGTTTCAGGCCGAAACCCATCAGTCTGAATAAGGCCCAAAATGTTGCCCATTTCCTTCGCTCCATAGATGCTGCCACATCCGCCGAGTTTCTCAAGCACTTTTGTCTACATTCACATATTTCTGCTTCAAATAACTCACAAACTAAACATATTCACCAATCAAGACATGATATATACCACAATGACATGCAGCAAAATTATAATACAATATCTCAACTCTTTTTACACATTGCAATTAATGCAATTTCTATTAGTTCTTTCCACTTCCAAACAAAAATCTGGTTGGATTATTCAGCATATGATCAACCTGTGTCAATAAATCCTGGACCATGGTAACATATACACTTAACCATACACACTACAGATTGATGCAAGCATGTTTTCTGTGAAGGACCAAAAATTACCATGACATGGCCATAGCATAGGTCGTTATTGCTATTGGCACAGAAACACTCTGGCTTCCCACATAATTTATCCATAACAAAATATACAGGTTGCAAGGAAATTTCTAAAGGCATTATAGGATAATAGCTGTTAAAACCGACTATACCCATCTGACAGGTTAAACGTTACACCAACTGACAAGAGATGGCCAAAGGACATAAATGCAGCAAATGTTCTTTTGGTAATATGTTTAAAGGTGTCAAAACAAATAATAACATTGGGAATTAATTAAAACACATTTGATTGCATACCGTTATCAAACATAATCAACGTTCGCTCTGAAGACCATGAAGCCCAATAGGGTCAGGAGGTGTATAGATGGCGGGTGGGGGAAGGTTGGGAAGGCAATCGGTGCGGAATAGATAGATTGAGGCAGGTGAATTAGTACGTGTTGGTTGGAGTATGTAAAATTGGAGGGGAGAGCACGGGGGATGTCAGTGGTGTTGAATGGGGGATCAGTATGGGATGGATGGGGGGGTGGGGGGGGATCAGTATAGGATGAATGGGGGTTCAGTACAGGATGAATGGGAGTAGACAAAAATGCTGGAGAAATTCAGTGGGTGAGGCAGCATCTATGGAGCTAAGGAAATGGGCAACGTTTTGGGTCGAGACCCTTCCCCAGACTGTTCCCCCCATTCCGCCGGGTGGGGTGCGGGAGGAGGAGGCGGTGGAGCCGTTGTCGCTGTTGGGGGCCCATCATTCGCTCCGACCCTTCGTCACCCCGCTCCTAGTATCTTTGCCCCGCAATCTAAGATACTAGAGGAATACAGCCGCCGACATGAAACGTCAGTTCCTATTCTCCTGAGATGCTGCCTGACCCGCGGAGTTACTCCAGTTTTTTGCGTCTACTGGTATAAACCAGTATTTGGATGCCTAGCCGGGCAAAAGGAGTCGGCGTTTAGGTTGCTCGGCGGCACTTTCTGTGGTCAATGGCACCCGGGCAACCAACATTTTGAGCCCTGTACACTGCAAGATGCAAACCACTAGTTAGCTGCAAAAATATGATGGCCAGGTTACAGTTTGCCAAGAAGTACTTAAAAGAGCAACCACAGTTCTGGAAAAAAGTTCTTGTGGACAGATGGTGTGAAGATTAGTTTATATCAGAGTGATGGCAAGAGCAAAGTATGGAGGAGAGAAGGAACTGCCCAAGATCCAAAACATACCACCTCATCTGTGAAACACGGTGGTGGGGGTGTTATGGCCTGGGCATGTATGGCTGCTGAAGGTACTGGCTGATGGGAGTAGCATGATGAATTCTGAAGTGTATAGACACATCCTATCTGCTCAAGTTCAAACAAATGCCTCAAAACTCATTGGCCGGCGGTTCATTCTACAGTAAGACAATGATACCAAACATACTGCTAAAGCAACAAAGGAGTTTTAGCTAAAAAATGGCTAATTCTCTACTGGCCAAGTCAATCACTTGATCTGAACCCAATTAAGCATTCTTTTATGTGCTTAAGAGAAAACTGAAGGGGACTAGCCCCCCAAAACAAGCAGAAGCTAAAGTTGGCTGCAATACAGGCCTGGCAGAGCATCACCAGAGAAGACACCCAGCAACGGGTGATGTCCATGAATTGCGGACTTAAAGCATCATTGCATGCAAAGGATATGCAACAAAATACTAAACATGACTACTTTCATTTACATGACATTGCTGTGTCCCAAACATTATGGTGCCGTGAAATGAGGGGACTATGTATAAACACTGCTGTAATTTCTACATGGTGAAACCAAAATGTATTAATATTGCCTTTATTAAAATCTGACAATGCACTTTAACCACATGTGATTTTTTCCTATAATAAATCTCAAATTGTGGAGTACAGAGGCAAATAAATAAATGATGGGTCTTTGTCCCAAACATTACGGAGGGCACTGTAGTTCCTTGAAAGTGGCAACACAAGTAGATAGGGTGATTAAGGCTGCTTTTCTTTCGGCACATTGGCCTTCAACAATCAGAATATTGTGTATAGTAAGTAGAAACAAAGAACTGCAAATACTGGTTTAAATCAAGATAGACACAAGGTGCTGGAGTAATTCAGTGGGTTAGGCAGCTTCTCTGGAGAAAAAGGATGGGTGACGTTTCCCAACATCAGCCATCTTTTTTTTCTCCAGAAAAGCTGCCTGATCCACTGCGTTACTCCAGCAATTGGTGTCTATCCAGCACTGAGTTTAGAAGTTGGGAGGTCATGTTACAGTTGCAGGTGAGTCCATATTTAGCGTATTGTGTTCAGTTTTGGTCACCCTGTTGTAGGAAAGAAGTTGTAAATTGTCCCTAATGTGTAGGATGCAAAAATCGGATAACTGTGAGAACTGGTGTAGGGGAGATCGATGGTCAGTGCGGACTCAGTGGGCCGAAGGGCCTGTTTCCATGCTGTATCTCTAAACTAAATGTTCACTAAAGAATGAGGCGTTTGGAAAGCCTCATCATCGGAGCAGATGCGATGGAGACGGAGGAGTTAAAAGTAGGGAATAGCATCTTTACAAGAGGCAGGGTGGGAGGAAGTGTAGTCCAGATAACTGTGGGAGTTGGTATGTTTGTAGTAGACGTCAGTCAATAGTCTGCCCCCTGTGATGCAGGCTGAGAGATCAAGAAAGGGGAGAGAGGTGCCAGAGATAGTTCAGAAGAATTTAATGGCAGGGTGAAAATTAGTGGTGAAGTTAATAAAATCAACAAGCACTGCACCCTTCGCAAGAGGCAGGGTGGAAGTGTGGTGTGGTAGATGTCAGTCGATAGTCTATCCCTTGTGATGGAATCAGTGAAAACCCACGACCATTGGACCAGCCATCATTGATAACCCAGGACCATTGGACCAGCCATAACTGATAACCCACGACCATTGGACCGGCCATCATTGATAACCCAGGACCATTGGACCAGCTAATCCCTACTGTCAATTCTTCCAGCTGCGCCGCATCTGCTTCCAAGATAAGGTTTTAAATTCTGGAACATCCAAGATGTCTTCTTTCTTTAGTAAACGTGCTTTCCCTCCTGCTGTCGTAGATGGATCCCTCACCTGTCCCTCCTCTGTGTCCCAAAGCTCCTCTCTCACTCCCCTTCCCCCAGGCGGAACATGTTGTCCGACCAGCCACCACATCATCGCAGTCTGCCAACCTTCTATCTATGTTAGTGCCTTGCCTCTAATACCATGGGATCTTATCTTGTTTAGCAGCTTTACCTGTGGCACCTTATCAAAAGCCTTCTGAAAATCTAAGTAAACACCATCCATTGACTCTCCTTTGTCTACCCTTTGAATTCCAACAGGTTTGCCAAGCAAGTTCTCCCCTTGTCAACACCATGCAGACTTCGGCCTATTTTATCATGTGCTTCCAAGAAATCCGACACCTCACCCTTAATAATGGACTCTAATACCTTACCAACCGCTAAAGTCAGGTTAATCGGCCTATAATTTCCTTTATTTTGCCTCGCACCCTTCTTAAACAGTGGAGTGACATTTGCGATTTTCCAGTCCTCTGGAACCATTCCTGACTCTAGTGATTCTTGAAAGTTCATTACTAATACTGCTTTCGAAACTCTAGGATGTAGTCCACCTAGTCCAGTTGACACCCACCTTCAGACCTGTCTGCTTCTTCAGCCCCTTCTCCTTAGTCTAAAGGACTGCACTCCCAACTGTCCCTGACTCTCTTGAAACTGACATGTTGCTAGTCTCCTCCACGGTGACACTGACACAAAATACTTCTTCAGTTGGTCCACCATTTCTTTGTTTCCCATTACTTCTCTAGTGACATTTTCCAGCAGTCCAATGTCGACTCATGCCCCTCTTTTACTTTTATATATCCGAAAAAACATTTGGTTTCCGCTTTTATAGTATTGGCTAGCTTATCTTCATATTTCATCTCTTCTCCATTATTGCTTTTTAAGTTGCCTTCTGTAGGTTTTGTAAAGCTTCCTGATATTCCAGCTTCCCTCTAATCTTTGTCACGTTGTATGCCTTCTCTTTTGCTTTTATGCGGTCTTTGACTTCATCTGTCAACAATTCTCATTCTCCCCCATCATATGTTTCTTCCTCATTGGGATAAAAAGATCTTGCGTCTTCTAAATTATTCTCAGAAACACTTGCTATTGCTGCTCCACCATTATTCCTGCTAGGGTTCCCTTCCAATCAACTTTAGCCAGCCCCTCCCTCATGCTTCTGTAGTTATTCTTACTCCACAGTAATGCCGATACATCTGATCTTTGCAGGATAACAAGGAATGTGCAATAATCAGTTTTTGCAGGCATTTCGTTTTTTTTAGCTTAGTTGAGAGACCACTGAGTCCGCACTGACCAGTGATCCCCACACATTAACACTACCCTCCACACAGCAATTCTACATTTACACCAAGCCAATTAACCTACAAACCTGTACGTCTTTGGAGTGTGGGAGGAAACCGAAGATCTCAGGATCGAACCCGGATCTCTGGCAATGTAAGACAGCAGTTCTACCGCTGCGCCACTGTGCCGCCCTTCACTGCTGCACCAACCATGGTGAACTATTACAAACTCTGATTCATTGAACTCTTCTTTCAAATTTCTCAACCTCTCTCTTCATATAATGCTACAATGTCACCTTCCATTACATAAGAATGTGGTGAAGGTCTTCTGAAATTCCATTCAGGATTTCTCAAAGCAGCAGCACAGTTGGATAAAGTGGTTAAGAATATGGGATACTCAAACTTCATCAACCAGGACACAGAATAAGAGAATAAGGAGTTTATGACACAACTATTAACATCATCATTTAAGCCACAAGTACTGTACTTCAAGAAACAACTATAACACATTCCTTCGCCTCTTGCATAAAACTACATAACATTTGGAAAGGAATTTTTGAAATGTTCTCAAAAATATTAAAAACAAAACTGGAGCCCCACACGGAACTGATTATTCTCGGAAAATCAGAAGCCTGCCCTGAGCTATCAATATTTCAAAAGCGTTTCCTTAATTATGGCCTGATGACGGCAAAAAAAACTAATACTTAAATTCTGGAAAAATACATCTGCCCCTACTGTTAAAATGTGGATTTCAAACATGTCTGAGACGCTACATCTTGAAAATATGGGACTTGTCTTAGTCCAGAGCAATTTTCAAAAACATGGACACCGTTCATTGATTCATTACAAGGATAGTATAGTGCAACACAATTTTGGTATTAAATCGAATTACGGGTTGGGTGATGGGTGGGGAGGGATACGAAGCAGGTATATCCTCACTGTTTGTTTTTCTTTTGTTTTTGTCTTTTTATTTTTTTCTTATTTCTTTTACTGATTCACTCTTCGGCTACACCAATTTGGTAGTCTAGGGGTTCTATTCTTGCACATTCACTTTCTCTCTCTTGCTTTTTCTCTCCTCTTCTTTCTCATCTTTAGCTAAAAATTAAAATTGAAGCTGTACAATAAATGTATTATGTCATATGCCGCGGTTTATACTTTTGTACACTGCTTCTAATAAAAATAAAATATCACAAAAAAAAAAAAAAAAACTTCATCAGCCAGGACACAGAATACGAGAATAAGGAGTTTGACACAACTATTAACATCATCAGTTAAGCCACAGATACTGTACTGTGTGCAGTTCTAGTTGTTATATTATTGATTGAAGGATACAGCATGAAAACAGGCCCTTGGGCAGAGTCCACAACAAGCCTCGATCACCCATTCACACTATTTCTATGTTATCCTAGTTCATGAGTTCATGATCATAAGTAAGAGGAGCAGAATTAGGTCATTCGGCCCATCAAGTATACTTTGCCATTCAATCGTGGCTGATCTATCTTTTCCTCTTAACCCCATGCTCCTGCCATCTCCCCATAACCCTTGACATCGGCACTAATCCAGAATCTATCTATCTCTGCCTTAAAATATCCATTGACTTGGGCTCAACAGCCTTCCTATTTTCATATCAACTTGTTACACACTTGGGTCAATCTGCAGAGGCCTTAACATATAAACCTGCACTTTTTAGGATGTGGGAAGAAACTGAAGCATTCAGAGGAAACCAACACAGTCACAGGGAGAACATGTAAACTCTACACTGACAGGACCCGAGGTCAGGATTGAGCTGGGCCTGTCCCACCAGCATGCAACTCTATGCGATGAGTGCGACCTAACGTGGTGGCTTGAGCCATCTGGCGTCGCGGGGCCGGTCCCACTTCAATCGCCGGAGCCGTGCGGAGTTAGTCCCGACATCGTGCGGGGCTCCGAAAAACTGACTATATTCAAAAATTCCGCGCAGCAACGGCTTGTCGGCTCGCAGTCGCCTTGACGCATTACACACCGCCTCAACATCGTGCCTCCGTGACCCTCTATATGTGTGGCTCCGTGGCCCTCTGTGTGTGTGGCTCTGTGCCCCTCTCTGTCCTGGCGAACTTACCTTAAGACTTCGCTCCAAGTTCGCCTCACTTTGTGCCGCGTTGCACCACTCACCCGACCCCGGCGCAGCCCTCACTGCCGGTTTAGTTGCGCTTGCCGCATGCAGGCGCATGCTGGTGGGAACGGCCCTGTACAGGGGATCACCCGACCTCCGCGCAGCCCCCGCTTCTAGTTTGATCGCGCTCATCGCAAGGAGTCGGATGCTGGTGGGACAGGCCCTTAAGGCAGCTGTGCGACCTTGGAAATATGTCATTGCACCGGAGAGCCAGCATAGAAGATTCACAATGATGTTGCCTGGGGTGGATTGTTGTGAGGAAAGACTGGATAAGCTGGATTTATTTTCTTTCATAAGAGAAGGCACAGAGGAGGAAGGGAGCACACATGTAGTGACCTGAGTGAGGTATATAAAATTATACAGCGCATAAGTCAAGTAGATAGTGAGAAATGTTCCCTCTTTGCATTGGTGTCTATAACCAGATGGCATAGGTAAGGGATAGGAGATTTAAAGGAATTTGATTAAGATTTTTTTTCATCAAGAAGGTGGTTAGAATCTGGAACACAACATTTTGGGGTATGGTGGAGGTAGGTTCTCTCACCATCAAGTATTAGATGAGTACTTAGTTTGATTTATTGTCACGTGTAGCAAGGTACAGTGAAAAGCTTTAAGCTGCGTGCTAACCAGTCAGCGGAAAGACAATACATGATTACAATCAAGCCATTCAGTGTACAGATACATGATCAGGGATTAACATTTAGTGCAAGATACAGCCATTAAGGCCAGGTCAAAGATAGTCCGAGAGTCTCCAATGAGATAGATAGTAGTTCAGAACTGCTCTATAGTTGTGGTAGGATGGTTCAGTTGTCTGATAATTGAAATCCTGACATAGAAGGCTCTGTGCTGAGTAATTGGATTACTGTGCTTATTAGTCAAAATAGACATGGTACACCAAATAACCTGTTTCTGTGCTATGATGTCATAAGCCTATGATCTTTGGTCATAAGCAAAGATACTGATCTTTGGTCATAAGTGATGGGAGCAGAATTAGGCCATTCAGCCCATCACGTCTACGCCACTCAATCATGGCTGATCTATCTCTCTCTCGCCCCATAACCCCTGCCACCTGTACTAATCAAGAATATATCTATCTCTGCCTTACAATGGTGTAATGTTCTGCAGAATCCCACAAGGGTGTAGACTAGCTGTCTTCCTGCTTGATGCAACGTAAATACACCACGGCCTGGACTATCCCGACGTGTCTGTGCACACTATACCAGTGTTGGAAGGCTGGAAGAAGTTTCCAGCCCCTAATTCAACACCGGGCCTGCTGTCACCCGAGTTGAGGACTGCAATGTAACCATAGGCCAAGAAAGAGCCGCTCGCTGCTTGAGCTGGGTCTAAACTTTACAAAGAACTACAGTACAAGGAAGGACTGCTCCCGGTTTGTACTCTGCGCTTGCGTGCACCACAAACCAACCCCGGTCAAATGCAAAGCCACCATTAACACACCGAAGTTTTCTAATCTTGGTCTTGGTCGGAGTCATAACATTACCAGAGTCGATGGGATTAGCCTTTATGATTCTCACACTCGATATGGTGAGGACATAGAGTCGGGTTAGTCGAGTATTCAGATATTTATTTTAATCGACTATCCACTCTCCCCCCCACCCCCGTCTTTAAAAGCCACCATTTACTATCTTCAACTACCTAAATAATCTCCCAGCTGCACGACGCGGATTTGAGTCAAGGGCGAAAAGCCCGACATGTTTTGTAAGATCTCCGCGCCGCGCCGCGACCTGTTGCATTGGGACGGGACGGGACGGGACGGGCCGCTTGTGCTGCTGCCCCGGGCCGGGACAGTGGGGCCGCCCCGCATCGCACCCCGCACTGCGGCTGGTCCCCAACCCGCCCGGCACTCCCCCAACTTACTTTGCCACACCACTATCTTCAGACTGTAGCCCGCAGTTGCCATCTTTACCCTTCCGGAAAACTCCTCCGGTGACGCACGTTTACCAGCGAATCGGCAGACTTCAGTCAGGCGGCGGCGGCGGCGAAGAGCTTTGGGAGATTGTTGTCACTGAATCCATAGGGCGGTGCAAGCACCGATCCTCCAGCTCCGGAGACGGCATCTGGTGCATACACAGATCCTCCAGCTCCAGAGAGGGCATCTGGTGCATACACAGATCCACCAGCTCCAGAGAGGGCATCTAGTGCATACACAGATCCACCAGCCCAAGAGCACTCAGTGCATACACAGATCCACCAGCTCCAGAGAGGGCATCTAGTGCATACACAGATCCACCAGCCCCAGAGAGGGCATCTGGTGCATACACAGATCCACCAGCCCCAAAGCACTCAGTGCATACACAGATCCACCAGCTTCAGAGAGGGCATCTAGTGCATACACAGATCCACCAGCCCCAGAGAGGGCATCTGGTGCATACACAGATCCACCAGCCCCAAAGCACTCAGTGCATACACAGATCCACCAGCTCCAGAGCACTCAGTGCATACTCAGATCCACCAGCTCCAGAGAGGGCATCTGGTGCATACACAGATCCTCCAGCCCCAGAGAGGGCATCTGGTGCATACACAGATCCACCAGCCTCAGAGAGGGCATCTAGTGCATACACAGATCCTCCAGCCTCAGAGAGGGCATCTAGTGCATACACAGATCCACCAGCCCCAGAGAGGGCATCTAGTGCATACACAGATCCACCAGCTCCAGAGAGGGCATCTAGTGCATACACAGATCCACCAGCCCCAGAGAGGGCATCTAGTGCATACACAGATCCACCAGCCCCAGAGAGGGCATCTAGTGCATACACAGATCCACCAGTCCCAGAGAGGGCATCTAGTGCATACACAGATCCTCCAGCCCTAGAGCACTCAGTGGATACACAGATCCACCAGCTCCAGAAAGGGCATCTAGTACATACACAGATCGACCAGCTCCAGAGAGGGTGTGCAGGAAAGAACTGCAGATGCTGGTTTAAATCAAAGGTAGACACAAAATGCTGGAGTAAGACAGCGGGACAGGCAGCATCTCTGGAGAGAAGGAATGGGTGACGTTTCGGGTCGAGACCCTCCCAGCATGTTGTGTCCAGCTCCAGAGAGGGCATCTACAGTAAGCACCGATCCTCCACCTCCAGAACACCAAGTGCATACACCGACCCAACAATCCCAGAGAGGACATTTAGTGTGAGCACCGATCCACCAGCTCCAGAGGGCAACTAGTGCATACACCAGCTCCAGAAAGGGCACCCAGTTTGAGCACCAAACAGCAACCCAACTCGTTCATGCTGACGATATTTTATAAATGGGCTTGTCCCATTTTGCTGCGTTTGGCCTATATCCCTCCAAACCTTTCCTATCATGCTTCTACCTGTCTAGATGCGTTTTAAAAGTCACCATTGTACCCTCCCCCACAGGTTGGAAGAGTAGGCTGAAAGGGGGCAGATGTAATTCAGCATAGCAAAGTGTGGAGTGATGCATTTTAGTAGTAGGAATAAAAGTGTAGACTACTTTCTAAGCGGGGAGATAATTCAGAAATCGGAGGTGCAAAGGGACTTGGGAGCGCTGGTGCAGGATTCCCAAAAAGTTAATTTACAACTTGAATCGGTGACAAGGAAGGCAAATTTATTTTGGGAGGGCTACAATACAAAATCAAGGATGTATTGTTGAGACTTAATAAGGCACTGGTCCGACTGCATTTGGAGTATTGTGAGCAGTTTTGGGCCCCATATCCGAGGAAGGAAGTGCTGGCTTTGGAGATGAACATCCCTGGAATTATTGGGTTAACACATGATGAGTGTTTGACGGCACTGGGCCTGTACTCAATAGACAATAGGTGCAGGAGTAGGCCATTCGGCCCTTCGAGTCAGCACCGCCATTCAATGTGATCGTGGCTGATCATCCCCAATCAGTACCCCGTTCCTGCCTTTTCCCCATATTCCCTGACTCCGCTATCTTTAAGAGCCCTATCCAGCTCTCTCTTGAAAGCATCCAGAGAACCTGCCTCCATCGCCCTCTGAGGCAGAGAATTCCACACACTCACAACTCTCTGAGAAAAAGTGTTTCCTCGTCTCCGTTCTAAATAGTTTACCACTTATTCTTAAACTGTGGTTCTGGACTCCCCCAACATCGGGAACATGTTTCCTGCCTCCAGTGTATCCAAACCCTTAACAATCTAAACATAAGATGCCCTCTCATCCTTCTAAACTCCAGAGTGTACTCGCTGGAGTTCAGAAGGATGAGGGGACATTCCTCATTGCAACTTTCCAAATGGTAAAAGCCTGGATAGAGTAAACATAGAGAGGATATGTGGGAGAGTCTAGGACCAGAGGGCATAGCCTCATAATAAAAGGATGTATCTTTAGAAAGGAGGCGAGTAGGAATTTCTTTAGTCAGAGGATGGTGAATCTGTGCAATTCTTCGCCACAAACACCTGTGGAGGCCAAGTCAAAGGATAGATTTAAGGCAGAGATTGACAGATTCTTCATTGGTAAACGTGCCAGGCATTATGGGGCGAGGCTGGAGAATGCCAGGAGGGAGAGATAGATCAGCCATGATCAAGTGGCGAAGTAGACTTGTTGGGCCGATTGTCTAATTCAGCTCCTAAAACCTATGAACTTCTGAACCTTTTATGGTTACAGAGTCATGGTCAAACAGTGCGGAAACAGGCCCTTTCGCCCAACTTGCCCATGAGACCCATCTACATGCCCCATCTACACTTGTCCCACCTGCCTGCGTTGGGTCCATATCCCTGTAAACCTATCCCATCCATGTACCTGTATAAATGTTTCTTAAACGTTGCAATAGTACCTGCCTCAACTACCTCCTCGCAGCATGTTCCATATACCCACCAACCTTTGTGTAAAAAAAGTTACCCCTAATAAATCTTTCCCCCCTCACCTTAAACCTATATCCACTGGTTCTCAATACCCCTACTCTGGGCAAAAGACTCTTTGCGTTTACCTGATCTATTCCTCCCATGATTTTGTACTCCTGTATAATTATCCCTTTCTTGTTCCTCTGCTCCACCCATATAGCCTCATTGGACGAACCATTCATAATGTCACCTTGACAACTGCCGTGACATCCTCCTTAACTTAAAACGCAACCCCCCTCCTCTTTTACCGTCACCCTTGTCTCTCCTGAAGCAACTGTACCTTGGAACATTGAGCTGCCAGTCCTGCCCTTCTCTTAACCAGGTTCTGTAACGGGTTCAACGTTCCAGTCGCATGTATCTATCCATGACCAAAGTTAATTTGCCTCACCCGTCAGGCCTCTTGCATTGAAATAAGTGCAATTTAAACCAACATTCCTACCTCACTCGATCTACAATTCCATACCACCCTACACCACCACCCACTTTAATGTCATCTGCAAACTTACTAACCATGCCTTGTACATTCAAAAAACGTAATCAGATTCGTGAGACACGACCTCTCAGGTACTAACCGTGCTGACTATCCCTAATTAGCCCTTCCTTATCTGTCTAAATAAATATATATCTTATCCATCAGAGTACTCTCTGGTAACTTTCTGACCACAGATGTTAGACTCACTGGTCTATAATTCCCAGGCTTTTTCTTGCTGCCCTTTTTAAATAGAGGCACTAAATTTCCCACCTTAGTCTTCTGGCACCTCACCCGTATTTAATGATGACTCATAAATCTTGGCCAGGGCACCTGTAATCTTTTTTCTAGCTTCCCACAGTGTTCTCGGGTCATGCCTGGGAGATTTGTCAACCTTCATACACATTTGGACGTTCAGCACTTCCTCGCCCGTAATACTGACTGTCCTCATGAACTTCCATTGATTGCTCCTCAGTCCTCATATGTTTCTCCTTGGTAAAAACAGAGGAGAAATACTCATTATGGACTTTTCCCATCTCCTGTGGCTCCACATAGAGTTGACTGCTTTGATTCCCGAGGGACCATATTCTCTCTCTGGCTACCCTCTTTTTCCTTAATGTACAGTGCATTCAGAAAGTATTCAGGCCCTTTCACTTCTTCCACATTTTGTTACGTTACAGCCTTATTCTAAAATGGATTAAATTCATTTTTTTTTAAATCATCAATCTACACACAAAACCCCATACTAAAGCAAGGGATCATCTCATATGTGCTAAAATGGAAAGGCTAATCATGAGAGCAAATGTGGCAAAGACAATGAAATTGAGAATAGGAGATGGTGTCATTGCAAGGGGCAAGGTGGGAGAAGGTAGTTCAGATAACTGTAGGTGTTGTGTAAGAAGGAACTGCAGATGCTGGTTTAAACCGAAGATAGACACAAAAAGCTGGAGTAGTTCAGCGGGACAGGCAGCATCTCTGGAGAGAAGGAATGGGTGACATTTCCGGTCGAGACCCTTCTTCAGACAGTAGGTGTTGGTGGGTTTATAGTTGACATCAGTCGATAGACTGACCCCTGGGATGCAGGCAGATAGATGAAGAAAGGGAAGGGAGGTGTCAGAGATAGTGCAAGTGAATTTGAGGACAGGGTGAAAATTAGATATGAAGCTAAGAAATGAATGAGTTCTTTATGGGTGCAGGAGGCATCCCTGGTCCAGTCATTGAGGGATGGTGCCAGTGTATGCTTGGAACAAAGATTGCTCTGCATATTTAACAAAAAGGCAGGCATATCTGGAATTAATGGCTATACCTTTAGACAATGGACAATAGGTGCTGGAGTAGGCCATTCGGCCGTTTGAGCCAGCACCGCCATTCACTGTGATCATGGCTGATCATCTACATTCAGTACCCCGTTCCTGTCTTCTCACCATATCCCCTGAATCCGCAACTCTCTCTTGAAAACATCCAGAGAATTGGCCTCCGCTGCCTTTAGTGTGAAGAAAGGGAGAAGTGTCAACAGAGAAGTTGTTGAGGGTGAGGACGTTTCTCCAGGTGGTGGAGGAGAGTGTTAGTGGAGGCGAATCGATTGGGTCGCTGTTCAAGGCAAAACCAGAGGATCTTGAGACCTTCCTGGTGGGAAATGGAGGTTTAAAGCGACTGAACTTCCACGGTAAAGATGAGGCAATGGAGGCCTAGGAATTAAAAGTTATTGAAGAGTTGAAGGGGGTATGAGATGTCTGGGATGTAGGTCAGAGGGGACTGGACAATATTGTATCAAGATATTTGGAAATGAGTTGTGTGGGGCAGGAGCAATGGGTCTTGCAGGGCCGTCCTGCATATGGATCTTGGAAAGGAGATAGAATCAGGGAATATCTGGCTTGGGAACTATAAATCAAGGCCCTGCAATCACTTCTCTTGCCTCTCTCTTGGATTGAACCCATCAAGCCCTGGAGATTGATCCAGCTTAATGCTTTCCAAGATATCCAACACTCACCCCCTTGATCCCATATTGCCCAACCATATCCATATACCCCAAGATAGACACAGAATTCTGGAGTATCTCAGCGAGACAGGCAGCATCTCTGAAGAGAAGGAATGGGTGACGTTTGAAGTCAAGACCCTTCTTCAGACTCTTCAGATATATACCCCAAACTAATCTCATTTGTTTATTACCTCACCGTGAAACATTCTCCCTCTGAATTTAAAGCTATGCCCTCTGGTTTTCAACATTTGAATCCCCGATCTCAGGGGAATGCCCAACCTCGCGTTGACCCATAAGTACTGTACCTTTAAACATCGAGGAGGGCTTCATGGAGTACGGAAATGTGGCCGTCGGGCAGGACTACAAGTAAGACTGAAGCGTAGGGGACTTTGGCCCCCTCTCCCTACCATCCTACTGGCCAATGTACAGTCACTAGAAAACAAAGTGGAGGACTTAAGGGCAAGGCTGCTTTATCAAAGGGAGCTGAGGGAATGCTCTGTGTTCTGTTTCACAGAGACATGGCTCACCCCCAACTCCCCAGACTCAGCGGTCCAGCCTGAAGGGTTCTCCATCCACCGTATGGACCATACACTGGCATATGGGAAAGGGAGAGGAGGGGGCGCCTGCCTCATGGTCAACTCTGCGTGGTGCTCAGACGTGGCAGTCCTGTCCAACTCCTGCTCTCCACACCTCGAACATCTGGCGGTGAAGTGCCGTCCCTTCTACCTACCGAGGGCATTCACCTCCATCATCCTGACCGCGGTCTACATCCCACCCCAGGCAGACGTCCGTCTGACAATGGAGGAGCTACATGCCATGGTCAACAAGCACCAGACGGCTTACCCTGAGGCATTTACCACCGTAGCCGGGGACTTCAACAAAGCAAACCTTAGAAATCGCTCCTTAACTTCCACCAACATGTCTCCTGCAGCACCAAACACCCTCGACCACTGCTACACCACCATCAAGAATGCCTATCACTCTATCCCTCGCCCTCACTTCAGTAAATCCGGCCATACTGCGGTGCTGCCTCTTCCTGCCTACAGGCAGCAATTACAGAGTGCACCCCCGGAGGTGAGGACAGTACAGAGCTGGTCGGGGGAGGCAGAGGAACAACTACAGGACTGTTTGGAGTCTGTAGACTGGGCAATGTTCAGGGACTCAGCAACAGACCTGAATGAATACGCCACAGTCGTTACAGACTTCATAAAGAAATGTGTGGAGGACTGCATCCCAACAAAAATCTTCCGAGTGTTTCCCAATCAGAATCCTTGGATGAACCATGAGATCCGCATTCTTCTGCAGACCAGATCCCGGGCATTCAGGTCTGGTGATACTGGTCCACAAGAAGTCCAGATACGAAGGCCATCAAAAAGGCCAAAGGGGACTTTTTTTTGTTTTTTTTTGTAAAATAGGTGCAGGAGGAGGCCATTCGGCCCTTCGAGCCAGCACCACCATTCATTGTGATCATGGCTGATCGTCCGCTATCAATAACCCATGCCTGCCTTCTCCCCATATCCCTTGACTCCACTAGCCCCTAGAGCTCTATCCAACTCTCTCTTAAATCCATCCAGTGATTTGGCCTCCACTGCCCTCTGTGGCAGGGAATTCCATAAATTCACAACTCTCTGGGTAAAAAAGTTTTTTCTCAGCTCAGTCTTAAATGACCTTCACTTTATTCTAAGACTGTGCCCCCTGGTTCTGGACTCACCCAACATTGGGAACATTTTTCCTGCATCTAGCTTGCCCAGTCCTTTTATAATTTTATATGTTTCTATAAGATCCCCCCTCATCCTTCTAAACTCCAGTGAATACAAGACTAGTCTTTTCAATCTTTCCTCATATGACAGTCCCACTATCTCAGGGATCAATCTCGTGAACCTACGCTGCACTGCCTCAATCACAAGGATGTCCTTCCTCAAATTAGGAGACCAAAACTGTACACAATACTCCAGATGTGGTCTCACCAGAGCCCTATACAACTGCAGAAGAACCTCTTTACTCCTGTACTGAAATCCTCTTGTTATGAAGGCCAACATTCCATTAGCTTTCTTCACTGCCTGCTGTACCTGCACGCCAACTTTCAGTGACCGTTGAACAAGGACACCCAGGTCTCGCTGTACCTCCCCCTTACCTAACCTAACCCCATTGAGATAATAATCTACCCCCTTGCTTTTGCCGTCAAAGTGGATAAACCTCACATTTATCTATATTATACTGCATCTGCCACGCATCTGCCCACTCACTCAACCTGTCCAGGTCCCCCTGCAACCTCCTAACATCCTCTTCACAGTTCACACTGCCACCCAGCTTTGTGTCATCCGCAAACTTGCTAGTGTTGCTCCTAATTCCCTCTTCCAAATCATTTATATATACCAATATATACCAATACTCCCCCCAATACCATGTGCTCTAATTTTAGTCACCAGTCTCCCGTGCGGGACCTTATCAAAGGCTTTCTGAAAGTGTAGATACACTACATCCACTGGCACCCTTCATCCATTTTGCTTGTCACATCCTCAGAAAATTCCACAAGATTAGTCAAGCATGATTTCCCTTTCATAAATCCATGTTGACTTGGACTAATCCTTTTACTGCTATCCAAATGCCTCATTATTACCTCTTTAATAATTGACTCCAGCATCTTTCCCACCACCAAAGTCAGGCTAACTGGTCGGTAATTCCCCGTTTTCTCTCTCGTTCCTTTCTTGAAAAGTGGGATAACATTAGCTATCCTCCAATCCACAGGAACTGATCCTGAATCTATTGAACATTGGAAAATGATCACCAATGCGTCCACTATTTCTAGAGCCACCTCCCTGAGGACCCTGGGATGCAGACCATCAGGCCCAGGGGATTTATCATCCTTCAGTCCCATTAGCCTACCGGATACTATTTCTCACCTAATGAAAATGTCTTTCAGTTTCTCTATCCCCTTAGATCCTCTGTCCTCCAGTACATCTGGGAGATTGTTTGTATTCTCCTTAGTGAAGACGGATCCGAAGTACCTATTCAACTCTTCTGCCATTTCCTTGTTGCCCATAATAATTTCCCCTGTGTCTGCCTTCAAGGACCCACATGTACTTTGCTACTCTTTTTCCCTTAACATATCTAAAGAAGCTTTTACTGTCCTTCTTTATATTCTTGGCCAGCTTCCCCTCGTACTTCATCTTTTCAGCCCGTATTGCCCGTTTTGTTTCCTTCTGTTGTCCTATGAAAGTTTCCCAATCCTCTGGCTTCCGGCTACTCTTTGCTGTGTTATACATCTTTTCTTTAGTTTTATTCTATCCCTAACTTCTCTTGTCAGCCACGGTTGCCTCCTACTCCCCTTAGAATCCTTCTTCCTTTTTGGAATGAAATGATCCTGCATCTTCCGGATTATGCCTAGAAATTCCTGCCATTGCTGTTCCACCGTCATTCCTGTTAGGATCCCTTTCCAGTCTACCTTGGCCAGCTCCCCTCTCATGCCTTCATAGTCCCCTTTGTTCAACTGCATCACTGCCACTTCCGATTTAACCTTCTCAAATTGCAGATTAAAACTAATCATATTATGATCACTACCTCCAAGCGGTTCCTTTACCTCGAGTTCTCTTATCATATCTGGTTCATTGGACAACACTAAATCCAGAATTGCCTTTTCTCTGGTCGGCTACATTACAAGCTGCTCTAAGAATCCATCTCGGAGGCATTCTACAAACTCTCTTTCTTGTGGTCCTGAACCAACCTGATTTTCCCAGTCTACCTGCATATTGAAATCCCCCATCACCACAGTAACATTACCTTTGTTACATGCCAGTTTTCCTGCTGCAACTTACACACTACATCTGGGTTACTACTTGGGGGTCTGTAGATAACACCAATTAGTGTCTTCTTGCCTTTTCAATTCCTCAACTCAATACAGTGACTCTACCTCGTCAGTCTCTATGTCTTCCCTCCCAAGGGACTGAATTCCATCCCTCACCAACAGAGCTACCCCCCCTCCTCTGCCCACCTGCCTGTCCTTTCTATAGGATGTATAATCCTGAATATTAAGTTCCCAGGCCCAATCCTCCTGCAGCCACATCTCAGTATTCCACACAATGTAATATCTACCAACCTGTAACTGAGGCTCAGGCTCATCTACTTTACTTCTTATACTTTGCGCATTCATCTACAATACTTTTAATTCCTTACGCATCTCACCTTTCACATCGATCCCTATTACACTTGGCCATCCTCTCCTATCCCTTTGTGAGCTTCCTTTCCCGTTAATTCTGGGGTCATTAACCATCCCTTTACTCTCTTTCCCTTTAACACCATCGTCGACTATCCCATTTGACACCCCACCCCCCTTATTCAGTTTAAAACCACCTGTGTAGCAGTGGCAAACCTGCCTGCCAGAATGCTGATCCCCCATCTGTTAAGATGCAATCCGTCCTTTTTGTACAGTTCCCCCTTACTCCAAAACAGATCCCAGTGATCTAAGAATCCAAATCCCTGCCCCCTGCACCAGTTACTCAGCCACACATTCAGGTCCCGTATCTCCCTGTTCCTGCTCTCACCAGCACGAGGAACTGGAAACAAACCGGAGATAACAACCCTGGAGGTCCTGCTTTTCAGCATTTTTCCGAGCTCTCTAAAGTCACACTGCAGAATATTCATACCCTTCTTTCCGACATTGTTTGTGCCAACCTGCAATACCACCTCAGGCTGTTCACCATCGCCCTTAAGGATTTTCTGCACTCTGTCCGTAACATCCTGGATCCTGGCACCAGGGAGGCAGCACACCATCCTCGAATCCTATCTGTTGCCGCAGAAACCCCTGTCCGTACCTCTCACAATAGAGTCTACAATGGCGTTGCCTGACGTTGGCCTCTTTGGTTTTGGCTCAACAGCCCTTTTTGCTTTGCAAGCCAGTCCGCCGCTCAGTGTTTTAACGTCTTCTGTCCAGACAGCTTCTAAGTGGGTGAACCTGTTCACAAGAGGTACATCACCCGGGGACCTTTGCATTCCAAGTTTCCCTCCCTTTCTCACCGTCACCCACTTTTTCCCTTCCAGTACCTTAGGTGTAACAATCTCACTTTAGGACTTGTCGCAGAACGACTCAGTTTCTCAGACAAACCTGAGGTCATCCACTTGCTTCTCCAATTCCCCAACACGGTCCTTCAGGAGCTGTACCTGGATGCACTTCTCACACTTGTAGCAGCCAGAGGCACCAGCAGTGTCATTGACCTCCCACATACTGCAAGCATCACACTGAATCAGCTTGCTTGACATCTCCTTCTTTCGTCTCGTCCTCGCCAGCGTTTTGAGTAGCCTCCTCTCCTAAGACTCTCGAGCCAAAGACTCGCACTTTCCTCACAGGGCCACTCCCTAACAGCTGTCTTGCTTATAGTGACTGATAAATTGCCTAATTTACCAATTTACAAACCAAATTCCTCAGTTTTCAACTGTTTTCCCCCTCTGACTGACTTCTAACTCTCCTCCCACTCGGGCTAGAGCCAATCAGTGTTTTTTCCTGCTTCTCTTTGTTGCTGTTGCTTCCAAATCCACGGGAGCTCTGAGTAAAGTCTGCCTGTGCTTTGCCTCTCCTTTTCAACTGTTTTCACCCTCTGACTCACTTCTAACTCTCCTCCCACTCGGGCTAGAGCCAATCAGTGTTTACTCCTGCTTCTCTGTGTTGCTTCTGCTCCAAGCTGGAGCATGAGACAGATGAGGACTTCTGCTCCAAGCTGGAGGATGAGACAGATGTTCGGCAACTGTGGCGGGGTTTGAATGTAATCACCTCCTAAAAGGTGAAATCAGGAGGCAGCTCAAATATCAGCGAAGCATCACTCCCTGGACAAGCTCAATGTGTTTTACGCACGCTTTGATAGGGAGAACACCGATGTGCCTTCCCGAGCCCCCATTCACTGTGATGGTATTTCAGTCAGTCACAGAGGCCAACGTCAGGAAATCCTTCATAGCGGTGAACCCTCGAAAAGTGCCTGGACGTGATGGTATACCCGGTCGTGTTTTAAAAACCTGTGCAGACCAGCTGGCTGGAGTTTTTACGGACATTTTCAACCTCTCACTTCTGAGGTCTGAGGTTCCCACCTGCTTTAAAAGGGCATCAATAATACCGGTGCCCAAGAAGAGCAAGGTGACGTGCCTCAATGACTATCGACCAGTGGCACTAACATCTGTGGTGATGAAGTGCTTTGAGAGGCTGATCATGGCGCAACTCATACCTCAACAAAATTCTGGACCCACAGCAGTTCGCTTACCGCCACAACAGATCAACGGTGGATGCGATCTCACTGGCTCTCCACTCCGCTCTGAACCACTTGGACAATAAAAATTCATATGTCAGGCTGTTATTCATTGACTACAGCTTGGCATTTAATACAATCATCCCCTCCAAGCTGGTTACCAAACTCTCAGAACTGGGTCTCTGCGCATCCCTCTGCAATTGGATCCTCGACTTCCTCATTCACAAACCACAGTCTGTCCACATTGGTGGAAATGTGTCATCCTGGATAACAATCAACATGGGAGCACCTCAAGGCTGCGTGTTCAGCCCCCTGCTGTACTCACTCTACATTCATGACTGCGTAGCCGGACATCGTGCGAACTCCATCATCAAGTTTGCCGACGAAACCACTGTTGTGGGACGTATCACTGATGGGGACGAGTCAGAGTAATGAAGTGAGATCGATTGATTGACCAAATGGTGCTAGCACAATAACCTGGCTCTGAACACCAGCAAAACCAAGGAACTGATTGTGGACTTTGGAAGGGGTAGGATGGGGACCCACAGTCCCGTTTATATCAACGGGTCGATGGTGAAAAGGGTCAAGAACTTTGAATTCCTGGGCGTGCACATTTCTGAAGATCTCTCCTGGTCCCAGAACACTGATGCAATCATAAAGAAAGCACATCAGCACCTCTACTTCCTGAGAAGATTACGGAGAGTCAGTATGTCAAGGAGGGCTCTCTCTAACTTCTACAGGTGCACAGTAGAGAGCATGCTGACCGGTTGCATCGTGGCTTGTTTCGGCAACTTGAGCGTCCAGGAGCAGAAAAGGTTGCAAAAAGTTGTAACCACTGCCCAGTCCGTCATCGGCTCTGACCTCCCTACCATTGAGGGGATCTATTGCAGTCGCTGCCTCAAAAAGACTGCCAGCATCATCAAGGACCCACACCATCCTGGCCACACACTCATCTCTCCACTGCCATCAGGTAAAAGGTACAGGAGCCTGAAATCTGCAACATCCTGATTCAGGAACAGCTTCTTCCCCACAGCCATCAGGCTATTAAAAATAACATCAAACAAACTATGAACTATAACAGCCTATTGCACTTTATCTGTTTACTGAAGTATGTATATGTATGTATATATATATATATATATATATACACATATTCTATGGTACATGGACACACTGATCTGATCTGTATTTATGACTACAATATCCTGTTGTGCTGAAGCAAAGCAAGAATTTCATTTTCCTATCTGGGACACATGTCAATAAACTCTCTTGACTCTCGGCTCATTTCCACCCTGGGAGAAATGTTCCGTCTACCATAGAACTACTTGCATCGGATTCGACCTCCAAATGTTGAGGTCAAATAGTTTATCTTAAAATAATTTGCCAAATGCGACAATTGGTTCAAGCAAGCGTCATGCGAAATTGGCCTTAAACTTTCACATGTAAAGAGCATTTCAACTGACAGCTTCGGGATTTTGCTCCAGGAAAATAGGTGTGGTCAGCTCCTGTTGAGATTGTAGGACTATATTCAAGCAAAAGATAGCTGTAAATACCAAAACAGGACTGCGACGTGTCATTGGTCAGGTTGCATGAAAGGGGCGGTGTCAGATTTCAGGATTTATAGTCATTTCGTGCAGTGAGGCAGCTGGGTCCAAGTGATATCGCGAATGTTTGAACACAGTGAAACTGTACGCCGGCGTTGCACAAATCTAGTTACAAACTGAGTAGGAGAAATCTATCAAACAATGGGCATTGGAGGATTGACGTGTGTTCTGCTGGCCTGCATGGCGAACGTGAGTTAAAGCATTTTCCATTTCAACAAATAAAGTTGCATTGCCAACTGTATAGTTTCTAACAACACTTTTCGAATATGTGATGCCATTCTTCTATTGTATTAATAATGTGTTTGTTTTTTAAGGCATGGACCGCTAAGAACTTTAAATGCAAATATCTGAACGTTATAATATGCTTGGATGTCTCAGATAGTTGACTATCAAAACGGAACCTGTTGGTTGCACTGATGCTTCGCATTAGAACAGTAGCTCTTTCAATAGCTGTCAGCGGTCCCGACCTCGTGCTCCGAATCAATGGAGAGATTCAAAAAGGAAAATTGAAATAGAAATGTGATATTTTCGTCCTGTGCTAAAAGCAGTGGCAAGATTAAAACTCTCGAAGAATACACCATTCTTTTGTCAAAGTTTTGTGCATGGCCTCTTTCGGGTGGAGGGAAATGGCAGGAAAATTCATGTTTTGTTTTAAATAAAGAGAACCAGATTCATTTGTAGTGTATTAATGGTACCCCTTTGCGCCTGTTGCATATTCCTCGGGGTGTATCTGAACAATGAAAGTAATATCACAATAAATGTCTGCCTTCACTCTATCCGGTTTTTTTTTCAGATGTCCTTGGCAAGCACAGGTAAGAGATTCTTATTTCAATGGAATGGTTTGCGTAGCAGCCTAATGGCATGTGGTTCTGTAAAGTGTGCATGAAGAGCATGAAATAGTGCCACAGCTACAAACGAAACGCGTCGCTTTGTCTGTGATACATTTTGAAGGGGCAAGCTTAAGGACTGAAAAGAAAAAGTGTTTGGAAAGATATATGGTGGTCAAAATATGTTACTCGTAGTATAACACACGCACATACGTCAACCTGCATCAGCATTACACAAACACTAATCTGTATCCTTTCTTTTTTAAGATTTCACCCTAACGCATTACACGGCGACTTCCAGAAGTATTTCAGCTCGTTGGAGTAAATTTGAGGGAGCACATTCCTACAAGCTCTCTGCAGCCTCCAACACAGCCACGGGACAACCTGTGTTTGTCCATTTCGACAACCGTTTCGTTCTGGGCACCGTAACCAACCTGTTACCTGCAACTCAGTACACTGTTAAAGTAGAGGCTCTTGATTCGAGCGGGAACATGCTGGCTGAGGCTGAAATACAACACCTGACAGGTAAGCTCTGCAAAACATCCTCCCAATGCATTAATCCCCCTCCCATGTCATTTACTGTCACGGCAAAGATCGCTAACAGTCGCAATTACTTATGCGCCAATGATACAGCAAACTCACGGGAACGACACATGTGGAAATCTCAAAACTTAGGTGCGCTTATTTTGGTTTAATAAATACAATATTTGCCAGTTTTGAAAAAGTTTGAAATTGTGCATTTTTTAAGGGAGCAATTAATTAAACTTCCCACAGAAAGTTGCCTTGTCGCATAAATTCCCTTGGGTACCTATTTTTATAAACATTAGTTATGGCCCCTGAATACTAAACATTGTGATATCGTGTGTTTTTTTAAAAATTCCATTAGGTTGGGACTGTTAGAGATCTGAAAATGTAAAAGGTAGTATCATTTTGCAACTTAACGTTCATTCGTTTTAAATCGAATCTTTCTTTGTCACTTTTAATTTGGGTTTGACATGAATTCAACAGCTTTAAAATTCCTACTCAGTTAATTCCGCAATCTTCAATCTGATGTTTGAGACACAATTGCTCATCTACCTCGCCTCAGGCCAGAAAGACAACGGGCATCACACTGCAGTGTTATCGGTTCCTTTTATTAATTTTCATACAAAAAGTTTTTATAAATGCAAGGGGAAGGGGAAGCCATGACACAAGATTCTGGAATCTTTAGCAAGAAACAATGTGCTGGAAAAACTCAGCGGGTCTGGAAGAATCAAGCCGAAATGTACCTCCATCAATCAGTTCTTCCTCCAGCCATTTGCGTTTTGCGAAGAAAAATAATAGCAGATGCCGTTTGAATTCACTCTGATAGACAATTATGATCCAAAATATTTTGATTACGTTTTTTATGTAATAATAATCTTCAGTTCTCCATTTTCAAAACAAGTGTAACCAAATCAATATTGAGTCTCGAAGTTAGACAAAAAGCTGGAGTAACTCAGCGGGACAGGCAGCATCTCTGGAGAGAAGGAATGGGTGACGTTTCGGGTCGAGACCCTTCTTCTGATGTTAGGGGAGAGGGAGGTACATAGACAAGTGGGTGTATAGATAAGGAAGTGTAAGGTGCGAAAACAGGACAAAGGGAATGACGATCAAGCATAATATAGAATAGATCGTTGTTAGTGGGGAGAAGCTAACAACAAAGCAAACAGAGGTAAAGTGTGATCAGAGATCGTAAGACTGGTCAGAGAACGTGGAAGGGGGAGGGATGGAGAGAGGGGGAAAGCAAGGGTTACTTGAAGTTAGAGGTCAATGTTCATAACGCTGGGGTGTAAGCTGCCCAAGCGAAATATGAGGTGCTGTTCCTTCAATTTGCGCTGGGCCTCACTCTGACAACGGAGAAGGCCCAGGATAGAATGGTCAGTATGGGGTGTCAGTGTGTTGAATCTCGAAGTTACAGGTTATAATAATTATTAACAAATCATTTGAAAAATTACATGGAATTCCCCTATTCCCTCACTTAACTGAGGTATTAGAGTCATTATTAGAGTTATACAATATGGAAACAGGCCCTTCAGCCCAACTTGCCCACATGTCCCATCTACACTAGTCTTGCCTGCCAGCATTTGGCCCATATCCCTCTAAGCTTGTCCTATCCATGTACCTGTCCAAATGTTTCTTAACGTTGCAATTGTACCTGCCTCAACTACCTCCTCCAGTAGCTCATTCCATACATGGAAGTGCAGGGAATAGAGGGATATGGATCACCTGCAGGCAGATGAGATCAGCATAACTTCGCATCATGTTCGGTACAAACATTTTGCACTGAATGTTTGTGCCAAACCTGATGCCGTTAGACTGATTCCTCTGCTGTGCAGTTCTATGTTCTATGTATCAAGATTAAGGTAGAGTGTTGTTAAGTCATAGAGCATGGAAACACAGCAACCAACTTGCCCCATCAACACTAGTTGGCCTACATTTGGCCCATATACTTCAAAACCTATCCTATCCGTGTACCTGTCTAAATGTTTTGTCTAAATGTTGTAATAGTACCTGCCGCAACTACCTCCTCTGGCAGCTCATTCCATATACCTACCACCTATTGTGTAAAATAAAAGTTGCTCCTCAGGTTCCTATTCAATCTTTCCATTCTCACCTTACTTTGTCCTCTGGTTCTTGATCCCCCTATGTGTAAAAGACTGTGCATTTACCCTATTGATTCTTCTCATGATCCTATATATTTCTATAAGATCACCCCTTGTCCTCCTGTGCTGCAAGGAATAAAGTCCTTGCTTGCTGAACCTCTCCCTATTCCCCAGGCCCTTGAGTCCTGGCAACATCCTCGTAAACCTTCTCTCCAGCCTTTCCAGCTTGCCAACATCTTTCCTGAAACAGGGTGACCAAAACTGAACATAATACTCCAAATGTGGCCTCACCAATTTTTTGCACAACTGTAACATAATTTCCCAACTCAATACCCTGACATGATGGCCAATGTGCCAAAAGCCGTCTTGACCCTCATCTACCTGCAATGCCACTTTCAAGGAAATGTACCTGCACTACTAGATTCCTCTACACTACATATTAGTAGTAAACACTCCCCATAGCTCTGCCATTCAGTGTAGGTCCTGCCCTTGATCCTAAAATGCAACACTTCTCTGTATTAAACTCCATCAACCATTTCTCAGCCCCCCTTGCCCAACCAATGAAAAACTGGCTACAGGTTTTGACAACCATCCTCTCTACAGTACCACACAGTTTAATGTAATCTCCAAACTTCCAAATCATTGATATAGATGACAAACAGCAATTGGCCCAGCACCGAACCCTGAGGCAGACCACTAGGGATAGGCCTCCAGTCCGAAAAGCAAACTCTCACCATCACCATCTGCTTCTTTCCATGAAGCCAATTTTCTATCCAGTCGGCTAGCTCTCCATGGATGATGCAAAGATATGGCTGCAAAAAAGACATTCAAATTAGGGAACATTTGTTTTAAAAAATGAAACATATATTCTTTATATGTATCCTCTATGATTCAGAAATATGTTGAATTAACTGTCTTTGTTTTCATAGCTCCTGATATCCCGTTGAACATAAAGGCTTTTTCCAAGACTAGCAACAGCATTACTGTGAATTGGTCAGCAGTTCCAAAAGCCACTGGCTATGTCTTGAAGGCCAAAGCTGGCAATTTGATCACTAAAATCATTGTCAATGATTCATCAGGAACCCTGACAGGTCTACAGCCATATACTTCCTATATCATCTCCGTGCAGTCTTTAAACCAAGGAGGAACCAGTCAGCCATCAATGCCTGTGGAAACAAGAACAGGTACCTTCATACCATCATCAATTGAGTGTAATGAAGCAAGACATAGCTAATGTGCTACAAGCCTGTGTTGACTCATACATGCAAACAATTTCCTTCTATTGTCTAAGAGAGTAAATAGCTGACAGACTTGGAAATTGAAGCCTGCTTCAAGGCAATTTGTAGTCTGCTTCAAGGCAATTTGAAGCATAGCAATTGGAGCATAGTCTTACCATATAGTCCGAAACCTTGCATGGAAGTTAGTTAATATAGCTTATGTTAAAAAACCAATGTAATAAAATTTAAAACTCAATTGGCATTGTCAATGAAGATCATTGGAACCCGATTCATTGTTTTTTGTGAAAAAAAAGCTTTAATTGTGCAACATAACAACAAGGTATTCTAATTTTAAAATAATTGTGAATATGCACACTATTTGCTGATAATGTTACTACGGAATCATAAACTACAATATTGAGGTCTAACAAAAATCATAAAATTGTTCCTTTAAAGTTAATACATTTAATTTGTAAGGGTTCGATTTCAATTTTCATTATGTCATGATTAAAATGTTCTGTCTATTAATACAACTTCTAAGGACAACTATGTGTTTACAGTTTTAGATGCCCCGGCCTTCTACTCATCTTCCCCAGATTTTCAAACTATAATGGTGAGTTTGGAGCCGGTGCCCCAAGCAGTGCGATACAGCTTCATTATCATCAGGTCAGATGCTGTAGGCAGCAAAATTAAGAAGACCACAACCGCTTTCAATGAAACATTCACTGACTTGGACCCAGGCACTTGGTACACTATAAAAGTACATGCTTTGGATGCCAATGGCGTACCTGGAGATGACGAGACGAAGGAACAAGTGACAAGTAAGAGACAAAATTCTATTTTTTAAATGCTCACATGTACATTTACAACAGGAATTTCATAATTGGCTCTTGTAATTTTTATTTATTTATTTAATTATGGGGGATTTTACATGGATGTTTAAAATATGGTTTTGAAGATGGAAGTCCAGTAAAGATTCAAGATATTCAAGATAGGACAATGAAATTCTTGCTTTGCTTCAGCACAACAGAATATAGTCGGCATGAATAATACAGTACAGAGCAGTGTGTCCATATACCATTATATAAATATATACACACATGAATAAATAAACAGATAAAGTGCAAATAAACAGATAATGGGCTATGAATGTTCAGAGTTTTGTATGAGATGAGTTTAATAGCCTGATGGCTGTGGGGAAGTAGCTATTCCTGAACCTGGATGTTGTAGTCTTCAGGCTCCTGTACCTTCTACCTGAAGGTAGCGGGGAGATGAGTGTGTGGCCAGGATACTTACTTTTAATTTTATAAATCTTTCTTCCAAGATAATCACAGCATATTATCTTTGGCAATTAGGCATTGGCCTAATTTGAAATCAAAGAAGAGAATTTTATCATTAGGGTGCTGATTAATATATGTCCATGCTGTGTGATAGGTGAATTGTAACTGATACAAATTAGAACATAGAAGCAGATTTTCGGATGATAGCAAGTTTACAGTGGACAGTGGGTGGCTCAGTGGTGCAGCGGTAGAGTTGCTGCCTTATAGTGCTTGCAGCACCAAAAAACCAGGTTTGAATCCCGACTACGGGTGATGTCTGTAAGGAATTTGTACGTTCCCCCCCCCCCCCCCCCCCCCCCCCCCATGACTGCGTGGGGTTTCTCCAAGATCTTCGGTTTCCTCCCATGCTCCAAAGACATACAGATTAGTAGGTTAATTGGCTGTGTAAATTGTCCCTAGTGCGTGTAGGATGGTGTTAATGTGTGGGATTGCTGGTCGGTGTTGACCTAGAAGGCCGTGTTTCCTCACCTGGTTCTCTAAAAAAAAGACTAGGAAAGTCATATAGGAATTGTCAAGCGCAGAGGTGACAAAGACATGGCTGAGGGTTTTAGTAGCAAGTGACCTAAAGCACAGTGGTTCCAGAATGTAAATGTTGGAGAAGTATACAGTCTTGGATACTTTGGGATGGGTGGTGGGACTGATAGCCTCTCAGGGGCAAGCAACAAAAGGCAGATAAGCAACACCATGACTAGCTCTATTGTGCTGCACAGATGGTCAATGACTGGAGAAGTGGGACTCGATAGTCATAGTCATAGATCTATCGAGTGCAGAAACAGATGCTTCAGCCCAACTTGTCCATGCCAACCATTTTGTTTATCCGAGCTAGTCCCACTTGGAAGTGAGAGCGGTGTTTCTGTGGCCACCAGTGTAACTCCAGGATGGTGTGTTGCCTCCCTGGTCATTAAGTGGATGCACAACATTGTGAAGCAGAAAGTGAGCAACAAAGGTTGTGGTCCGGCTTGATACAAATGACATGGACAGAGAGAGAGATGAGGTCCTGCAAAGGGAATTCGTGGATAACAAATGGCAATACAGGAGGATAAGGTAATGAACCTTTAGTTTGCTTGTCTTCATAGACAGGAATATTAAATATAAGAGTTGGGGCATCATCTTTCTCCAAGGGTAGGAGAGTCTAAAACTAGAGGTTACAGGTTTGTGAAAATGGAAATATTTAGCAGAGTTCTGAGATTTTCACACAAAGTTTGGTGGGTATATGGAATGAGCTGCCAGGGGCAGGCACAATTACAAATTTGAAAAGCATTTTAACGACATAAGGAATAAAGGAACATGGGCAAAATGCAGGGAAATTGAATTAGTGGAGATAGGCATCTGGGTCAGCATGGACATGTCGGGCCAAAGGGCCTGTTTTCCTGCTGTACGACACTATAACGATCAGATTGAAAATGACCAATATGCAAATATAGCAACAAAAGGTTTGGTTAATTTTCTGCACATAACAAGAGGCCAAATGGAGTGTATGGGGAGGGAAAAATGCTCTTGATGGAGACTATGGAAAATAGCTGCAATCTTTCCAAGATTTATTTTGAGCTAATTTTTGCTAGTCCATTACTGGACGTTGGGCAAACAGTCTGACACTTGGGAGACTATGGAGGAGACGAGAGGGGGCTGTAAGGTAGATCTGGGCATCAATAATATACATGCAGAAATCAACGCTGTGTATTACTTGGAGCACAGGAGGGTGGGGGGTGATCTTATAGAGGTGTATAAGATCATGAGGGAAATAGGGTAAATGCACAGGATCCTTTACACAGAGTAGGCGAATCAAGAGCTAGGAGACATAGATTTGAGGTGAGAGGCAAAAGATTTAACAGGAACCTGAGGGATAACTTTGTCACACAGTGGGTGGTGGGTATGTGGAACTAGCTGTCAGAAGAGGTTGAGGCAGGTACTATAACAACATTTAAAAGACATTTGGACAGGTGCATGGATTGTAAGAGTTTAAAGGGATATCACTATCGAGCGTGGGCAGGTGGGTCTAATGTAGATGGGCCTGTTTCCACACTGTATCTTTCAATCAATCAATCCAATCAAAAATTCAATCAAAATTTGAAAAGACCGTTTCACTAAAATTATGAATCATTTTCAAAAACGTCAGTAAATTTACTCGGTTTTTATTTCAGGACCATTTGCCCCACAATCCGTGCATGCAATTCTCAAGTCCGATCCCATCAATACATCCCTGGGAGCTGTCATTACTTGGAATGCCTCGAAAGGCTCAATAAAATATTTTGCTGTCCGCCTTAAGAAATTCCGTGATGTTGGGCATAACTGCACGTCAAGATCGACATCCTGCGTCATCACTCCTATCCAATGTAGCACACATTACAATGTCACTGTCTTCGCCATCAATGAAGCGGGACCTTCCGACCCTGCAAATCCCACCGAGTTTACAAGTTGTAAGTACCCAGCCGCAGTAACAAAGTCTGCAAACCATTTTCAATATTTTTCTTCTTTAACATTCACTGTCTTTATGTAGAACATAGAACACTGAACAGTGTACAACAAATGAACCATATACAAGTTGACCATTTACATAACACTTTGTGTCCACAATGTTTGTGGAGAACATGATGCCAAGTTAAACTAATCTCATCTGCCTGCACATGATCCATACCTCTCTATTCCCTGATCTTCCATGTGCCTATCTAAAAGTGTCTTAAACGCCATTATTGTATCGGCCTCCAGCACCACCCCAGGCAAGGCATTCCAGACTCCCTTCACTCCCTGTGTCACCTTATAGCTGGTGTTGGTCATTTCCAACCTTATCTCTACCTTATCCTTGCCTCACAAAGGTCCAGAAATGTCTTTATCACATTCTACAGGTGTTACAAATAGCAGTCTATCATCCTAAATTCTATGCACTCAAACATAGAAAATAGGAATTGGAATAATCTGTATGACCCATTGATCCTGCTCTGTCATTTAACGCCAAACTCGATTTCAATACAATTTGTGTCTAGAAATTCTCTCCTTAAATATACAGCAATAGTCCCCAAACCTTTCTACGGCAGAGAATTCCATGTGTTCACAACCCTCTGTGTGAAGAAATCTCCTCATCTCAGTCCTCTATCCGTGTCTGATTCCTCAACCCCCGGCCAGGGGGGGAATATCCTTTCTGCATCCATTGGACCTTTTCCCGTGATGAAAGAGAGAGGGAGGTTGTGTGGAATGACCCTTCAATGTGAATGGTGAGGCTCCTTAAAGTGTATAGGATGCTGAGCTAACCCTATCAATCCAATCTATGCCCCTAATAATTTGATATACTTCAACGAGTCTCCCCTAGTCAACCTCTGACATTTCAGAGAAAACTACCTTAGTCTATCCAATATCTCCTTGTAGTTGAAACCCTCTAATCCAGGCAGCATTCTGGCAAACCTCCTCTGCACCCTCTCCAAAGCTTCCACATCTTTCTTGTAATGGGGGCGACCAAAACTGCATGCAATACTACCTAGTATGCAACCTAGCTAAGGTCTTATTGATCTGCATCATGACTTCCTCATCTTCTTTAACTACCAATTACTATATAGTCAATCTGTAAAACTATCTATCAAACCACCCAATTCATATTTATCATCATTTGGAAATATTTATCAAAACATCTACTATGAAAACATTTATCTACTGTATGTCTATTCCTCCCCAGTTTTTGTCTCTTAGTTGGCCTCCTGTATGAATAAAGCTAAAAATACTACTGCCATGGATTTTTCCATACACAAGAAACAGAAGGGTGCCGAGCTAACAAAGACCTGTGGAACAATAATACCTGCAACCATTAAAAAAAAATATATATCTGTAGTCCCACCTTAAACATTTTTTTTCTTTTGGCCGAGATTACAATACTTCATTTGAAACATAGTTGGAAATGGTCATCTCTTCAGAGTTAACTTTTGAATTTAAAGGTGTCACATGGAATGGTGTGGAGGTTTTGGAGGATATCTTCGGTTCTACGAAATCTTGTCTTGCCCTTTGGTGCTCGAACTACTTGCGCCTTCACGATTAGGGTTTTGTTTATCATTACGTTCACCTCACATGTGTCTATTACTATATCACCTCTGTAGATACAAACGTGTAGCACATGGATGTTTTTCTTGCAGTAAGAGGTGATT
Source organism: Raja brachyura (assembly GCA_963514005.1). The sequence goes on from OY740790.1 coordinate 11,655,534, forward strand.
AAAATCTTCCCCAATCCCAGAGTATTTCAGTGCCATCAGTGAAACCCTTCAGTGGACTTCCCTGACAAATGTAAATGGTATTAGGTCCGTCCGCCAACTTATGTACAAATTGTAAACAAAATTTAAAAAGGCAAGATTGTTATTTACCTTCTGTTTTTCTAAAATAAGTGAAATTATTGCAGGAAATAAATCCCATGTGCATATAAAGAAAGTGGGCAATGGGATTTTTCCTTTCTTTCTTTTGGCAAATGTGAATGATGTAAGACCCCCAATTAGCATTGCCTATTGGGATTCTCCCTGAGTTTGGCAGAGACCTTCCCTTCATCAACACCAATGACATCATAAATCAGATTGGCAAGAAAGAAGCAAGATTACTCACCTATTCAATTCTAAAGCAGTAGGTTGAATAATATTGAATAACATCACATTGTTCTTTGAATGTATTGGATTTTATTTCTGGGACATAAAATGCTTTGAGCTATAAAATAATTTGAGTGTTCTTAAGAGGCATTTGTGTTACCTTTTATTGTTGCAGTCCCATGTACTCCACATGACATTAAAGTCCAGGAGATATATCCTGGCAACTTAACTATATCCTGGTCCCCATCTCCCATGATTGATTACTACACTACTTTTGTGAAGAGGGATGATGGCCTCGAGGTTTCCTGTAACACGACACTTAAACGATGTTACTTCCAGTCAGAATGTGGATTCACATACTTTATCAGTGTTTTCTCCTACAATACAGCTGGGCAGAGTAAACCAGGCAATGTTTTAAACTATACAACAGGTAAGTGTTACATTCTTATATATTACATGTTAGTATTACATTCTAAATATTACGTATTCTGCATCTGAAAAGTAAAACAATTTGACCGCCACAGCTATTAACACTTAAGATCATAAGATCATAAGTGATAGGAGCAGAATTAGGCCATTCAGCCCATCAAGTCTATTCCGCCATTCAATCATAGCTGATCTATCTCATCCTCCTAACCCCATGCTCCTGCCTTCTCCCCATAATCACTGACATCCGTACTGATCAAGAAACTTAACATTTACAGCATATTAAAAATGTGCTATTTATAAACCTGTGCATAACAGATATTACACATAGGTAGTTTTGTTGTTCAGCTAGCCTGTTTCCCTGAGGTTGAAATGAGCCCAGATGAAAGGACCTTCAAATCAAGCCGAATGAAAGCACATTATAATCATGTCATTGAAAAGAGGAACTATCCTGAATGAATGGGAAATATTCACTGAATGCAAAAGGCAAATTTTAATGTGACTCGTAAAATAGAACATGGAACAGAATTGTACCAGAATTGTACCAGAACAGGCACTTCAGCTCACAATGTCTGTGGCGAACATGGTGTTAAGACCATCATTTATCTACCTATAACCATATCCCTCTATTCCCTACATATCCACAAAAGACTTCTTAAATGGTTCGTACCGGTCTCCACCCCTATCATTGAAGATCTACACCACCCTGGTGGCACTTTCTTCCCGATACTCCTGTCTGGGAGAAGGAACAGGAACCTGGGAAGCACTATCCCCAATATTAAGAGCAGCTTCTTCTGATCAGCCATCAGGCTCTTGAGCTTCCCTGTACAACCCTTCTTCAGCAGGGAAGCACTACTGATTTTACACTACTATGGTTGTTCTCTATACATTGGTTTTTGACCATCATGGGTCTAGTTTATTTAGAATAATTGATAATGTATTCAATATTTATTGTTGCTGTCATGTTTAATGTGCCTGTAAAGGTACAGTAAGTAAGAATTTAATTGTTCCTGTTCATATCTGGTGCATGTAACAAATAGACTCAGTTGACCTTAATCTCTTCATGGGAACCCAAAAGTAATTAACAGAGAGTCAAAGTTGAGAACATGCTGTGGGCATTTCAACTGGTTCACAGAAACTGAATAAAAAAGCAAATTCATTTTTGAGGCCTAGACAGCCTGGAGCGCTACTCCGGGATCCATGGAGTAATGTCGGGGGCTGGCATCCTATAGTTCTCCCGGCCCCTTCCTGCCTCTGGTACAGCTTGCATCACCCCAGAGGCTCACTAGAGCTTCAGTCTAACATATATATAAGGCCCGAGGCTTGTCAAGGGCATGATGATTATTTTTGCCCCTTGAAAACAATTCGGCACACAAGAGTGGATGTGGAGAGGATGTTTCCACCAGTTGGGGTGTCTAGGACTATAGGTCATAGCCTCAGAATTAAAGGACGTTCCTTTTGGAAGGAGATGAGGAGGAATTTCTTTAGTCTGAGGGTGGTGAATCTGTGGTGGCCAAGTCAATGGATATTTTTAAGGCAGAAATTCTTGACTAGTGCGGGTGTCAGGATTATGGGGAGAAGGCAGGGGAGTGGGGTATAGGAGGGAGAGACAGATCAGCTATGATTGAATAACGAAGCAAACTTGATGGGCCAAATGGCCTAATTCTATTCCTATCACATAACCTTATGACCTCCTTTTAAGTAAGAGTATGCCTGCATCTGCTTATTCAATGCTGCACTTAATATCTCTTGTTGTTATAAATGTACCTTTCCTTAATCACATGGAGATCCCCTTACTGATCATTTGTAGTAAAATACATTGCCTAAACAGAACCAATTTTATGAGGGGAAAAAAGGGTAGAAAATTTAATCAATAAGGAAATTAAAGGAAATAGCTGGGCTGAGACTCATGTGAAACTTCCCTGGTCATGGATCCCTGGAGCCAAATTACCTGTTTGGATGCAGTGAACATGGCAATACTGGAGACAGACTCTTATTAATGATTACCATGTAGGTGTCAACATGATTGTGATTGAGGCAGTGCAGCATAGGTTCACGAGATTGATCCCTGGGATGGCGGGACTGTCGTATGAGGAAAGATTGAAAAGGCTAGGCTTGTATTCACTGGAGTTTAGAAGGATGAGGGGGGAATCTTAGAGAAACATATAAAATTATAAAAGAACTGCACAAACTCGATGCAGGAAAAATGTTCCCAATGTTGGGTGAGTCCAGAACCAGGGGCCACAGTCTTACAATAAAGGGGAAGCCATTTGAGACTGATGTGAGAAAAAACCTTTTCACCCAGAGAGTTGTGAATTTGTGGAATTCCCTGCCACAGAGGGCAGTGGAGGCCAAGTCACTGGATGGATTTAAGAGAGAGTTAGATATAGCTCTAGGGGCTAGTGGAATCAAGGGATATGGGGAAAAGGCAGGCACGGGTTATTGATTGGGACGATCAGCCATGATCACAATGAATGGCGGTGCTGGCTCGAAGGGCCGATTGGCCTCCTCCTGCACCTATTTTCTATGTATCTATGTTTCTATGAGTTTATTTTTTGAAGATGTTTTGCGAATGTTTGTGCTTAAAAAGTTAATTCTCTGTGTCCTAGTACCGTGTTGTCCAACACAAGTTAAAACATTATTTGTCTCAAGCGATACGATTGAGGTGATATGGAATCCAGTTCGTGGAGCTGAAATGTATGAAACCAAAGCTCAAGACATGGGCTCAGTAGTGTTCTGTAATGACACTTCCACAATCTGCACCTTATCCGGATTGGAATGCAACATAAACTACAATGTCACTGTATATTCTTACAGTGATATCAGGGGATTCAACAACTCGTGTCCAAGAAAGTCAATCAAAACAGGTAGCTATAAAAATGTATGCAAAGGACCATTACAACCTTTTAACGGGTCATAAACAAATTAATTGAAAGAAACACATGCTGTGATAAATAGAATATTCTTGACAATGCAAATATAAAATCCTACAGGTGCTGGAAATATGAAATGAAATTTATAACTCAGAATGTTGTTTCAAATACTGCTGTACAGTTCATATATAAACGAGAGATGAATGAAAACAAAATACATTTTTATGGATTTTGCCTTTTGATAAATATGCACGGTGTATAATTTGTGAATTTATTAGGTTACGGTTTAATCTACATTTACTGAAATTAAGCATTGTAAAATTTAGCTGCATAATTTACAGTATGAAATTGCTGTGTCATTCAAATAGGTCCATGCAGCCCCAGAATACTGAATATTACAAAGGTGAACCCGACCACTGTTAATATAACATGGCAACAAAATAACATTGATGCCACATACAAAGTGTTTGTCTTTGGAAAAGCTGGAATGAGATACTGCAATAGCTCTGGATGTTCTTGTGCAATCGCTAACCTACCCTGTGGATCCACCTTCTCTGTTAGTGCAGTGGCCACTGCTACAGAAGGAAGCAGTTTACCCAGCTACAGCATACCGTTAGAAACAGGTAAACAACATTTGAGTGCTTGGAAGATATCTTTTGTGTGTTGTCTGTTGTCTGTTGCAGAACTGGTTTCCTATTTGAACCAATATTGGCGGCACAGTGGCGTAACGATAGAGTTGCTGCCTACACAGTGCCAGAGACCTGGGGTTGATCCTAACTGTGAGTGTTATCTGTAAGGAGTTTGAACAATCTCCCTGTGACTGTGTGGGTTTTCTCTGGGTGCTCCAGTTTCCCCCCACATTCAAAATTTCTGCAGATTTGTAGGTTAATTGGTTATGGTAAGATTGTAAATTGGTGTGTGTGTGTGGTTTTAAAAAAAAAAACAATAACGAACTCCCTATACAATGCCTAACCACCACGGGTCCGATCCTTGTCTCTGTTTGTTCAAGCCCTTCAGCCTCGTGCAAGCAGACACCACCAAAATGTTACGCAGTCTCAAGCACCCCTCCAGAAGATCGACAACAATCCTAGTGGGGATCACCTTTTATAGGTCATCGGACCCTGTGGGGCAGAACTACATGGGGATGGCAACCCCTACACGCCAATCACACATATTGATCACCTTATGCAGTAATTGACAGTTCCCCAACCCATTACAAAGTACCCCATTACAATGTTCCTACAGAAGCTTCTGGAAGGAAGTCAGCTAACCAAGTAATGCAACATTTTCCCAGGTAATATAAACAACTCAAACAAGGCTTCACACTTCAGCCAATCATCAAGCAGCAATATAAACACCTTGCAACCTTATTAACAGTATTTACAACCTTTCTGCGGCTGGCCAATCCTGATCATGCATTTGCAATGCCTTTGAGCTCCTCTGAAAAGTCCTCATACATTTTAACAATGGCAGAGGACATCTGGACCTCACCTTATCTGACATATCAATCTAAAACCTAGACTTTCATGTACTGGCTCGCAGCTTGTAGCTTTTCACAGGAAAAAGACCAAACAGGCCTTGCAAAAGCAAAGATCCTCCATTTTATAATAACTCTAATTTGGCCAATATTAACAGTGTAAGTGTGCGGGGATCGCTGGTTAGTGCTGACTAAGTCGGTCAAAGGGTCTGTTTCCATGCTGTATTACTAAACTAAACTAAACTAATAGCTGAATATTCCACTGCTAAATTTGCTTATACCATTACTGAATGGTGTAAGCAAAATGTTTGGAAAGATGTCCAAGAGCTTGGGACAAACTGGATATCTGATATATATGTATATATGTCTCTCTATCCATATATCTGTATATAACTGTATATCCCTATATCTGAGAATTTATCAAATTTTGAATAGAACCTTAGATTTATTAGAACCGCAGTAGCACAATGAGTTATTAAAATTCCCACAAATAAATTCCATGCTTCCATATTTGAGTTTAGCAGTGCAGTAATGTTATTTTTTGTCAGGAATAAGTATGTACATTTTAGCATCATTGTTATAAGCAATTTATTTCAATCTAGAATGAATTATATTAAGACCAATGCAGTGTTTTGCTGTTTCGAAATTCATCCCTTGTCTTTGGTGTGTGGTGCAGTGCCTTGGAAAGTAATTCAACTGTCTATTGCAGCTGAAATTCACAGCCAATGTACAATGCTCTGATGCCACAATGGATAGGGATTAATTTCTGGACTCTAGTACTTTAATGTTTAATTTCATCTTGACTTTTACATTAGAATCTGACTTCAAAATATGATTTTAGTATCAGTCAGGAATTTCCTGAGATTGAACACTTAGAAGTGGAAAGTTGCAAAATAAACTGTAAATATTCTACTCTTCTTCAAAGCACCCTGCTGCCCTGATAGCTTCACAGTGATACAGGTAACACAATCAATAACCAACATTAGCTGGACTGCTGCAACGGGAGCACAGTCATACACTACACTCCTGGAGTCACCTAAAGGACAAGCCAAGTGCCACACTGGACAAACCCATTGCCTTCTTGGATGTATAACGTGTGGCACCAACTACTCAGTGACCTTACTTGCCATCAGTGAAACAGGAATGGCATCGGAATGCAACTTCCTCGGCTATTCATCCAGTAAGTACGGAACGCAGAGATTCAATCTAGAGTAACTAGATGTTATTTCCCAACCACATTGTCACGGTAAACAAATATTGCTTGAAAAGCAACTCATGTTGTGTTTAAAAACTTGTTCTGATGCTGCTGCAAGTAAAGAATTTCATTGTTCCATTTTGGGGCATATGACAACATGGATGACTCTTGATATCTCAGGGTCAAAGCTGATCAGATGGCTTCATGATATTCCAAATGCAGTTATTTCAATTGCTGTTCTAATTGATGTACCTGAGCTGAATCTTAGAACAGTAGTGTGCTCCTTCTGCAGGATGCGGGAAGTCAGGAAAATATCCGGTGTCCTTAAGGACTACTATGGGAGGTGTCCCAAGAAACAGCTCCGGACTGACCGAGTGAGGGAACCAGAGCGTTGCTGGAGAACCTCAGGATTGTCCGTGAGAATGAGAGCCTTGTAGATAAGACTTAAAGTTCAAGTGAGATGGACGTAACTAAGGTACAGAGAGAAAAGAGATGGATGCCCACCAGAAAAGAGATTAGACAGATTAGGGCAGCATGGTGGCGCAGTGGAAGAGCTGCTACCTTACAGCGCCAGAGACCCGGGTACGATCCTGACTACAGGTGCTGCCTGAACTGCGTTTGTACATTTTACCTGCGTGGGTTTTCTCCAAGATCTTCGGTTTCCTCCCACACTCCAAAGGCGTTCAGGTTTGTATGTTAATTGGCATTGGCAAAATTGTAAATTGTCCCTAGTGTGTGTAGGATAGTGTTAGTGTGCGGGGATCGCTGATCGGTGGGCTGAAGGGCCTGTTTCTGTGCTGTATCTCTAAACTAAACTGAACAGAGAGTGCAGGAATCCCTGTGGCCCCTCTTGTCCAAAATATCCATAACTATATCCTTATGGATATTAATGTGTTGGAAGGAAGTTCAGACGCTGGTTTACACTGAAGATAGACAGAAATTGTTGGAGTAACTCTGCAGGACAGGCAGCATCTCTGATAGAAGGAATCGTGATGGTTTGGGTCGAGACTCTTCTTTAGACTGAAAGTCACGGGAAAGGGAAACAAGAGATATAGCCTGAAGATGGGTCTCGACCCGAAACGTCACCCATTTCTTCTCTCCAGAGATGCTGCCTGTCCCGCTGAGTTACTCCAGTATTTATGTCAATCATTATGGATACTGTTGGGGGAGAGGGGGGGGATGAAGGGGAAGGAGAACAGAAGCAGCAGACAGGTCTGTGGCACTGGGCCTAGTTTTGAGGCACAGTGGTGAAGGGTGAATTGCAATAGGAGATGTTTAATCCTTTAGACAGAAAGGAAATTCTGAGTAGAAGGGTCTCGACCCGAAACGTCACCCATTCCTTGCCTCCAGAGATGCTGCCTTTCCCGCTGAGCTACTCCAGCATTGTGTGTCTATTAAGGAAATTCTGAGGCCGCAAACTGCACTCCAGGACGATCTGTTGCCTCCCTGATGCTACGGCCCAGGATATCTCAACGCAGCTGCAGAATATTCTCAAGAGGAAGGGTGAGCAGCCACAAATCAAGCGTAGGGGTGACATAGTGGCACAGCTGTAAATTGCTGCCTTACAACGCTATTGACCGGGGTTCAATCCTGACTACGGGTGCTGGACGGAGTTTGCACATTCTCTGGAACTACGGAAACTTGGCTGATGGAGCTAAAGGACTGGCAGCTTAATGTTCCTGGTTATGGGCACAACAGGTGAAATAGAGGTGTAGATAAAAGAGGAGGATGAGTTGCTTTATTGATTAAGGAAAACATCACAGTAATTGTAAGTGATGACATTACAGAAAAAAAATCCAATGAGGGTATCTAAGTGAATCTGAGAAAAAAAGGGATGATCACCTTGATGGAACTAAACTTCAGATTTGAATTCAATGCACATTTATTGCAACATTGTGCCAAATTTATACATTATAACTTGAAGTTATTTATATATATGTTCAATTATTCCTGAGGGTATTTCCTACTTTTATTTCAAATTTGTAGATGTTTTAAATCTTTGTTTCAGTAAGTTTATTACATAAGTTAACCTAGTTTCTTTGTCAGGATCTAGTGTGTGCAGTGTCTGTAAAGTCAATGTATTTAATAAACTTTTGTTTGTATTTTATTTTAGGTGGCTGTTGTCCATCTGCAGTTAAACTTTACAGGCTTGGGAGCAATGCTTTAAGAGTTTACTGGCACGCCTCTGCCTCGGTAAATTATGTTGTGAATGTGACCAGTGACCATGCAAACTTCACCTGCTCCCCCATGGCCAGAATCACATACTGCGACATAAGTGATATTTACTGTGGCGATCTATACGCTGTCATCATCTCCCCCATATCCACAGATGGATCAATAGCCACATTTTGTCCAACAAAAGTTTATTCAGGTACAGTTATTAATATTATTTGAAATAAAAATCAATTAAAATTAAGTTCAGTCATTCCAATGTGTACATGATTTTCAGAAATCCTGTACATTTATGACTATAATGACAATTAAAGCAAACAAAAGGTTGTTTTTCAAACTTTTTTTGTCCTTTATTTTTTAGTATCATGTTCTATGAATTCAGGTGCAATGGGTAAGAATAATTTTCTTCAGTTCACTTTATCTTAAATCTAGTTTCCATCTTAACTTAACTAGCGAGATTTTATTCAATAGCCGGTCTGGAAAAGTATGGATTTATACAATAAATATTATTAATAGCCTTCTTTTTCATTCAGTGATTTATCGAGGGAAGAGAACCTAACAGAGCCAAGGTGACAATATATTTGTTTGGTATTTAACATATTTGACAGTTGCATTTAATATTGCAATTCTTTCTAATACATGTTTGTTTTACTAGGATCATCAAAATCAGTTCATCCTAACAGAAGTCAATAACAAATGATGTCCTTCACATTACACTTAATGTTGACAACACAATCTGAAAACTGCTTTGATTATTTTCAGAAACACAATGGTGCAGTTTTTCGCGAGCTGCAAACTAGTCCTTTGAATTGATTAACTGACAGTGTGTTTTGTCCATATTTTTAATCAAGAGTATAATTAAAATTATATAATTAATAGAAACATTGTATCATTGATCATGCTTGTGTCATAACAATAACATTGAAATAGTTAAGACAGATTTTGAGGCCAATAAAAAAACGTCATGAATTATGTTCAATATTTTAGTTTTTGATCCAAAGTTAAGAAATCTGACAGAAGCACTGAGAATGAAACATGAGCAATGATGTGGAAAATAAAAACAAACCTAGATGTGCTCCTCCATTATTTTAAATTATAATTCCATCATAGAAAGTGGGACAGTACAACTAAGAAACCGGCCTTTCAGCCCTTGATGTTTGTGTCAAAGATGGTCAAATAAGACTACTCACTCCTACTTGCAAGTAATTCATACCCCTCCATATCCAGCATATTTATGTGCCTTATCTAAAAACCTCTTAACTTCTGTTATCTTACGTGCATGTACCACCACCCTTGGCATGTGCATGTGCACCGCCACCATTGTGCATTGTGCATGTGCATTCCAGGCAACTAAAACTCTCTGCGGAAAATAACACAGACCTTTAAACTTTCCCCCGACCACGTCCTCAAAGCTTTAATCAGTAATATTTTTGATATTTTTACTAGGGGGAAAAGGTTCCTATCTATGCCTCTCATAATTTTGTGAATTTCTATCCAGTCTCCCCTCAGCCTCCAACCCCCCATCCGGAGAAAATGATCCAAGTTTGTCCAACCTCTCCTTATAACTAATACCCTTTAACCCAGGCACTATTCTGGTAAACCCCTTCTGCACGGTCTCCAAAGCCTCCACATCACCCCTGTAACGGGGCAACCAGAACTTCACATAACACTCCAAGTGTGGCTTTACTAATGTTTTATAAAGCTGCAACATGACTTCCTGACTCTTATACTCAATGGGAGACACAAAATGCTGGAGTAATTCAGCGGGACAGGCAGCAACTCTGGAGAGAAGAAATGGGTGACGTTTCTGATTGAGACCCTTCTACCGACTAGTCAGGAGAAAGGGAAACGAGAGATATAGAGGATGATGTAGAGAGATTTGAACAAATGAATTAAAGATATGCAAAAAAGTAACGATGATAAAGGAAACGGGCAGTTGCTAGGTGAGAACGGGAAGCTGGTGCCACTGGGGTGGGGGAGGGATGGAGAGAAAGAGGGAATGCAGGGGTTACTTGAAGTTAGAGAAATCAATATTCATACCACTGGGTTGTAAGCTGCCACCATTGATGAAGACAAGCATATGACATGCATGCCGCCATGTATCATGTGTTGCTACTCTTTGTACAATGTTGTTAAGGGTCCTGTCATTAATTGTGCGCTTTCCATTCCCCTTATATTCAACCTCCCAAAGTGTAAAACCTTGCACTTCCCCGCATTAGAACCCGACTGCCATCTCCCCACTCATATTTTCCCACACCCTAGCCCATTTTTGTTCTTTACTTCAACTCGTCTATCTCCCTGTCTACACTGTATGGAAAGCTTGTGAGCAAGACTGTTAAGCTGCCAGTCCTGTCCTTCCTTAAGCCAGGATTTTAGTCGCTGAAATATCATCTTTCCATGTATCAATTTGTTTCTTTGTCTGAACTGCCCTATTCATTAAATTCTTTATATGTAGGTATACACTTTGCATGCAGCCTTTGTTTGCTCTACTTTCCAAACTCAGAATATTTATCTGGCCTTCAGTTCGTCTCTTCTCCCTTTTGAATTTATGCTCTAGTTCTGTTCTCTACCAAGCTAATTCAAACACTCCTGTGTAGCACCACCAAAGTTGCCTGGGGGGGGGGGGGGGGTTATTGGTCCTGATCCAATTGCTATCGATTCAGCCACCCATTCATATGCACTGAGCTCCTATTTTAAGACTCACTAGAAGATGGCACCAGCACTCTGAAGATTATTACTTTGAAATCTTGCTTTCTTTCTTAATTTTAATTTGAATCTTAATTTATTTCTGAACTTCAAATTTCTTTCTGCAAATGCTCTCCCAGTTATCCTCCCTCAGCATAGCATTCAGCAGGCATTTATTAATCTTTATTGCCCCTGCCATAGAAAGCAACGTACCAACCTTGAATTTCTTCTCCACTCATTGTAGGATCCTCTATAACTTCACCCTTTTTGGTTTTTCCTTTCTATACTACTTCAGCGGAGCTATCCACAGTGTAATAATCTTATCTCTGACTACAGTTCCAAGGGGAACCCACCCCAGCATCAATATCCAAAACCCAAATACTAGTTTGAGAACAAGTTGATCTGAATGCTCACTGGCAGGCTGACGATTCCCAACATTTTCTGTCTTAGTTTAGTTTATTATGATGGTCACCTGTACCGAGGTACAGTGAAAAGCCTTTGTTGCGTGTTATCCAGCCAGCGGACAGACAATACATGATTACTTTATTTTATTTTATTTTAGATTTCCAGCATCTACAGTTATTTGGGGTTACACAAAAGGCTGGAGAAACTCAGCGGGTGCAGCAGCATCTAAGGAGCGAAGGAGATAGGCGACGATTCGGGTCGAGACCCTTCTTCAGACTGGTCAGGGATCAGGGAAACGAGAGATATAAACAGTGATGTGGAGAGATAAAGAACAATGAGTGAAAGATATGCAAAAAAGTATTGGTGATAAAGGAAGCAGACCATTGTAAGCTGTTTGTGGTGTGAAAATGAGAAGCTAGTGCGACTGGGGGGGGGGGGGGGGGGGGGGGGAGATGGAGAAGAAATGTCAGGGCCCGAGGGCTGAGGGAGAGGTGGGGAGGAGGCAGTCTGGGTTAACAGAATTGAGAAAATTCAATGTTTAAGCCCAGAGGATGCAGACTCCCCAAGCGGAATATGAGGTGCTGTTCCTCCAACTTGCGGTGTTGCTCACTCTGGCCATGGAGGAGGCCCAGGACCGAGAGGTCGGATACGGAGTGGGAGGGGGAGTTGAAGTGCTGAGCCACCGGGAGGTCGGGCTGGTTATTGCGGACCGAGCGGAGGTGTTCGGCGAAACGATCGCCCAGCCTCCGCTTGGTCTCACCGATGTAGATCAGCTGGCATCTGGAGCAACGGATGCAGTAGATGAGGTTGGAGGAGGTGCAGGTGAACCTCTGTCGGACTTGGAATGACTGCTTGGGTCCCTGAAAGGAGTGGATGGGGGAGGTGAAGGGACAAGTGTAGCATCTCTTGCGGTTGCAAGGGAAAGTGCCCGGGGAATGAGTGGAGCGGGAGGGAAGGGAAGAATTGACGAGGGAGTTGCGGAGGGAGCGGTCTTTGCGGAAGGCAGACGGGGGGGAGATGGGAAGATAGGCAGACAGGGGGGGAGATGGGAAGAGAAGGCAGACAGGGGGGGAGATGGGAAGATAATATCTCTCCACATCACTGTTTATACCACTCGTTTCCCTGATCCCTGACCAGTCTGAAGAAGGGTCTCGACCCGAAACGTCGCCTATCTCCTTCGCTCCTTAGATGCTGCTGCACCTGCTGAGTTTCTCCAGCCTTTTGTGTAACCCTCGATTCTCCAGCATCTGCAGTTCCTTCTTTAACATCTACAGTTATTTTTTGATATCTGGATATTCAAGATATCTTCAGGGACTCCTGAACTACCTTTTTTTAAAAACTTTTCTCGCAGTCATCCATTTCCTCTCTGCCTGCACTTGCTTGAGTTGTATTGTGATTACTGCCTGCGGGCTGCTATCCATGGAACATTCACACTCACAGGTGGACTACAGTGACAATAGCTGTGGCTCAAGTTCCAAAACTTTAAGCTTCAGCTCCTCCAGCTGACAATACTTCCAGCATCTGTGGTTGTTCAGGGAGCAAAGTGGACTCATAAGTAATAGGAGCAGAATTATGCCATTCGACCCATCAAGTCTGCTCCACCATTCAATCATGGCTGATCTATCTTTCCCTCTCAACCCCATTCTCCTGCTTCTCCCTATAAATCCTGACACCCATACTAATCAAGAATCTATCAATCTCTGCCTGATGAGGCAATTAATCCATTGCCTTCTGGGGTAATTAATTCCACAGATTCATCTCGCATATGGTGCAGAATATACATCTTTGGATCCAAGTTGTCCTGCCATGCTTTTATTTACTAAAGTACCTCAATATGCAGAAATAAGGTATCGGAAAGTGCATCATTTCCCCATTCACCAATCTTAGGTTTCATGCTTTGTAAAATAAATACACGATAGCTGTCACCTTCTAGCTAGCAGTGATCTATTCCACATTTTCCTTGAACCTCATCCCCTTTGATGTCTCGTTTTTACACCTTACACTTCCTTATCTCTGTGTCTTCCTCTCACCTGACTCTCAGTCTGAAGAATGGTCTCAACATGAAACATCACCCATTCCTTCTCACCAGAGATGCTACCTGTCCCGCTGAGTTACTCCAGCATTTTTACATCATTGATCTGGACAGTGTAAAATGTATTCTTGCTAAATCCTCTTATATTTCTAGTCAAAACTTCAGACTGACAGCAATTATTAAGAAATCAGTTCCAGCCAGTCATTTAATTCACAGAGCAAAAGCTAAAAGCAGAAACTTGTTTCACACTGACTACTACTCAAATTATATATGGTTAGATGCTGAAGAGAAACCATGCACACAAAATAGCAAGAGCAGAAAAGCAGAACGAAAGAAAAATTGAGCAAATGAGTCATACAGTGTGGAAACAGGCCTTTCGGCCCAACTTGCCCACACCCACCAACATGCATAATCTACAATAGTCTCACCTGCCTGGATTTGGCCCTTATCCCCCTAAACCCGTCCTATCCATGTACCTGCCCAAATGTTTTTCAAATATTGTGATAGTACCGGCCTCAACTACCTCTTCCAGCAGCTCATTTCATGTACCACCACCCTTAACGTAAAAATGGTGCCCCTTAGGTTCCTGTTAAATCCCCCCCATCCCACCTTAAACCCATGTCCTCTGGTTCTTGATTCCCCTGCTCTGGGTAAAATACTCTGTGCATTTACTCTATCTATTCCACTCAAGACCTTATGCTCCGAGAAATAGTCCTAACTTGCTCAAACTCTTCCCATAGCTCAGGCCCTCAAGACCTGGCAACATCCTCATAAATCTTCTCCGCACCCTTTCCAGTTTAGCTGTGCAACAGAACTTTGGTTTGAGTACACTGTTAGTTTAGTGTAGTTTAGTTTAGTAATACAGCATGGAAACAAGCCCTTAGGTCCACCAGGTCCATACCGACCAGCATATACCACTTCTATCATACACACCTGCAACAATTTTTACAGAAGCAAATTAGTTTAGTTTGGTTTAGTTTATTATTGTCACGTGTACTGTGGTACAAGTATGACGTTCTTTAGATCCAGTTTTTACCTTTTGACCATCTCCTCAGAATATCTACCTTGTAATTTTGCAATACACCAAACTAACTTGCTAATGTGTATCCAAAGGGCTGGGCACTGTGAGGAAATATATTATAGTTTTGTTTATTGTCACGTCTACAGAGATAAAGTGAAAAGCTTTTTGGCGCATGTTATCCAGTCAGCAAAAAGACTATACATGATTACAATCAAGTCGTGTTCAGATACAGGATAAAAGGTATAATGTTTAGTGCAAGATAAAGTCCTATGAGGTCAAATTAAAGATTGTTCAACGATCTCCAGTGAGGTAGATGAGAGGCCAGAACCACTTTCTAGCTGGAGAGAGAACGTCATTTGCCCGATAATAGCTAGGAAGAAACAATCACTGAACCTGGAAGTATGCAGGTAATTTCAAACTTCTTGCCTGATGGGAAAGGTGAGAAAAGGGAGTGACTGGGGTGAGACTAGTCCTTTATTATGCTGCCACACAAAGGCAGCATGGTGCAGACAAAGTCAATGGAAGGGAGGTTTGTTTGCGTGATAGTTTGGGCTACGTCCACAACCCTCTGTAATTTATTTCGGTCTTGGATGGAGCTGTTCCCAAATTATAAGATGATGCATCCCAATGAAATGCTTTCTGTGACGCACCTGTAGAAGCTAGTGAGAGTTGTTGGGGACATGCCAAACTTACTAAGCCTTGTATATCTTTCGAATGTGGGAGGAAAGTGGAGTGCCCATAGAAAGCCCACACGGTACAAACACCGTACAGACAGCACCCATAGTCAAGATTGAACCCGGGTCTCTGGCACAGTCACACAGCAACTCTACTGCTGCACCACTTTCAGTTTTGTTAGGTCTTTATGTAGGTTGTTAAGTAGGTAAGGGTGAAACAGAATGAGTGATGGGAAGCACGATGAGTAAAAACATTTGGTAAAAAGAATCAAGCAAGTCATATGGATTTCTGGAGGAGAACCTAGCCTTCTGGTTCAAAATTACTACTTCTGCATGTTACCAAATGAAAAAAATAAAGTTAAAGTAGTGGGCATGAAAGGTTTACACAAACTTTGAACTAATAACAGTCCTCAAATACCCTATTTTTACCAAAGCCATCTTTATTTTCAAACTACAAATAACCAATATCCCTTCATTCTCTGCATATCCATGTGCCTATCCAAACGTCTTTTAAATGGCACTAAGGTATCTGCTTCAAACACCACCACCATTATCTACATTATGTCAACTATCAGTCCGTGACCAAGATGTGTCAATTTTTCCAGACTAATGAAATTGAAAATTGAAAATCCCACCAAAAGACAAGATAAGAACAATGCAGAAATGTGCACAAATTACTCCAATTTGGAACTGTACCGCATTGCTCCTTTCAGCGTGGGATGAATAATTTTCAGGCTACTGACATCTTTGCAGAAAAGGTAGACTTTGAAATTAGATTTAAAAAAAAGGTAAACCTGGACTTCCAGAAAAAACGGAAAAAAGTTCCCCAAAAATATATCATGAACACGTAAAATAACAAAATTCAAAGTAGATTCTGGAAAAGGATTAATTTTAAAAAATGTTTGAAGGACACAAAACAAAATGTGAAAAAGAAGGTGGGATGTTTTTAAAAAGACAAGGGTGTGATTGGCTAAGGAAGAGACACAGCAGTCATTAAAAGGATGGGAAATGTTTACAGAGTGGACAATTGAGAGCGGCCATGTTGGATGAGAGGCCATTTTGGGGTTGGGGTTGGGGTTGGGGTTGGTGTTGGGGGTGAGGGTGAGGGTGAAGTGAGGGTCAGGGGCAAGAGGCTGTGTTGAGACAAAGTGCAGAACTGAGGTTTTGCGCCAAGGAGCTCCGACAAGAGGGGTTGAGGAAAAGATAATGCAGGTTAAACTACGGTCTAACTTTCTGTGTAATTCTTTGTAAGTTTGGGCGTTGTTGAGATGGCAGGTGGGATAATGGAATGCATGATGTTAAAGGTCAGGGGGATTTCCAGTGCTTCAAGGACTACACCTGCAGTGCATTCAGCTCCAGCTCCTTAAGAACCTTGTTAAGGAACTGGTGTTGCACCTGGATCATCTCAGGATTATCCCGGCTTATGATAGTCTCGTAGATATGAGTAGAAAACCTTTTTGACCACTCTACCTGTGACACCACCTTCAAGAAACCGTGTACCTGCACTCCTAGATCCCTCTGCTCTACAACACTCCTCAGAGCCCAAACATTCACTGTATAGGTCCTGCCCATGTTGGACACCCAAAAATGCAACACCTCACATTTCTCTGCATTAAATTCCATCAACAATTCCTCAGCCCACCTGACCAATCGATCAAGATCATGCTGAAATTGTTGTCACCCATCTTCACTGTCTGCAATACCACCCACTCTTTGTCATCTGCAAACTAGCTAATCTTGCCATGTACGTTCTCATCCAAATAATTGATATAGATGACAAACAATAACGGGTCCATCACCGAACCCTGAGGCACACCACAAGTCACTGGCCTCCCGTCCAAGAAGCAACCTTCCCCAATCACCCTCTGCTTCTTTCCATGAAGCCAATTTTCTATCCATTCATCTATCTTTCCATGGATCCCATGAGATATATATACTATAACTATCTTAAACTAATCAAACAGTGCTCACTGGTCCCAAACGGCTCATCCACGAACACTTCATCACTTGCCCCTCCCAATTTCCCAAAACTAGATCGTATTGCCCTCTCCTGTGTGTGGCCCTCTACATATTGGTGGAGAAAATGCTCCTGAACACTGTTGATGAATTACACCCTGTCTGAACCTTTTACACAATGATATTCCCGGAGATTATTGGGAAAGTTAAAATCCCCTACTACAACAACCTTATTAGACCTGCAGCAGTCTACAATCTCCTGGTATATTTGTTCTTCTAATTTCCATGGATTATTCTGGGGGGCTGTAGTACATCCCCAACAAGGTGATATCCCTTTCTTGTTCCTCAGATCAAACCATAAAGTCTCACTAGGCAAACCACCCATAATGCCACAGAAAACCTCACTGCAAGGATAATGGTCCACCTCCAATTCAAATGCAATATGTCCCACTAGTACTGGTCAACTCTGCCCAAGAAGAGATCCCAATGGTGTCTGAATATCTGCCCCCTGCACCAACTCCTGAGCCATGCATTCATCTTGCTATTTCTACCCGCACTAACGTGGCACCGGGAGTAATCCAGAGAGTACTGGCCTCGAGGTCCTCCTGCCGAACTGCCTACATTCACTTCCCTTTCCCTACGTACAACATACATGACCATTGACTGCTCACCATTCCACTTGAGTGTTTGATGACTAAACTAAGATAGGCTGCATTAAATTAAGAAAGGCAAAATTACCTTGTGATCATAAACAGTGTGTTTGCCCGTGAATCAAACACTGAAGATAATTTCTGGAATTAGGAATTTTAAGTAATGAGGAACAGATTCTTTCTAAGAGCAGACTCCAATATCATTCAGAAAAAGTGATTACAGGGTACAGCAAAGAGGTAAATAGACACAAAATGCTGGAGTAACTCAGCGGGACAGGCAGCATCTCTGGAGAGAAGGAATGGGTGACATTTCGGCTTGAGACCCTTCTTCAGACTCGCAAATACTATGTATTTATTTCCCTAGGCTCAGCCCTCTACCACCAGAAAGGACAAAGGCCAATCTGATGTGAACACTGCCCCCAGGAAATTGAACACTATTGGGACTTGTAAATACAGCGCCATTCCTTCGTCGTCACTGGACCTAGATCCTGGAACTCCTCACTTAAAAATATTGTAGAAGTACCGTTGCCAGAAGAAATATGTGGCGATGAGTGAAGAGGGAGGGGTTAGCTGGGACTCATGATACTTTCCTGTACTGAAGTACGTACATTTTTATGAAGGGATCCGTTCTACTAAAGCATAAAGAGGAAGGTGACTCATTGTCCTAGATTTAGAAGGTATGAACAATGCCTTCAAAGTTAATCAGGTCATGCCATGTTTCTTATTTTCTGTGAATTATAATTGTCCCCTTTATTTTTATCAATACGACAAGTAACTCAATGGCTGAAGTATTGTTGTCAATTGCGTAAATTGGGTTATCTCCTCCCACAGGATATTATTGTAGAGGTATAATAACCTCTTATTAGTTCAAAAAAACAGAATACTCCATGTTGAATTTCGAATGTTCTCTGCTCGTGTTACATTTTTAAGATGAAAGCTTTGTAATATGACAGATTATCTGGATTCCAAATGTGTCAAGAGAAACAAAAAGAGTAAAGTGTGGCTTTTATATAAAACAGTTGCTAGAGGTAGATCAAGGTGGCACAGTAGCACAACAGTAGAGTTGGTGCCTCACGGCGCCAGAAACCCAGGTTTGATCCTGACTACAGGTGCTGTCTGTGTGGAGTTTGTACCTTCTCCATTTGACCATGTGCCTTTTCTCCGCGTTTCTCTGGTTTCCTCCCACGTTCCAAAGTTGTGCAGGTTTGTAGGTCAATTGGCTTCTGTAAATATCCCACTGTGTAGGATGCGAAAATGGGATAATGTAAAACTAGTGCACAGGTGATCGATTGTCAGCGTGGACTCTTTGGGCTGAAGGGACTCTTTCCATGCTGTCTCTCTAAAATATTCTTTAAATTATTTGAAGGAGCTTATTCATCTCGACATAATGGGAAAATAATTTTTTATAGGTCAAAAATGAACTGCCTCATAAAAATTGATGATCAAAATTCAACCTGGGTGTCCTAACAAACAGCTTTTCACTGTACCTGACAATAATAAACTAAACTAAACTAAACTAAAGGATTGGTAAAGATTGGGAAGAATGACGATAACCAAAGAATGGGTCTCATGGTAAAGAATGTGGAATGATCTATTAATAGTTTGTAAAACTATTGAGGGAAGTTAGTGTAGAAATAGCCGGGGCTATGACAGAAATATTTCAAATGTCATTAGAAACGGGAATAGTCCCCGAGGATTGGCGTACTGCGCATGTTGTTCCATTGTTTAAAAAGGGCTCTAAAAGTAAACCTAGCAATTATAGACCGGTTAGTTTGACTTCAGTGGTGGGCAAATTAATGGAAAAGATACTTAGAGATAATATATATAAGTATCTGGATAAAGAGGGTCTAATTAGGAACAGTCAACATGGATTTATGCCTGGAAGGTCATGTTTGACTAATCTTCTTGAATTTTTTGAAGAGGTTACTAGGGAAATTGACGGGGGTAAAGCAGTGGATGTTGTCTATATGGACTTCAGTAAGGCCTTTGACAAGGTTCCTCATGGAAGGTTGGTTAAGAAGGTTCAACTGTTGGGTATAAATGCAGGAATAGCAAGATGGATTCAACAGTGGCTGAATGGGAGAAGCCAGAGAGTAATGGTGGATGGCTGTTTGTCGGGTTGGAGGCAGGTGACTAGTGGGGTGCCTCAGGGATCTGTGTTGGGTCCTTTGTTGTTTGTCATGTACATCAATGATCTGGATGAAGGGGTGGTAAATTGGATTAGTAAGTATGCAGATGATACCAAGAGAGGGGGTGTTGTGGATAATGAAGAGGATTTCCAAAGTCTACAGAGTGATTTAGGCCAGTTGGAAAAATGGGCTGAAAGATGGCAGATGGAGTTTAATGCTGATAAATGTGAGGTGCTACACCTTGGCAGGACAAATCAAAATAGGACGTACATGGTAGACGGTAGGGAATTGAAGAATACAGTTGAACAGAGGGATCTGGGAATAACCGTGCATAGTTCCTTGAAGATGGAATCTCATATAGATAGGGTGGTAAAGAAAGCTTTTGGTATGCTAGCCTTTATAAATCAGAGCATTGAGTATAGAAGCTGGGATGTAATGTTAAAATTGTACAAGGCGTTGGTGAGACCAAATCTGGAGTATGGTGTGCAGTTTTGGTCGCCCAATTATAGGAAGGATGTCAACAAAATAGAGAGGGTACAGAGGAGATTTACTAGAATGTTGCCTGGGTTTCAACAGCTAAGTTACAGAGATAGGTTAAATAAGTTAGGTCTTTATTCTCTGGAGCGCAGAAGGTTAAGGGGGGACTTGATAGAGGTCTTTAAAATGATGAGAGGGATAGACAGAGTTAATGTGGACAAGCTTTTCCCTTTGAGAATAGGGAAGATTCAAACACGAGGACATGACTTTAGAATTAAGGGACAGAGGTTTAGGGGTAACATGAGGGGGAACTTCTTTACTCAGAGAGTGGTAGCGGTGTGGAATGAGCTTCCAGTGGAAGTGGTGGCGGCAGGTTCGTTGGTATCATTTAAAAATAAATTGGATAGGCATATGGATGAGAAGGGTATGGAGGGTTATGGTATGAGTGCAGGCAGGTGGGACTAAGGGAAAAAAGTTGTTCGGCACGGACTTGAAGGGCCGAGATGGCCTGTTTCCGTGCTGTAATTGTTATATGGTTATATGGTTATATGGTTATAAAAAATAAAAAAGAACAGCACCCTCAAGGATAAAGAAGGTACTAGTTGTCTGTACTATGGCAAGGTACGATGATACTAGATTGTGTCGCTGGAAATCAGTTTCCCGCCATGAATTTCAATACGTTGGCTGCTTTTCTGAGGCAGCGTTAAGTGCAGATGGAGTCATTGGTGGGGAGTCTGGTCTGTGTAATGGACTGGGCTATATCCACGACTCTCTGCAATTTCTTGCGGTGTTGGGCTGAGCTGTTCGGGTGGGTCCTGCTGTGGTGCGTGTGTTCTGAGCAGTGATCTGGTCCCACCACTGCTCCGGATCCAGATCTCACCTGGAATGAGTCTCGGTGATAGGTCACTATGTCCGAGCATGGCTGTGGGTGCCTCAGCCTTGGCTCTGGGACCATTCCCTGAGGGTGGGAATCTTTTGGATGAGCTCAGGAGTAAGAACTCTTGGTGAATCACGGCAGAGCTTTCTGTAAAAATCACGCTTGGGAAGTGGGACACAGAGACTGGTGCATGGGAGCTGGAGGCCCTGCTGGAGGCGATGTCTACAGCGGTGGTGGTGTTGGCAGAGGCAGCTGCGGGAGGCCCTACATCAGCCGGGCGAGCGAGCGGTTCGAGTGCAGCCTGCAGCATCTGCACAGGGCAGCAGTGGAAGGAACTGATGGCATCGTGCTGGGCCAGGCCCACCCCTACTAATCCAGTGCCGCCAGGACACTGGACCTTAACATGAAAAGATAAGAAACTGGTCATCTCCTTGAGCCAAGATCGGACTTTACAGAGATTTAGAAGTTGTGTTATGGCACCATAACGGGGTGACTCTCTGCGTGCTGTTCCAGAAGAGGATGTATCGTGCTCATAATACTGTAGGATTTGAGTGGATAGCGTGCAGAACAATTGTATCTCTGTGCACATGACAATAAAGAAACTACAGTGAACCATTGTCAGAGCAGCGGTGGAGGATACCAATGGCCGTTTGGCCAGGACAATGCCATCAGGTTAAGAACGCTTAACCCGTTACAACGTTTGGCACCAAATATGGTGACTCTGTACTGTCTCAGTGTACTACTACTATCCACTGTAATAC
This sequence comes from Raja brachyura, assembly GCA_963514005.1. Next base: position 11,677,704 of record OY740790.1, read on the forward strand.
TGTATCTGAGACGCTTATTTAAGATGAATCTAGATGCTTATGTATAATGATACGTCCTGAACTATGTACAAAAATGAATTTCACTGTACCAAGTACCATTGAACCATCGAACCATTTTGTTACAGAATTTTTGAACTCTCTGCACCCTAGAGGTAATTTACAGTGACCAATTAACATACAAACCCGCACATCTTTGGGATGTGGGTGGAAACCGGAGCACCCGGAGGGAGAAGATGCAAACTCCACATAGACAGAACCCAAGGTCAGGATCGAACCTGGGTCTCTGGTGCTGTGAGGCAGTGGCAGTGGAGCAAGGAAGTAGTGCAGCCGGGACCAGTGAAAGAAGTTATGGAGTGCTATGTTGCATAGTATTAAGAGGGGAAGGAGAAAAACTGTGAATCAAATTACTCATGATGTAGACAGAATGGGGCTATCCGTGTTGAAGTCACAGAGTACGCAGCATGCTGAAACTTGCCCCTCTTTTACACGGGAGTTCTCACTGAAGGCGAGCCAGCCTTTACCATTAGTTATTCTTTAGTTACAATGAGTGGCACCTTCCTGATGGATGGGATTCTGCCTCAATTGCTTCCTCCTGCTGGAGGGGAATCTAGGCTGGTTATTCTGCCCGCCCTTCTCATTGACTTTTGTTTCAAGTCCAATTATCAGAACAAAAGATCTCCAGTTTGCACAAGACGTAAACAAATACCACCTCTGGCTTCACACAATAAATGGGAAAGACATTTGTAGAGAAAGCAATAAAGATCAGATTTAATCCTTATTGATTTAACATGAAGCTGGGCTGCAACCTGTTCTCTAGTAAAGTTACTTGTGGTTTACTGGAGAAATACAGAAGATGCAGTAGCTGAACCCAAACAAAGGTGTCAATGTTAAATAACTTTAATGCTACATCTGATAGTTACAACACCTTATTGAAGCTCAATGCCAGTGCATTCAGGCTTCTGAAACAGCAAGAGATGCTGTTATTATAATGGAAACATGATATACTTCCTTCATACATGATAAGGAAGACCTCCAGAATCAAATATATCCCGAAGTCTACTGAAGTACCTAAGCTACACAATAACACATGTGCAATGTGAAACAACTAGATGAAGTCTGGCTTGTTGATGTGTAGGAAGGAAAATCTTCTTCAGACGAAAGGTCTGGGCCCGAAACATCACCGATTCCTTCTCTCCAGAGATGCTGCCTGTCCCGCTGAGTTACTCCAGCTTTTCTGTGTCTATCTCTGGCTTGTTGATGTTAGGGCAGCACAGTGGCACAGCCTGGTGTGCTGCCTCACACCACTAGAGGCCGCGTTTGATCCTAACTACAACTGCTGTCTGTGCGGAGTTTGTACGTTCTCCCTGTGACCGCTTGGGTTTTCTCCTGCTGCTCCGGTTTCCTCCCACATTCTAAAGACGTGCAGGTTTCTAAGTTAATTGGCTTATGTCCCGATTGTGTAGGATAGAACTAGTGTACGGGTGATCGTTAGTTGTCGCAGATTCGGTTGGATGAAGAGCCAGTTTCCACGCTGTGTCCCTAAACCAGAAAAACTAAACCATATCTGAGAGTCTTAATGTTTATAGAATGTTGGTTTGGTGAGTTGGATTGTTTCATCTAGACTATCAGAAGCTGGGGGGAGATCTAATAGAAGTTTATAAAATGATTAGATCCATAGATAGGGTAGACAGTCACAGCCTTTTTTTCAGGGGGGAAATATCAAACTCTTGAGTTTGGGTGCTGCCTTATGTGGAGTTTGCATGTGACCACCTAGGTTTCCTCCAGGCGCTCCAGTTTCCTCCCACATCCCAAAGCCATGAGGGTTTGTAGGTTAATTGGTCTTTGTAAATTGCCCCTAGTGTGTAGGGCGTGGATGCCAAAGTTGGATAACCTAGAACTTGTGTGAATGGACTCAGTGGGCCTGTTGTCTAAACATGTCTAAATTGGAGGGCATAGCTTTATGCTGAGAAGGGCAACGTTTTAAGGAGATGCGAGGGAGAAGTTTTTTATGCAGAGAATGATCGGTGCCTGAAATGCACTGCCTGGTGTGGTAGAGGAAGCAGATACATTCATGGGTGTTTTGGGCCTTTTAGATGGGCACATGGATGTGCAGGGAATGGAGGGATATGGATCACATGCAGACAGAGGACATTAGTTTAACTTAGCATCTTGTTCAGCATGGACATTGGGGACCTGAGGGCCTGTTCCTGTGCTGTATTGTTCTATGTTCAATACATTTTCTTGAGACGTTCCACACCGATCCCATAAGATCATGTTGTACTCGTCCAAATCTCATACGTCTAAGCGCTGTTTACCAAATACCATGGCTCAGGGAGGCTCCCAAGTGAATCCGTAGCTTTCCACATGGAGTATGAGTATATTTCCATTCCTTCTCAAGCCAGCACTTACAAATTTGGAATGAACAGTGGAACAGTAGGTGTATATTTCTGCAACAATAGCAACACATTTAAATTGCTTTTTATAATACAGTTCCGTTCCGTTTATTTTATTGTCAAGTGTATCGAGGTACAGTGAAACGCCTTTGTTGCGTGCTAACCAGTCAGCGGAGTAACAATACATGATTACAATCGAGCCATCCACAATGTATAGATACATGATAAGGGAATAATGTTTAGTGCAAGAAGTACATAAAGTTGGGGAGAAATTTATTTGGTTAACATAATAGTAAGATTAAACGAGAACTTACCAGTTTGAAGTTTGATCTTTATTTTATGAGGAGTTACAATGAGGGATTACGTGAAGACCCCGCCAGCACGCATGCGCGACATTTCTTCAAAGCAGTGGTGTGAAATCACAGAAATACAGTCACAATGACTAATATAGTAAGATAAAAAAGAGAACTTCCATACCAAGTGATCTTTATAATAGAGGGTTGGGAGTGGAGGGCACGTAATCCCTCATCGTAACTCCTCATAAAATAAAGATCAAACTTCAAACTGGTAAGTTCTCGTTTAATCTTACTATTTTACTTCGGAGTCACGTGAGTGACTACGTGAAGATTTCAAAGCTCTGTGATTTCATGCCCTGGAAGCTCCATGCTCACACACCGCTAAAGTTGGGATAAGAGGATGAACGTAATTCAGACAAGACACTGGCTGAAAAACAAAATCAGGTATTTATTCATACCAAACAAAAATAGTGTCCCCAAAGGGTAACTATCTGGCAGCACTCAAAATCCTCCCTGCATAAGTGTCAGGGGAGGTCACGGGTTTATAGTAAAAGCGGTGGAAGGTCTTTTCATTACTCCAACCCGCTGTAGCCAGGATGTGATCCAACGGTACCTCCATCCTTCTAGCCGCCGAGGTGGATGCTGCCCTGGTGGAGTGAGATTTATATTTGTTAGTATCCACCCCCGCCGCATCCAGTACTACCCTTAACCATCTGGAAATGGTTTGCACCGTGACTCTGTGATGGGGCTTCTTGTGACTAACAAGCAAAGCTGTTTCCGTGCCCCTGAGATTTTGTGTGACTGTAATGTATCGTAAGATTAATGTGACGATACAAAGACGAGGATCTGCTGGGTAAGCCAGAAACTCCAAAGTATGTCCAGACACTCCGGGTCGATCTTGTTTCAACAGTCCCTGCACGTAGAAAGTGATTTTGTCACTGGTGATTGTCATTTCATCCAGGTTGAGTTTGTGCAGGGACTGGACACGTTGTGCCGTGATAAGTGCCATAATCATGACCATCTTGTAGGTGAGTTTTGCCAAAGGGAGTCCCGTGTTTGGTGTCCATCCTCGCAGCATAGTCAAGACTGTGCTGATATCCCAAATATGGCTATATCTGGCCCTGGGGGGATTAGAATTGAATATTCCCCTCATAAATTTGGATACTAGAGGATGTGACCCAATTCCCAATTGGTCACTCCCCTTGCCCAAGTAGGATGATAGGGCACTCCTGGCACAGTTAATGGCACTGTAGCTCAAACCTTCATCGAAATGAAGGGTAGCCAAAAATTCCAGCACTTCCGTTATGGTGGCGGTTTCATATGTCGTGTTGGCTGTGACGCAGAATCCTTCCCATTTCCTGATGTAGGTCAGGTACTGCTTTCTTGTGGACTCTCTGCAGGCTGCTGTGATGGTATCAATGGTCCTGTTGGAGAGTCCGAATCCGTGAAGTGGCCGTTTTAAAATCTGCAAATTAACAAGTCCATGCGGTCATGACATGGATGACATTCTCCTGTAACAGGATGAACGAGCAGGCTTGGTCTTTTGTTCACCCTGATACAGGGTTCTGTGGCCATCTTCTGTACCATAGGGAACCATGGTTGGGTAGGCCAGTCGGGCACCACCAAAATACCCGATGCAGAGTCTTGCTTTATTTTCTGCAAGACCCGACTGATGAGGCAGAAAGGGGGAAATGCATAGCAAAATAGATCCCCCCAATGTGGCGAGAAGGCATCCATCGCTACTGCCCCCGGGTCTGGCTCCCAAGCAACATATGTTGGTAGTTGGTGATTTAGCCTGGACGCGAAAAGGTCAATATCTGGTGTTCCATAACGTTCTACAATATCTGAAAACACATTCCGATCCAACATCCATTCTATGTTGTCGTTGAATTTACGTGATCTGGTGTCTGCCACTGTATTTAGCTTACCTGGAAGGTAAGTAGCTGAGATCCAAATTTCTCTTTGCAGACACCAGTGCCAGATATTGTTAGCCAATTCATCACACGATATCGACTTTATACCGCCCATATGGTTAATATAGGCTACCACCGTGGTGTTGTCAATTTGTATTCTAATATGAACTTTGTGCATATTAGTGCAGTATGCTTTAAGGCCGTGAAATGCTGCCAGCATTTCTGAATAGTTAATCCCCAAGTTTTTGAATAGGGTTAATTCTGGTGCACTCCATCTACCTCCACAGCTAGAGGTAGTGTTAGTAGCTCCCCACCCTTTGGCACTGGCATCCGTTTGTAAGATGATCAAGGGATTGATGATATTGATAGGTTTGGAGCAATTTTGGGCATTACCCATCCACCAATATAATTCGGCTTTTGCCTTTCCCGGAATTTTCATAGGCCTGTCGAAATGGCCAGTATGATTTTTGAGCGCTGTAATTTTGGCTCTTTGTAAGTTTTGGTAATGTAAGGGCCCAAATTGTGCTGCAGAAAATGCAGCTACTATTTTCCCAATCACCCTGGCCACCTGCCGAATGGATGGGACCTTAATGCCAATGAGGCTCCCGCAAGCCTCTATCAGGTCTTCCACCTTGCTTGGTGGCAACGTGACAGACATTTGCACTGAGTCAATAATGAACCCCAGATATTTCATGGTGGTAGAGGGTTCCAATATTGATTTATCTGGATGTATCAAAAATCCCAGCTTCTGAAAAAGATGTTTCGTGGCTGTAACTGCCAAAGTAGCCATTTCCAAATTCTCCCCCACTATGAGGATGTCATCAAGATAGGCCATAACAGTATGTTTCTGTTTCCTTAAATAGGCCAAAGCTGGTTTTAATATCTTGGTAAACAATCTGGGTGCTGACGACAACCCATTAGGCAAAGCTTTGTATTGCCATAATTGTCCCATCCAGATAAATTTTAAGTATTTCCTATGATCCTTGTGTATGGGTACTGAATAATATGCATCTTTGAGGTCAACGCATGCCATGTAGTACCCATTGGCTATTAACTGTATAGCAGTATTGAAGGTGTCCATTTTAAAATGAATATACTGGACAAAAGTATTCAGATCGGTCAAATCTATGATGATGCGGCACCCGCCGTCTTTTTTATTTTTAGTGAATATATTAGACACGAACTCCTGAGGTTCTTTGATGGCTTTCTCAATTACCCCTCTTTCTATTAATCTCTGTAGTTCAGCATGCCCTGCTGCCCTTTCTTTTTGGGAAAGGACGAATTTTCGGCTAGGTGCATGCTGTACCGGGGTAGGGAGTTCGTGAATAAATTCAATTTTGGAGCCCTGAATACTTCTGAGTATATAAGGATCAGAGGTAAAAGTGAGCCAATTCTCGAAGAACATGTGCAACCTGCCCCCTACACAAAGTGAATTTAGACCAGATGTGTTTCTGGGGACCCCAGACCCACCTACCTCCATGGTTACTGCCGGTGTGGAGGTTTCTGTCCTTGCTTCCTTGGTTGGTTGTGGGTGTTCTGGGAGTGGCGCATCTTCCAAGAAGGCCGGCCTGGGCCTTGGCCTAAAAAAGACCGTTGTGCAGGAATGCCGGCCTTCGAGCTTTCACCACCGGCAGACCTGTTATGGTAACTCTGCCCGGTGGATGTGTAGGGGTGCTGTCTGTGTGGGTGGTGCGGCTTAGTGTAGCCAGGTTTTATAAGGCCCAAAGCCTTGGCCTCCTCATCAAGGTCTTTAACCTGCTTTGGGAGATCTTCCCCGAACAGCAGGCTTGGAGGATGAGTCTTCCCAGGCTTACACAACCCCGCAAACTTGGGGTTAAGCGCCGGCTTTATGATGTTTTTTCTAAAATTGTTGATCTCATACTGAGTATTACAGAGTAGAGCCAAAGCATCCTGTAATTCTTCCGGCATATCCACACCCACTGCAGTTCTTGCCACTGCCGTAATCCCTGCGGTTAGGAGCTTCAGAATCCTCTGAAGTTTGATCTCCTGGCCTCTACTTGAGGGGCTCATGTTTCCCCATATAGGGTTATTTACTGCAGGTACATTCAATGAGTTGCAGTTCTCAGGTGCCATATATTTATCTGCAGTAGCATTAATGGCCTGTTCCTGCAGCTGGTTCGTTGCCATATAGTTAATGCTGGTAGCCAGCTTAGGGTGGATTGGTAAGCCCTTCTTGTTAGGCATAGCATGCTTGCTTACCATATCCATGTAGTCTTCACACACCCCTGACACCGTCGGCAATTCAGCCAGCTCCCCTTCTTCTGGGTCAGCCCAGTTCTGACCCTCAATGCTCCCCTGTATAGAGGGGGAGACATTGGGCAGTCCTCGATAGGAACTTGCCGTGGGCCTGCTAGGAGTCCCACTGTGACCCTGCCCCTGCATTAGCAGGTCACGTTGGAGCATTTGTTCCATCATCCGCTCCATGCGGTTTAGACGACCTCCGTCGCTATCTGCGAACGGGATGTCCTCGGGACCGGACTCCGCTGAGTCGGCCCCGGCCGACTTCCGGGTGGTTTTCCCGCCCGACCGTGGCGTACCAACGGTCCCAAAGGGCGAAAAGTCGGGAGCTGCAGGTAAAACCTGTAGCTCTGGAGAGACGGCTCTCTGCTGGCTGCTCTCCTTGGCAGCTGCTTTGGCCGCTGTTCTTTTCGATTTTCGTGCTTCCATGCTATACACTATGTCGTCGACTCACTCCTCCGGTGAGACTTACCTGGCGTAAGCTATTTAAACTTACACTGGAGGAGCCCCGCTCCTCCCGACCGTCGCTTCCGCATGCGTACGACAATATGTCGCGCATGCGTGCTGGCGGGGTCTTCACGTAGTCACTCACGTGACTCCGAAGTAAAATCTTAAACATCATATGGTCAAATTAATTAAGTTAATGGAGATTGAGGATGAGTACTGACAGTGAATTCTATTTCAAACTTCAGTCGGGAAATATTCAGATATAATTATTGTGGTATTCTGTATTTAATAATGTGTAAAAAACTATACTTGTCACACAAATAAAATATAAAGAATAAAAATCTCCATTATTTGTTCTTTGCATCAAGCAGTGAATGAAAAGTACATTCACGCTTCAGTTGTCAGTTGAGGAGCATAGGTTGCACATTGTGCTTCAGGCCAACAAAGCCTTCTTCAGTCTGAAGAAGAGTCTCGACCCGAAATGTCATGCATTCCTTCTATCAAGAGATGCTGCCTGTCCCGCTGAGCTACTCCAGCATTTTGTGTCTACCTTCGGTATAAACCAGCTTCTGCAGTTACCTTCCTACACAAAGCCCTCATTAGTTCTTGTTTGTCTTTTACCTGGCTGGAACTTCAACTGTTCCTTATACAGAGGAAGAAGGATTTTGTATTTGTCTACTGCCTTTCACAACCTCAGGTCTTTTTAAACCTCTTCATTCCCAGTGATGCCTTCTTAAAGTGTAATTTAATTAATGCAGCTTTGTAGACAAATCTGCCACCAATTTGAAGAGAGTAAGGTCCCACAAATAACAATGAGATAAATGATCAGGTTAATCTGTTTTTCGGTGATGTTTAGTGAGGAACCCTAATGCCACCATCCCAAAAGACATAGCTGGTTTTTCCTCATCTTTCAAATGGCACCAGGCAATTTTTTACATCCATTTGAGAGGTCCAGAGGAGCCATGGTTTAAAATCTCACGTTAATAATGTACCTCATAGAATGCCTCAATACCGCACAGGAATGATAGTTTATTCCATAGGCTCGCTAATGTTCTGAAATCAAAACCTCTTGATTCAGGCAAGATTGCTAGTAATCAGCCAAGGCCGACATTATAGGATTGAGCATACCAAATTATAAACTTTTTCTTTTTTTTAACTCAGGTTATTTGTATATGCACAGTAGAAGCAGATGGGAATCAATTTAACCTTGGTGGGGTCTAAGGAGAGCTAGCCGACTGGTTAGAAAATTGACCATGGAAGGAAGCAGAGGGTGGTGGTGGGAGGTTGTTTTTTGGACTGGAGGTCTGTGACTAGTGGTGTGCCTCAGGGTCTGGCGATGGGCCCATTGCTGTTTGTCATCTATATCAATGATTAGGATGAGAACAAGGCATGATTGGTAAGTTTACAAGTGACACTAACGTGTGTGGTATTGTAGATAGCAAAGATGGTTGTCAAAAATTACAGCAGGATCTTAATTGGTTGTGCGGGTGGACTTAATGGTTGATTAATGGAGTGCATGGTGTTGCATTTTGGGAAGTCAAACCTAGACAGGACCTATACAGTGATTGGAAGGGCCCTGGGGAGTGTTGTAGAGCAGAGTGATCGAGAGGTGCAGGTATATAGTTCCTTGAAAGTGGCATCACAGGTAAATGGGTTGGCCAAGATGACATTCAGCACATTGGCCTTCATCAGGGTATTGAGTATAGGCGTTGGGAGGTTATGCTACACTTGTACATGACATTGGTGAGGCCACATTTAGAGTATTGTGTTCCTGTTTGGTCACCCTGTTATAGGAAAGTTGTTGTTAAGCTGGAAAGGGTTACGAGGATGTTGCCAGGACTTGAGGGCCTGAGCTAGAGGAAGAACTTGAGCAGGCTAGGGTTCATTCCTTGGAGCACAGGAGGATGAGGGGTGATCTTACAGGGTGTAAACAATCATTAGAGGAATAGATAGGGTAAATGCACAGAGTCTTTTACTCAGAGTAGGGGAATCAATTGTCGTAGGACATGCTATTAAAGTGAGTAACAGGAACCTGAGGGACAACATTTTTAACACAAAGGGTGGTAGGTATATGGAACTGGCTTGCGGAGGAAGTAGTTGAGGCAGCTACCAACTTTTAAGAATCATTTGGACAGGTACATGGATAGGATAGGTTAAGAGGGATCTGGGCCAAATGCAGGCAGGTGAGACTGTTGTAGATGGGGCATGTTGGTCAGCGTGGGCAAGTTGGGCTGAAGGGCCTGTTTCCACATCGTATTACCCTATGACTCTATGGTGCTCATACCAAACACACATGAAAAGATCAACTGCTGGTTGCACTCACCTCCCACACGTTCAACTTTACGATGGGATACCAACTGTTGAGTGAATATCCTTGCACATGTTCAGCACTTGCACCAAAGACTGCCTTTTACCTTACAGACTTTCATATTTTGCAAAGAGACCACTTAATTCATCACACCTACATAAACCTCCTGAAACTTCCCATAATATTGATCAGCACAGTGACGTAGTTGGTAGAGTTGCTGCCTCACAGTGCCAGACACTTGCGTTTGATCCTGACCTCGTGTGCTGTCTGTGTGGAGTGTGCATGTTCTCCCACATAGGTTTCCTCCGGGTACTCCGGTTTCCTCTCCCATCCCGAAGACAGCGGATTTGTAGTATAATTGGCCTCTGTAAATTGCCTGTAGTGTGTCGGGAGTGGATGCAAAAAGTGGGATAACAGAGAATGAGTGTGAGCAGGAGGTTGGCATGGACTCACTGGGCCAAATAATCTGTTTCTACCCTGTATCATTCATAGAATCATAGAAAATACGTGCAGGAGTAGGCCATTCGGCCCTTCGAGCCTGCACCGCCATTCAATATGATCATGGCTGATCATCCAACTCAGTATCCTGTACCTGCCTTCTCTCCATACCCCCTGATCCCTTTAGCCACAAAGGCCACATCTAACTCCCTCTTAAATATAGCCAATGAACTGGCCTCAACTACCTTCTGTGGCAGAGAATTCCACAGACTCACCACTCTCTGTGTGAAAAAAGATCTTCTCATCTCAGTCCTAAAATACTTCCCCCTTATCCTTAAACTGTGACCCCTTGTTCTGGAGTTCCCCAACATCGGGAACAATCTTCCTGCATCTAGCCTGTCCAACCCCTTAAGAATTTTGTAAGCCTCTATAAGATCCCCCTTCAATCTCCTAAATTCCAGCAATTCAATTAATCAATCAATTCAATCAAAAAATTAGAAAGATTTTTTCAGTAAAATTTATGATTTTAGAAACTTCAGTGAATGTCCTTATCTTTTTTAATTTCAGGACCATTTGTGCCACAATCTGTCTGTGCAATTCTCATGAAAGATCCAAAAGACATGCAGGTTTGTAGGTTATTTGGCCTCTGTAGTGTGTAGGGGAGGGGATTGAAAATGGGATAATGTGAACTGCTGTGTACGGATGAACGATGGTCCGTGTGGATTCGGTGGGCCATGCAGCAACTTTCCATTAAAACATAGAAACATAGAAAATAGGTGCAGGAGAAGGCCATTCGACCCTTCGAGCCAGCACCGCCATTCAATATGATCACGGCTGATCATCCAAAATCAGTACCTGTTCTGGCTTTTTTCCCCATATTCCTTGATTCCCTTAGCCCTAAGAGCTAAATTAAAATAGTCATCCAGTTAGTCCTGACCCAATACTCTCACAATTTTTTTTGGGTGCAGCTAAGCTCTCCCCTCCTCGCACCACCCCAATCATGCTCTTCGTAAATCAGCTTTGGATTTAAACTAAAGAGATATAAACTTCCATCCACACCATTGCTGAGAGTTCCTCTCAGGAATCAGGTCAAGTACTCTCTATAAACTTACACCTCTGTGTTATCATCAGTACACTATTGAAAGCACTCCAAAACCTGGACATGCAGTGTCATTGCTGACACTTTTGGATCATAAGAAAAGTTTTTAGCTTTGGTTAGTTTAGTTTAGTCAGTTTAGTTTAGTATATTATTCTCACTTGTGCCAAGCTTCAGTGGAAAGCTGTTTAAGAAGGAACCGCAGATGTGGGAAAATCGAAGGTACACAGAAATGCTGGAGAAACTCAGCGGGTGCAGCAGCATCTATGGAGCGAAGGAAATGGCCAATGTTTCGGGCCGAAACCCTTCTTCAGACTCTAGAAGGGTTTCAAAGTGTCTGAAGAAGGGTTTCGGCCTGAAACGTTGCCTATTTCCTTCGCTCCATAGATGCTGCTGCACCCGCTGAGTTTCACCAGCATTTTTGTCTACCTTCAGTGGAAAGCTTTTGTTTGCATGTTGTCCAGTCAAAGGAACGGAGCATCAGAGTGGCGGTAAAGTTGCTGCCTAGCAGCACCAGAGACCCGGGTTTGATTCTGACTAGGGATGCTGGCTGTATGGAGTTTGTGCAATCTCCCTGTGACCATATGGGTTTTCTCCGGGTGCTCCGGTTCCTTCCCACATTCTAAACTCGCACAGATTTGTAGGTTAATTGGCTTCTGTCAATGGTCCCTAGTGTGTAAGATAGAATCAGTGTATGGGTTGGGCTGTACGAACTCGATGGGCCAAAGGGCCTGTTTCCACACTGTCTTTCTAAACTGAAAACTATCCATGTACACAGATAAAAGGATACAACATTTAGTGCAAACTATAATAGTGAAGTTTGATAATGTCCGATTAAACATAATTCAAAGGTCTCCATTGAGGTAGATGGGAGATCAGAACCGCACTCTAGCTGACAAGAAATTATAATGAAGAAAACGGAACTTTATATTAAACTGATAACCAGGAATATGGATGGCACTGCTTCCCTGTTCTGTTTTTACAGCCTCTGGATATAAAGATCAGATAGATTCGAACAAACACATCAGTGTCTCTCGGAGTTAATTGCTTGGGTGGAGTCTCCTCATGTTTATATTTAAGTATGAAAGTAATATGTGGTTTTAGGGGCCTATTACCAAACTGGGTCAAGTTAACAAAGCCACATTTCCAGATTTGCTCTTTACTCAAATTTTCCACGTACACTTAAAATCTAAAATGTAGCATATGTGCGAAAGTTGAGCAGGGAACTGGGAAAAAAAATTACCGGTGGAACATTGCCACTTGTGAAGCTTATCCTACCACTAGGTAGGAAAAGTTTAGAATTTCCCGTAAAAGCACCAAAAAGATAACACCAATATAGATTCATTACGTATTATAATCTCATGTTGTAGCAAAATGACAGACATATAGAATATATGGAATATATGGCGTGGAATCCAGTCCATGGATGTATTCATGCTCCAATCCAGACTCCTCGTGCTATCCCACTCTACATCTATTCCATTCACTTTTGTTCACTTGTCTAGATATTGCTTCACTAAACTATTAGCATTAACGGCATCGTGCCTGTGGTAGAGAGCTGGCTGAGGTCATAATTCAGCCCATGTTTTAATTTTTTTTATCCCCATACAATATTTATTCCTGAGAGAGAGAAAGTGGATGGGAGAGAGAGAGGGAGGGAGACAGAATGTGTGAAAGGGAGAGAGAGTGAGAGAGGGAGAGAATCTAATCCCAGTTGGGTCCTAATCCATCTGATTTCAAACACTAATTCCCTTTTAAAAGATTTTGTTGATTTTGCTTTAATAATGGCTTGGGATGAGAATTCCTAAATATAACCAATATCTTGGCTTTTTCTAACGTGATTATTTTAAATGTGCTATTTTGTAGAGTTTTGCTAACTATCACAAATAATTATCACCGTCCACCTGATTATAGTCCATGTCAAATCTCGCTTTAATCTCACCTGTACCCGGATGTGCTCTCATTGGCTCGCATTCAACACTGCAAAGCAATTCTCTCTCTCCTCCCTTTGTGCTGAGAAATTATTCCATCATACATGACATCTAAATAGCCAAAGACGAAGACTTCTCCACTATCATCCGGCTCAAAATGAGCCGAGTTACAGTGTTACCCCCGTGTTATGGTGTGACAGCACCCTCTCCCTTTGGGCGTCGCGCTGATCCCTTTAACTGGCTGACTGGTCAGGAGAGACCATTTCCCAGTATTATTGCTATTGGTTAACGTACTTTCTATAAAACCCAGGCGTTCAAGCCAGAGAGGGAGATGACAAGAGAAACAGAAAGGGGGAAGAGGGAAGAGGGAAGAGGGAAGAGGGAAGAGGGAAGAGGGAAGAGGGAAGAGGGAAGAAGGAGGGTGAGGGATGGAGGGAGACAGAGTGAGCTGCCTACCTCCCATCTGTCGCAAGTATGAGGGAAGGTGCACCACCTGAGACCACCAGCGCCACCATGTGGCCAAGACTGGACTGCTGGGAAATAAGCCCTAGTCAGCCAGCGCCTCTACCTGAAGCTGCGTCTGAGTGGCTGGGGCACGCCTGAGATGCCAGAAGCTCTTCCTGCCCATGGACAATGAGGGACTGCGCCCACACACACGGAGGCAAAGACAGAGCAACCAGGATAATCCAGAGACTGCCAGTCCTGTCTCTCTGAGCACAAAACTGAGCTGCCAGGAAGAAACCTGTACTGTCTGAGCCTCCTCTTGAAGCATAGAAACATAGAAACATAGAAAATAGGTGCAGGAGGAGGCCATTCGGCCCTTTGAGCCAGCACCGCCATTCATTGTGATCATGGCTGATCGTCCCCAATCAATAACCCGTGCCTGTCTTCTCCCCACATCCCTTGATTCCACTAGCCCCCAGAGCTCTATCTAACTCTCTCTTAACTCTCTCTTAATCCAATGACTTGGCCTTCACTGCCCCCTGTGGCAGGGAATTCCACAAATTCACAACTCTCTGGGTGTAAAAGTTTTTTCTCACCTCAGTCTTAAATGGCGTCCCCTTTATTCTAAGAGATTCTAAGCATTCTAGCTATTCTAAGCAGAGATGAATTTCAGGCTGAAGCATGAGATTGTCATGCTACCTCCCTTGCAGACAAGGACTGAGCAGCTGCTACAAGCCCAAGTTTGCACATGTGCTCTGGTGAGGGACAGTGCCCCCATGTGGTCCTGCATGTTCTTACCACTGTGAATAGAATAAACCACGTGAGCTCACCCGACTGCAAATGTCAGTGTGGACATGGTTGAAACGTGGCATCGGCCCCATATGCCACAATCCTAAAGTGCCAGACGTAACACTTGCTTGGATTCAACTCCATATCCATTTCTCTGCCCAATTCTGCAGCTGAGCTATGTCCCGCTGTATACTTAGACTACGATCCTCGCTCTCTGCAACTCCAGCAGTAGTTTTGGTGATATCTGCAAACTTGCTATCAATCTATTCCCACTTGCTTCCAATTCATGTTTGTATATATATATATCTCTATCACAAGCAACAGAGGTCACAGCATAGATACTGCAGAAAACCACTGGTCATATACCTCCAACTGGAATCACACCCTTCAACCTCAACATCTGTCTTGTATGAGTAAGCCAGATTTGGGGGCATACATTAATGTAGCATGTCTCATAGCCTTAATGCATCCTAATACAAATGACCTCCACTGCACCCATAACGATTGTTCCGAAATAATTTGCACACAGCAAGCTCCCAAAGCCAGTGATGCAGTTTAATTAAATAAGCTATTTTAGTAACATTGGTTGTCGAAGAAATATTGTCCTGGATATGGAAAAACCCTCTGCTTGTCAGCAAAGCACAGCCAGCGATCTGCCCGAGAGTTCAGGAGGATTTTAGTCTCACCTTCCAGACATATATTTGACGCAGCGCTCCCTAAACTACTGCACGAGAAATATGAAAGTGAACCCTCATTTGAACCCAGACCTGAATCAAACTTTCTACTATTGTGAAGTAAGAGCACTGACAGGCACAGTCACACACGCAGCATAGCTAATACTCCCACCCCACCTATATCCCTCCCTCTTCCTCTGACTTTACTCCCCCTCTCTTTCTCTGGCACCCTTTTCTTTTTCATCTCTAGCTTTTGTCCACCCATCTGACAATCAACTCCCCCCCCCCCCCCCCCCCCCCATCTGTATCTACCTATCATTTGCCAGCTTTGTCCCGCCCACAACTTCTTCTCCAGCTTTCATCCCCCTGCTACAATCATGGAAACATTGAAAAATAGAAGATAGGTGCAGGAGTAGGCCATTTGGCCCTTCGAGCGAGCACCACCATTCAATATGATCAAGGCTGATCATCCAAAATCAGTACCCCGTTCCTGTTTTCTCCCCATATCCCTTGATTATGTTAGCCCTAAGAGCTATATCTAACTCTCTCTTGAAAACATCAGTCCAAAAAGGGCTGAAATGTCGCCTGTCCACATTTTCCAGAGATGCTGCCTGGGCCATTGAGTTGTTCCAACACTTTGTGTTTTGCTCAAGATTGCGAGGGGCATTGTCCTGTGCTGTGTTGTAGTGCTCTTGTACTGTGACTTTCTGAACCAATCTGAAAGAAAACAAACAGCAAAAAATCATTTTCCCCCCTTGATTGATTGAGGAAATAATCCTACAAAGGTGGCCTTTTGTCATTTTTCTGCCTGCCTGTTAGCTACTCGCAATGTTTGTCTCCGTAACACCGGTATTGTTTCTTTTAGGTCAGTTGCAGGTAATGGGGTGAGCAATCTACCAGTTGACATATCTATTTCATTGCTAATGATATGTATGTGTCATTAGGGTGGAGTTGTAGCAACATTGCTGATTAAGGCAGTCATTTATTTCACACAGATGATTGCTGAACCAGTGCACGCTTATCTTTGCCTGTCCCGATTCCTCTCTGCCAATGCATGAACCATTTAAACCAAGCAAAGGTCTTTGTACTTCCCTCAACAGAATTATCTTACGCCATCACCAGACCTTGTTATGCATCACAGTGAACATGACAATAATAAATCATCAGTCTGAAGAAGGGTCTCGACCCGAAATGTCACCCATTCCTTCTCTCCAGAGAAGCTGCCTGTCCCGATGAGTTACTCCAGCATTTTGTGTCTATCTTTGGTTTAAACCAGCATCTGCAGTTCCTTCCCCCACAATAATAAAGATCAGATTTACTGGTCCATGTGAATATTTTTCAGGATAGTTGCACAAGGGATATATCCACTCCTAAAATAGCTAGAGCTCATGCTGGAGTTAAATATGTGAAGAAAACCAGTTTGAATTAATCTGGACCATATTTGGTATTTAAATCAACTCAACTCTGCTCCCTCCTTTAAAATGAATTCATCAGAAATGTGTGGAAGCATACAAAACATTTCTGAAGGATGCCACATGTTGCCTCTTGAATCACCATCCTGGTGTTCCACCACATTGTCTCAGTGTCCTCCACCATCAATATCCTGGAAGTCACCATTGACCAGAAACTCAACTAGACCAGTCATATAAATGTTGAGAATGATCGGATATCCTATCCACCATATACAAGGTAGATCGAGACGGTGTTGCAATGATCCCCATAGGCCTGGATGAATGTACTGTAGGTCTAATAAAATTGAAGAAGCCAGACCCACTTGGACAAAGTAGCTCCCCTTGCTTGGCAACCCATCTATCAGCCTAAACATACATCACCTCTTGTCCATTGTGGCGGCAGTCACCAAAATGTGCCGCATTTACTCACCGTGGCAGTAACTACACAGAGATAGCAGGTTCTTGGGAAGACTCCCAGGGAAATATAAATGATGAGATGTTTGGTTACATTGTTTATTAGTATTGGCTGTGAATGGTACTATCACACCATTTAAAAAAACATTTGGACAGGTACATGGATAGGATATGTTTAGAGGGACTTGGGCCAAACGCAGGCTGGTGGGACTAGTATAGATGGGGCAAGTTGGTTGGCATGGGCAAGTTGGGCTGAAGGGCCTCCATCCACTCTGCATATCCCTATGGTGGTTTCAGAGGGAGCTGCTGAAGTTTCAGAGAACTTAAATGAGGGTAATTAATTTAATAAATTAAAAAGAAACACCAAGAATCGGTCAGGGTGGCTGCCCAATAGATTTTTTTACATACCCGTCAACTAATTCAATGGCTATTTTACAGTGTAATCTCTTTCAATAAACATAACTATAATGGCCCATTGCCTAATTGTTTTGTAAAGGAAATAGCTGAGGGAACTAGATTTTTTTTATTTGGTTCAGATAGCTCAAGGAAGTAACTCCAAGCCTCCCAGAGTGGTCATCTTATAATGTTACACTTCCTTAGCATTGTATTATAAAAATCCATCTCAATTATCCATTCACATTCAGTCTTCTGACTGAGAGGCAAATTAGTGTATTTGTCAATATTTTTTTTTAAATCAAGCAGTAAAGGGCCTGTCCCATCAGCATGCAACTCCATGCGATGAGCGCGACCTAATGTGGTCGCTTGAGCCGTCCGGCGTCACGGGGCAGGTCCCACTTCGATCACCGGAGCCGTGTGGAATTGTGCGGAGTTCGTCCCAACATCACGCGGGGCTCCGAAAAACTGACCATGTTCAAAAATTCCGCGCGGCAATGGCTTGTCGGCTCGCAGTCGCCTCGACGCATTACACACCGCCTCGACGTCGTGCCTCCGAAACCCTCTCTGTAGGTGCCTCCGTGACCCTCTCTGTGTGTGGCTCCGTGGCCCTCTCTGTGTGTGCTTCTGTGCCCCTCTCTGTGTGCCCCTCTCTGTCCTGGCGAACTTACCTTTAAGACTTTGCTCCAAGTTCGCCTCACTTTGCGCCGCATTGCGCCACTCACCCGACCTCCGCGTGGCCCCTACTGCCGGTTTGGTCGCGCTTGCCGCATGCAGGCGCATGCTGGTGGGAACGGCCCTGTACAGGGATCACCCGACCTCCGAATGGCCCCCGCTGCCGGTTTGGTCGCGCTCACCGCATGGAATCGCATGCTGGTGGGACAGGCCCTTATCAAAAAATGGTAGAAGGCTTACATACAAAGTTTATGAAGTGCACAGGCCATCGGTGTAGACAAATATTAAGAAATAAGTTTAAACAAAAGCAAACATAGAAAGCTTGAAGCATGAAGTGTAAGTCAAGAAAAAAAATTGTTGTCACAATTTTCACCCAGCAAATTAAATCTTAGAGATTCAAGAGACGGCTGCTATTGGAATATGGAGTAACAAACAATATGTTGAAGGACCTCACATGTTAAATAGCAAATGTGGATAGAAAGGATGTGGTCAACCTTTTGGGTCGGAATACAAGTATATAGTTCCCTGAAAGTGGCATCACAGGAGGATAGGGTAATTAAGAAGGCCTTTGACAAGCTTTCATCAGTCAGGGAATTAAGTTGGGACATTATGTTGCAGTTGTACAAGATGCAGGTGAGGCTGGACTTGGGGTGTTGTCTTCAGTTTTGGTCACCCTGATACAGGAAAGATACTATTAAGATTGAAAGAGCACAGAGAATTTTTACAAAGACACAACCATGACTTGAGTCCCTAGGCTTTCGGAAGGGGGTAAAGGAATCAAGAACTAAAGATCATAGGTTTAAGGTGAGAGGAGAAAGATTTAAATGGAACATGAAGGGCAACTTCACGCAGGGAGTGGAGACTATACGGAAAGAACTGCCAGGTGAAGTAGTTGAGGCAGGTACAGTAACAATGTTTAAAAGATATTTGGACAAGTCCATGAATAGGAAACGTTTAGAGGTATATGGACCAAATGCAGCCCAATGGGACCAGCTTAGATGGGACAACATAGTCAGCATGAACGAGTCGGCCATCAGGTCCGTTTCATTCTGTATGAATCTATGACCATTACCAAACTAAAACCTATCACTCACTTTGAACTTTTTGACAGACGTTGCCTGAATGGAGTGGGTTAAAAAAATGTTTTAAAATGTATTTTTGGCATTGGGCCATCACCAAGAGGAATTTATTGTTAATTTCTGGCTACCCTTGATAAAATATTCTTCCAGAATTAGTGAGTGCAGAGATACATTATGTGGAGCCAGTGGTGGTGAATCACAGTGACGTGTTTCCATGATTGTATGCTTTTGCCTATGATTTTGAGGTGAGCTTGCAGGCGGTGGCACAGTCCTTTTGCTTGTTGGTGGTAGTTGGCGCAAGTTCGAGATGTGTCACTGATAAGCCCTTTGTGAGTTGCAGTGTTGCAATTTATCAGGTGGTACACCCTCCAGATATGTAGTGTCAGTGATGGATGAAATAAGTATTTAGGTTGGACGATTCAGTGCCAGACAAGTAGGCCGTTGTACACTGGAGGGTGTTGAGTTTCATGAGTGTTGCCTGAGCTATACTTTTTGAGGCAAGTAAATTTGACTTGTGGAATGTGGAAAGGCTATTCAGTGTTAGAAAGTGAACCATTCACCACTGCTCTACTCTTGTAGCCATGTGGCTTGTCCACTTGAGTCTATGGCCAATGATGACCCCAGGATGGTGATGGTGGGGAACCCAGAGATAGTAATGGGGAGGTGGTCAGACTCTCCCCCTATTAGAAATGATCATCGTCTGGTACTTTCAGGTCATGTGCTTTGTTTACCCACGTATGAACATTGTCCAGATGGGGACTACTACTTTATCTGATGTCGTGAATGGATTTGGGCATCATCTGTAACCATTCACTGTTCTGACATTATGGTGGAAGGAAAGTCATTAATAAAATAGATTAAGATGGTTGGGTTGAGTACACAGCAATAAGTAACCCTTGCAATAATGTCCAAGGGTTAATATGGTACACAACAATAAAAAAACTGCATCTGCTGGAAACCTTGGTACAAAATGCTAGAAATACTCAGCAGGTTGGGCGGCGCCTGTGAAATAAGAGATGGAGTACTCATTTCAAGTTTGCAGAACTGGAGAAGTATGAAAACAACATTTTTTTAAATGTTGCATTGTGAGCAAGGAAGAAATATGCAGAAGAAAAAAAAGAATGTTACTGACAGGGGAAGGCCAAGGTTGCCTAGATTGGTGAATGGGGCAGTGATTCAGAGAAACGGAAACGGAATGAAAAAGCTAGAAAACTAGGCCAATTGGAGAGTGAGAATACAAACAATGGAATGTATAAGTTGTGATATGCAGGTCTGTGCAAATACCCGGCACATCAGGCTGTGCCATTGGAGAGAAAGCTGAGCCTATATCACACTTAGATGACTTGCAGTAGAAATGGCCCCTTCTGAAGCAAAGTTGCCTAATGGGTCAACATCAGCAGAAAAATGGCAGATGGAGTTTAATCTGAGTAAATGTGAGGTGTAGCACATTGAGACGTTAAATGTAAGGGTAAAATAGACAATCAATGGTATGACTTGACAGCATTGGTGTACGGAGGGATCTTAGAGCATAACCCTAAAAGTGGCAGTGCAAGTAGATAGAGTGGTAAAGAAGGCATATGGTGTGCTTGGCTTGATTGATTGGAGCATTGAGTATGGCTCAGAAAGCCATAATGCCTTTTTATAGGACTTTGGTCAGGCCACATTTGAAGTACTGTGTGCAGTTCAGGTTACCAGGTTACAGGAGGGATTGGAGGCTTTGGAAAGGGTGCAAAGGAGGTTTACCAGAATGATGCCTCGATCATAAGGTATTAGATATCGGGAGAGGTTGGACAGACTTGGATTGTTTTCTTAGGAATACCAGAGGTTATGGAGGAGACCTCATAGAAGCATACTAACATACTAAATTACGAGTGTCATAGATATCGTAGGGAGTGAGAACGAATTTCCCAGGATGACATCATCAATTACCAGGGCGCAGAGCTTTAGGATGAGAGGGGCAAAGTTTAAAGAAGATGTGCGGGGCACGTTTTTTACACAGAAAGTGCGAGTGCATGAAACGCACAGCCAGGGGTAGTGGTGGAGGATGATTTGATAGTGGCATTTAAGAGACTTTTGGTTAAGCACATGGATAAGGAAATGGAAGGATATGGATTATGCGCTGGGAGGTAAGGGTTGGTTTTGGCATTGTGTCAGCACGGTTATTGTGGGCCAAAGGGCCTGTTCCTGTGCTGTACTGTTCAATGAGTGAGAAACGAGCATAATTTCCGCATGACAGAGTGTGCAGTTCCTGAAGCTTACTTTCCTCCTCAGTCTAACTATGCATGAGGCCGCGGGCAGATAGTTCAGAGTGGAGACACAATGAAACTGCAGATGCAGGAAGAAACTTCAGACCGAAGAAAGGTCCCTCCTCAAAAGATCATCTGACCATTCCTTTCACAGATGCTGGCTGATCTACACCTCCTCATCCTACCACCCTATCCCTCCATCCACGCTGCATTCCTTTAATATTTATTTTGGTGTTGAAATGGGATGCATTCAATTAGAGTGTTAAAGAGCTTTTACAGTGGTAGACCACAGAGCTCTGAATTATCTCTGTAGATAGAATGCAGGTGCTCCCCAAAGTAGTCACACACGATACACCCCACGTTTAGTTTTTACATTGTGGACGATATTACATTGTTAACACAGCATGCAGTACAGTAGATTTGAAGCGGTGCCAATGAATCACTGCTCCACTGGGAAGTGCAAATGAATCACTCACTAGATAGTGGAATGGTAGGCATGAATGCACAAGTGTTGTATCTTCCACAATTACATAGAAAGGTGCCTTAAGCAGGGGGGGTGGGGGGGGGGGGGGGGGGGTTGGTAGATGAGGATGGAGTCATGGACTTGTGAAGGGAACAGTTCTTTTGAGAAAGATAGACACAAAAAGCTGGAGTAACCCAGCAGATCAGGCTGAAAGAGGCTAGGAGGTGAAGATATACCTGTGAATAGCATCTTCTGAAAGCTGTCAGAAATAGTGAAGGATGACCCATTGAATGTGCAGGGTACAGGGATGGAAGGTGAGAGACTAAAGGGGAATTTAGTCCTTGCTTTGTCCAGAAGAGATGAGAGCGAAAGTGTGGACAATGGATACGCTCTGGTCGAGGCTCTGTGGGCTAATGTTAGAGAGGATGCTGAGGTTCAGGATAAAAATAAGACATCTCAGAAGTACCTTTGTGGAAAGTCTCATCATCAGAGCAAATGCAATCAAGGTCGCATTGGAGAAACTGATATGGTAGATAGCCTTTGGGATGGAGGCAATGCTAAAGAAGGGTTACGTGTTTTACGATGCTATCCCTGAAGATGCAATTGAATATTATTCACTTTATCAAGCAGAAAGACACAAAATGCTAGAGTAACTCAGCGGAACAGGCAGTATCTCTAGGTAGAAGGAATGGGAGACGTTTCGGGTGGAGACCCTTCTTCAGACTGCCACAGTGGAGCAGACAAAATATGTAGGAGGATGTGTAGCCAATCTGAAGAAGGGTCTCGACCCGAAACGTCACCCACTCCTTCTCTCCAGAGATGCTGCCTATCCCATTGAGTTACTCCAGCATTTTGTGTATCTTTGGCGTAAACCAGTATGTGCAGTTCCCTCCTACACATTTACTTTATCTGTATGCTTTAATCTAGTCAAACTTGAATTTAAAGCAGCCTGTGTAAAAAAAAAATTCACATGTCAGATCTCTCTTCACTACTTTATGGAGTATAGATGTTTTGAGGAAGAGAGACTGGAAACCCCTTATAAGCACAGGTAATGCAAGTATCTGTAAATAATTTCAGTCAAAAACAACTGCAAACTGAAAACAGTATCTTAACTTGCAATAATTTGTTTTTCTTATCTAAAGGCCATTGGGCTTGCCTAGAGGGTTCCTAAAAAGGTAGGTCCCAAGAAAGTTTTCTGGCTCCCTGATTGGTGCTTGGGACGTGTATTGGTGATAATTTCCTTCTTCAAACACTTCAAAAGAATCACCTTGTCCTTTGGGGTTTTATTCGTATTCAAAGAGCTGTCACCGGAGCTAGTATTTGAGCTCCATGCAAAGAAATGCAATGGAGTTTGTGAATTCGTTGAGAGTATGCTTAATATTAACAACTCTGTATCAGGTAAATTATTTACATACCGGTTTTGATTTTTTTTTAAAGTTAACGGTTTCATGTCTTAAGTTAAGTTAATGCCTGTTGTGATTACCATGAAATTGTTAAAGGCTCGATTTTTATTTATTTTTTCCCTTTTTCCTCCAGGTGTCGTATTGCCGTTCCGGTGAGTTATAATATCTAATACATTTCATAACTTTTCGTGGAATGGGAAAGTAAAATGGTAGCGCCTTCATTGGTAGGATTTCAATTCTCCGACTCATCATGCGTTTGCACTGGAATTTAGCGTCAGGTTTAGGGTTGTTTTTGGCAGCATTCTTTGTTTTAATTGCAGTAGATGTGAATTCCTTTGTGTAGGAAGGAACTGCAGATGCTGGTTTAAACCGAAGAGAGAAACAAAAAGCTCAGCGGGACAGGGAGCATCTCTGGAGAAAAGGAATAGGTGATATTTCGGGTCGAGACCCTTCCTCAGACGAGAAAGGTCTCGACCCGAAACGTCACCCATTCCTTCTCTCCCGAGATGCTGCCTGACCAGCTGGGTTACTCCAGGTTTTCCTGTCTATCTTGAATGATTTTGTATTGAGCGTCAAAAAACATCGTTCAGTGCATGTCATTATATCTTATTTTCCAAATGCTCGGGTTTTGAGAACATTTTAACCTTACGATCGCTGGTATCACGCCACACTTCCTATTGCGTTCAATAATATGTTCCTTGCTGTAACTGTACTTAGGACGCTTTAGTTGACAATGTAATTCAAGTTAACTGGGTAGAATTTAACTCGAAATGCTTATGAACATTTCAAATAACAATGTCATAAGTCTCCGGCAAATCGTGATGATAAATTCTACTTGCTGACGGGTCACCTTTCACAAATCACATTATGTTTTTGCTCAAGAACATACCCGTCGGCATATAGAATAGTGTATATATACGCATTCCCAAATATCTACTAATTAAACTATCGACTAGTAACTTTTAAGCGACTCGGCACATGGTGGTTACCTTGTGGTTCAGGATTGAAATGATATTTTAATCTATCTTTCTTCTGCCACTAATGTGCTTTAATTTCGTCGAATATACTAATACTGGACAAAAAAAAAAAAATAATAAAAGCCTTTTATTCGATTGGTAATTTGAGTAGCGTGATTACAATTGAGTGCCCGTTATGTCGCTCAGTGCAACCTCATTAAAATACAAAGAGAGACACAAATTGCTGGAGTAACTCAGCGGGACAGGCAGCATCTCCGGAGAGAAGGAATGGGTGATGTTTCGGGTCGAGACCCTTCTTCATATTCTTTGAAATACATAAGGGCAGGGAAATAGGTGGGGGGGGGGGGGAATCTCCAACCCCTTAAACGTTTGCAGGCTGCATTAATAATTAAGCAAATCGTATTGCAGTTCACCGACCCGAAAAATGAGACAGTCCATCATCAAATGTGCCGAATATTTCCATCCTACAGTTTCCAACCAGGAAATAATAATTCCTTGATCATCGTCTGCTTGCATCTGTCGGAAGGAACTGCAGGTGCTGGTTTAAACCGAAGTAGACACAAAATGTTGGAGTAACTCAGCGAGACAGGTGTCTGAAGAAGGGTCTCGACCCGAAACCCATTCCTTCTCTGCAGAGATGCTGCCTGTCCCGCTGAGTAACTCCAGCCTTTTGTGTCCGTCTTATTAGGAACTTTTTGGGGGTACGCTTGCACTTTTTTGGGGTACACTTACGATTGTTCTGCACAGTTATTGAATGTCAAATTGACCTATGTTGAGCGTTTTGTAAAACACATTGGTAGCACGTTCGCCATCTATTACTTGCATCAATTATTTGAGGCACAGGTCAAGAACCTGCCGAATCGGATTTTACTCGCTTTATATGGCGAAAGATATGAACGAGACGTTTGAAATGAACCGGGGGAAATGTTATAGTAAGTTTAATGCCACCTACTGTTGAGCTGTCATTGTACATTAAAATGCACGTTGTTTTAAGGAAGTTAGTAAAAGCTGTTTGTGATTAAAGGTGAACACCTTGAAATGTCGCAGTCGCTTTTTAACGATTCACAAATCTATAAGAAATGAGCGAGCTAAATATTTGATGGGGGAGGATGTCATCCCAAATATTTATTTGTACCAATGTAAATGCTGGATTGAAAAATACTCATCGCCGAGGAGCCTATTTATCACTTCAGCAGTTAAACTTCTCTTTAAACAGACAGTGGCGTAAACAGGGCGACGCCGTGGCGCGGCTGGGGGAGTTGCTGCCTTAAAGCGCCTGAGACCTGGGTTCGATCCTGACCTCGGGTGTTGTTCTTTGTGGAGTTTGCACCTTCTCCCTGTGACCGCGCGGGTTTGCTCTGGGTGCTTCGGTTTCTACCCACATCCCAAAAGACGTGCGGGTTTGTAGTTAATTGGCCCATTGTAAAATAGCCCTGGAGCGTCGGCACTGGATGCGAAAGGAGGATATAACCTAGAACTAGGGTGGTCGAACTTGGCGCGTCGAATGACCTATTTCCATGCGGTATATTTTAATGAATTTAGTAACTTGTCAGTTTCTTTGTTGAACTAAATTAAGGCGCATGTTGCAATCAAAAGCGCTTGAACATTGGGTTGGGAAGAAAGCCAAACTGTAAGAAAGAGGACAATCAAAATAATCTTAATTACCATAACAACATTTGTGAAAAAAATGTCTGTCTTAACAGTGTTGCATTGAAGGAATGGAGTGTGGAAAAATCGCCATTCCTAAATTGTAAAATAGAGAATATGACCAAGTCACTATTAATTCAATGCATCTTAAGCAGCTGATTAGTTCACTGTTGTCCTAGTCGTGAAATTAAGTGTAGAAAATTGATTTGTTTAATGCAAGTTGATCTTCGGGCGGGTTGCCAATTGAGAGCGTACACCAATTATTCATTCAAATGTCCCAGACTCTCACTGCTTTTGCGTGAATATTGTAGGGAGGTGAATGTGAAGGAGTATGTTTGGGCGCAAGAAATGTTTAAAAACTACTTTTAATCTCTCCACATTCAAAACTAGAGAACCTTTGATTTGTGCGTTAATGTCTTTATTTCAAATGTCCACTTATTTGCAGCTGCACCATCAATTGTGCACTCCCCCTTTCTGCAGTATATTTCTACTCCTAGACACATACTTAGTTCAGGAGAGAAGCGAGGTATTGGGGAGTTTGTACCATTTAAAGAGAAGGAACCTACACACACACTGCACTATCCACTCTCTTGTTTATGGGCTCTCTTGACTGATTGAAGCTCTCTCTTCTTTGCTCAGAGAGTGATGGCTGTGTGGAATGGGCTTCCAGCAGAAGTGGTGGAAGCGGGATCGATTTTAACATTTAAAAGTAAAGTGGATAGGTATATCGACGGGAAGGGAATGGAGGGGTATGGTCTGAGTGCAGGTAGATGGGACTAGGGGAAAATAAATGGTCGGCACGGACTGGAAGGAGCAAGAAGGCCTGTTTCCGTGCTGTAATTGTTATATGGTTATATGGTTTGTGGCCGCTCTCAACTGCCGTGAATTATGATCACGCCAACAGCCTTCTCCTGTCCAACGCTTACAATTTCCTCTTTTAATCTCAAGTTGTGTAATTTCAAATCGGTTTTTAAGCCATAAATCAAGAAAGTAAGTTGACAAAATAGTTGTGTGCGTTTGAATAAAGACTCAGGACAATGTCATACCTGTATAAAACACTTCATAGGAGAATTTGACTGTGTACTTGAAATTAGCTGCAAAGACCAACAGAGTGTGAGCTAATATGAGGATGGGAATTCACTGTAGTCGCTTCCAGCTCTTGATGCAACCTGGGGCTAACTAGCATCCAGGTTTGCTGTTTTAAAGTGATACATGATATCTGTGGGTAGAAAGGGTGGTGGGAGAGGAAATTGAACCAACCATATTGTGCCACTTGCAAGAACTACAAGGGTTCTGGATGGTTAATGTGATATCGCACTTGGCGATAATGCTGAACTAATCCGCTGCTTAAGATGCATTGAATTAATAGTGACTTGGTCATATGGATTCAGAACTGACTTAGTGATAGGTGACAGAGGAATATGGTCTAAGGACAATATTCAGGCTAGAGGTCTGTGACCAGTTGATTTCTGCAGTGATTTGAGGACTGGGACCACTGCTGTTTGTGATATATATTAATGACTTGGATATAAACATAGACGGCTTGGTTAGTAAGTTTGCAGATGACACCATGATTGCTGAGGTTGTGGACTATGAAGAAGGCTGACTATGTATACAGTGGATAATAGATCAGCTACAGAAATGGGTGGAGAAATGGCAGATGTAGCTTAATCCAAGCAAGTTTAGTTTAGAGGTACAGCATGGAAACAGGCTCTTCGGCTCACCAATGATTACTCATACACTAGTTATATCCAAATTACAAAATATAATTAATGTCCAAACCTGCACATCCTTGGAATGTGGAAGGAAACCAGAGCATCCGGAGAAAACCCACGTGGTCACAGGGAGAACTACAAACTCCACACGGACAGCAGCCAGAGCCAGAATCTAACCCGCATCTCTGGCACTGTAAGGCAGTAGCCCTACAGCTGCACCACTGTGCTGCCCTAGTGGGAGGTGTTGCACTTCGGGAGATTAAATGTAAGGAAAAAGTAAACAATTAATGGCATGACCCTCAACAGCATTGATATACTGCGGGATGTCAGGACCCAAGTCCATAACTCCCTGGAAGTGGCAACACAAGTAGATAGAGTGGTACAGAAGGCATATGGTATGCTTGCTTGCATAGATAGGTTGGGGCATTAAGAATAAGAGTCGGGAAGTCACGATGCATGTTTATAGGACTTTGGTTAGAGTTGTGCTTGGCGAATTGTGTGCAGTTCTGTTCGCTCCATTACAGGAAGGATATGAAGGCTTTGGAAAGGACACAGAAGAGGTTTACCAGAATGATGACCAGATTAGGGGGTATTAGTTATAGGGAGAGGTTGGACAGACTTGGGCTGTTTTCTCTGGAGTGCTGGAGGTTGCAGAGAGACCTGATAGAAGTGTATATAGTATATATATATATTTATGAGAGGCATAGATATGGTAAACAGTCAGAATCTTTTTGCCCAGGATGGGGAAAAAAAATCAAATACTAGAATGCATAACTTTATGGTGAGGGGCAAAGTTCAAAGGAGATGTGTGGAGCAAGTTTTTTTTACACAAACGGTGTTTTTTTTACACAGCCTAGTGGTTGAAGCAAATACATTAGTGGCATTCTTTTTTCAAACCAGGCCTGATTCTGCCACATTTGTCTCTCACTGGACATCTGTCTAACAAGGCATTATTGGGAGAGCTCTGTACTGAATTGCATTCTAAAACGGAGTGGAAAACTGATACGACTCTAGTTTGTTCCTGACTACGGGTGCTGCCTGTATGAAGTTTGTACATTTTCAATGTGGCTTTTCCCCTGGTGTTCCGTTTTCCTCCCACATTCTAAAGATGTGCAGCTTTGTAGGTTAATTAGCTTCTATAAAATTGTCACTAGTGTGTAGGATAGAACTAGTATATGGGTGATCACACTTCAGTGCAGACTCAGTGGGCCAAGGCCTACCTGGTCTCCCAGTCGCCAAACACTTTAAACCTCCTTCCCATTCCCACACGGACCTTTCTCTCCTGGGCATCCTCCATTGTCAGAGTGAGGCCAAATGCAAATTGGAGGAACAGCACTTCCTATTGCACCCCCATGGTATGAGTATTGATTTCTCTAACTTCAAGTAACCTCGGCATCCCCTCTCTTTCTATTCCTTCCCCACCCTAGTCGTTGTACTAGGTGCGAGCTGAAACGTCACTTATTCCTTTTCTCTAGAGATGCTGCCTGACCCACTGAGTTACTCCAGCTTATTGTATCTATCTGCAACTAAATCATAACTATCCTGACTAATTTTACAAAGGATGTCCTGATTTTATTTAAGCGAACTATTGTTATTTTAGCCAAAAAAGGATAGTACTGGAGATTTGGGACTATGAGAAAACTGGGGAAAGTTGACCAAGCTGAAGATAAAAATCCTCAATAGTATTCATAGTTGTACAGCATGGAAACAGGTACATCGGCCCAACTTGCCCACACTGACCAACATGCTTATCTGCACCAGTCCCACCTGTCTGCATTTGGCCCATATCCCTCTAAACCTATCCTATCCACATGCTTACAATAGACAGAAAAAGATGGAGTAACTCAGCGGTTAACTCAGGCAGCATCTCTGGTGAGAAGGAATGGGTGAAGTTTCAGGTCTAGACATACCTGTCTAAATGTTGTTTAAACATTGTGAAAGTACCTGCTTCAACTACCTTCTCTGGAAGCTAGTTCGACTCGATGGGCCGAATGCTCTAATTTTGTTCCTATCGCTTATGAACTCCGCAGGTCAGACAGCATTTTTGGCAAGCATTGATGGGCAACGTTTTAGGTGTGGACCCTTCTTCAGTCCGACCTGAAACGTCACATAGGATAGGAATACTTCATTGTCACATGTGACGAGGCACAGTGAGATTCTTTGCTTGTATACAAGTAGTGCCATCTAAGGCACTGACAAAGTTACAAAGCATGCAGGTTCCCCCTTTTGTCCCCCCACCCCATTGTCCATTGTTCTTCCCCCTCCCTCACAGTGGTCTTCCATGCTCTCATTGACCGTCGACCCGCGAGGCTTCACCGCCGCCGCCCAATTTCACGTCTCCGTGGTGCCCACCCGGGCCCCAGCCGCGGGCTCTGTCGGTAGCTCCACCGACCTAGACTCCGACCCAGGCTTCTACGCAACGATCCGGGAGGCATCGAGATCGCAGCACCTCGATAAAGGCCTCTGGCCGCATTCCCAGTCCACAGCCGCGGTGATGGGGTTATAATACACGGCATACATAAGTAAATAGGAACCTCGCTACTGCTGACTGCAGTCATTCCATCCTCACACCAGTCTCCATTCAAAATTAAAGAAACAGAAACTTAGAAAGGACGGGACGTCAAGTTACATCACTCCACACCGACTGAATGGTTAGTTCATCGGGGAGGTGTAATTGGCCTGTCCCACTTACACAACCTTTACAGGCGACTGCCGGAACCCGTGATTGGTCGGCTAAATTTTCAACATGTTAAAAATTTAGAGGCGACCAGAAAGACGCTACGACTCTTTGGAGACCTCTCACGACCATAGGAGACCTCTCATGACCATACAGGCTGTAAGGTCGTGAGAGGTCACCCTCGACATGTCGCCAGATGGCACCTGTATGGTCGTGAGAGGTCTCCAAAAGGGCCTAGCCCACTGTACGAGCTAATTCAAGAGTTCTACCGAGTTTCCCCTGATTCGAACTCGGAGAATTACGGTAATAGCTGCTCATAGGTACTCGGGGCTCTTGTGGACATTTTTCAACATGTTGAAAAATCTTCACGAGCTTACCGCGTTTCCCGAGTACCTGCCGTTAGCATTAGGAGCCGCTAAGAGATGTCCCGAGCTCCGACGTACCGGCTACGTACTTTCTACGCAATTACCATGAGTTTGGTTTTTTTTAAACTTGGGAGAGTTCTTGAATTATCTCGTACAGTGGGACAGGCCCTGAAGAGTCGTACCTTCTTTCTGGTCGCCACTGAATTAACAACACGTTGAAAAGTTTGGCGACCTATCACGGGTGCCAGCATTCGCCTATAAAGGTCGCGTGAATGGGGCAGGCCCTTAACGGCGCAGAGATGGGGAGAGGGAGACAGAGAGGTCTGTGTTCTCCAGAGATGCTGCTTCACCTGTTGAAGCAGCATACTGTCCTTACTTACTGTCCTTACTTACTGTCCACCTTACTGTCCTTTTGTGTATTAATCAACATCTGTAGACTTAACCTCTGGATTCTGATCACTTAGAAGAAGTGGGTGTTGTTTCTCTGCAGGCATTAGCTGAGGGAGTGGAGCTGTAGCACCAATCTGCTGATCATCATGAAAGAATCTAAGCTCCGTGGCAAGGAGACTGGTCCCACAAGTGCAAAGCAAACAAAAAAAAGGAGTTTAAAATTGCAGATTCAATGCCAAGCAAAATTATGACTGCTGGGAAATCAGATCAGGTACTGACCTACTGAGGTGCTGATGTTACATCATTAGGTCAATGTCAGAATCTGTATAATTCACAAAGCCAGGGTATCATAATGTGGGGGAAATATAATGATTTCCCCCTTTTGGTACCCAGTGTTTATATCAAGTACTCCCAAATTAAAAATCTGAATAGGAGTCTGAAGAAGGGTCTCGACCCAGAACGCCACCCATTCCTTCTCTCCAGAGATGCTGCCTGTCCCGCTGAGTTACTCCAACATTTTGTCTACCACCAGGTAAAATACAGTTCAGCTGCGGTTCAGAAACACAGAGCTGACACCTCATTACTAGTGGGAATTATCCGTAGACTTATCTTTTTAAACTTACAGTAAACAATAGATTACCTATTTCTTACTGTTAATACATGTTACAGTAGTTATCAAGTTGAGCCTGCCCATGCGGCCTCAGCGATGTCCTGTACAACTGTAACGTGACCTCCCAACTTCGATACTCAAGAGGTAAACACAAAATGCTGGAGTAACTCAGCGGGACAGGCAGCATCTCTGAAGGGAAGGAATGAATTACGTTTTGGGTCGAGACCGTTCTTCAGGCTATACTCTGAATAATGAAGGCCAATGTGCCAAAAGACTTCTTGACCAACCAATCTACCCGAGAAGCCACTTTCAAGGAACTATGTACCTATACTCCTAGATCCTGTGTTCGGGAACACTCCCCAAAGCCTTGCCATTCACTGTGTAGATCCTGCCCTGAAAGGTTAGAATGCAACACCTCAGTTGTCTGTATTAAACTCTATATCAACAGAGCCCAGCTGCCCAACCGATCAAGATCCTGCTGCAGATTTTGACCACCATCTACAATACCAGCCATAATTGTGGGTAAAGTAATATGAGTTTGATCGAAGGGTGCTCTCTTTCAAATAAAATTATAAATCCTCAGAAAGCAATTAATGTCCATATAAAGAGCAGTAATCTTCTTGCAGGGGCTTCAAGTATAATAAGGGAATCTCAATTATAATAAGAATTTGTATAATATCAGGATATATATTCCAAGTGGTTAAGTGTTATCTGACTAAATGTTATAAATTAATCAATAGCACAAATAAAGAAAAGCATCCATGAAGCATGACCTGACAAAACAGAGAAATGTTAGAATATTGAAGATTTAGGAGGAAGAATATGAATTCTGTTTTTCATTTATAAAAGCTGGCTGGCCTTTTGAGTATTTGTGCCTCAAAACATTTTGGTTGTAAGTGTTGACAAACTGAAGATACAACATGATTATCTGCCTTGAGACCCTAGATTCTGATCAGAACATAACGTGCTGGAGTAACTCAGCAGATCCGGCAGCATCTCTGGCGAACTTAGATTTGGGTGGAGAACCTTCTTCAGACGATCTGATACATCAATTATCCATATTCTCCAGACCTGCTGAGTTACTCCAGCACTTTGTGTCCTTTTGTGTATTAATCAGCATCTGCAGTTCTTTGTTTTGGGATTCTGATCACTTGGAAGAAGAGGGTGTGGTCTCTCTGTAGTCATTAGCTGAGGTAGTGGATTTGTAGCACCATTCTGCTGATCATCATGAACACGAGAATCTGATACTGGTCCCACAATATCAGAATATTGAAGATTTAGGAGGACGGATATGAATTCTGTTTCTCATTTATAAATTCTGGATTATCAATAGCAAAATTAATCATAGGGCTGCATAGTGGCACAGTGGTAGACTGCCAAAGATTGGGATTTGACCTACGTGCTGTCTGTATGGAGTTTGTATGTTCTCCCTTTTGTATGTGACCACGTGGGGTGTCTCCGGGTCCACTGGTTTCTTCCCACATTCCAAAGATGTGTGGGTTTGTAGGTTAATTGGCCTCTGTAAATTAAGGCCAATGTGTAGGATTTGAGAGTGTAGAAGGTAGGATAGAACTAGTGATAGTTTGTCAGCACAGACACGATGGGCCAAAGGGCCTGTTTCCAAGTTGTATGTCTAAACTAAACTAATCAAGACCACAAATAAAGAAAAAGTGTCTCACAATTAAAGGTGACATCTGGCAAAGCAGAGAAATGTTAGCATATTAAAGATTTAGGAGAATGTTGCCAGGACAAGAGCACCTGAGCGATAGGGAGAGATTGGGCAGGCTAGGAGTTTATTCCTTGGAGCCTGAGGGGTGACTTTATAGAGGTGTATAAAATCATGGAGAGAATTGATAGGATGAATGCACAGACTTTTGTACACAGAGCAGGGGAATCAAGAACCAGAGGTTTAAGAAGAGGGGAAAGATTTAGTAGGAACCTGAAGGGCAACATTTTCACACAGAAGGTGGCGATTATATGGAATGAGCTGCCAGCCATAAATGATCAATAGACATACTTAAGTTGGTTTTATTTCAGAAATAAAAGTAAGAAAAGGTAATGATGTATAAGCAACAAATTGTTAAAAGTAAATTGAATTGAACAACCTCTAAAGCTGGATAATTGAAAATATTAATTTTTTTTGCTGATATATCTGTGGTCACATTTGTAAGTAAGTTGTGTTGAATGTGACTACTAGGCAGTATAATGTATCTAACCCAACTAAATCCAATAGGTTAAATCTTACCAATCTATTGTATGATATAAATTATTGTGTAAGCTGTGTTTTGAAAAGGAATAAAATAATTCTTTGCTGTTTTCACAGGATTTGCCATCACAGAAATATCATCAGTGGATTCCTCCAAGTTAAAAGTATCATGGACACCATATCCTCGAGCTAATACTTATGTTCTTGATCTAAGGATTGCAAATAATATCAGAAGTCTACCATTCATCATTGTGACTCCTTCCTTTATCACAACAAAAACATTTCAAAGGTTGAAAGCTGGTGTGCTCTATAATGTGACAGTCAAAGCATTTAGATATTTCACCATACTTGCTTCCGCATGGCAAACTGGGAGGACAGGTAAGACAATTACTGTACCCTTAATAGAGACACAGATTGGATTTCTTTCCTCCTCCTTTCAGCGTGGCAAATTGCCTCCTGGGCAGAAGGCTGTGTATTTGAGTTCCATAGGTGGCACGTAGACTTTGTTTCAGACTAATGCCGCACTGCACCTTTATGGGGGTTGTGACAGTCTTGTCGGTACCATCATGGATCAGATAGAAAACATTGAAACATATAAAAATAGGTGCAGGAGTAGGCCATTCGGCCCTTCGAGCCTGCTTCACCATGGCTGATCATCTAAAATCAGTACCCCGTTCCTGCATTTTCCCCATATCCCTTGACTCCGTTAGCCCTAAGAGCTAATTCTAACTCTATCTTGAATTGGCCTCCACTGCCTTCTGTGGCAGATATGTGTTTCTCATTCAAGGATGCTGCCACATCTTCTGGGTAGTTCCAAGATATTTTGCTCTATGTTTCAGTGGAATGGAATAAATATGAATGGATCTTTGGTACCACCTTATATGGTTCAGATAAAATTCAAAGGTCACATCAAAGAAGGACGTCATCTTTCTGATTGTTTGTAGGGTTTTCTGAGCATGTTTGCCTCTATGAGAACGCTGATGATATTCTTTAAAATAACATATTTTGCAAAGTGATTTGAATTATGTTGACAATAAGCCTTAAGAGATGGGTGGGGGAATTCCACCTTAGATGGTTCCCCATAATTTTCAGTTCTGGGGTCCTGTCCAGTGTGGTAAGACTTGATAAATGAGCTGGCTTGTTGCATTGATTATCAAAAATGGTTATTACAGGCTACTTTAGCGTTGTGCTGCACACAATAGCATGAAAACGAGCAAATACTTATATCCAACTTGTCTGTTGATACTGGAAGTAAATTGAATAATATTGGTGGGATGTAAAGATTTCATCTGATCCTGTGTGGATTCCCAGTAGTATGAATATTGATTTCTCTAACTTCAACTAATCCTTGCATTCCCTCTCTCTCCATCCCACTCCCTCCCGAGTTGCACCAGCTTCAACGTCGTCTTGTTTAGTCTCAGTGTCTGTAACTCGTTTGCACCTAGCCCATTGCTAACAATGCCCTTTCCTTCATCATCGTTAGCTTTTTGCTTATATTCCATTCATTTGTTCCATATCTCTATATCATCGTCTATATCTCTCATTTCGCTTTCCCCTGACTCTCAGTCTGAAGAAGGGTCTTGATCCGAAACGTCACCTATTCCTTTTCTTAAGAGATGCTTTCTGACCCGCTGAGTTACTCCAGCTTTTTGTGTCAATAAATTCAGTTTTTTGGGGGGTTTTTTAAGTTATACTATCGCCCAACTATCCCCTCATTATGTAGGAAGCGGGCATGAGCAAATCCCAAGTTGCAGCCAAACCACTGGGATGCTTCCTCTAGTTTCCTCCTTGTTTTCTATGAAAATGTGATTGCTCAACTTTTTGTTTTTTTTGTCCCCTTGGGCTTTGTACCAGTTCATCAAAAAAGGTTTTGTATCTTATTAATTTGTGTGTGCCAACTCTGAGTAATAATTTGCAACTCGCTGCATAAATTACTGAAAATAATATGCTCAAAGGGATATCATCACCCTCACCGCACCATTGTTGTTATTATCACAGACAATAGGATGCATATAATGTAACAGCACCTAAATGTAACAAAACAGGGAAGGGTTCAGGCAAGTGAAAAGTTATACATTCATAGAGAAAAGGCATGGCAAAGAGCAGTGTAACAATTTGGATAAAAATAAATAGTGTGTCAAATCTTACTCCACCACTCTACTGATCTTCTACCTGCCTCCTAGTAACCAAAGGCAGGTTATTATCTCTTTATCTGGCTGTTATCACATTGCATTTTGTGAGAACTTGGATAATGTGTTTCCGACAATGACTGAGCCTTGGCTCTAAAGTGCTTTGGGGAATTTGAAGGTTGTGAAAGGCAAATTGTAACCGTAAGTCTTCCTTGAGTTTGAGAGGTTAGTGTAAAAGTTGTCTTATTGCTGATTCATTGGATGTTTGGTCACTGTCATGAATGAGGTAGATGGGACTTTAGTAAGGATGTACACTGAGGTTGGCAAATAACCATGACTGAATGGTGGAGAAAGCTGGAGGGGCCGAATGGCCTATTCTTATTCATATACCTATGGTCTTAAATAGTATACAGCAATTATTGATCTACAAGCATTTGGTTTATAACATTTTGCTGTAGCATGAGTGACTCTTTGAATGCATGCCCTACATGTTATGGAGTTATTATTCATTGAAGGTGAACTGTAGGTGACGGCACAAGTGGAGAGGGTGGTTAAGAAGGGCAGATGCTATGCTTGCCATCATCGGTAGGAACATTGAATGTAAGAGTCGGGAAGTCATGATGCAGCTCTATAGGACCTTGGTTAGAACGCATATGGAGTATTGCATGCAATTCTGGTCGTCCCATTACAGGAAAGATGTGGAGGGTTTGGAGAGGGTGCAGAGGAGGTTTACCAGAATGCTGCTTGGATTAGTGGGTTCCCGCTGCAGGGAGAGGTTGAATAGACTTGGATTGTTTTCTCTGGAACATGGGAGGTTGCGGGAACACTTGATAGATGTATACAAAATTATGAGAGGCCTAGATAGGGTAGACGGGCAGCACCTTTATCCCACAGTGGAATTGTCCAACACTGGAGGGAATAGCTATAAGGTGAGAGGGGGGAAGTTTAATGGAGCTGTGCAGGGCAAGTTATTTACACAGAGTGTGTGGGTGGCCCAGAACGTACGTTTAGAGGTGGTGGTGCAGGTAGATACCATAGTGGCATTTAAGAGGCTTTAAGATAAGCACGTGGAAGGGCAGGGAACGTGTGGATATGGATCGTGTACAGGCAGATGAGATCAGTTTGACTGAGCATCATGTTCGGCACAGACATTGGGGGCCGAAGGCCCCTTCATATGCTTTACAGTTCAAAGATCTATGTTATGAATAACGCACCACTCTCCACAATATACAGTAATACATTATATAAAAATGCCCATTGTGCATTTCATCCAACTTCGGAAATTTTGTTTCCTGAAAATGTTTCACCAAACATGTCCCTTTCATAGATGAAGAAAGATAGAGGTGACTGCAGGAGCCTTAACAGAGATCTTTGCATCTTCTCTAGCCACAGGCTAGCCACAACCTGGAAGGCTGGAGAGTTACTAAAGTGGTTCCTTAATTTATGAAGTAGAAAAAATCCAGGAAATTATAGACTGGCCAGCCTCACGTCAGTGAAGGGAAACTATTGTAAAGAATTCCTCGGGATTAGATATTCATCTATTTGGAAGAAAATGGGTTAATTTGGGACAGTCAGTATGGGTTCATATGCAACAGGTCAGGTCTTACTAACTTGATATCGTTTTTCCATAAAATAACCAATTTGATAAAGTCCCTCAAGGTGGGCTGATCCGAAAGATCAAGGTGCACAGGTTTAATAGTGATACGGTCACATGGAATCATACTGGCTTACTGATATAGGCTAGACCGTTGAGGTGTTGGGATAATATTCAAGTTGGAGGTCTGTGACCAGTGGAGTTAACCATATAACCATATAACAATTACAGCACGGAAACAGGCCATCTCGGCCCTTCAAGTCTGTGCCGAACAACTTTTTTCCCTTAGTCCCACCTGCCTGCACTCATACCATAACCCTCCATACCCTTCTCATCCATATGCCTATCCAATTTATTTTTAAATGATACCAACGAACCTGCCGCCACCACTTCCACTGGAAGCTCATTCCACACCGCTACCACTCTCTGAGTAAAGACGTTCCCCCTCATGTTACCCCTAAACTTCTGTCCCTTAACTCTAAAGTCATGTCCTCTTGTTTGAATCTTCCCTATTCTCAAAGGGAAAAGCTTGTCCACATCAACTCTGTCTATCCCTCTCATCATTTTAAAGACCCCACTTAACCTTCTGCGCTCCAGAGAATAAAGACATAACTTATTCAACCTATCTCTGTAACTTAGCTGTTGAAACCCAGGCAACATTCTAGTAAATCTCCTCTGTACCCTCTCTATTTTGTTGACATACTTCCTATAATTGGGCAACCAAAATTGTACACCATACTCCAGATTTGGTCTCACCAATGCCTTGTACAATTTTAACATTACATCCCAGCTTCTATACTCAATGCTCTGATTTATAAAGGCTAGCATACCAAAAGCTTTCTTTACCACCCTATCTATATGAGATTCCACCTTTAAGGAACTATGCACGGTTATTCCCAGATCCCTCTGTTCAACTGTATTCAATTTCCTACCATTCACCATGTACGTCCTATTTTGATTTGTCCTGCCAAGGTGTAGCACCTCACATTTATCAGCATTAAACTCCATCTGCCATCTTTCAGCCCATTTTTCCAACTGGCCTAAATCACTGTAGACTTTGGAAATCCTCTTCATTATCCACAACGCCCCCTATCTTGGTATCATCTCCGCAGAGATCCATGCTGGGACTTCCGTTGTTAGTGATTGGACATAAATGTAGATGGGGTGGTTAGTAAATTTGCAGATGACACCAAGATTGTTGGAGTCGTTGACTATAAAGAAGGCTATCGTGGTATACAGCCAGATGTAGATCAGCTACAGAAATGGGTGGAGAAATGGCGGATGGAATTTAATATGAGTGTTACATTTCGAGACTTTGGATGTAAGGGTAAAAAAAAACAATGAATGGCACGACCTTTAACAGCATTGATGTACAGCGGGATCTTGGGATCCAAGTCCACACCTCCTTAAAAGTGGCAACAAAATAGATTGTGGTAAAGAAGGCACATGGCATGCTTGTCTTCATTGGTCAGGTATAAGAGTCAGGGAGTTATGATGCAGCTTTATAGGACTTTGATGTGCTGTTCTGGTTACTCCAATACAGGGAGGAAGTGGAGGCTTTAGAAATTGTGCTGAGGAGGTTTACCAGAACGATGCCTGGTTTGGAAAGTATTAGTTATAAGGAGATGTTGAAGAGTCTTGGATTGTTTTTGCGTGAATGCCGAAAGTTTTAGGGAGATCAGATGGAAGTATATAACATTTCCAGAGGATAGTGGTGGAGGCAGATACAATAGTGGTGTTTAAGTGGCTTTTTGATCAGCGCATGAGTATATCCAGGGATGGAGGGATGTGGATTATGTGCAGGCAGATAAGGATTAGTGTTGGCATCATAATTGGCGTAGACATTGTGGGCCAAAGGTCCTGTTCCTGTGCTGTAGTGTTCTTGTTCTATGAATGGCTGCAATTGGGTATGCATTGTAATTTAATATTGTTCAAAGGCAAGACACTGTATCTAGTGTGAGAAGATGGCATAGCAGGTAGAGCTGCTGCCACTCAGTTCCAGTCCTGCCTTTGATCCTGACCTCAGGTGGTGTTTGTGTGGAGTCTGTTTAGTTTGGAGACTTCGGCCTTCCAAGTCCACGCCAACCAACATCTGTATCTATCTTGCACAATAGAGACAATTTACAGAAGTCAATTAACCTACAAACCCACACATCTTTGGAATGTGTGAGGATACCAGACCACCTGTAGAAAACCCACGTGCTCACAGGGAGAATGTACAAAATCCTTACAGACTGCACCCATAGTCAGGGTCAATCTGGATCTCTGGCGCTGCAAGGCAGCAATTCTACCATGCACCAATGTGCTGGGTTTGCACAGTCTCCCTGTGACCACGTGGGCTTCCTCTGGGTGCACCAGTTTCCTCGCAGATACCAAAGGACGTGCAGGTTTGTAGATTAATTGGTCTCTGTAAATTGCTCCTACTGGATAAGAAAATGGGATAACATAGAATTAGTGTGAATTGTGATCGATGGTCGGCATGGACTCGGTGGGCTGAAGTGCCTGTTTCCATGTTGTATTTGATTTTTATTTACTTAAACTGCTCCCAACACCTGAGCAAATCTTCTTTGAAACATCTCAGTGCTAATCAGGAACAAAAATCAAGTTAAATGACTCCTTACAAGGAACAATATATAACGTGGAAATTATGAAGGCCTGACATTCACTGTTTGGTGCCCATTCAGTTGGCCACATGCACAACGTGAAAGGGGGAAAATAAGTTGAGATAAGTGTCTATAAAACATTTACTTGAACATACCACAATGGCTGGGAAATAGTATAGATATTTTTACTTTCTCGCAGATTAATATAAAAACGTCTTATCGTTTCATAAGGACAGTTTGGTTGATAATTGTTTCATTTTGTTTTTACTTATGAAGTGCCGAAGAGACCAAAATTGTTCAGCTTAAAATCTAACTCGAGTTCAACAGTTATTGCGAGATGGACTGAAGTATTGGGAGCAGATCGATACTTTCTGAACGTGAAATCGAACACTCGTGACTATAATTTGACATTTTACAAAAACAACGGAATTGCCACCGGTTTGGATCCATCCACGGTCTATAGGATGAGAGTCTTTGCAGCAAACTCGGCTGGAGTTGGAAGTGCAAGCAAAACGAGGGACATTGTCACTTGTAAGTAAGCTTTCTTCTTTCAATTTTCAGTTTATAAAATTTAACTTAAAAGTAAATGTTACAATAAGATCGGGACATTAATGCTAGTTTGATTTTGAACTGAAATATTTAGTTTGAACATTTCTTTGGAAAGTTGGTGGATATTAAGTGTATTAGGTCCAAGCTATGAATGTGGCAAAATCCAAATCCAGGAGTTCTGTGCAGTTGTAGTATGGACAAGAAGTTTAACAGCATCGAGAAGGGCCTTGCCCTCTTTCTCTTGTCCTCACCACTCCCTTATTCTAATATCAAGTTCACTCATGGCAAATCCTACTAATTCGTATATCAACGCCTCTTGCAGCCTTTGTTCTTACTGGAGGTGATCCATCAATTTGTTATTAGTTTCCACCGATATTATTTGCCGTTCTAACACCAGTAAATAGAAAGACGAACTTCAAAATAATTTGCCAAAGAAGATGAGTGCACTTTCCCTTTAGAGTGACAAGGTGCCAGTCTGTGCGCTGGCTGGGTCTACGGCATAGATACCACCTCATATTTCCATCACACTGTTCCAAGTTTTAAGTTAGAGTATAAGTGAGGACAAAGACGGCTTTGACTTAAAGGGACAGAGAGAGACCTCTAGAATTTCGCTGGTTTCCACAGAAAGCCTAACAACTTTCTTTTTTTTTCAATGTTGTAATCAAATTAAATGTCATAATAAAATTTAGGTTAACTTCAAGATGTTGCCAAATTAGTGGAACGATGACTACGACTTGCCCGATTAATTCCTCCCTCTCCCACAGTGTGGAATTTATGGGATTACTTTGGTGTTGGAAATGGGGGAAAGTAAGCAAGCAACCCATTCTTTTCTTCAATACTCTAATATTAGTTTCTTTCATACTCTAATATTCATCTCTAACTTCCTTTGTATTCCCAGCTTTGACTTTGGCTCGACTTGCATCTTATCTCCCCTTGACTTCAGTCGCAGACCCTGCCTATATTCTACCTTATTGATCCTGGAAGGTTGAACTACTTTCATAACGCATAATATACTGTTTTCCCTCTTAACATTTTGCTGCTTAGATCTTTAGAACGGAGGCAGTGAGAGAATGACGATGAAAGTAGTTTCAGTTTAGTTCATTGTCACATGTACCGAGGTACAGTGAAAAGCTTTTGATGAGTGCTAACCAGCCAGCAGAAAGAAAATACATGATTACAATAGAGCCATTCACAGTGTACAGATACAGGATAAGGGAATAACGTTTCGTGCGAGGTAAAGTCTGATCAAAGAGAGAATCTTGACGAAAACCACTAGAAAAAAAGAGGCAATGGGAAAACAAATAAGAGGCTGCATGAGATATGGTTAACAAAAACAAAGAAAAACATGCTATTAAATCTGCAGAATTTTAATTTCCTGCTGTTTTAAGAATCAAGAGTGGAGTGTTTTATTGTCATATGTCCCAAAATGGAACAATGAAATTCCTGCCTGCAGCAACCGCAGCACAAACAAAAAGAAAACAAGGTTCAATGAATCAAAGAAACAATTTAGTACAAAAACAAAACAAACCCCGAATGCACTTGTGAACTTGTGAGAGTGTGGCTAGGGTGGTGTGTTCCTTGATGGTATTGGCTGCCTTTTTGAGACAGTACTTCTGTGTAGCTTCAATGGTGGGGAGGTCAATACCCGTGATGGACCGGGAGATGTTCACTACTTTTTAGAATCTCCTTCCTTCATGGCTGAACCATGCTGTGATGCAACCAGTCAATATGCTCTCTACCTTACACCTGCAAGAAGCTCAAGAGAGTGTTTGTTCACATGCCAAATCTCCTTAATCTTCTAACAAAGTGGTGTTGATGGGCTCTCTTTAAGATTACTCATTTTATTTTGTTGCAATATTCATAATTTAGTTCCCAGACAAGTAGTGGGGAGGGAGTAGGTTCAACAAATTGGAAATATATGGTTGAAGTTAAAGGATAGGAGGGCACAGGGGAGGTTACTGAAGTCTCCAGAAGTTTGAAAGTGGGATAAGTTCAGGCAAAATGGAGACCAATTTGAGTAGAGAGGTGGTGAATACTGAACTAAAGGTGTTATATTTGATTGCACGCAGTATACGGAACACGGTGGATGAGTTTATAGAGCAATTAGAAATTGGTAGGTATGACATTGTGGGCATCACAGAGAAGTTGCTGTCAGGATCAGAGCTGGGATATTAATATACAAGGTTACACATCCTATCAAAAAGACAGTCAGGTGGACAGAGGGAGTGTAGTTGTTCTGTTGGTAAGGAATGAAATTCGATCATTAGCAAGGGATGACAAAGGATCAGA
Organism: Raja brachyura; assembly: GCA_963514005.1. Next base: position 11,720,567 of record OY740790.1, read on the forward strand.
AGATGAAGAATCCGTGTGGGAAGAGTTAAGAAACTCCAAGGGTAAAAAGACCTTGATGGGAGTTGTATACAGGCCTCTGGACAGTAGCCAGGACGTAAGGTACAAATGACATCCGGAGATACAACCGGCATGTAAGAAAGGCAATGTTACAGTGGTCATAGGGGATTTCAATATGCAGGTAGACTGGGAAAATCAGGTTGGTACGGGATCCCAAGAAAATAAATTTGCAGAGTGCCTACAAGATGGCTTCTTAGAGCAGCTTGTGGTTGAGTTACGAGGAAAAGGCAATTCTGTATTAGGTATTGTGTAACAAAGAGTAGACTCAATGGGCTGAATGACCTAATTCTGCTCCCGTGATGCTGCAGTTCTCTGTGATGGCCTCAAGATGGCAATGTAGTTTCACTTGGTGCAGTACCATTGCATCTGTAAGCAAAGTGAACAGAGCAACATGAGATCGGCTGATGCTGTGTCCCTATCAGGGCCGATCTACCCCTCACGTTTAGCTAGGAACTGCCTGCACATCCTGTTGTTTCATTTTCCCATTTCTATTTTTAGCTACTGCATACAACTTTGTGATCTGGCGATCCTTAAAGACAAAGTCATGTCACCGCTGCGCAGACTGCCTAAACCTACCTGATCGCCCGATTGCTCATCAATTTAACTCCTCCTCCCATTTCTACACTGACATTTTACATTATCCTTGACTTTGTCCCCTTTGATGTCTTTTTTTCACACCTTACACTTCCTTATCTCTGTGTCTCCCTCTCCCCTGACTCTTAGTCTGAAGAGAGGTCTCGTCCCGAAACGTCACCTATTCCTTCTCTCGAGAGATGCTGCCTGTCCTGCTAAGTTACTCCAGCATTTTGAGTCAATCTTCAAAGTCATCTAGTTAGCAATGCACTCCTGCCGGAATCCCCCGGGGGGGCTTCTTGGACGGCTGGAGCTATGGTGGCGCCATGGCCTGGAGCACCAGCAGTCTGGCCCCAATCTCAGCTGCTCCAATTTTCTCACGCATCCAAGAGTTGGCCGCTGCAAACCGCCCCAAGTGTTTAGGCCACCGTAGAATCTGGGGTGAGTTGAGGGGAATGTGGCGAAACTAGAGTGGGAATACAGTGACACAAGCTGTGGCGGACTCGGTAGACCCAGGGGCCTGTTTCCGCGGTGTATAACTTCATCAGCACAGAAACATTACAGGTAATCTTTGAAGCCACCGACGGGAACTTTGAACTTGTCCATGACTTCAGTCTGAAGAAGGGTCTCGACTCGAATCATCACCCATTCCTTCTCTCCAGAGATGCTGCCCGTCCCGCTGAGTTACTCCAGCATTTTGTGTCTATCCTTGACTGGTGAAGTCGCTAACCACCCGGTCCTTCGGTAAACAACGTCCCTTGTCACGCTTTGTACCTTTCACCCCACCAGGGTCCGCATCCAGGGGGCAGCATAGTAGCGTAGCGGTATAGTTGCTGCCTGACAACCCCACAGACCCAGATTCATTCCTGATTATGGGTGCTGCCTGTATGGAGTTTGTACGTTATCCCTGTGACCGTGTAGGTTTACTCCAGGCTCCATTTTTCTCCCCATCCCAAAGATGTGCAGGTTTGTAGGTTAATTGGCTTCTGTAAATTGTCCCTAATGTGTCGGACAATACTAGTGTACGGGTGGTCACTGGTCAGCATGGCTTCGGTGGGCTAAATAGTCTGTTTCCATGCTGTATCTCCAAACTAAACATCATTCTCTGAAACTTGCCCCACCACAATGTGATCCCGCTAGGTATTATGTCTTCCCATCCCCATCCATTGCTGGAAAGACCACTCTCCCTGCAGCTGGTTACTTCACTCTTCCCTCCTCAGCCAAACCGCCTCCTTCCCAGCTGCAGCCACAGGAGATGTGATATGTCGCTACACCTCCTCCCTTACATCCATCCAGGAACCCCAGCAGCACTTCCAGATGAGACACATGTTCTATGAACCTTCTCGAACCTCATCCATTGCATTCTATGCTCTCGATGTGGCTCCCTTTACATCGGTGAGACCAAGCATAGACTTGGCGATCTTTTCCCCAAACCGTATTCACGTTACTCCCTTTATCATGTATTTGTACATCGTGAATGGCTTGTTTGTAATCAAGTCTTGTCTTTGCGCTGTTTTGTGGCATGCACCAAAAGCATTTCACTGTACCTCCATACACGAGACAATAAACGAAAGCCAATTCAATAACTCATCTCAACTGCTGTATCTCCCGGTTGCTAACCCATTTTAACTCCCCTTGGTATTCCCACACCTACCTTTCTGTTCATCCTTTGTGTGAAAACGTTACCTCTCAGATTCTTATTTAATCTTTTCCACTTCACCTTAAAACTATATCCTCTGGTCCTCGATTCACCTACTCTGGGCAAGAGATTCTGTGCATTTACCTGATCTATTCCTCTCATGATAATACACACCTCCATAAGATCACCCCTCATCCTCCTATGCTCCAAAGAATAGAGTCCCAGCCTACTCAACCTCTCCCTATAGCTCAGACCCTCTGGTCCTTGCAACATCCTCATAAATCTCCTCTGCACACTTTCCAGCTTTACAACATTTTTCCTATAACACGGTCCAGAACTGAACACAATACTCTAAATGCAGCCTCACCAACATCAGAAACAACTGCAACATGACCTCCCAACTTCTATACTTTATACTGACTGATGAAGGCAAATGTGCCAAAACCCAATCTATCTACGACTCCGCCTTCAAGGAACCATGCACCTGCACTCCTAGATCCCTCTGCTCTACAACACTACCCAGAGCCCTACCATTCAATGTGTAGGCCCTGCCCATGTTAGACATCCCAAAATGCAACACCTCACATTTCTCTGCATTAAATTCAATCAACCATTCCTCAACCTACTTGGCCAATAGATCAAGATCATGCTGCAATTTTTCACAACTATCTTCGCTATTTGTTAAACCACCCACTTTTGTATCATTAGCAAGCTTGCTCATCTAGCCATATATGTTCTCATCCAAATCATTGATGTAGATGACAAACAGTAACGGGCCCAGCACTGAACCCTGAGGCACACCACTAGTCACCAGGTCTCCAATCCGAGAAGCAACCTTCCACCATCATCCTCTGCTTCCTTCCGTGAAGCCAATTTTCTATCCATTCAGCTTTCTCTCCTTGGATCCCATGCAATCTAACCTTCCAGATCAGCCTACCATGCGGAACCTTCTCCTTGTGACCATGTGAGTTTCCTTTGGCTTCTCCAGCTTCCTCCAAAGACGTGAAGGTTCGTCGGTTAATTGGCCGCTGTAGATTGCCCCTGGTGTGTCGGGAGTGGATGAGAAAGTGGAATAGCATAGAACTGGTGCGAACAGCTGATCGATGGTTGGCGCAAACTCATTGGGCTGAAGGGCCTGCTTCCATGCTGTATCTCCAAACCAAACTCAAATAAACTAAACTAATTGCTGATATAAACCACAAGCATCTATAGGCACAGCACCGATCCCTGAATCACATCATTAGTTACAGGCAATGGTATAATACAATTTGTGGAGTTTCAACTGTGCACAGATTATTTGACATGTTTCCTACATAATATCTGTGACCTTGCTTGCTGTGAAAGAAGTAGATTCAGCTCAAGGCTCTGGGACAATATCGTACCATTTTTAGTTTAGTATTGTTTATTGTCACGTGTACAATACACGTGTACAATACACACGTACAGGTACAGTGAAAAGCTTTTTTGTTGCGTGCTATCCAGTCAGCGGTAAGACAACACATGATTCCAATCAAGCTGTCTACAGTGTACAGATGCTGGGTAAAGGGAACAACGTTTTGTACAAGTCCAAGTACAAATCTGATTAAAGATACTCCGTGGGTCTCCAATGAGGTAGGTGGTAGCTTAGGATCGTTCTCTACTTGGTGATAGGATGGTTCAGTTGCCTGATAACAGCTGGGAAGAAACTGTCACTGAATCTGGAGGTGCGTGATTTCAAACTTCTGTACCTCTTGCCTGATGGGAGAGGGGAGAAGAGGGATTGACCAGGGTGAGAAATCCTCGATTATGCAGGTGACCTTGCCTAGACAGCGTGAGTGTAGATGCAGTCAATGGAAGGGAGGTTGTTGGCGTGAAGGTCTGGACTGCGTCCACAATTCTCTGCAATTTCTTGCGGTCTTGGATGGAGTTGTTCCCAAACTATGCTGTGATGCATCTGCTTAAATGCTTTCAACGGCGCATCTGTAGAATATGGTAAGAGGTGTTGGTGACGTGCCAAACTTCCTGAGCCTTTTTACCTTATTGCAAACTTCTCTTGCCGATTTATTTTAGTGTTTCCTATGTGAAAACGAAAATATTAAAATATCTTGACAGCTAACTTTCTTTTTTTCATTTGCAGTGGTGGAGCCACCATCCATCATCAAAATCACTGTTCTCAGAAATACTGCAATCCGAATCAATTGGGATCCAGTTACTCATGCATTTCAATATGAAGTAACACTACATAAGATTTCCAGGGAAAAATCTGACATAATGTCTACAAAAGTGTTTACAAACTTTATAATGCTGGATAATCTTGTACTGTGTACTAATTACACCATCACCATAAAGTCACTGAATGATTTCAACCTTCTTGGAGAAGGCACATCGGTAAATTACACAACTGAATGTAAGTAAGATATATAAGGTGTACTTTAGTGCTTACCCTAATGAAGCTAATGATAAATAATAATTGTAATTGTAAATAGAGGATTTATGATTTTTTTTTTTAAATCTTTATTTTTCAACCCTTCTCCCTTTACTTTTATAGTTAAGATCCCAAAATAAAATTTCCCACAGCTTCACGTCATGAGGAATCTCGGCTACTAGAATCAACTCATTTATATCCAAGAAACCAAGAAGCGCGTCTCTCCTGCTATTATAATCTCTCTGGAATGTCAATGTTTGGAATTGAGCCGAATACAAGATGGTTCTCATGGTTCATCATGAAGGCACCACCTACCATTTCGCTCTCTATTACAAACTTTAGACGGGAGACTTGCGCAGCCGTTAGAAGTACCATATCATTTATTTAGTGGAACAATAACTTTGTGGTTGAGTTCTGGGACAAAGTAAACAAAATTTAAAAAAAAAATGTTTTCTCAATAATCGTAAACAAAACATAATTGGTTCCCTAAGGAAGAGTAAACTATCTTCCTCACATGACCTTTAGTTTTGAATGTTCAGTTTTGGGCACCATGTTGTAGGAAAGATGCTGGAAAGGTGCGGAGAAGATTTACGAGGATGTTACCAGAACTCGAGGGCCTGAGCCATAGGGTGAAGTGGAGCAGGCTAGGACTCTATTCCTTGGAGCGCAGGAGGATGAGAGGTGCTTATAGAGTTCAAAATCAGGAGAGGAATAGATTGGTTAGATGCACAGAGTCTCTTGTCCAGAGTAGGCAAATCAAGAACAAGAGGATGTAGGTTTAAGGTGAAGGGGAAAATAATTAATAGGAATCGGAGGGGTAACGTTTTCACACAAAGGGTGGTGGTTGTATGGAACGGGCTGCCGGAGGAGACAATTGAGGCAGGTACTAAGAAACAGTTATACCGGTGCATAGGTAGGATAGATTTAGACTGATGTGGGCCAAACGTAGGCAGGAGGGATTAGTGTAGATGGACCATGTTGGGCGGTGTGGGCAAGTTGGGCCAAAGAGCCTGTTTCGACGCTGTAAGACTCTATCACTTTGTGACTATCTGGCCAAGATATGACTCCAACTCCCTAAGAACGTAGTTAATTCTTAATTACCTTTTGAAATAACTGAGCAACCCACCAGTTTAAGGACATTTAGGGATATGCTACGAATGCTGATCTACCAATGTGGCCATAATCTATTAATTAATTAAATACAATTCAATGATGCAATCTGATTTTGGAATCAATCAGAGCTTTTGGGTTTCATTTTTAATGATAAATTACCTCATTAATTCATACTTCCAAGTGGCCAGTGTTGATCAAGGTGAGGGGAATTACAACGTATAGATATTCAGTTCTCACTCCAGAGTCAAGAGTGTTTTATTGTCATATGCCCCAGATAGAGCAATTAAATTCTTTACCTACGATATATACACAGTCGAATTGAACAACTTTAGCCTATCGATCTCTTCCTGCTTAGTAAATAGCATCTTCTCCATGGCTAATCTAGATTGGGAAAAGTAAACTGGTTTCAATATTATTATGACTAGCCAAAAAAAAATGCATTGGAAGATGAGGGTATCTCTACCTTTCATTTACTAGTTTAATACTTTATTGCTCCCTCAGCTGGTACTTTGCCTACGTGACCAGAAATGGTCAGTGCATGGAAACCTTGCTACCTAAAACTGGTGGGTAAATATAATGTTCACCCAGGTGGGAGTGGCTGGCTGACTGCTCAACCCTAAATGTAATACAGATAAGTCCAATCCTGACCCAGTTCAGTTTAGTTTATTGTACTGAGGTACAGTGAAAAGCTTTTGTTGCGTGCTATAAAGTCAGCAGAAAGACAATATATGATTACAATCGAGCCATTTACAGTGTATAGACAGATTATGACAGCATGACGTTTATTGCAAGGTAAAGCCAGCATAGTCCGATCAAGGATAGCATGAGGGTCACTGCCCAGGCATGTATTCTCCTGTCAGTCATGAGTTGCTGATCAAGAGTACAAGCTTAAAAAAAATAATACTGACACATTTTGGCAATAAATGTTGGAAATATTTATCAGGTTAGGCATCATCTCTGGAGAGAGAAACAGTTAACGTTTGAAGCCGAGGACCTTAAGGGCCTGTCCCACTTATGCGACCTTTTCGGCAACTGCCGGCACCCGTCATAGGTCGACCAGAAAGACGCTGCGACTCTTTGGAGACCTCTCACGACCATCGGAGACGTCTCAAGATCATACAGGCTGTATGGTCGTGAGAGGTCTCCCGCGACATGTCTCTAGGGGTCGCCTCTATGGTCGTGAGAGATTTCCAAAGAGTCGTAGTGTCTTTCTGGTCGCCGTTGAATTTTCAACATGTTGAAAAATTTTTGGCAACCTATGACGAAAAGGTCGCGTAAGTGGGACAGGATCTTTAATTGGTAATTTTTGGATTAATGATATTCTTTGATTCGTTTGAAGACTGCCCTGCAAATTTAGCTGCAGAATGCTCGGTGGTTGAAGATCCATGGTCCAAACCTGTTGGCATCAATGGAGGGACATGGAGCATTCTGGTCAAGAAGACTTCCAGTATATCAGCCTATTCGGGGTATTGAGTATAGAAGTTGGGATGTTATGTTACAGTTGTACAACACATTGGTGTGGCTGCATTTAGCGTATTGTGTTCAATTTTGTTCAACCTGCTATACGAAGGATGTTGTTCAGCTGGAAAGAGTGCACCAAAGATTCATGGGAATGTTGCCAGGACTTGAGGGATTGCGCTATAGGTAGAGATTAGGCATGCTAGGACTTTGTTCCTTGGAGAGCATGAGGCTAAGGGGTGATCTTATAAAGGTGAATAAAATCATGATGGGAATAAATAGGGTGAATGCACAGAGTCTTTAACGCAGAGTAGGGGTCGACAGCTAAAGGACATTGGTTTAAGACCAGAGGGCAAAGATTTAATAGGAATTTTTTGATACGGAGGGTGGTGAGTATATGGAATGAGGAGGTAGCTGAGGCAGGTACAATAATGACATTTAAAAGACATTTGGACAGGTGCATGGAGAGGAAATGTTGAGAGAGATATGGGCCAAGCACGGTCAGGTGGGACTAGTGTAGATGGGGCAACTTGGTTGGCCTGAACAAGTTGGGCCGAAGGGTCTGTTTCCAATGCTGTATGCCTCTATGACTCTATGATCAGGTCTACACAAAGGAGTAAAGGAAACGCAACCAAAGGGTGCTGGTTCAAAGTGCCAGCATTGGCTTGATGGGTTAGAAGACAACTCTTGGGGCAGCAGGGTGGCAAAGGGTAGAGTTGCTGCTTTACTACAGGAGCCGTCTGTACGGGGCTTGTACATTCTCCCTGTGACCGTGTGGGTTTTCTCCGAGATCTTCAGTTTCTAACTGATTGAGACTACCAAAGTTTTAGTTTAGAGATACAGCGCGGAAACAATCCCTTCGGCCCACCGGGTCCGCGCTGACCAGCGATCCCCATGCATTAACACTATCCTACACCCACTAGGGAAAACGTTTACATTTACCAAGCCAATTAACCTACAAACCTGTACGTCTTTGGAGTGTGAGAGAAAACTGAAGATCTCGGAGAAAACCCACGCAGGTCACGGGGCGAATGTACAACCTCTGTACAGACAGCACCTGTAGTCAGGATCGAACCCGGGTCTCCGGTGCTGCGTTCGCTGTAAGGCAGCGACTCTCCACAGCTGAGCCACCGTGACCGCTCTTCATATAAGTTTCATCCATATACGAATATAGATTGATATCCTGATATTTTGACATTTTCATTTCCAATCCTGAAATTAGATTTCCGCCAAATGTTTTGCTTTTTTTCCTGCAATGATTTTTCAAATTGGAAAGATGTCAACAAAGGGTATATTTTCTTTCAACAGGGTTAAAATCAGTGCAAAACGTGAAGGCGCTTTACAGTTGTGTGGCGGACTCGGTGGAATTGTCATGGAATGCTAACTCTGATGCCACGAGCTTCAGAGCGGTTGCCAGAAGCATCGGTGGTGTAATTCTCTACTGCACCTCCTCAACAGTAACTTGCCAAATCACGGGGTTGGACTGCAGTGAAGGCTACTTTGTAACAGTTATGGCCCAGAGTGACACTTGCAACTCCAGTGAAAGTTTACCCGTAATATTTGAAACAAGTACGTTTAGATTCGTGGAGACACTGCTGAATTATTATAAGGGGTTTCAGTTGAGTTTATTGTCACGTGTACGGAGATACAGTGAAAAGCTTTTGTTGTCCACTAACCAGTCAGCGGAAAGATAATACATGATTACAATTGATCCATTTACAGTGTACAGATACATGATAAGGGAATAACGTTTAGTGCAAGGTAAAGTCAGCAAAGTCCAATCAAGCATAGTCCGAGGGTCATCAAAGATGTAGATAGTAGTTCAACTCTGCACTCTGGTTGTGGTAGGATGCCCGATAACAGCTGGGAAGAAACTGGCCCTGAATCTGGTGGTGTGCGTTTTCAAATCTGGTGATGTGCCATCATCTCCTTATTTAAAAACATTATTTTTATTTGATCTTTTGAGATCTGGGTGTCGCTGGCAAGGCCAGCACATTACTTATTACTAATTGTTCTTGGGGAAATGATGGTTAGCTATTGAAGTCTTTCTGATGAAGGTGCTCTCACAGTGCTGTTGGGTAGAGAATATGAACCAGTACTGCACAGGAACAGGTCCTCCAGCCCAGAAATGCACGTCAAACTAATCTCCTCAGCCTGCATGTGAACCACATCTCTCCAATCTCTGCATATCCACGTGCCTATCCAAAAGCCTCTGACATGCTTCAATTGTATTTGCCTCCACCTCCACCCCTGGCAGCAGATTCCAGATACCCTCCGCTCTCTGTGTAAACATATTTGCCCCACATATTTCTTGCATCTCTCACCACAAAGTCGTGCCCTCTAGTCTTTCCAACTCCATCCTGCAAGAAAGGTTCTGACTGCCTATATATATATATATATATATATATATATATATATATATATATATATTTATTTCATCACTTCTGGGCTGGCTGCCCTCCAGAGCCTCCAAACTTATTGTTCCCCAGCCCTGCACAGCCCGGTTTTACCATCTCCCCAAAATCCATAAAGAAGACTACCCTGGCAGACCCATTGTTTCTGCCTGCTCCTGACCCACTGAAATCATTTTCAGGTACCGCGACTCCTTCCAATCCGCCCCGAGTCCAATCCCTCCTGACCCATGTTCAAGACACATCACATGCTCTTCGCACCGTTAATGACTTCCATTTTCAAAGCTCTTGTTCCCTCATCTTTACTATAGGTGATCAGTCGCTCTACACCTACACAAGGAAGGCCTCCATTTCTTACTCAACCGCAGAACCAGCCAATTTCCCTCTACAAACACTCTACTCATCCTAGCCGAGCTGGTCCTTACTCTCAACAACTCCTCCTTTGTCTCCTCCCACTTCCTCTAAATCAAAGGTGTAGCTATGGGCACTCACATGGGCCTCAGCTATGCCTGCCTCCTTGTAGGGTACCTCAAACAATCTCTGTTCCAGGCATATTCCTGAACTCTATCTCCATTACATTGATGACTGCATTGGTGCTACCTCCTGCACCCATGCAGAACACATGGACTTCATTGACTTCACAACCAATTTCCATCCTGCACTCAAATTCACTTGGACCATCTCCAACACCTCCCTCCCCTTTCTTCATCTCACCATCCATCACAGGAGATAGACTTTTGACTGATATCTATTATGAACCTACTGACTCCCACAACTAGACTACACTTCTTCCCACCCTGCTTCCTGCAAAGACTCTATCCCCTACTCCCAATTCCTCTGTCGAAGCCGCATCTGCGCCCAAGATGAGGTGTTTCATACCAGGACATCCGAGATGTCCTCATTCCTTAGGAAACGGGGGATTCCCCCCCTTCTATCATAGATGAGGCCCTCACATGTCTCTCCCCATTACCCTGCAGCTCCGCTCTTGCAAAAACAATTTTAAAATCTACATTGTGTACTAAAAATAAATGAGTTACTGGTGAGTACTTACTCAAAGGTATCAGGCAAGTTGAGGACTATTCCAGACATGAAGTATAAATCCTCATTTGTATTGCTCATCATTGTATAATATTGATACAGTAGTAACTAGAAGCTATTGACAGATCCAAAAGCCAGATAAAACTCAGAATGTATTTGCGACAAGTTCATTGCAGAAAAATATTTAAAATAGTCTATATTCAATCACTATATGTGTCAAAATGCAGTTGTGATATGTTGATCATCAATCTTATATGATGAGTCATAAGAAGAGTTAATTGCATAAAGGGTAGGCCATTTAGGACTGAGATGAGGAAAAACGTTTTCGTCCAGAGAGTTGTGAATCTGTGGAATTCTCTGCCACAGAAGGCAGTGGAGGTCAATTCACTGGATGTTTTCAAGAGAGAGTTAGATTTAGCTCCTAATGCTAAAGGTATCAAGGTATACGGGGGAAAAAGCATGAACGGGTTACTGATTTTTGGATGATCAACCATGATCATATTGAATGGCGCTGCTGGCTAGAAGGGCAAAATGGCCTACCCCTTCACCTATTTTCTATGCTTCTTTGAATTTTAACATATACAATTTAATGTGACATACTTATCATTCTTTATTTACTAATGGTCTTTTTTAAATATTTCTAGAACCCTGCACTCCTCAGAATTTCCAAGTAAATCGTGATTGCCACAGTAACACTGTATGGGCTTCTTGGAAAGAAAGGAGGGGGGCCTTCTTGTACATAGTAACTGCCCTGGCGTCCGATGGGACCACAGATAAGTGCAACACTCGAGGAGCGTCCTGTGTCTTTACATTTTTCAAATGTGGATTGGAATATGAACTGAAAGTTCAGTCAATATCAAGGGATCACTGCAAGAGCAGTGCAAGTGACCCAATCAAGATACGTACAGGTGCGTTATCCAACATAATCGAGAGTAATTTCTTGCTAATTCATACCTGTCAGATCTTTATACACAGACGTTAACCTGAATCCATTTTTTTTCCCCATGGGAAATTGATATTCCTTCGTGTTCACTTTTACTATGTAGTTGTTACTGGGCCTGACTGGTTCCATTAGTGCGCTGTTCAGATTATCTTGAAGAGATGTGAAGCAGTGTACAAACCCACACCTGTTTAGGATGTGAGCGGAACCCAAACCAGTGCACCTGGAGGAAACCCATAGGTCACAACGAGACCACACAAACTCCACATAGACAGCACCTGTGGTCAGGATCAAACCCGGGTCTCCGGCACTGTGAGGTGGCAGCTCTACAGAGAGTCAAGAGTGTTTTAATGTCATGTGTCCCAGATAGAACAATGACATTCTTACTTGCAGCAGCACAACAGAATGTGTAAACATAATACACTGAACTATGTAATACATAGTACACACCAGCTGTGCCACTGCGCTACCCTAGATTTATATTGTTTCTTGTGATCCATGTTTCTGAGCAGTCCCTTGAGATTGAGACTGAGCTACTGTACTTCCGTCCTCGCTAGTGTTAACCAGGGCCTTTCCAACTGCCCTATGTTAAATGCAATATTCTCAATGAGGCTGAATAGGTGTTTAGTACAGGTTCATCTTCAGCCTTATGAATGCCAACTTTATGCATCTGTGTATGTACTCCTGGATAATGAATGCTTTTGAATGAATAGAGAGAGTACAGAGGAGATTTACTGGAATGTTGCATGGGTTCCAGCAACTAAGTTACAGAGAAAGGTTGAACAAGTTAGGTCTTTATTCTTTGGAGCACAGAAGGTTAAGGGGGGACTTGATTGAGGTCTTTAAAATGATGAAAGGGATAGACAGAGTTGACGTGGATAAGCTTTTCCCATTGAGGGTAGGGAAGATTCAAACAAGAGGGCATGACATGAGAATTAAGGGACAGAAGTTTAGGGGTAACATGAGGGGGAACCTCTTTACTCAGAGAGTGGTGGCTGTGTGGAATGATCTTCCAGCAGAAGTGGTGGAGGCAGGATCGATTTTAACATTTAAAAGTAAAGTGGATAGGTATATGGACGGGAAGGGAATGGAGGGGTATGGTCTGAGTGCAGGTAGATGGGACTAGGGGAAAATAAATGGTCGGCATGGACTGGAAGGGCCGAGAAGGCCTGTTTCCGTGCTGTAATTGTTATATGGTTATATGTTATATGGTTATAAGATCAGGCTATCGTTAGGTTATGTTAGATCAAAGATTATGCATACACCTTTAAATCCTTTAGAAAGGAGGTGAGGGGGAATTTATTTAACCAGAGGGTGGTGCATCTGTGGAATGAATTGCCACAGAGAACTGTGGAGACCGAGTCTTCGGGTGTTTTTGAAACCGAGATTGATATGTTCTTGATCAGTAAGTGTATCATGGTTACAAGAAGGCAGGAAAATGGGGTTGGGAGTGAACGATAGATCAGCCACGGCAGAATACACTCGATGGGCCGAATAGCCCAATTCTGCTGCTATGCCTCATGATCTTATGCTCCTAAATAACGTGTACAAATCCCTGCAAACATGTTGGAAAGAATTCCGAGTCTGCTGCCACACAAGCCTGGTCACTTAAGTGAAGTAGAGAAGTACATGATGTGAAACCAAACTGTGTATCACTAATCGTGCAGAAAAAGAGGGGAAATGTTGAGTAGGAGCAAGGGGAAAATAACAGGAAGTGAGAGACAGTAAGGTACCTGTCCCACTTAGGCGATTTTTCAGCGGACTGCCGGTGACTCTCAATTCGCCGGCACTCGCCTGAAAAACCGGGGACTGGAACGGCGACTGTCAGAATGGAACACACACAAACACATCGCAGAGACGGGGGCCAGGGCAAGCGGGGGGAGCGCTGTCTGAAGTTCACACAGTGCAAAGCCAAGGTGATACAGACACACACCGCGATGAACAGGAAGGGTAAGACGGCTAGTACAGTGTACCCTAAGTCCTTTGAAAAGGGGGGGGGAGGAGTGGAGACACTTTTAAGAAGCCAGACAACTTTTAATAGCCAGAGATACACAGCTGTGAAGTTCGGCGGACATTTAACATTAACGGTCGGTTATCCTTCGTTTTGAAAACTCATGCGTACATTTTTTTTTCCCCAATGAGCCAATGAAAATGACCGATCAGCAAAGGCGATGAACTAAAACTACCTTCGACTACCCATAACTACATGGCGACCCCACTACAACAGCACCTACCGCTACAGGATTATCGATTTTCACCATGGCGACCAATTTCTGGTCGCAGGAAATGTTTCAACATGTTTCAACTCCTCGAGACCATGAAGAAGGCTCACCAGAGACCACCAGCGAACACGTGGCAACCATGTGGCGAGCGCAGAGCCTCCTGCATTCACCTAAAAAGTCGCCTAAGTGGGACAGGCCCTTAAGGATTGTATTTTTTGTTTTACAAGCAGTTTAACGGTCTCATCTGTTTCTTGTTCTTTGCAGCCCCTTGTATACCAGAAGGCGTGAAAGCATCCACTGACTGTTTATCCTACGTTGTGACCATTTCGTGGGAATTGGCATTGGGAGCCCAAACATACGAGGCAGAGTTAGTGGGAACGAACGGAAGCAAGTACAGCTGTAACGCCTCAACAACCAGCTGTGTCATCTCTGAGCTACAATGTGGCATAGGTTTCATTGTGTTCGTTATTGCTTACGACAAGGAGTGCGACAGTGGCAGATCTTACTATGCCATTGCGGAGACAGGTAGAATGCATCGCTGTCTTTCCATTTACTTGCATTTTAATTACACGTTCATTGCAAATAATGTTTAAAGTTGAATAGCGGGCAATGCAGGTCTTCCTGCGTCTTGAAAGCCAGGGGCACCTATTGTGACAAACAGCTGTATAGGAGTTATGCAGCGTGTAAACAGGCCCTTCAGCCCAACTTCGGGATCCAACCCGGGTCTCTGGCGCTGTGAGGCAGCAACTCTACCACTGCGCCACCGAGCCGCTAATCTCGCTCTCTTTGACAACTATTTTGGTCTTTATCTTCACATCTGTTGCCTTATGGCTCTGGGACAGGTGGGATGGGACCTTCACGGTGGGTGGCTAGGCCCTGGGGCAGGGGAATCTGGGGGTGCTGATGCATGATTCCCTGGGGGTGGCATCACAGTTCGGCATGGACGGGTTGGCCCGAAGGTCCTGTTTCTGTGCTGTATGACTATCTGTGACTCTCCAATATTGCATTGTATTGTAATTAATTTATTAGCCAAACATACAAAGGATTTGATTTGCCATACAGTCATACCAAAAGCATCAAGACACACAACTACATAAAACTGAATATAAACATCCACCACAGCGCACTGTGATGGAAGGCAACAACGTATTATCTTCTTTCCTCCGTTTCTCCTGCGGTCAGGGCAGTCAAACCATTCGCAGTCGGGGCAATCAAAGCTCCCTCAGCCGGCGATCGAAGCTCCCTCATCTGGCGATCGACGCTCCCATGTCGGGGCGATCAAAGCGCCCGCGATCGGGGCAGTCAAAGCTCCTGCAGTCGGAGCTCCCAAAGTCGATCCCTAACCAAGGGACCGCCAGCTCCACGATGTTAAATCCGCAGGCTCCCGCGGTTGGAGCTCCCGAAGTCGATCCCTGACAAAGGGACCGCCAGCTCCACGATGTTAGGCCGCAGTGCAGACGGAGGTGCCACATGGAAAAAGTTGCATCTCCGTCGAGGAAAGAGGTTTTTAAAAGTTCCCCCCCCCCACATAAAACAAAACTATAGATCCACTAAAACATACATTTAACAACAGACTAAAAACAACAGAAGGAAAGGGCAGACAGACTGTTGGCGAGGCTGCCATCGTAAGACTATAAACAAAGTAATCATTTAAAAAATATTTGTAAAAGATGTATAATTAGCCAACTGAAATGTATTATTCAGAACATGTGACAATATCTAAATTATAACTCTGAAGGTTTCTGGCGACACATCCTGCAAGTAAGGCAAGATTTGCTGCTGTATTATAACCTATTAGGATTCTGTTTATTAAAGGGAGAAATGACCAACGCATAAAGAATTTTCATGATTATTGCATTTTGAAAAGATAACTGTATATAGCTACTTTTGCAGAGATGATGGTTTTCATTTAATAGATTCTGTGATGTGCAGTAGAAAAATATAGCAGTAGCCACCCTCACTGCAGTGAAACGGTCTAGAGCAAATGCTTCAATAAATGACATAATTCTAAATAATTGTCTTATTCTCCAGCACCCTGCACCCCATCAAGCGTTCATACTCGGCTGGACTGTAATACAAATGGAGCAAGCATTACTTGGGATAATAATGATGGTGCAATTCACTACATGGTCTCTGTCAATGGAAGTGACGGGAGTCAAATGAAATGTGCATCGGTGCAGACTATCTGTTGGTTCTCAGACCTGAAGTGTGGCCAAATATACACTGCAACTGTCATTGCCTCAAATTACATGTGCAACAGTTCTCGAAGCTCTCCGGTTAATATTCAGACAGGTAATTAATGTATTGCATTGAATAAACTCAAGATTTAGCAGTGCATCAACCATAATTGTAGAGGAATGTTGAAAAGTTGGGTTAAACTAATAATTACTGCGAGACATAAAAATAAAGTGTAGTATGATATAGACATTGTCTGTAGTAGCCATAAAGAACACGTGTAAATCTCTAACTTCAAGTAACCCTTGCATCCCCCCTCTCTCTATCCCTCCCCCACCCGTCATACTAGCTTCAAAGTCGTCTTATTGAGTCTCATTGTCTGCCACTTGTTTTCACCTAGCCGACTGCTAACAATGGCCTGTTTCCTTTATCATTGTTACTTTTTTGCATATCTTTCATTCATTTGTTCCATATCTCTCTACATCACACGCTATATCTCCCGTTTCCCTTTCCCCTGACTCACAGTCCGAAGAAGGGACTCGACCCGAAATGTCACCTATTCCTTCTCTCCTGAGATGCTGTCTGACCTGCTGAGTTACTCCAGCTTTATTGTGTCTATCTTCCATGTAAACCATACCAATCCTGCAGTGAACTGTCAAGAGCCAAAGACCGTTGAGGAGTAGGGTCCTGGAATCTGCCAGAGGAGACCTAGTTCTCACTCATGGACCTCTCCAATTTGGGCACACGGTGGTGGCAAGGTCTTGATGTCAATTACGTGCCACTGAGGGTTACAAGTGCTGGATTGGATCAAGCATGTCCACTTTATTTACCTATTTTTGTAGCTGTAATTGTAACAGGGAATGGATACCTTGTTTGTTTTTAATGATAATTGGCCGCCTGCCCTACAATCTCTGAAGATAGACACAAAAATCTGGAGTAACTCAGCGGGACAGGGAGCATCTCTGGGGAGCAGAAATGGGTGACGTTTCGGGTCAAGATCCTTCTTCAGACTGAAAGTCACGGGAAACGGAAACGAGAGATGTAGAAGATGTAGAGAGATAAAGAAAAACCGAAACATCGCCCATTCCTGCTCTCCAGAGATGCTGCCTGTCCCGCTGATTTACTCCAGCTTTTTGTGTCTATCTTCTGTTTAAACCAACATGTGCAGTTTCTTCCTACACTATTATCTCTGAATATAGCTTAGTGTCCATTGCAGCTTCTTGCTGAAATGGACATCATCTTGCTAAGTGGATGGTGTTGTACAAATGAAAGTGATTGTATTTACTAGAAGATTGATGCTAGTGTGGAATTAAAACACACCATTCATTTCCTCCTCTGTTCATAGCTCCATGCATTCCGCAGAATGTGGAGGCTCACCTGGATTGTGTCACGGGCAGCGCTTCAGTCTCATGGAATCCCAGCCCTGGGGCACTTTCGTACAAAGCCGCAGCTGCATGGACCAATGGCCAGTCACCCAGTTGTAACACACAGCAGACTAACTGTGAAATCAAAGACTTAACGTGTGGTCAAAACTATACTGTATCTGTGATAGCACTCAATGAAAATTGCAAGAGTAACCAAACCATCTTTGTGACTACAAATACAAACTTAAGTAAGTGTTTTGGGCCATTTTGTAGCTGTGATACTTGTACTATCTTGTAAGATCTGTGAGGCCTTTAGTCAGAGGGTGGTGAATCTGTGGAAATCTTTGCCACAGAAGGCTGTGGATGCCAAGTCAATGGAAGCCAAGTCAATTCTCTGCCTCCGAGGACGGTGGATGCGGGTTCTATGGATGCTTTCAAGAGAGAGCTAGATATGGGGAGAAGGCAGGAACGGGGTACTGATTGGAGATGATCAGCCATGATCACATTGAATTGCGGTGCTGGCTCGAGGGGCCGAAGGGCCTACTCCTGCACCTATTGTCTATGTCTATTGATATTTTTAAGGCGGAGATATAGATTCTTGATTAGTATGGGTGTCACAGGTTATCGGGAGAAGGCAGGTGAATATTTTAGGAGGGAGAGATAGATCAGCCATGATTGAATGACAGTAGACTTGATGGGCCGAATGGCCTAATTCTACTCTTATTCCTTACTTTAGCAATATCAAATTGTATTACAATGGGAGATTTTTATTCAATACCAAGCAAGGCATGACATTGTGTTTTGAAATTCTTGGATTTATTTGCACCCTTTTTCTCTTGCATGTTGAAATACAGCAGTGTGCCTGCCATTGAAAGTCACTAGCAATTTGAACTGTGAGAATAATGCCCTTGTGGTATCCTGGTCCACCAGTGCCTTGGGGCCATATGCAATTACTGCGGAAGAAAGGAAAGGGCATGTTGCTTCCTTCAACACCACAGCAAAAAGCTATCAATTCCCAAGCCTGCAATGTGGCGAGTTTTATAACATAATCATACATGCAGCAAGCAACGAGTGCCACAGCTCTGCGGGCTCACGTTTGTCTTTGAAAACAGGTAATGACAACGATTAAAAACTGTTGATTTAATTAATACAAAGCACTGATTGAGTTTATTGAGGAGGTAACTAAAAAGGTTGATGAGGGCAAAACCGTAGATGTTGTCTATATGGACTTTAGCAGCGCATTTGATAAGGTTCCACATGGTGGGCTGCTCTGGAAGGTTAGATCACATGGGGTTCAGGGAAAACTAGCTGACTGAATAGAGAAATTGGCATAATGAAAGGAAGCAGAGGGTGATGGTGGAAGGGTGTATTTTCGGACTGGAGGCCTGTGACTAGTGGTGGGCCTCGGGGATCGGTGCTGGGCCCGTTGCAACTTAATGTCCAGAGTGCAGGGAGAGATAGAGGTGGTCGTAAAAGAGATGGGGCTGTTGCTTTAATGAGTAAGGAGGATGGTACAGCAGTAGTCTGAGATTATGGTTACTGATGGTTCGTCCAGTGAGGCTATGTGAGTGAAGCTGAGAAATGAAAAGGGGATAATCACCTTGCTGGGAGTGTGCATTAGGCCCTCAAAAAGCATTGGGAATTAGAAGAATTAGAAGATTCAAACAACCTGCTCCAATCAACTTGAACAAATTCCTGTCTAATGCCTCCAAAGTTGGCCTTGCCCCAATTTAGAATTTTAACTTATGAGCCCGCCCTTTCTATCCATAACTATCTTAAACTTAATAGAACAGTGGTCGCTGGTCCCAGGAGGCTCATCCAGACACACTTCATCCACATGCCCCTCCCAATTTCCTAAGACTAGATCAAGTGTTGCCCTCTCCTGTGTGGGGCCCTCTACATATTGCCTGAGTAAACTTTCCTGAACACACATGACAAATTCGCCCCTATATAAACCTTTTGCACTATGACATTCCCAGTCAATATTGGGAAAGTTTATATCCCCAACAACAACAAGCTTATTTGTCCTGCAGCTGCCTGCAATCTCCTGGCATATTTGCTCTTTTAATTCCTGTTGACTATTTGGAGCCGTGGAGTACACCCCCGGCAAGGTGATCATCCTTTACTTATTTCTCAGTTCCATCCATATAGCCTCACTGGACGAACAGTCAATACTGTCACCTCTGACCAGGGCCATGACATCTTCCTTAATAATCAATACAGCAACACCTCTTGTCTTTTACCCCAGCCTCTATCTCTCCTGAAGCATCTGTACCATGGAACTTTAAGCTGCCAGTCCTGTCCCTGTCCTAACCAGGTTTCTGTAATGGCTACAATGTCCTAGTCGAATCTACCTATCCACGCCCTGAGTTCATCTGCCTTACCCAACGGATCTCTTCCATTTAAATAAGTGCAATTCAAACTAACAGTCTTTCCTTGCTCCATGCCTTTCTCCTGCCTATCCTGCCTGATCATCGGAGGAGGACTCTGAGTAAGATGACCAAAAGGTCACAGACATTTTTTCTAAAATCAAACAACAGCGCAAACAGGAAGTGGTCAAGATGAGACTTTTAATTATATAGATGAACTTGGACTCCAAGATACCTCTGCACATCAATGCTGTTAAGGGTTTTGCCATTAACAGTATACTCTCTCCTTACATTCAACCTCCCAAAGTGCAACACCTCGTACTTACACGGGTTAATCTCCATCTGCCATTGCTCTGCCCATTTCTGAAGCTGATCTATATCCCGACAGATATCCTCACTGTCTGCAACTACTACAATTTTGGTGTCATCAGCAAACTTAATCATCAACCCATCTCCATTAATGTCTAGGCCATTTATATATCTCACAAATAGCAGAGGATCCAGCACAGATCCCTGCGGAATTCCAATGGTCACCGACTTACAGCCAGAATATCTTCCTTCCACCACAACCCTCTGTCTTCTGTGAGTAAGACAGTTATGATTTGATACGACCAAGTCATCGTGAATTCTGTACGTCTTAATCTTCTGGATGAGCCTACCTGAGTCCTGAGAGACCTTATCAAAAGCCTTACTAAAATCCATGCATGGATCAACCACTGCCCTGCCTTCATCAATCTCCTTTGTCACTTCCTCTAAAAACTCCATCAAGTTAGTGAGACGCGGCCTGCCGTACACAAAGCCATTTCCCTAATTAGCCCATTCCCTAATTATGGAGACATGGTCACCTTCAGTGGACAACTCCAATCTGATGGCAGCTGCAGCAAGGATGCCTGCAGCTCCATTGGAAATGTTTAGAGCAATATGGGCGATGGTGAGATGGTCAGAGAATGACTTACTCCACCTAGCAATTCAGAACAATGTTAGAAATCAAAAACACGGACATTTTATAACACAGATAGAGGCTGTTGAGCTCAACGTATTTGTTCCTATTGGGAAAAATCTCCCCAGCTTTATCCCACTTCCAACATTAGGTCTGTGGAATTCTCTGCCTCAGAGGGCGGTGGAGGCAGGTTCTCTGGATGCTTTCAAGAGAGAGCTGGATAGGGCTTTTAAAAATAGCAGAGTCGGGGGATATGGGGAGAAAGCCGGAACGGTGTACTGATTGGGGATGATCAGCCATGATCACATTGAATGGTGGTGCTGGCTCAAAGGGCTGAATGGCCTACTCCTTCACCTATTGTCTATTGTCTATTGCTAGCTGAACGTCTGTGTAAATGTGACAAGGGTCTTTGTGGCAGTGAATTTCAGATACTGACTACTTGTGAGTGAAGACATTTTTCACCTTGACCCTTCTACCAATATTTGTAAATCAATGTCCTCAAATGACCACTGATCTGTTAAGGAAAATAAATGTTTCCTATTGATTTTTATCTCATAATATTGAACTGCAAGTGCAGTAAAGTGTGCATGTTCTATTTAATGTGCATTGACAGATATAAATATAGAACTGTTGTTACAGCATAATAATGCTATAACATTCTGTTCAGTTGCTCATCTTGACGGTTGTTTGATGCAGAATTGATGCTGCACTATAAGAACTTTCAAATATGTTTCCATCCAATTCCAATCAATGACTATGCTGCAGGCTTGTTGTCTGCTTCTGATTTTTGACAAAAGGCACACTTTCTCTCGAGATGTTGTTTTGTAAATAAATTTGTCCTTGAAGAAGTTGATTTGGCATTTAATTTTAATTTTCAATCTCATTTTCAGTCCCATGTAATCCACAGAATGTCAAAGTGCAACTGGATTGCAATGAAAACAGCGCGCTGGTAATATGGGACTACAGTGAAGGAGCACTGTGGTACACTGCCATTGCGGAAGGAGACAATGGGAACATCATCTCGTGCAGCACGTCAGAAACATCGTGTACAACACCCACGTTACTCTGTGGCCAGATATATTCTGTACATGTTGCAGCATTGGACAGGACTTGTAATCACTCTCTGAGTTCAGTGGTTACAATTCAGACAGGTAAATCATCTTTTTACCGATCTGTAGTACCTTGCATTCTACAAGTAAGGACGCTTCCTGCTGCCGCCCCACAAAACATCTTCATTCTACCTTGTCTCCCCTTGTCCAGTCCCTTCTGACTACCTGCGAGACATCTCATGTGCTCTACAACACATCAATAACTTTCAATTGGCCGATGTTTCTGGTTGAGACTCTTCTCCAGTCTGAAACATAGAAACATAGGAACATAGAAAATAGGTGCAGGAGGAGGCCATTCGGCCCTTCGAGCCAGCACCGCCATTCATTGTGATCATGGCTGATCGTCCACTATCAATAACCCGTGCCTGCCTTCACCCCATATCCCTTGACTCCACTTGCCCCTAGAGCTGGGTCTTGAGAAGAAGGGTCTCGACCCCAAACATCACCAATTCCGTCTCTCCAGACATGCTGAGTTCCTCCAGCATTTTGTGTCTATCCTTGGTGTAAACCAGCATCTGCAGTTCCTTCCGACACGATAATTTTCAATTCTTTGGACCCCACTACCTTATCTTTACCAGGGTCAACCTGTCCCTCTAGAGCTCCATTCCCCCCCAGGGAGGTCTCAGACCCTCTGGCTCTTCCCAGAACAGAGACACAATCAGTTCCACTACTCTAGTTCTATCCTCTCCCAGGTAGCCATAAGCACCCATGTTCGATCCTGACAATGGGCGCTGTCTGTACAGAATTTGTATATTCTCCCTGTGACCACATGGGTTTTCTCCGGGTGCTCTGGTTTCCTCCCACATTCCAATGACGAGCAGGTTCGTAGGCAAATTGGCTTTTGTAAATTGCCCCTTGTGTGTAGGGTGCGAAAGAAGGATAACGGGGAACTAGTGTATCAATGGTCGGTGTGGACATGGTGGGCTGAAGGGCCTGTTTCCACACTGTATCTCTGAAACTAAAACTAAAATGTTTTACTAGATTTGTCAAGATAAACTGCTGGCTTGCAAACCTTTGGAATGTCGACACAATAGCGCAGCAGTAGAGTCGCTGCCTTACAGCGCCGGAGACCCAGGTTGGACCCTGACTACGGGTGCTGTCCGTATGGGTTTTCTCTGGGTGCTCCGGTTTCCTCCCACATTCAAAACACGTGCAGGGTTGTAGGTTAATTGGCTTCTGTAAATTGTCCCTAATGCGTAGGACAGAACTAGTGTGTGGGGATCACTGGTCAGTGCTGACTCAGTGGGCCCAAGGGCCTGTTTCCACACTGTATCTCCAAACTAAACATAATTGAGTGGTTAGTCTACCAGCCCTCCCATTAATGCAAACTCTAAATCATTTTTGATGTTTCACTACTACTTTACTGTTAATGGCAATCATAAATTCTAGAATTATTTTTAAAATTTCAGGTGCCATGCATTAATTTTCAATAAAATTCTGACGATCCCTTTACCAATTTTGTTTCTCTATCAAATTCAGCCCCCTGCAGTCCGCAGAATATAAGCACTCATTTGGACTGTAGAACACGCACGACATCAGTGTGGTGGGAACATAGTGAAGGTGCAATGTTCTACACGGCCATGGCTGAAGGAATGGAAGGAGACAGATACTCGTGCAACACAACCGAAGCAAACTGTGAGATCCTGGGCCTCCCATGTGGCCAGATATACACCATAACTGTGTTAGCAATGGACGAGTATTGCACCAGTTTACCAAGTTCAGCTTTTGACATTGAGACAGGTAAAATAGTGCTTTTTATTTAGCAAAATACTAAAGTCCTGAGAAACCAGGGATAGTGTGAATCATTAGAGAATTATAACACCATGCATCAATAATTATACCTTGCATAATGTTTCTTACTAGCAGTGAGTACATATTTGACATAAATTCAGCTATCAGGCGTTAATTCCATCGCAATGATCGGAATTTGTTACATAATTCATTTGCGTTCAGTATTGTGATTTATTTTATTGTATGCTTTCTCCCTTGCCCAGTACCTTGTATCCCACAGGATGTGGTCGCTCACATTAACTGTGAAAATAACACCATCTCGGTGTTTTGGTATCCCAGCAATGGTTCAGAGTCATACCACGTAACAGCACAAGGAATCAATGGACATTGGGCCTCCTGCAATACAACAGGCACTGAATGTGAGGTCTCTGATGTGTACTGTGGACTGGACTACTATATAACTGTACAGGCAATCCGCATGGAGTGTAACAGCTCACAAAGCTCTGCTTTTACAGTTAAAACAGGTAATTTCAGGAAAATGGGTAATAATCAGATTCATACAATCACACAGCACAGCAACAGCCCTTCGGCCCTACTTGTCCATCCTGACCAAGATGCCCCATCCACACTAATCCAACCTGCCCATGTTTGGTCCATATAGCTCTAAACCTTTCCTATCCATGTACCTGTTTAAATGTTATTATAGAACCTGCCTCCTCTGGCAGCTTGTTCCACGTATCCACCACCCTCTGTGTGAAACGTTGCCCATCTGGTTCCTAAAATCTTTCCCCTCTCACCTTAAACCTATGTCCTCTGGTTGGAACATAGAATATAGAACAGTACAGCACCAGAACATGCACACAATATCTGTGCCAAATATGTTTCCAAGACCTGTACATAATCCATATACCTCCATCCATATGCCTATCCAAAAGTATTTTAAATGCCACTAAAGTATCTGCAACATTCAACCCATCTCTCTCTGCCCCCTCGCCCTTTGCCCCCTCGCCCTTTGCCCCCTCGCCCTTTGCCCCCTCGCCCTTTGCCCCCTCGCCCTTTGCCCCCTCGCCCTTTGCCCCCTCGCCCTTTGCCCCCTCGCCCTTTGCCCCCTCGCCCTTTGCCCCCTCGCCCTTTGCCCCCTCGCCCTTTGCCCCCTCGCCCTTTGCCCCCTCGCCCTTTGCCCCCTCGCCCTTTGCCCCCTCGCCCTTTGCCCCCTCGCCCTTTGCCCCCTCGCCCTTTGCCCCCTCGCCCTTTGCCCCCTCGCCCTTTGCCCCCTCGCCCTTTGCCCCCTCGCCCTTTGCCCCCTCGCCCTTTGCCCCCTCGCCCTTTGCCCCCTCGCCCTTTGCCCCCTCGCCCTTTGCCCCCTCGCCCTTTGCCCCCTCGCCCTTTGCCCCCTCGCCCTTTGCCCCCTCGCCCTTTGCCCCCTCGCCCTTTGCCCCCTCGCCCTTTGCCCCCTCGCCCTTTGCCCCCTCGCCCTTTGCCCCCTCGCCCTTTGCCCCCTCGCCCTTTGCCCCCTCGCCCTTTGCCCCCTCGCCCTTTGCCCCCTCGCCCTTTGCCCCCTCGCCCTTTGCCCCCTCGCCCTTTGCCCCCTCGCCCTTTGCCCCCTCGCCCTTTGCCCCCTCGCCCTTTGCCCCCTCGCCCTTTGCCCCCTCGCCCTTTGCCCCCTCGCCCTTTGCCCCCTCGCCCTCTGCCCCCTCGCCCTCTGCCCCCTCGCCCTCTGCCCCCTCGCCCTCTGCCCCCTCGCCCTCTGCCCCCTCGCCCTCTGCCCCCTCGCCCTCTGCCCCCCTCGCCCTCTGCCCCCCTCGCCCTCTGCCCCCCTCGCCCTCTGCCCCCCTCGCCCTCTGCCCCCCTCGCCCTCTGCCCCCCTCGCCCTCTGCCCCCCTCGCCCTCTCCGCCCCCCTCGCTCTCTACCCCCCCTCCCTCTCCAGACATGGCTGTGAGTTGGGGGCTATGTGTGAGTGGATAGGGCGGGGATGGGGTAAAAGGAGCGAATTAACAATATAATATCAAGAGGGGTGGTTAGTGTGTGTGTGGGGGGGGTGGTTAGTGTGTGTGTGGGGGGGTGGTTAGTGTGTGTGGGGGGGGTGGTTAGTGTGTGTGGGGGGGGGTGGTTAGTGTGTGTGGGGGGGGGGGGGGGTTAGTGCACGTGTGTGTTACGCTGCAGGTCCAAACTCCCCTCCACCACAATCGCGCGTCAAGGTCTAGTCTCCTTTATACTTTAACCCTCTCACCTTACAGTTATGCCCTCTAGTTTTTGATATTCCCTTTCAGGGAATAAGATTCTGAGGGTCTACCCTATTTATACTTTGCATAATGTTATACACTTCTATCAGGTCTCTCTGCAACTTCCTGCTTTCCAGAGAAAGCAATCCTGGTCCGTCCAGCCTGTCCCTGTAGCTAATAACCACTAATCCAGACCGCATTCTCGTAAACCTCCTCTGGACCCTTCCCAAATCCAGCACATCCTTCCTCTAATGGGGCGACCTGAACTGCACGCAATACTCCACAAGCTGCCTAACCAAAGTCCAATAAAGTTTCACCTTGAGTTCAATTCATAGAACATTGGACTGTACAGCACAGGAGCAGGCCCTTTGGCACACAATGTTTGTGCTGAACACGATGCCTAGCTGAACTGATCTAATCTACCTGCATGATCCTCATCCCACTATTCCCTGCACTTCTATGTGTCTATCTAAAATGCTCTTAAACGCCACACTTTGTATCTGCCTCCAACACCACCCTAGACAATGCTTTCCAGGACCCTACCACCCTGTGAAAGAAACTTGCCCCATGCAAGCCCATTAAACTTTCCACCTCTCACCTTATAGCTATGCCCTTTAACGTTGAACATTTCCACCCCGGGGAAAAGGTCTGACAATCTAAAAGGTCTAACAAGCTAAAGTCCAAGTAAACATCAATTTGCCTCCCACAAATGCAAGGGCCAAATTCTGCACATATTATGTGGAATTCTGGCTCTTTTGCAGGTTACCTTTAAGTTACTCAGTACTTATATAGTCATGGAGTCATGGACAGATACAGTGTGGAACCAGGTCCTTTGGCCCAACTTGCCCACACCGGCCAACATGTCCCAGCTACATCAGTCCCACCTGCCCGCGTTTGACCTTATCCCTCCAAACCTGTTCTATCCATGTACCTGTCTAACTGTTTCTTAAACGTTGGGATAGTCCCAGCCTTAACTACCTCCTCTGGCAGCTTGTTCCATACACCCACCATCATTTGTGTGAAAAAGTTAACCCTCAGATTCCTATTAAATCTTTTCCCCTTCATCTTAAACGTATGTCCTCTGGTCCTCGATTCACCTACTCTGAGCAAGAGCATGTACCCAGTCTATTCCTCTCATGATTTTATACACCTCTATAAGATATACCCTCATCCACCTGTGCTTCAAGGAATAGAATCCCAGTCTACTCAACCTCTCCCTGCAGCTCAGACCCTCTAGTCCTGGCAACATCCTCGTCAATCTTCTGTGTATCCTTTCCAACTTATACAATGGGTTCAATTGATAAATGTTCTCGTTGCAGTACCGTGTGTGCCCCAGAATGTTGACGCTCACATGGACTGTGATGCTGGACATATGTCGGTCTCCTGGGAATTCAGTGAAGGTGCAATATCATACACGGCTACTGCAGAAGGGAGCAACGTGCAGCAATGCAGTGCCAATGATACACTGTGTGATATCACCGACCTGTACTGTGGAGAGACCTACACCCTCTCAGTTTATGCCATTGATGACACCTGTGACAGTGCTGAAAGTCCTTCCATCACAAGGAGAACAGGTAAATGCAGAGAAGTTTGATGCTTCAGTCACGATAGAGCGGGAGGCGAAGGAGTTGGAGGAGTTGCTCTACTAATCAGGGAGACTGCGTTGGCAGCACTAAGAGAGGGTATACTGGAGGGTTCAACCACTGAGGTAATCTAGATAGAGCTTGGTAATAAGAAAGGTGCAAACACGCTAATCAGATTGTTCTACAGGCCCCCAAATAGCAAGCAGGAGATAGTAGAATAGATAATAGGTAGGCAACAGGGTTGTCTTATTGAATTTAGCTTCCAGAATATTGACTGGGACTTGCTCAGTCCCAAATGCTTAGACATAGCAAAATTTGTGAGGTGTATCCAAAATAATTTCTTGATACAATGTGCGGACACTGCAATCCCAGAAGAGAACGTACTGGCCTTTTAGTTAAGTTTAGTGGTACAGCATGGAAACAGGCCCTGAGACCCACTGAGGACACACTGACCTGCGATCACCCATACACGAGTTCAATCCTACACACGAGGGACAATTTACAGACACCAATTCACTTATAAACCTGCGCGGCTTTGGAATGAGGGAGAAAGCTGGAGCACCCAGAGAAAACCCACATGGCCAACATCCTCCCCGCATCCACTCTATCCAGACCTTTCACTATTGGGTAAGTTTCAATGAGATTTCCCTTCATCTTTCTAACTTCCAGTTAGTACGTGGCCAGTGCTGTCAAACGCTCATCATACTTTAACCCAATCATTCCCACAATCATTCTCGTAAACCTCCTCTGGACCCTGTCCAACACCAGCACATCCTTTCTCAAATGTGGTGCCCAAAACTGCTCATTATACTTCAACTGCAGTCTGACCATGTTATGACACTACCTCCTTGGAGTTCCTTTACCTTAAGCTCCCTAATCAAATCTGTTTGTTACACAATACCAAATACAGAATTGCCTTTTCCTAGAAGGCTCAACTACAGGCTGCTCTAAGAAGGCACTGTGTAGGCTTGAAGATGCTCAAGGGCTGAGGCTCCTTTAACACTGCCTTTATCTATATCCCCCTGCCTGCTTTACTTGCAGTCACACCTTCCTCCTGACCACGGACCAAGTTGGAAGCAGCTACTCCAACAGGCATGCCTGCCTCCAGAAACACGCAAATCTCCAGTCTTTCTTCTAAGCTCTCAATAATACATAAGATCATAAGGTCATAAGTGATAGGAGTCGGATTAGGCCATTCGGCCCATCAAGTCTATGCCATTCAATCATGGATGATCTATCTCTCCCTCCTAATCTCATTCTCCTGCCTTCTCCCCATAACCCCTGACACCCGTACTAGTCAAGAGTCAATCTATCTCTGCCTTAAACATATCCACTGACTTTACCTACACCACCTTCTGTGGCAAAGAATTCCACAGATTCACCACCGTCTGACTACAGAAATTCCTCCTCCTCTCCTTTCTAAAAGACATCCTTTAATTCTAAGGCTATGACCTCTAGTCCTCGACTCTTCCACTAATGGAAACATCCTCTTCTGATCCACTCTATCCAAGCCTTGCACTATTCTGTTTGTTTCAATGGGATCCCCCCTCATTCTTCTAAACTCCAACAAATACAGGCCCATTGCCGTCAAATGCTCATCATAGGTTAACCCTATCATTCCTGGGAAGATTTTTGTAAACCTCCCCTGGACCCTCCCCTGAGCCAGTACACCCTTCCTCGGATATGGTGCCCAAATTGCTCACAATATTCCAAATGCTGCCTGACCAGCGCCTTATAGAGCCTCAACATTACATCCCTGTTTTTCCAGGCCATGTCTACTCGGTCTCTGCTCACATTGCAAACCTCCTCCCATGCTGGGAATCAGTCTCATCAACCTTCGCTGCACTCCTTCTATGAGAGTTTTTATTTATTGGGTAATGAACCCACAACTATATATCAAGCTCTGGGTGTACTTGCAGCAAGCCCCACCAAAACTGCAATAATTCAATAACCTCAATAAATTTACCCGCTGCTCAACAGCTTGTCCTCATCTCTTCTCTTTGCATTTTTCAGCCTCGTGCATCCCACAGAATCTCGATGTCCAACTAGACTGCGACACAAACGATGCCTCGGTGCTGTGGAGCCGCACTAAAGGAGCAGTGTTTTACTCGGCCACAGCAGAAGGAAGCGATGGGCACACAGTTTACTGTGAGACGGTCAATACGGAATGTCAGATAGTGAACCTGTACTGTGGACAGCTGTATAATGTAACTCTGACAGCACTGGACGAGGTGTGTGACACCTCACAAAGCTCTCTGCTCGAATTCAACACCGGTAGGTCTGTTGCATGGAATAGAGTGATTGAAAAGCTGTCCACTCAGTTATTTTTGCATGTCTTTCATTCATTTGTTCTATATCTCTCTATATCATCGTTTATATGTCCTACCATATATGTGGTGTGATGATATCTCTCTGTATCATCGTTTGTGGTGTGCTCACAACAATCTCTCTCTGAACACTAAAAAGACAAAGGAGATCATCACTGATTTCAGGCGACATAGAGTCCACTGGAGATAGGGCCACTGGAGGTAGGGGGCGAGGAGGTGGAGAGGGTGCCTAGTTTTAAATTTCTGGGGATCAAAATCAGTGAGGATCTTAAATGGTCTGTGAACTCTGCTGTAGTTGTAAAAAAAGGCGCAACAGAGACTTTACTTCCTCAGAACACTGAGGAAGGACCATCTGTCTGCTAAACTGCTGGTCTTTCTACCGCTGTTCGGTAGAAAGCATACTGACTTACTGCATAAAGGGCCTGTCCCACCAGCATGCGATTCCATGCAGTGAGCGCGACCAAACTGGCAGCGGGGGCTGCGCAGAGGTCGGGTGATCCCCGTACCGGGCCGTTCCCACCAGCATGCGCCTGCATGCGGCAAGCGCGACCAAACTGGCAGCAGGGGCCGCGCGGAGGTCGGTGAGTGGCGCAACGCCGCACAAAGTGAGGCGAACTTGGAGCAAAGTCTGAAAGATAAGTTCGCCAGGACAGAGAGGGGCACACAGAGAGGGGCACAGAGGCACACACACAGAGGGCCATGGAGCCACACACAGAGAGGTTCACAGAGGCACCTACAGATAGGTTCACGGAGGCACGATGTCGAGGTGGTGTGTAATGCGTCGAGGCGACAAGCCGTTGCCGCGCGGAATTTTTGAACACGGTCAGTTTTTCAGAGCCCCACGCGATGTCGGGACGAACTCCGCACAATTCCGCACGGCTCCAGCGATCGAAGTGGGACCAGCCCTACGATGCTGGACGGCGCAAGCCACCACGTTAGGTCGCGCTCATCGCATGGAGTTGCATGCTGGTGGGACAGGCCCTTAACTGCCTGGTTTGGGAACTGTTCAACAGCTGACAGAGCAGCTCTCCAGACGGTGATAAAAACTGCCCAGGGTGTCATTGGACTCCCCCTGCCCCCTTTGGAGGACATTTACCACTCCAGATGCCGCAGCAGGGCCTGTAATACAGTGAAAGACATTACACATCCTTGTCACCACCTTTTCACACGGCTGCCCTCAGGAAAAAGGTACAGGTCCTTAAAGTCATGCACTGCCAGACTCAAGAACAGCTTTTACCCATCAGCAATCTTGGAACTGAACTCTGTCTCGGG
This sequence comes from Raja brachyura, assembly GCA_963514005.1. The sequence goes on from OY740790.1 coordinate 11,751,515, forward strand.
AGCGGGTTATGGGGAGGGGGGGAAGACAGTGTTAATTTATGCAAATGTAAATCCATGGGTGGGTTTGGGGAAGGAGGGAGTGTAAAAAGTATGAATATGTGAATGTTTGAAGGTTTTTTAAAATGGAGAGACACGGTAATCACAGAGTGTGACACATGCAATGACAATAACGCATTCTAATTCTAATATATCCCTTGTTTCCCTTTCCACTGACTCCCAGTCTGAAGAAGGGTCTCTATGCCTTTTCTCCAGAGATGCTGTCTGAGCCGCCAAATTACTAAAGCTTTTTGTGTCTATCTTCGGTTTATATGAGCATCTGCAGTTCCTTCCCACACGCTCAGTTAATATGCTTGTTTGGTGGATTTCACACTGACTGAAGTTGCACCACTTTGTTTTTTCTATATGTTTAAATCAGTTCACTACTGTTGTTAAGACGCATGCAGATGGTTTGATTATGCAGGGTGATTTGGATAGGCTGAGTGAATGGGCAGATGCATGGCAGATGCAGTACAATGTGGATAAATGTGAGGTTATCCACTTTGGTGGCAAAAACATGAGGGTAGACTATTATCTGAATGGTGGCAGATTAGGTAAGGGGGAGATGCAACGAGACCTGGGTGTCATGGTACACCAGTCATTGAAAGTAGGCATGCAGGTGCAGCAGGCAGTGAAGAAAGCAAATGGTATGTTAGCATTCATAGCGAAAGGATTTGAGTATAGGAGCAGGGAGGTTCTACTGCAGTTGTACAGGGTTTTGGTGAGGCCACACCTGGAGTACTGCGTACAGTTTTGGTCTCCAAATCTGAGGAAAGACATCCTTGCCATAGAGGGGGTACAGAGAAGATTCACCAGACTGATTCCTGGGATGTCAGGACTTTCATATGAGGAAAGATTGGATAGACTCGGTTTGTACTCGATGGAATTTAGAAGATTGAGGGGGGATCTTATAGAAACCTACAAAATTCTTAAGGGGTTGGACAAGCTAGATGCTGGAAGATTGTTCCCGATGTTGGGGGAGTCCAGAACAAGGGGTCACAGTCTAAGGATAAGGGGGAATTCCTTTAGGACCGAAATGAGGAAAACATTCTTTACACAGAGAGTGGTGAGTCTCTGGAATTCTCTGCCACAGAAGGTAGTTGAGGCCAGTTCATTGGCTATATTTAAGAGGGCGTTAGATGTGGCACTTGTGGCTAAAGGGATCAGGGGGTATGGAGAGAAGGCAGGTACGGGATACTGAGTTGGATGATCAGCCATGATCACATTGAATGGCGGTGCAGGCTCGAAGGGCCGAATGGCCTACTCCTGCACCTATTTTCTATGTTTCTATGTCTATGTCAAGTGCTTTTTCTGCTTCTTGCTTAAGGCGTGCACAGCCTCAAGTTGTAGATCGAGGGTAGACATCCAGGCCAGGACAGCATCAGTTACTGGGTGGATGCATTTGATGCCACCAGGGAAAAGCCTCAGTGAGCAGTCATTCGCGAGGTGTGGGATGGTCTGGTCTGGATGTCCCGCAAACAAATAGATGCCAAGTGCTGTGGTTACACTTCATCAACTGGTGTTTGCAAAGTTATGCTTGCTGAATTTGTAACCTCTACTATTTTCAGCTACAGTCATCTACAGTCTGTGTGCGGCTCCAAAAAATCCCTGCACTCCCAATGTGTCAGTACCATGTTTGTGTTGTAATTACTCCAGTGAAATACTAGAATGATTGTCTCCACATCCAGTTATGCCAATGCAATCATGGTGGTAGTGTTGCATTTACTTTAGAGATGCAGCATGAAAACAGACCCTTCAGCCCACCGAGTCCACGCTGACTATCGATCCACACTACTTCTATGTTATCCCACTTTTGCATCCACTCCCGACACACCAGGGGCGATGTACAGCGTCCAATTAACCTACAAACCCGCACATCTTTGGGATATGAGAGGAAACCGGAGCGCCCAGAGGAAACCTATGCGATGACGGGGAGAACGTGCAAACTCCACACAGACAGCATCCAAGGTCAGGATCGAACCTGGGTCTCTGGCGCTGTGAGGTAGCAGCTCTGCCAGCTGCACCACAGTCCCACCCTAGGGCGAAGTCTGGACAAACTGTCGCTGAAAAGAGTGGAGGTTACAAATCAGCCAGCGCAACAGTGCCTTCTTTTGAGAGAGTCTTTTTGCTGAAAAACATCTCAGCTTTTTCTTTCTTGGCTGTTGCATTAGTAGAAGTCAAATGTATTTTATTGAAAGTACATTTTTCAAGGGCTCCCAAAATATTTCTCATGGGTACCAAAATATTCAGCATAGCTCTGATTGTGTACATTTGTAACGTGGACATTCAACCACTTGTCATAATCTGTTTATGTTTCTACACTTTTCAGCACCTTGTGCACCCGAGGACATCTCCACCAGTCTGAACTGTGACACCAAGAGTACATCCGTGGCCTGGGAGGAGAGTGATGGGGCGATGTGGTACATTACAACAGCAGAAGGACAAGATGGACACATTTCACAGTGTAACACAACGGGGACAAGCTGTGATTTCATGGACCTGCACTGCAGTCAAACGTACTCAATAACTGTAACAGCGATGGACAGTTACTGTCAGAGTATAAGTGCCGTTATTGAAACTGAAACAGGTAGGATTTCTAGAGATCTTTTTGATATGTGGGAATGCTGCAATTGAAACTACTTTTCTGAGATCTAGAATGGCAACCAGGCTGGGCAGCACAAGGTTGTTCTTGTAGTATAAGAATGGCAGCTAATCCCAGGACAGTTTATGTATCCCTAATATAGAATTGCTCCTCAGATCCAACATGAGAGGCATTTTGAAATCGATCCCAGTGCAGCGTCTCATTAGCCAGTGGCTGGAAATTAGCTTTAGATGTCTACTTGTGTAGATTGTTACACTGCACCTTTATTTTTAAAATTTATGTTAAAAATCCTTTCCTGAAGCTGTGCTTCAATGTCCTTCCCGAAGGTTAATCATCTCAGTCCCAGGACTCCACAAAAGGAGCCCCTCACAGATGTACCGAACCCTCTGCCCTGCATGTCTTTAAGGAAGAGATAGATAGATTCTTGATTAGTACTGGTTTCAGCGGTTATGGGGAGAAGGGGTGAGGAGGGAGAGACAGATCAACCATGATTGAATGGCGGAGTAGACTTGATGGGCCGAATGACCTAATTCTGCTCCTAGAACTTATGAGTTTATGTCTCCCCAGAGCCCTGTCATTCACTGCGAAGATCCTGCCCTGGTTAGACTTCCGAAAATGCAACTCTTTGCAATTCTCCTGTTAAACTCCATCAAGCATTCCTCAGTTTTAGAACAGAATCTGTTTTAGAATAGATAGGAACAAACAATTACAATGAGAACACAGTTTGCTTCCTGCATGTTAGTTTGAAGTTCATGACAGATATATTCCCATCACTACATGTTCATTAGGTTTGGACAATCTTATTGATTTATAACATTTCATTCGGATTAGTATCAGAGCCAGAGCATTTTCACAAGGTACCAATTCATTTTTGGACCAATTCAGGGCTCAGTCATGAGTTAGTCTCAATTAATTGAATGTCTCCAACTAGGAAACTAGTTACTGCAATTGAATCTCTTCATAGAAACATAGAAATATAGGTGCAAGAGTAGTCCATTCAGCCCTTCGAGCCAGCCCTGCCATTCACTATGATCATGGCTGATCATCTAAAATCAGTACCCCGTTCCTGTGTTTTCCCCATATCCCTGGGTTCGTTTAGCCCTAAGAGCTAAGTCTAGTATCACATCCAGCATGTGTTTATTTTCTGAGGACACAAATCAAAGGAAATCAGTCAACCCTGTTTCTAACTCGGCAGATGCTGGCTGATCTGTTGAGTATTTCCAGTATTTTATGTTTAATTTCAGAATTGGAGCACCTGCAATTTTTGCTTTTCAAAATCATTCAGTGGTTGACAGAATCCAAACAAATGGCAGAATAGACTCAAGAAGCTGGATTGTTCACTCATTTAGTTTAGTTTAATTCAGAGATACAGCGCGGAAACAGGCCCTTCAGCCCACGAGTCCGTGCCGAGCAGCGAATCCCCGCACATTAATACTATCCTACACACACCAGGGACATTTAAAAAAAAAATTATACCAAGGCAATTAATCTACAAACCTGTACGTCTTTGGAGTGTGGGAGGAAACCGAAGATCTAGGAGAAAACCCATGCAGGTCACAGGACGAGCTTACAAACTCTGTATAGACAGCACTCATAATCAGGACCCGTAGTCTGGCGCTGTAAGGCAGCACTTCTACCGTTGCGCCACCGTTCCACCCCAATGTCTCTCCCAATGCATTGTTTTGCCATTTGAAATGCCACCCTGATATCTTATTTTTCTTTCCTCCTCTCCAAAAGCTCCTTGTCCCCCTCAGAACGTACAAGCTGATTGTGCTGCCGTCACTGCCTCTGTAACATGGGAGCTGAGTAATCTCACAGTGTGGTACACTGCAACAGCGGAGGGCAGCGATGGACACACGGCCACTTGTACCACATACGACACAAAGTGTCTAATCCCAGATCTTCACTGCAGCCAAGCATACACCATCTCTGTGCTCGCATTTGGTGAAACCTGCAGCAGTCTCCAAAGCTCACGTTATGACATTTATACAGGTAATAAAGAAGAAAAGATACTCCTCTTTATATCCGGAAGATTAAGATGCACAGGATGAATAGTGACTTGGTCTTATGGATTCAGAACTGGGTTACTGATAGAAGACAGAGGGTAGAGGTGGAAGGACAATATTCAGGCTGGAGTTCTGTAAGCAGTGTAGATCCGCAAGGATCTGTGCTAGGACCGCTGCTCTTTGTGTGATATATATATATATATTGGGCGTAAACCTAGATGGGTCGGTTGGTACGGTTGCACTTGACACCACGATTGCCGGTGTCACGGTTTGTGAAGAGGGCTGTCAAAGTATACAGCAGGATACAGATCAGATACAGAAATGTGTGGTGAAACGGCAAATATGAGGTGCTGCACATTGGGAGGTCAAGTGTAAGGAGAAAATATACAATTAATGGCATGACCCTGAACAGCATTGATGTACATGGCAACCAAGTCCATAACTCCCTGAAAGTGACAACACAAGTAGATACAGGAGTAAAGAAGGCATGTGGTATATTTGCTTTCATAGGTTGGGGCATTGAGTCTAAGTGTCAGCTAGCCATGATGCAGCTTTGTAGGACTTTGGTGAGGCTGCATTTGGAGTCGTATGCAGTTCTGATCGCCCCATTACAGGAAGAATGTGGAGGCTTCGGAAAGGGTGCAGAGGATGTTTACTGGAATGATTCCTTCATTAGGGGTATTAGCTACAGGAAGAGGTTGGACAGATTGGAGATTGTTTTCTCTGGAGTGCCATAGACCTGCCAGAAATTATGAGAGGCGTAAATGACACAGATAGTCCAATCTTTTTCCCAGATTGGAAAAATTAATTAATAGAGGGCATGGTTTTAAGGAGATTTTAAAGGAGATGTACAGGGCAAGTTTTTTTACACGGAGGGTGTTGAGTGCCTGCAACACGCTGCTGGGGGTGATGGCTGATCTACATATGTTATCTAGTTAACATAGACACCATGATTGCTGGGGTCATGGTTTGTGAAGACATGACAAACTATGTTTTCACAAACCAAAAATGCTGCGAGGCATTTAAAAATATTTTTGGAGAAGGCATATAGATGTGCAGGGAATGGAGGGATATTGCTTATCTGCAAGTAGATAAGTGATGGTTTTCGCATCGTTTAGTACAGATATTGGTAGCCATGGGGCCTTTTCTTGTGCTGTACTGGGTCTATATTTTACGTTCTATTTAAAACCATTAATCTCCACAAAATATCTTGAGATACTTCAGAATCAAGAGATCAGTTTGTTGTGCAACCATGTTACTAACAGCAGACTTCTGAAAGCAGCATAAACAGAACACCTTCTCAGTAATCACGAAGTAATTAACTATTTTTTGCCCCCTTTCTTGAATTTCTGGCAAGTTTCTGGTGTCTTTCACTGTAAAGTGTGACGCAAAAAAACTATTCAGTTAATCCACCAATTCTTTGTTCCTCATTATTATTTTTTCCAGCAACATTTTCCAGTGGTCCAATGTCCACTCTTGCTCCTCTCTTACTCTTTATATATCTGAAGAAACTTTTGCTATCCTCATTTATATTATTGGCTAGCTTAGCTTCATATTTCATCTTTTAACCATATAACCATATAACAATTACAGCACGGAAACAGGCCATCAACAGGCCGAACAACTTTTTTCCCTCAGTCCCACCTGCCTGCACTCATACCATAACCCTCCATACCCTTCTCATCCATATGCCTATCCAATTTATTTTTAAATGATACCAACGAACCTGCCGCCACCACTTCCACTGGAAGCTCATTCCACACCGCTACCACTCTCTGAGTAAAGAAGTTCCCCCTCATGTTACCCCTAAACCTCTGTCCCTTAATTCTAAAGTCATGTCCTCTTGTTCGAATCTTCCCTATTCTCAAAGGGAAAAGCTTGTCCACATTAACTCTGTCTATCCTTCTCATCATTTTAAAGACCTCTATCAAGTCCCCCCTTAACCTTCTGCACTCCAGAGAATAAAGATCTAACTTATTCAACCTATCTCTGGAATTTAGCTGTTGAAACCCAGGCAACATTCTAGTAAATCTCCTCTGTACCCTCTCTATTTTGTTGACATCCTTCCTATAATTGGGCGACCAAAATTGTACACCATACTCCAGATTTGGTCTCACCAACGCCTTGTACAATTTTAACATTACATCCCAGCTTCTATACTCAATGCTCTGATTTATAAAGGCTAGCATACCAAAAGCTTTCTTTACCACCCTATCTATATGAGGTTCTACTTTCAAGGAACTATGCACGGTTATTCCCAGATCCCTCTGTTCAACTGTATTCTTCAATTCCCTACTTCCCCACTTATTGCCTTTTTAGTTGCCTTCTGTTGGTTTTTAAAAGCTTCTCAATCTTCTACCTTCCTGCTAATCTTTGCAATGTTATATGCTTAGTTTTTTACTTTTCTGCTGTCTTTGACTTCCTTTGTCAGCTACGGTTGCCCCATTCCCCCTTTGGTACGTTCCTTCTGCAATGGGATCAAAAGGTCTTGCGTCTTCTGAATTACTCCCAGACATTCCTGCCTTTGCAGCTCCACCCTCATTCCTGCTGGAGCTCTCTTCCTGTCAACTTTAGCCAGCTCCTCCCTTATGCCTCTGTAGTCACCTTTACTCAACAGTAATACCGATACATCCAATTTCAGCTTCTCATTCTCAAACTGCAGGTTGAATTCTATCATATTATGATCACTGTCTCCTAGGAGTTCCTTAACCTTGAGCTCTCAGAAACAAGTCTGGTTCATTGTACAACACCAAGTCCAGAATTGCCTCTACTCTGATGGGCTTGGCCAGAAGTCATCTCATAGACATTCTATATATTCCTTCTCTTGGGCTCCAATACCAACCTGATTTTCCCAGTCCATTTGTATATTGAAATCTCCCATGGCCAGTGTAATATTGTCCATCTCGCATGCCTTTTCCATTTCCTGATGTAATTTTAATCCTCCATCCTGACTACTATTCGGAGGCCTGTAAATAACTCCCATCAGGGTCTTTTCACCCTTGCAGTTTGTTCAACTCTATCCACAAGGATTCTACATCTTCTGATCCCATTTCATTTCTTGCCAATGTTGGATTTCATACCTTACCAACAGGGCCAACCACCACCCCCTCTCGTCTTTCGATAGACAGTCCTGCCAGCATAAATAAACATGTGCTCGTCCTTGCCCGAACCCCATCACCTGGAGTGGGTTCCAAGATCGACCTGTTATTAGCCTAGTTTAGTTTAGAAATACAGCACAGAAACAGGCCCTCAGGCCCATCGAGTCTGCACCAACCCCACATTACCACCACCTACTCATACTAGGGACAATTTTACATTTATACATTTATTCCAAGCCAATTGACCAACAAACCTGTATGTCTTTGGTGTCTTTGCAGTCAACGGAATACTCAACTGACTTCATATTCATGCAACCCAGATCATAGCAACTTCACTGCTCACAGTGGATTCATACAAAACCATAAGGATTTGGGAATTCATCTCAGTTAGAGATTTAGCAGTTACATTTGCAGCAAGAAGTCGTGATCAGAAATATGGTGGCCCTAATGCAAAGCACCTGCATTGAATCATCGTAAATAGCTGGATTGATGGAGGAAATGACTTTGCAAATCATTTTCAAATCAGTTAGGACTGAGATGAGGAAACACTTTTTCACTCAGAAAGTTGTGAATCTGTGGAATTCTCTGCCACAGAAGGCCGTAGAAGCCAATTCACTGGATGTATTCAAAAGTGAGTTGATTAGCTCTTAGACCTAACGGAATCGAGGGATTATGGAGACAAAGCAGGTACAGGGTACTGATTTTGGATGATCAGCCATGATCCTATTGAATGACGAATGGCCTGCAGGCACATATTTTCTACGTTTCTATGTTTATATTTTTCTCCAATGGATTTTAATGTTTTTTTTCTCAGTTTCATGTGCTCCAGGAGAAATCATTACGAATGTGGATTGTACCTCTAATAAAGTGGTAGCATCTTGGGGAAGAACTGATGGGGCGATCTCGTACGATATAACAGCTGAAGGAAGTGATGGGCACACGCACTCAGGCAACACCACAGACACGCGCTATGAAATGCTGGATTTACACTGTGGACAATCCTATAACGTAACCGTAACAACTCTGAGTTACAGCCGGCACGGTGTTTCAAGCACTTCTGTACAAATACAAACTGGTAAATAATATCCCAGCAAGGAAATAATTTTGATGTTTAGTCATTGTGTTTATTTACAAGACAGCAAGTGAATTAATATTAATTTGTGTTTTCTGAATAGCACCCTGCATTCCTGAGAATCTCACAGCTCAGCTGAATTGTGAATTGAATACAATATCTTTCTGGTGGGATGAAGCTGATGGAGCAAAGTTGTACACGGTGACTGTTCGAGACAGTCAAAGAGAAACAGCTTCATTCAACACAAGTGATACAAGGGCTCAAACCCAAGAGCTGCAGTGTGGTGAATATTATACAATCTCAGTTCTAGCAACAGATGATATCTGCAGGAGGCCCCAGACAGCAGTGGTGAATGTACACGCAGGTAAAACTCAATTTCATGCAATATCGTAACACATAAAGTTTTGCATTCCGCAGACAATATGTAAAAGTCTTTCCGCAGACTGAAGAAGGGACGCGACCCCAAACGTCACCCATTCCTTCTCTCCAGAGATGTTGCCTGTCCCGCTGAGTTATTCCAGCATTTTTATGTGTATCTTCGATTTAAAACAGCATCTGCAGTCCCTCCCTACACATGTAAAAGTCTTTGAGTTAATTTTTTCGAGTTAATTACTATGCATGATGCGGTATCAGTTTCATTCTTCATAATACCGAGTCCACAGCTGAAATCATATCTTTTGTTGCCGATGTCTTTGATCTGGCAACGTCATAGAAATACATTGTTTAGTTTAGAAATACAGAGTGGAAACAGGACTTTCGGCCCACCAAGTCCTCGCCGACCAGCGATCCCCGCCCCTACACACACTAGGGACAATTTACATTAATACCAAGCCAATTAACCTACAAACCTGTATATCTTTGGAGTGTGGGAGGAAACCGAAGATCTTGGAGAAAACCCATGCGGTCACGGGGAGAATGTACAAACTCTGTACAGACAGCACCCGTAGTCGGGATCGAACCAGGGTCTCCGACACTGCAAACGCTGTAAGGCGGTAATGTTACCGCTGCATCACCGTGCCAGCCCAACTGTACCACAGACACTTTCTTTGTTCACGGCGCAGCGGGAAATCACCTCAAATTCGCTTGGATCAGAATGTAGAGGTCACAATATTACAACAATTATCTGTTGCAACAATGTTCTATCTTATAGAAGGGGCATTGGAGGCAAGTGTATGAAGCAGGTGGTGGCTTCATTGCTACCTGCGGAAGGTATGGGGAATGGTATTAGTTTAGGCTGTGAGCCTGCTGCATTACAAATCTCCAGCGTGTTCAGTAAAAGTTTATGAAAGACTCGCATAAATCTTCAGGTTAGAGAACCATGTATGCTAATGTTAAACGCACTTGACGTCTGAAATATTTTCCTGAATGCTTTACCTTTGTTTCCAGCTGGCATCTGGATTGATGTGAGCCTTGTGCCAAAATGCACACAATAATTTATTGGAAAAGCAAGTTCTTACTTCAGGAAGCAAGGATACTCCATCAGGAGCCCCATCTGCATATCTGTACCCCAGCATCTGCAGAGATTACAATATTTATTTTGAAAACTATTTACTCTTTATATTATTACTATCAAAATGCCCATTTTTCAGGCAGATTGGTGAATATAATAGTTTGTTCTGATACTAATGATTCCGGCAAGATAGCTACTTCTTACAGCTGTTATGGCAGAGAAGTGGAAAGGCTCTATTTTTATGCAGATTGTTTGTGTGCAGTTGCACACACATCAGATTTGTTTTAATTTTCATTGTAGAGTGACCAGTTCAAGTCAACCATTATATATTTGGACTCAGACTTATTCTTGATCCCGGTCGACATCTAGTTTAACTTTCAACCTTATTTTCAGTCCCTTGTAAACCGTGGAATGTTAAAGTGCAACTGGATTGTAGCATGAACACCGCGCTGGTGTTGTGGGACTACAGTAAAGGAGCACTGTGGTACACTGCCATTGCGGAAGGAGCTGATGGGAGCACTGTGTCATGCAACACATCAGAAACGTTATGCAGAGTGTCCACGCTACATTGCAGCCAGTTATATTCCATCTATGTTGTAGCATCAGACGACACGTGCAACAGTTCTCTGAGTTCAGTGGTTGAATCACAAACAGGTAATTACTTTAGAAGTAAACTAGCCATATTTTATTAACCAATATTGGATTTTAGAGTCATAGAGTCTTACAGTTTGGAAACAGGCCTTTTGGCCCAACTTGCCCACACCAGCCAACATGTCCCACCTGCCTGCATTTGACCCATATCCCCCTAAACCGGTCCTATCCATGTACATATCTAAAAGTTTCTTAAACGTTAAATAGTACGTTTAAGAATTGCCTCCACCACCTCCTCCGGCAGCTCGTTCCATACACCTACCACAATTTGTGTGAAAAGATTCCTATTAAATCTTTCCCTCCTCGCCTTAAACCTACATCCTCTGGTTCTCGATTCCCCTACTCTGGGCACGAGACTGTGCATCTACCTGATATCATGATTTTGAGCACCTCTGTAAGATCACCCCTCATCCTCCTGCGCTGCAAGGAATAGAGAACCAGCCTACTCATCCTCTCCCTATAGTTCAGGTACTCGAGTGCATTGGTATAAAACAGTATCCAAAAGATATCGGCAATTCTTAATTCTCTGGTCATTTAAGTTCATTCATTCAGTTTGTAATCTGAATCCTGCTTGTTACAATTTCAATGCGTTATAAGAATGTTATACTTCATTTTAACTTCCTTGAATATAAAATAAAGTTGATTGTGCCTTTACCCATTTTATTGCTTTGATTTATTCAGCTC